>CP136067.1:26764905-27964905 GCA_032622095.1 Siphonodentalium dalli
AAATCGTGAAGTAACGAGATGAACAACTAACTAAACATTCAATAAACACAGATGATCAATTTACTCAAACATCAGAGGCAGCTCTGCGGTTTTTCCTGCCTCGTATATAACATAACACGCCTTTGATTTCTAAGTTAGATATCAACATACTGTTGACAGGAATCTATCGCTTGATTTAAATTCGTTGCTAAGGAACCAATGGACACGTTGAGAGATATTAGCCAGGTTCGATCACGAGCACTTGTAAGGCCCGTTCCAAACGACAGATTTTTGTCGACTCGAATCTAATACCAGACCCACAATTGTATTAAATGCGTCAAAAATGCGACGTTTGAAACAATTAGATCCGTGTCAGACGCATCACAGACGAATCTCCGTCCAATTCAGACGAATCTTCGTCGGTGATGCGTCTGAAATCCGTCTTGGTTTCAAACGACGGATTTTTGACGACTCGAATCTAATACATGTGACGAGAAGAGCCGAAAGTTGCCGAATAACGAATGCAAATGATATGATAATGGCATAATAATGAGGGGGTTCCCCTTATCTGCGGAAATACCCACCTGACGTCATTTGTCGCTCGCTCTCTTTGTTATAAAGAAAGATATATCTATAAGCATTGTTCAGGTAACATTGTGCAATTTGTAAATATTTTGGTAGTTTGATTCCTCAACGAACATGGCATGTCACTGACTCACATCTTATAATGGATATAGTATCAATGATTTATAATAATCCATATATACCAGTATATACCGGTATAAGCGGTAGGGGTTGTAGCAACTGATTTATAATAATTCATATAGACCGATATTACTTATTGTAAGGATTAGGAGTGGTAGTCTCTGATGTATACTAATTCATATATACCGGTATTACTTATTATGATGGGTATAGGGGTCGTAACCTCTTATTTATAATAATTCATATATTCAGGTATTACTTTGTATAAGGGGCAGAGTGGTAGTCTATGATTTATAATAATTTATTTATACCGGTATTCCTTATTATAAGGTGTAGGGGTCGTAGCCTCAGATTTATAATAATTCATATAAACCGGTATTACTTATTATGAGGGGTGGGGGTGGTAGCCTATATATATATGATTTATAATAATTCATAGATACCGGTTTTCCTTATTATAAACGATATAGGTGGTAGCCTATGATTTATAATAATTAATATATTCGGTATTCCTTATTATAAGGGGTAGGGTGGTACCACTGATCTTATTTATAATAATTCATATATACCGGCATACTTATTATGAGGGGTATAGGGGTGGTAACCTCTTATTTATAATAATTCATATATTCCGGCATTCATTATTATAAGGGGTAGGGGTGGTAGTCTCTGATTTATAATAATTATTGTATACCTGTATTTACATGCATGGTATACACATATACGGCAATTGGTTGCATGATATAACATTTATTTGTAGCGCCTATTATAGTATATTATATAACTATATGTACTATATACATCCTCATATACATGTGCACATATATTCGCGCTGCAATCTCGCATATATATATACATAATTTATACTGTATTTTAGTATATTTATGTATAACATACCGGTATATATAGGCCTCTATATCTACGCGTGACCATTGTGTGACGGTAACCGGGAATCCACCTTTAAATGAATAGACAGATGTATTAGATTCGACGCGACGAAGATCAGGCAATTCTTCAAGGATTGTCCACTTATAAATGGACAATCGGTACCTAAAATGGTCATTAATAAATGGACAATCCAACCACGCGTGGCACGCGAGCTTGGGATTGTCCACTAAATGAAGACATGTTTTGCTAACCCAAACCTCCCCAACCCCACCCACCCAAGGGAAGAATTTGACTTATATTTCACAAAAGTTGATCTGTTGTGGTGTTGCAAATTTCTCACACAAATCTCCGTAATTTAGGTACATTCTTTATAGAGTTATTACCCTTCAGATTTAATATGAAGCTAACATGCACGATTATCTATATATGTCGTGATTTAGTGGACAATCCCAAGCTCGCGTGCCACGCGTGGTCGGATTGTCCATTTATTAACGACCATTTTAGGTACCGATTGTCCATTTATAAGTGGACAATCTTATGCGCATTAGGTGCGAAGATGCGTCCGTCTGAAACAAAATTGACCGCAGTCGCATCACCGACGGATTTAATACATAGAGGATCTCACATGAGTTTCTATTTTATACGGAATTGATCAACCGAGTTCACTAAATTCGATTTGAGCCGAGGTTTACCGAGGCTCAAATAGAATTTAGTGGACGAGGTTGATAAATTACGTATAAAATAGGACGAGTGTGAGATACTTTTTATCACATGATCAAATAAACGCGAAGCAATGCGAAATATCCATCGAAAACAACGATAAAAACCGCAGCGATCGCAAGTCATTTGAAGAACGATGTGACGTCATCGCACGCGCTGATATTAAACGTGTCTCTTATCGATAATTATGAAACTGCTTTTATGGGCAAATTATGTGATAAAATTAGATTCGAGTCGACAAAAATCCGTCGTTTGGAACGGGCTTATGGACCTCGAAACAATGTAACAAGAAATCCAATGTCAGAAATGGTAACGCGCTCAAGATCATGTATTATATACCCATGATTGTAATTATAGAATATAAAATATATTGGTTTCGCGAATGACCAAATAAACCTTTTACTGTACTCGGCCTCCGGGTCGCAGTTCGACTTTTAAATCCGTCCCAAAAATTCCCATTTCTATAAATAAAACCCCCATCCCCCAGGCGAAACAAGATTGTAATACGACCCTGCCTAACTATGCTTAAAAGCCATGTCCTGATTGGCCAGTGGCCCGAGTTACCATGGCTATCTCGTTCCAGTTTTGTGGTACAATTCTACTTTTTCCAATTGTACCACGAAAAAAATCGGTTTATTCAGATCGCCGCACGCGAATTTTCCCGTCTTTTCTAACTCCGCGCAAACGGGGCATCAACGGAGTACACCCGCACCCGTAACTCTTTGAATTAATTTGCTACATCTTGACAATCTTGCGAATTTTCTAGCGATTTTTCGCTTGAAACCAGTTTGGTTGCCAATGAATATGGTCCAAATGATGTTATTATATACTGATATAATTATGTTACGACCAAAGAAAGTTACTTAATAAGTATATTAAATGACAAAATAAATCCATGGGGTCGGGCTGTGCATTCGTCGATTCGAATCTCGATCATATTCGATATTTCGGAATCAAGTTGAAAATGAAAGCGCTTGTTCACCAGTACAGAAGGGGAATAAGATTAGTTTAGTAAACTAGATCATTTAGATCGCTTTGTGTAAGGAAAATGGTCCATAGTCGATGATAATATTCATGTTGTCCCAACAACGTTCAACACAGAAATGACAGCAATCGTATTTCCTGTACAATTTAAATGAAAGACACGGGCGCCGCTGAAAACACATCGTTTTTTAGCCAATCACAACGATTATTCACGCAAACAAATTACTGGAGTACTCCATGCAAAGAATCTAGTACGCCCAATACGAATTACACCACGAAATGTTTTCTCACCTGAGACCGAAAAAGCGCAGTATTTCGTTGACTATTCAGTCGAATTGTGACCATAAACTTTCAGTAGTATTACAAAAAAAATAAATACACGGTGTATCGGTGTGTATGGTCAAGTTGTACCACACAAAACTTATTGTAGGACTCCGCTACGCGTCGTCCTACAATCAGTTTTTTGTGGTACAACTTGACCATACACACCTCTACACCGTGTATTTATTTCTTAAATGTCTACATTAGTATACACGCGGAGCGCGAAATAAAAGCGAGTATAATTTGAATCTTCAACCCGTCTTTAAGGGCGCGTACACATGGCGGGCAAGAAAATACCGGAAAATATCCGACGAAGGCAGCGCGCTGATATTTTATCCCCAGTTGGTGATATATGTTCACCTTGATTGGTGGCATTCGGTATCCGTTAACTAATCTCTATAAGGCCCGTTCCAAACGACGGATTTTTGTCGACTCGAATCTAATACCAGACCCACAATTGTATTAAATGCGTCAAAAATGCGACGTTTGAAACAATTAGATCCGTGTCAGACGCATCACAGACGAATCTCCGTCCAATTCAGACGAATCTTCGTCGGTGATGCGTCTGAAATCCGTCTTGGTTTCAAACGACGGATTTTTGACGACTCGAATCTAATACATGTGACGAGAAGAGCCGATAGTTGCCGAAGAACGCATGCAAATGATATGATAATGATATGATAATAGTATAATAATGAGGGGGCTTCCCTTATCTGAGGAAATACCCACATGCCGTCATTTGTCGCACGCTCTCTTTGTCATAAAGAAAGATATATCTATAAGCATTGCTTAGGTAACATTGTGCAAATTGTAATTATTTTGGTAGTTTGATTCCTCAACGAATAAAGAATAAAGAATTGAACGAACATGACATGTCACTGACTCACATCTTATAATGGATATATTATCAATGTTTTAGAATAATCCATATATACCGGTATAAGGGGTAGGGGTTGTAGCAACTGATTTATAATAATTCATATATACCGATATTCCTTATTGTAAGGAATAGGGGTGGTAGTCTCTGATGTATAATAATTAATATTTACCTGTATTACTTATTATAAGGGGCATTTATAATCATTCATATATACCGATACTACTTATTATGAGGGGTAAAGGGGTGGTAACCTCATATTTATAATAATTCATATATTCAGGTATTACTTGTTATAAGGGGCAGAGTGGTAGCCTATGATTTATAATAATTTATATATACCGGTATTCATTATTATAAGGGGTAGGGGTGGTAGCCTCAGATTTATAATAATTCATATAAACCGGTATTACTTATTATGAGGGGTAGGGATGGTAGCCTATGATTTATAATAATTCATAGATACCGGTATTCCTTATTATAAAGGATATATAGGTGGTAGCCTATGATTTATAATATATAATTAATATATTCCGGTATTCCTCATTATAAGGGGTAGGGGTGGTACCACTGATCTTATTTATAATAATTCATATATACCGGCATTACTTATTATGAGGGGTATAGGGGTGGTAACCTCTTATTTATAATAATTCTTATATTCCGGTATTCCTTATTATAAGGGTAGGGGTGGTAGTCTCTTATTTATAATAATTCTTGTATACCTGTATTTACATGCATGGTATACACATATATGGCAATTGGTTGCACGATATAACATTTATTTGTAGCGCCTATTATATTATATTATATAACTATATTTACTATATATATACATCCTCATATACATATATGCACATATATTCACGCTGCAATCGCGCATATATTTATACATAATTTATACTGTATTTTAGTATATATATGTATAATATACCGGTATATATAGGCCTCTATATCTACGCGTGACCATTTTGTGAAGGTAACATGGAGTGCACCTTTAAATAAATCGACCGATGTATTAGATTCGACGCGACAAAGATGCGTCCGTCTGAAACAAAATTGATCGCAGACGCATCACCGACGGATTTAATACAATTAGATTCGAGTCGACAAAAATCCGTCGTTTGGAACGGGCCTAACATGCGTTGTCGTTGCCAACGACAGCCATCTGAAACACGTGACCATTCAACCTGCACGTACGCGATCACACAGTTAACAATGTATGTGTCAAACGTGTAGCATTGAGAAAAGAGCATTAATTCAATCTATTACCCAAATCAGCGACCAACGCTAAGCAGGCATGGGGTCTGGGTTGGCGCAACATTAAACACTCTGTGCCAATGCATTTTCTTAAATATGCGAGTCGACCATAGGTCGCCTCGCTTATATAAGATAATGCATTGGCCTAACACATTTTATATAATCTTTTTATTATTGTTAAAGTATGTAAGAATTCTTTTTTTTTTTAAATGATAACATTTTGTTAAAGAATGTAAGAAAAAATTATAAAAATTGTTAAAAAATGTTAGAAATGATAAAAATTGTTAACGTATGTAAGAAAAAAATGATAAAAATTGATAATGAATGTGTTGGCGGCGTTCGGACTGCGGACAACTTGTTTAAGGAGCTGCCACAAGTCGGGCCGACACACAAAAATGTGTAGCTTTAGCGTTGTAACATCGAATTACGTTTCCAGCCAAGTTTATATCCGAAGCAATAGCATAGTAACATATGTTACAAGTTACACGTATACGTGCGGCATGGGAGCTGCGTTGGCGCATCATTAAACACCCTGTGCCAATGCATTCTCTTATATATGACAGTCTACCATAGGTCGCCTCGCATATATAAGAGAATGCATTGGCCTACTAAATTTTATATTATTTTTTTTTATAATTGTTAGAATGTCAGAAAAAATGAAATAAAATATTGTTAATTAATGTAAGAAATAATAATAGAAACTGATAAAAATTGTTAAAGAATGTAAGAAAAAATGGTAGAAATTGTTAAAGAATGTTAGAAAAATGATAATATTTTTTATAAAATGTAAGAAAATATGATAAAAATTGATAAAAAAAAATGCGTCGGCGGCGGTCGGACCATAGTAACAAATGTTACAATTTACCCGTAACGTGCGACTGAACATTGCTAATTTTATACTTCAGGCCGGTAAGAATCTCCAAAGTGAGCGTCTAGTATGCCCTGCATTCATTTGAATATTTGGAATTATGCAGGTATATATACACATGTACCTGGATCCTACCATAGTTATTGCGGGGATGCACGTGGTCCATTTCACACTCTAAATCTGATCGCGATATATTTAACATGATATACCGTGTTCGACTTTATCGAGTTTATATAACACGATAAAAGAGTCGTTATTAACACGACACAAGAGTCCGATTACACACCATACTTGTTAGCAATAACAATTTATCGGTTTTTAAATGATGGAGCGCAGGTTGGGAAGTTTAACGAGAGAAAAATCGAACTAACAACTTAATAAACACATGGTAGATGCTCAATTTGCTCTACAATTTAATGCAGCCATGTGTGTCGTATATATACATGTATAACATATATAGAACCTCTTTGAGTTATAAGTTACAGGGCGATAAATTTGACATGATTCTACAGATTGATTTGAATTCGTTGCCGAGGAGCCAATGAACACAGTGCGAGATATCATTACTTTAGACCGGCACAAATCTCAAAAAGAAAGCGTCTATTTTTTACATACCCTGAGTTGAATATCGGAATATTGCAGATGTACCGGGATCCACTATAATTTTGTCTACTATGGTTTATTGTGCCAATGAAATTCATGTAATATCAGCACAGGTGGGGAATTGTGGCGAGAGTAACAACGAGCTAAACATTCAATACACGCAGATGATAAATTTACACTATCATCAAAGGCCGCCCTGTGGATCTACCTGCATGCGATCTACCTGCATGCGGATCTACCTGCGTGGCATTTATAACATAGCACTTCTTTGATTTCTAAGCCTGTTATCAACACGGCTATAATGCTGACAGGAATCTATTGCTCGATTTAAATTCGTTGCTGAGGAGCCAATGAACACGGTGTGATATATCATTACTTTAGACCGGCACAATTCTCAAAAAGAAAGCGTCTATTTTTTATATACCCTGACTCCCTGAGTTGAATATCGGAATATTTCAGATGTACCGGGATCCACTATAATTTTGTCTACTATGGTTATTGTGCCAATGAAATTCATGTAATATCAGCACAGGTGGGGAATTGTGGCGAGAATAACAACGAGCTAAACATTCAATACACGCAGATGATAAATTTACCCTATCATCAAAGGCCGCGCCCTGTGGATATACCTGCATGCGATCTACCTGCATGCGGATCTACCTGCGTGGCATTTATAACATACTAGTAGCACCTCTTTGATATTTAAGCTAGTTATCAACACGGAGGGACCGGAATCTATATCTCATTTCAATTTCGTTGCTAACGAACCAATGAGCACGATGCGAACTATTGATGCTTTAGGCTCGTACTAATCTTTATGAAAGCTGTTATAGTTTGTCCTGAATTAATTAGCTCAGATCTACATTTGTACCATTATCTAATATGACTCTATATACACCATAGTTATTGTGTAGATGAATGTCTGGTATTTCAACGCAGGTAGTAAATTGATTGTTAACGAGAATTGTAACTAATCAAGGACCCCCGACAATATATACTGAATATATATGCGTACAATTTATTCCTACTTTGTTTTTTGCTCGTTTTTCTGTCTTTGTTTTTTTCGTATATAGTTTGTTCTTACTTTTCTTTTGTTTTTTTCTTTCTTTATCACAGTTTTATTTATTTATATTATTCTCGAGTATTGAATGGCACACATTTATGCATATTTAATATTTATATTTATTAATAATGCTATAAATAATCAGTTCATAATTACCCCCCCCCCCCAGAGGAAGGGAACACAGCATATCAGCAGGTCGGAGATTGTTAATGAGAGTGCCAACTAATCAAGCGTTCATAGTATACAGAGCATGAACACCATAGTACCACCTGTGTCGTATAATTAACATAACATATCTTTGACTTTTAATCTGTTGATAAGCACACAGGTCCCCTGGTGCGACTACATTACGATGAGTATATGCCTTATAGTATTTTAAAAAAGAAGAAATTCTCTGAGGTATAGGTGACTGCTGACGTGAAGAATTGAACAATTTGAAAATTAAGAAAGGTATCCGTTCAGCGTTGAATATTTATTACATGTATGTATTTACAGCTATACCGGTTTCGGCACAACTTGCCTTTTCAATACTTTATCTATTATATATTTTGGGAAATCTGTCTGTGTGTGTCTGTTCGCGATGGACTCGAGAACGGCCGAGCCGATTTCGATGAAACTTGGTATGTGGGTGACTTTCGGCCGGGGAGTGGCATGGGCCTATTAATTTGCCCGTGCGACATGAACTTGACCTTGAAACCGGGTCATTTCAAGGTTTGTCCGTGCGACGTGACCTTGACCTTGAAATCGGGTCAAATAGGGTTACTTTTGTCCACTGAGTGTTTTGGACGGGTCAAATCGTGACCCCGACCTGACATTGACCTTCAAAATGATCAATTCAAGGTCAAATCGGGTAAAACCGGATGGATTTCGACGGGTACTTTTGTCGGGTACTTTTGTCCGGGCAGTGTTTTGGATGGGTCAAATCGTGACCCCACCTGACCTTGACCTTCAAAATGGACAATTCAAGGTCAAATCGCGCAATTCGCCGAAAAGCAGAGGGGAAACAGCCCGGACGAAGTCGGGTCCACCAGCTAGTAGTATATGTTCATGGTAGTTTTATCGCAACAGGGGACCTGTGGATAAGCACGGCGGAAATTTAGACAACAGTACTGTTACAAACCACAGGTCCCCTGGTACGACAACACTACCATGAGTGTATACCTTAATACGTTATATACTCATGGTTGTGTTGTCGCACCAGAGGACATGTGTTACAATCTATAGGTCGATTATATTTCGGATGAACACATTGCGAACTGACATAGGGGTGATGTATCGTGACAGATAAACACACAGACACACACACACACAGACAGACACTTCTATAACTATATTTTATTGATGATGTTTGAAAGCCTACTAATGGACGTTTCGCGTGTTAACGTGGAAAATAAACACAGCAAGAGGCATCACAGATCTCGAATCGGACGTTGACCCACCCCCTGTGCATGTGGTCAGTGTTTGCCTAATGGAACTCGTTACAGCTAATTAGTTTGTGTTGTGTTCTCGGTGGGGCCGGTCAGTTGGTGCTCATCATTGTGTATATTTATGATTTCATTTAGCATCTACGATCGCAGATTTAATTAGGGTCATTTATCTGAAGTGGTAGCCGGTTGTATTGCGAACGATTGTTTGAGATATCTTCATTAAAGGAGCGTGAATCAATTCGACACCATACAATGTATATATTTACGTGTTCCATACCCACATAATATTGATATCGACATTTCTCTGTATCATTTCAGTTGAAATGAGGCACTTTGACAAAGAGAGTGGGTGGCTGAAGAACACGATCAGAGAAGAGAGATTATATTATGTGTGTTACCGCGAGTCGCCGGCTATAGTGTACATACAATGCATTATGTTATGTGTGTTACCGCGAGTCGCCGGCTATATTGTACATACAATGCATTATGTTATGTGTGTTACCGCGAGTCGCCGGCTATATTGTACATACAATGCATTATGTTATGTGTGTTACCGCGAGTCGCCGGCTATATTGCGCATACAATGCATTATGTTATGTGTGTTACCGCGAGTCGCCGGCTATATTGTACATACAATGCATTATGGTATGTGTGTTACCGCGAGTCTACGGCTATATTGTACATACAATGCATTATGCTTGAGCTATGTTCATTTCTTGAAGGCCACTTAATTTTCGAACCCCCAGATCACATATACAAAATATATGCCATATTATATACCATTTGAAAGAGGAAGCTCAAAAACATTGTATTATCAAATTATACGGTGTAATAAACTGTTTACATGTTGTTTTTGTTGAGTTTCCAACGCGTTTTGTCATCAAGATTGAAGTAAAAATCAGTATTATTTTCATTGCAGGTGGAATAACTCTATATATTAAAGATAGAGTTCTTCCCCTTCCTTTGAAAAAGTTTGAATTATGTTGCATTCTTTGTGACAGAGGGGGAAGTCTTCTATTTCTCTGTGGGCATCTTCTGAGACACAGAAGTTTCAAATAGCGATGAATTATAGCATTTTAATCATATTTTATGGCATAGATTGTTATTAAAACCGTATATCAAGTCACTATAACAAATTAATTGGCGACTCGAAAATTAAGTGGGCCTTTAAATGATAGCTTTTACTATAAATAGATTCCGATTCTGAATGGATTCGGCGACGATAATCATTTGGCAATAACTTGCATAAATGTTCATACAAATTAACCCTTTCTACACTAAATGAATTATCCCAGTCCGGTTAAACGTATACATCGGAATGGTCTATTATTGATAAGCAGGGAAGAAGTTATATGATTCGCGAGGCAAGTATACACATAGACAGACCATAATGCGCATTTTAACTTATTCTGTAAATCGCCAAATGCGGTCTATTGGTATACATTATACAATTTAATTTGAGTAGCACATATAGCGTCGTTCGAGAATTTTAATGTCATAACTCCTAAATATAGTAGTGAGAGAAAACGTTATTTGATAATTTTGAAATTTTGAAAACTCATTTTCATAATATCTGAGCAACCAAACTGTTAAATGTTTATTGTATACAGGGGGGGTGAACAAAATTTCCGGCACGTATGCCGGGGTGGGTGGGTGATCAAAGCCACCAACAAGCAATTTTTTCCGCAACTAAACAAAATAATTCCTGCTTGTTTTTTTAGTGTTTTGGCAATGAGTTGGGCTTCAAAACCACTTTGAATGAGAGAAATAATGTAATTCTAACTGGTAAACTGACTGCAGGCAGTTATCGTGTTGTATTTTGTTGCAAATTTTGAAATCCAAGATGGCCGCTGGCAGCCATGTTTTTTTGGCCGAATGACCTCAAAATGACTCATTCCTATTTAAATGTCCATGTTAACATCCATGATAAATAGTATGCACAGAAATTCATATACAGCTGTTTACAGTGAATTTCCCCCCTCAAATCTCTGTTTTAGTGTTAAAAGGGGGGGGTGGGTGTGAAAAAATGGTCGGAAAAAACTGCCGAAAACGGAAAAAAATTTGGCGGTGGGGGTGGGTGGGTACAAAAAATGATCGAAAGGGAAAAAATGCCATATGTGCCTGAATTTTTTTTCCGACCGCCCCCTGTTGTATACGCATTTTTTGGCGTCACTCCACGTTGAACTAAACATAAATGTTTAAAGACATGTTATGGACTTGCTCAGGTGCGTGAAACTGATAAGTTAGTACTCAATGCCAACTGTGGGAATGTAGCATTCTACTGACATCACCGAAAATCTAAAAGAAATCGACCATACCACTCCATATATATAGATACTAGAAGGTGACCCGACTTCGTCCGGGTTTTGACCTTGTATTGTCGATTTTGAAGGCCAAGGTCAAGTGGGGTCACGATTTGACCCGTCCAAAACACTGCCCGAACAAACGTACCCGACAAAAGTACCCGTCGAAATCCATCCGGTTTTACCCGATTTGACCTTGAATTGATCATTTTGAAGGTCAAGGTCAGGTCGGGGTCACGATTTGAACCGTCCAAAACACCCAGTGGACAAAAGTAACCCCACATATCAAATTTCGTCGAAATCCCATCAAAATTGGCGATTTGACCTTGAAGTTACCCGATTTCAAGGTCAATGTCACATCGCACGGGCAAATGAATATGCTTATGAGACTCGCCATAAGAAAGTACCCCCATATACCAAGTTTCATCGAAATCCCGTGATATTCGGGCGTTTGACCTTGAAATGACCCGATTTCAAGGTCACGTCGCACGGGTAAATTAATAGGCCTATGTCACTCCCCGGCCAAAAATAACCCCACATACCAAGTTTCATCGAAATCGGCTGGGCCGTTTTCTAGTCCATCGAGTACAGACAGACACACACACACACACAGACACACACACAGATCTTCCAAAATATATAATAGATCATCGTTTGAACTACGCTTAATTGTAGGTATTTACATCTCGATTCGGGACGCTACAATCGGCGATAATCTAATGCAAATGATTTCGCCATCGAGAGTCATTGCATTTCGTTAATAAATAAGAATGACGGTGTGTGTGCTGTAAATTTGGTTTAATATTCGTAAAAATAACTACTTTGAGCAAGATTATACTCCATTGTTATTTGATCACCCAACCGGAGTGTTTCACGTCACTTTAAAAAACATATTTTGACGTCATTTTCACTGGAGATAAAACATGATTCAAAGCATTGTGTCATATCGCTTTCAGCTTTTGGACATAACACACTTGCATAAGATGGCTCGATTTCATTGTGACGAGACCGCTGAGCCTATGAATCGTGTTATGTGTGCGCGTAAGTAACAGCATAGTACTTCAATGCATATGGCCCATGTAACATTGATGTTCAAAGCTGTGGATAGATAACATTATAATTTAACCATAAGCTGTCAATCCACAGAATACTATAAAACCATTGGTTGTCACATATTTAGCCATTGCAGTTATTTCTCGAGAATCTAAATTTCTTGATTACTTCTGCTTTTGAAATGACAGCGTTCAGCGTAGCATCGTGCCAAATGGCCACGCCTATATAACGCCTGCCTAAAATGTACATGAAACCTATTCGATACTTTTTGCGATATAAACGGGGATTCCGATGCTGCATAACAAAAATCCTCCGGTCAGTACTGCTCTGCCATTAAATGTACTGCTTATTACCCATCAGCACTATGGTGCATACGTCCCTATAGAACAATCAACATGACTCGATCGAGCTAACATTTGAAAATACATGTAATTTCATAAACTAACAACACGTGTCACGGTACATGCGAAATATTTGTAGAACACCTGCTGCTGCAGTGGAACGATCAGTTGATCAGTGCATGTACACTGTTCACTAGCCAATCAAAAGTGACGAATTCATGACACCACTTAATCACTGATAATTGGATGTTTGATTGATAATGTTCATATCAATTTCCACTTTGTTTCGACGCCAATAAATTTCTATTTATGGTGGTTCTCTTGTGAATTGACCTTTACGTGCGGTTAGATTTGAGCCGGGGGTCAGCATACCCGAAATCGGCAAATATGGTTTAGTTTTATGATCGTAAATAGAGGTATAGCGAAATAGCATTGGAGTACGACACGAGCCAGTCTAACAACGGAGTACTGGCGACGGGAGCCAGTCTAACATTGGAGTACTGGCGACGGGAGCCAGTCCTGGCCACGGGAGCCAGTCTAACATTGGAATACTGGCGACGAGAGCCAGTCCAACATTGGAGGACGGCGACGGGAGCGAGTCCTGGCGACGGGAGCCAGTCCAACATTGGAGTATTGGCGACGAGAGCCAGTCTAACATTGGAATACTGGCGACGGGAGCCATTCTAACATTGGAGTACTGGCGACGGGAGCCAGTCCTGGCGACGGTCGCCAGTCTAACATTGGAGTACTGGTGACGGGAGCCAGTCTAACATTGGAATACTGGCGACGGGAGCCATTCTAACATTGGAGTTCTTGGCGACGGGAGCCAGTCATACAATGGAGTACTGGGCTACGGGAGCCAGTCTAACATTGAGTTCTGTGTGACGCGAGCCAGTCTAAAATTGGATTACTGGGCGACCAGATCCAGTCTAACATGAGTACTGGGCGATGGGAGCCAGTCTAATATTGGAGTACTGGGTGACGAGAGTCAGTCTAACATGAGTACTGGAGATGGGAGCCAGTCTAACATTGGAGTACTGGGTGACGAGAGTCAGTCTAACATTGGATTACTGGGCGACGAGAGCCAGTCTAACATGAGTACTGGAGATGGGAGCCAGTCTAACATTGGAGTACTGGGTGACGATAGTCAGTCTAACATTGGATTACTGGGCGACGAGAGCCAGTCTAACATGAGTACTGGCGATGGGAGCCAGTCTAACATTGGAGTACTGGGCGACACGAGCCAGTCAAACTATGGAGTACTGGGTGACTCGAGCCAGTCTAACAATGGAGTACTGTCGACGGGAGACAGTCCAACATTGGAGTTCTTGGCGACGGGAGCCAGTCTAACAATGGAGTACTGGGCGAAGGGAGCCAGTCTAACATTGGAGTACTGGGCAACAAGAGTCATGCTAATATGAGTACTGGGCGATGGTAGCCAGCCTAACATTGGACTCTTGGAGTACTGGGGAACGGGAGTCAGCATAACATTGGAGTACCGGGGCACGGGAGCCAGTCTAACACATGTTCTCTCTGTAACAATATCTCCGCTACATGAATTAGTTCGCGCTTGCACAGTCCAGGAAGGTATGTGAACAATGCAGAATGTTTGAAGTCGTTGTTCTAGTTATGCATTCCAACTTTTTATAAATATATGACGCTTTTGCCAACATCACGCTGTTAATTTAAATGCAACCAGACTCGTTCCACATAGTTATAAGCGCACATATTGGCCACTTATCTTATCACAGACAACTCAGCATGAAATACTAATTACGTCAAACAACAATCTAAATACAGAGGTACTACTGATTACAATAACCTCAATACATCAAAGACTCGTTCCGCAAAATGTTAGAGGAGTTAACATGTCCTAATCTTATATAGCTAGAGTGTCATGAAATGAATGGTATTAACCCTTTCATGACTGAAGCTTCCTGAAATTTTGCGAAAACCCTGTGCCAATGCAGTATCTTATATATGCTGTTGGACCATAGGCCGCCTCGCATATATAAGAGAATGCATTGGCCTAACACATTTTAAATTATTTTTTATAATTGTTAAAAAAGTAAGGAAAATGACGGAAAAAATTGTTAAAGAATGTAAGAAATAATGATTTAAAAAAATGATAACAATTGTGAAAGAATGAAAGAACAAAATATAAACAAATGATACATTGTTAGGCCAATGCATGTTCTTATATATGCGAGGCTCCTATGGTCGAATCACATATATAAGAGAATGCAGTGGCACCGGATCTTACTCAGCATGAAATACTAATAACGTCAAACAACCCTCTAAATACAGATGAACTACGGACAGCAATGGAATCAATACACACAATACTGGTTCCGCAAAGTGTTAGAGGAGTTAACGTGCCCTAACCTTATAGCTATTGTTTCATGAATGAATGGTGTTAACCCTTCCATGACTGGAGTTTCCTGAAATTTTACGAAAACCCTATGCCAATGCATGCATAGTTTTATATGTGCGAGTTTCCCATAGGGAGCCTCGTGTATTCGACAATACATTGGCTTAACACTATTTACCTTGAATGTGTGAGCCGGTGCATTCTCTTATCTATGCGAGGCTCCTCGTGGGAGACTCGCAAATATAAGACAATGCACTGGCACATGATATTTAATGCTGCACCAGCGCAGCTCCCGCCATGAAAGGGTTAAATAACCCATATGTTTTAACTTTCTCGAGAAATTAAAAGGTAACTTGCCCAAAAAAAATGCAAAATGAAACTATTTATTGCCAAATGTGCATTATATGTTTGCATTTTGCCAACAGAAGCGCGAACCATGTTAGACAGACATAATATATTGTATTCAGCCTAATCGTATACAATGTGTCAGTTCCAAGACTGGTTCCACAACGTGTTAGATGTGTTAATGGTTCCGAACCTTATAAAAACACCACGTTATAGTTTCATGAAATGCATGGTATTAAATAACCCATATGTTTTTACTTTCTCGAGGATTTCAAAGGTGACTTGCCAAAACTTTTGCCAAACGATACTATTTCTTGACAAATGTGCAATATTTTTGCTTGCATTTGGCGAACCATGCATGTTAGACATGCATACTAATTATCTTGTTCAACCTACAAGTTGACAATATTATAAAATGACAAGAATGCGACAGTAGAAACGTGATAACTTGGTGGTTTCACTGGTGTAAATAGAGTTCGGAGTGACATCTAGCGGATGCGGTAGGAATATATGGGAGAGAATAAAATAAACACTGGGCCCTGATTGGTCAATAGCCTTGTGTGTTTTTTCATAAAAAAATATCATCACACCTCTTCCCTATGATTTCCCATCAAATAGGTAAATAGCCATTGGAATATGAATTAACCCTTTGTAGTGGAGTTTGAATTTGTTGGTTTGGTCTAAAATATTTGTTTATGCGGTTCTGACACTAGTTACGAAAACACAAGATTTAAAGGCGAATTCCCTGCAAGATGGACATGATTTTTTTGCGTAAAAAGTTTCCCCAAATGTCAAATTTTCATATTTAAAGAAATGTTTTGACCCAAAAATTTATATTGCCAACAACAGTATACGCTAAAACTTTATCACTGATGCCTGTGGAAAACATTTACACCAGTGTAACCTTGGTGAGAAACAATTTGAGTTTGGATTATGTCGAATAACATCTTCCATCGTATCTGTATATGGATCACCAATTAATAGGCGAACGAACATATGCCTATCGGTATACTGGGGCAGTTAAGGAATATGTGAAATATACATTTCAAGGCTGTATGACTCAAACATTAGACTGCAAGGTTAATCTTAATTGAGATATAGCAGATTATTTTGCGAATGGGGGGGCTATCGGGCAATGTTTGTGTTTGGTGTGTGTTGAGCGATGTGTGGTTGCATTGGATTGTGGCTATTTAATCACAGAGCAGCCAGACAGTCGTGTGAATCGAAGCGTTTTGTCGCAGCAATATACTGCTGCATTACTTGGGAAAAAAGTTATATTCTCCCGAATTGATATACACCATATTCGGAAAAAAAAAAGATAAATGTCGGTTATCATGAAGCGTTCGCGGTTTAGCTCATCGTCAAGTTCCAACCGTTCATTTTGATATAAAGAGCACATAAAAAAGAAATGGTATGCATCTTCCAATGCGGGGTTCCCACAACTGCAAGTAGGAACCTAGACACACAGCGTATACCGGTATGCATGGTCAACTATCTATTCATCTATATTACTGTTATTTACAGTGTCTATCCCAATATAGAACAATTGTGATTCGATCTTGCAGGTGGGTTAACACGCCTAGCAAATCTAGTAAACGTTACCTCGAAGTCGGTCAAAACATGTTGCCAATGTCAAGTGCACTCAACGGTTGTTAGGAAGCATCATGTTTCAATCAAACACTTTATTCTTTATAAACATGACACCTTATTTCAGTTAGCAAATATCCGGGAACTGGAAACTTGATAAACACAATATGCGCACACAAAGGCACACAACTGCAAATTGCCCTATTATGTAATGGGTATACCAACATTGAAGTAGTCAGTGGTATATATTTGGCCTTCAATTCATGTTATGTGCATTCTTTGTTGTTAACATTTTCTGAGCGGTAGCATGGGGTTCTGCATTTCTGTATGAACACTAGGCGGGTGTGGGCGTGTGTCGTGACATGTGTCGTGCCGCTGCTGGCTAATACAATGACGTGCATACATTATTACACACGACTCAAGAGTTAAGAAAGTATCCAGTGATCAGCTGTTACTGGTGAATTTCTCAACACGGGGAAAGAATGAGATGATGAAATTCAACCATTCTAATTTCATAACTGGAAGGGGGAAACTGAAATTATAACTAACACCATCAAATTAATTATAATACTTTCAGACGAAAAAGCACATAATATGTACCTGTTATGTAACTTATTGGACGGAACAGTTTTAGCGGTCGCTATTGTGTAAGATTCAATATTCAATATTCTTAACAATATTCTTAACAATATTCTTAGGCACGGACTCGGTATGGCTGTTCATTGCTTCAAATAATTATTGATTCAGTGAGCGTGACCAACTTATCTTTATACAGAATACACAAGTCATGGTTAAGATGGGATGGCCATGTTGGCGGAGTAGGAGGGTTGTTATATAAAGGCATATTTAATTGGGAGTATGTTTCATAATGTGATTGATAATATTCAAGACTCATTGCGTCTCAATTAGTGATGCAGACCGGATTGGACCACCTTGGGAGGTCCGGTCCACTGCCAATGCGGTCCAGTCCGGTCAGGTCCAGGCCAGTCCGGTCCGGTCCGGTACCCATGCCTGGACCGGTCCAAAACGGTCCGGTCCACCTATACGCTATATGTTAATGAATTCTCTGTTTTATCAAAGTTTTTACTCTGTATAGTAAAAACTATAAGGTTACTGAGTTAAGTGCATTGCAATGAGTCCATATA
Source organism: Siphonodentalium dalli (assembly GCA_032622095.1). NCBI lineage: Eukaryota > Metazoa > Mollusca > Scaphopoda > Gadilida > Siphonodentaliidae > Siphonodentalium > Siphonodentalium dalli. The sequence goes on from CP136067.1 coordinate 26,783,746, forward strand.
TGTTAAAACTTACATTGCTTGCCGATTGTATGCATCAGTGTCTGTCTCTGGTGGGATATATTGGGAGAGATGCACGATAATAGTATTTCTAGTAATGCGAACATGCACCAATTAAATGTATTGGACAGATATATAGCTAGGGCCAGAATGTGTTATAACCAATCTAACATATGGCAATCAACTGATCGTATGCATGATTCGTATCACACTTATTTTCATTAAATGGAAATTTAAACGAAATAACTATATGATGACAAGTATACAAATGTGTACTAATATGACTACTACATTAATATTGGAGTCTTGGAGATTGTGATGGCTGATTGTATATAGTCCTGACAATTACAGTTATGTACCTAAGTACAACTACTACATGTATAATACTATTGGATTAATGTGACTGTCTTGTTTATGTACTGTGTAATGTGGTTTGCATGTTTCTTCGATAATTATAACTGTGAAATTTACTGAAAAACAATAGAATATTTACTCGATTCGATATCCATACAAATTGATTAGTTCATGCCATGTTACACTGTTTATGACAAATGACTCATTCAGTTGCATGTTTGTCGCATTGCTAGGGTGCTACATAGTGTTGGCCAGTATAGGATAGTAGTTATTAAAAACAATTTAGAACGAAACAAGCAATCTTTATATTTTGAAAATGTTTTCAGAATGGTTAACATTTTAGCATTTGGTTTACAGTAATAAATTTGAAAAATGTTTTCAGAATGATTGACATATTAGGTTTATTCTAACATATTTGAACTTTTTTCAGAGTGTTCAACAAATTAACATTTGGTTTATACTAACAAATTTTAAATGTTTTCAGAATGTTCAACTTTTTTAATACCAAGGCCGCCCACATTGGCACTTTCATTATAAGGAAAGTGACATGTACAAAGTAAATCTATACATTGTTTTCGTGGCATCAAACGTTTAATAGATATTAACCACTTGAATGCGTCAATACATCGTTGCTATGACGGCACATATGCAATAATATTCTCGATAGTTTATTATAACTGAAGTAAAATAGTGGACCGGACCGGATAGTACCGGACCGGCGGCAAAAAGCGTTCCGGTCCGGTCCAGTGACACCCGGTCCGGACCGAACCGCGGTCCACCCCTGGACCGCGGACCGGACCGGTCCAAAGCGTTCCGGTCCGCGTCACTAGTCTCAATGCGGTATGTTCTTCTAATATAAATCATAAAAGGCTTATCAGAGATATCCGGTTTTGGCAGTTGAATAGAGCGTTCAGATTGAGAACATTTGTGTAATCATATTTTTGTATCTATTTTTCGGATGTGATGCGAGTTTTTGGCATTTAAGAAACCACATTAAGTTGGCATAAGGTACACATCTTATCGCAAGTTATCGGATTAGTCGACGTTTGACCAGGAACCTGTTTTAACTGGCAAATTGTGATTTCTCATTTTATATTGTATTAGACGTATTCGTATGTTCTATATTGTACGGATATGCATATCTCTCTACCGACGTCATGACTGTATAACTATTCTGTAAAATGCACTTCTGCTGTAGTTTGTTAAGTAATGAATCTGTCTGACAACCTGGACCGACATGATTGTCTAGCGCGATATGAGTGACGCGATGAGCTGGCATGACTTCAGTAGATGACTTCTATGACTTGGGGAAACTCAAGTGAAACTCCACCAAGAAATGAAAAGATGTTCCGCATTGTTCAGGCATATATAGCTGCAACAAAGCGTTTTGAACCGGACGATACTGATACTGAATAAATAATTGTCAGACTACATTAAAGCTACGGACCAAACAAATGCAACAAATGCAAACATATAGCACATAATACCCTTCAAAACAAAGGCCACTATTTCTCAGTTTCTATTTCCATGGAGAGAGAGAGAGGACGGACAGAACGCTAGTATTATACAAACACAGAACCGGACTATCACACACTCTTTACACAAGTTATCTTCTCTTTTGTAGACCAAATTTGCAACCTCATCATGTATATTTTCTCTGTCATCTTGTTAAATTCATATATATATATTGTATCTGGGAGCGGGGACATTGTAAGTTGTTAAAACTTGTACCCCAATCCCGTTGTAATGAATTATATTACAATAAAATATGTTTAAAGTAAGATGACTTCTATTGTGAAATGTCAATAGCAAGCATCAATGGTGGTGACAACATTTATACATACGTGTATATATAGCTGGATTAAGTAAGTAAAGTCGAGAACTGTATAAATATTAAAATCACATGGTAAAAACCCGTGTAAAATCGGCAGAGCGATTCATTCCCGCATACAGCTTCTGATATCTCGTTCCTTAAATCTCGGAATTTCCTCCAGATATTAAATCACAAGGATTTCATATCAGATGATCGGAATGCGTCTGTGAACTGATTGAAATCTCTGACCATGATAACTATTCGCACTAATTGAGCTGGAATCATGTGGCCGTACTTGGCAGAAGAAGACTAATTAATATTATGTAATAAGACATTCCAGCTAACCAATTTATCTAAGGATAAAGTATACGGACATTTAGTAAGGTAAATTCAATGCCTTTCATTCATCGAGTGTTCCCATATGGACTGTTAGCGGTTATGTGGGTGCATGGTTTATTATATGTATCAGATATAGCTTTGAATCCTCGTCACTCCTGCTTGTAGGAGTGACGATTCATTAAAGTTGGAACATATATAGCCATTACATGCTCGGTTAATGTCCAAAATGTCCAGTATTCGGCGGACCTGTTTCAACCTTGAGTTTTTTCCAGTAAGCCTCACTGTCGAACAGTTAACACATGCAGAAAAGTATAGCCTCGTTGTAAAAACGTGAACACAGAGAAGTATAGTATCAGTGTAAAAACGTGAAATAAACACAGGTAAGTATAGTCTCAAAGGGATTCGATCGTAATTCTAATGCAAGTTTGATAAGTCGTATCCTGATAATAAGAGCGTACATCGCGCTTTTAATATACTCTTGCATTTCAAATTGCGCTCTTTAACAAAAGTGTTTGTTTTTATGAACCCTACCATGTATTTAAACTGATCGAGAGGTTCGAGAAGCTGGCCTCTAATATGCATGGCGTGGGTGGGTCCTATTTTTCTATAGGCCTTTTCCAAAACTTATTATTGTTATCTTCGATTAATTTATAGTTGGCTTCGATCCAATCAGCTGATCATCATAGTATCGAAGAAATACATCGAACACGTGTTGAAGTCGAAGGACATATCAATGTGCCATTCCGATCGACACATGGCCATTTCGAAAAGAAATGAGAATTTGTTCACGCTCACTGAAGCGAGCGCATTTGAAGCAATGAACATTCATACTGAGTCCGTTCCTTCATTTATCTGATATATAATTTATATATAATCCATAATTTGCTGTTCTTGACAACACCATGTCGTAGTCTTTCATTTGGAACAAATTGATTATCAGTGACAGCGCCAACTTCCTGAAGTGCTGAATGAATTGATGGTCCATTATATATATACAAAAGTGCATACATGCTAATATAATTAAATGGGGACTTACTACACTAAATCCTGCCATTTATAGGATCTTCTCCTGTTATACTCAACACAGTATAGAAATTATGCAACACATTAATGCATTTGACCCATGTATGCGTGCAAAATACGCTCATGTTTTCTATGAACGATACAAACAACATGGTAATTATAATTAAAATGAGTTAATTATTCGAGTCATTAACTCATTTTTATTATACTTACCATGTTGTTCACATCGCTCATAGAGCGCATGGGTTTATTTTGCACTCATCCATGGCTCAAATGCCTTTATTTGTTGTATCTATTGTGTTGAGTATGACAATTCGTTCGCTGCGTGGTTAGTGGCCTATAAAATTAGCACTTTGGCGGTACGGTCTATTCGATATCCAGTCACAAAACGTCCACGATGACAAAGTATTTATTAAATTATCTGTTTTAAAAGTTCAATTGAAAATTAATAACTTTATTCACAATTGTAGCCTATACATTATTATATATAAACCTTAGCTCGGCCCAAATTACACCGAAACTCTCTTTGTATCTGACATATCTCCTACCAGCACGCCCCGGGGAACGATCGGAATGTAACCTTATATATTTCAAATAAATTTTATTCATATTTCGCCAATACTGAAGATTGCGTGCAGTCATTTCTCCCAACCGCTGTTCTGGAATGGAACAAACTACCTATGTATATTCAATGAAACCTCCATTTCAGATTTTACCGGATATTGAGGGGTTAATAACATCGGCCGTGGACGCGTCAACGAGTCAATATTTTGAAGACACGCCCAGGTGGTATTGCACTACCACGCATCACCAAAATATACTGTCCGAAAACACACGAAGACACCCGGTTCACTCTGGCTCTCTTCGCCAATATCGACATTTGCGGGGTTAATAACACCGGTCAGAGACGAGCGACCGAGCAAATCCTATAGGCTGCCCTCATGTGATATGTTGCTACCTTATAACGTCGATATATAGTGTCCACGGTCCTGGGGGCGCCCGGGCGGTCCCGGGCGATCTCGGGCGGTCCAGGGCGGTCCGCGCGGTAATTTGTCACACCGATTTATAGGGATGTTAGACCCAATAACAAAGCACCCCTCTTATTTGTATACCGGAAAAATAAATTATTAATACAATATACACTGTAACATGCGGAACTATTTTAGTGATCTCGGTCGGATAATGTTTAAGAATCACATCTGATTCGACTATATGCCCCCGTAACTTAGTCATTGAAGATTCCTATCACCATGTTCACGTATGTCCCCGTAACTTAGTCATTGAAGATTCATATCACCATGTTCACGTATGTCCCCGTAACTTAGTCATTGAAGATTCCTATCACCATGTTCACGTATGTCCCCGTAACTTAGTCATTGAAGATTCCTATCACCATGTTCACGTATGTCCCCGTAACTTAGTCATTGAAGATTCCTATCACCATGTTCACGTATGTCCCCGTAACTTAGTCATTGAAGATTCCTATCACCATGTTCACGTATGTCCCCGTAACTTAATCATTGGAGATTCCTATCACCATGTCCACGTATGTCCCCGTAACTTAGTCACTGAAGATTCCTATCACCATGTTCACGTATGTCCCCGTAACTTAGTCATTGAAGATTCCTATCACCATGTTCACGTATGTCCCCGTAACTTAGTCATTGGAGATTCCTATCACCATGTTCACGTATGTCCCCGTAACTTAGTCACTGAAGATTCCTATCACAATGTTCACGTATGTCCCCGTAACTTAGTCATTGAAGATACCTATCACCATGTTCAGGTATGCCCCCGTAACTTGGTCATTGTAGATTCATATCACCATGTTCACGTATCTATCACCATGTTCACATAACTATCACCATGTTCACGTATGTCCTTTATTTACATATCAGATAACTGATTATCGAAATCTAAGTATTAATGGCTTTTATTCATTAGTATCAAATCATTTATGTTATGGGGTTAATGGGATATCAAACGAAAATAGCACTACTCTTTTTCGCATTACTCAATCGCTCATAGCTAAAAAGAAGCGTTTTAAACAAACCTATGTATGCTATCATGGTAAATTTCGCCATTTATTCATCAAATTCACTGATTCTAGGCTGTTCTACATAGGCATAACCGATATTGGAATACAGATGGAAACCAGACATCCAGAGCAAACACACAATCTGCGTTGTTCTTTGTAAACACTTTGTGCCATATCTGCTATGTTCCATGATTGTATCAGGAGAGGGGCAAGTTGTAAGTTTGGTAACTTGTGCCCCGATCCATATGCATATTGCCTATGGATACATTAAAATATGTTTATAAAGATGCATAGTTCGAATTAACGCTCCTAAATTACTATTTTATTTTTTGGCTTCGGGGGTAAAACATATTGGCGAAATTTCGTGATACTCATGTGATAATATGGTTATATTTCGTAGAACAACATGTTGATAAATAACACATTTTGAGAAAGTTTATATAATAACTGACAGCGGTTAGCATTATTTTGTTGTAATTAATGGTGCATTATCTCTTTGTAAACATGTATTATATTGTTACCGGGGCATATCATATTATAGATCGGAATCGAAGACTCCTGTCCGGAAATGCTTCTATCGATTCATATTCATTTTATTTCGAATATTTTCTGGTCTAAAAGGGTGTGGTTGTTTTGCTAATGAACAATAGTGGTTGGTTACCGTTAACAGAGACCAGAAATTTTATTGTGTAATTTTGTCACAATTAAACGTTAATTATACTCATTATCGCTTATAACTATGGAAATAAAACAATACAACCAATCAATATGGGATATTTACCGTTCGGTACGTAGCCATAGGCACAGCCTAATGCTCTCTATCGCTATATGATATCACCCGAATGGTCTGTTCTAAAAATAGACAAATAAAGTGTCCCAATAAAATATTGGAAATAAAATCAATATTAATTTATAGATGCCTTTCCGGACAGTGGTCTTCAGTTCATATTTATTATTTTAAACCCACGCAACTATTTCAAATTTGTTATTTAAACAGTTATCCATCTTTAATCGATTATGATAACTAAAGCGTATTTTTAAGAAAAGTTGTTGATGATATGGGGACACTCTGATCGGAAAGAGTACCTTTAAAGTAAATAAGTAACAAATACATTGGGGTTTTCTTGGATGTCACTGTACATTTAAGTAATTGCGGGAACATCTCGATCTGCTTAGCAAAGCGTAGCAAAGAGAATATCCTTGAAGTCTACGAAAAATCAATTATCCCCATTATGACGTACGGATCGGAGATTTAGGGCTATGAAAATCTAGCTTGTTTCGAAAATTCACATTAGGTATGAAAAAGTTCACACCAACACCCTTCGTATATGGCGAACTGGGTATGTGCCCTATAACAGTGAAAATAAAATCGCGCATCCTATCGTACTGGGCCAGACTAATTTGCATGCCTATAAAAAGAATCCCACTACAGTTATATTATGTAATGATTACCTTGTTTAACACTGGATATTTTAACAGTAAATGGATGATGGGAATCTGCGACACACTTATTAATTCTTTGGGCGTGAGTAATGTCTGGACCAATCAGAGTGTGATAAGCCCTAATCGTTTTACTTTGTCCATTTATCGCAAATTACGCGATGAATTTATACAGGAGTGGTGAGAATCCATCTCGAAATCAAGCAAGTGTGCATTTTATAGAAATGTGTCAATAATCCCTTAGTTCAATCGTTTGTCGCTTGTAGTCTAGTCTTCTTTTCTTTTTGGGGTTTTAATGATTTGTCAGTCACAGGTATTTGGGGAACTTGGGTTTTGAAAAGTATTCTACAATGCCAATCTGGTTCTCACTGAATACTCTCTTAAAATGTCAAAGAGAAGCGTTCACCGCACGATATGTTCTCATTTGAGGTTGAACCCTGCCACCGCCAGTAAGTTTCAGTATGGAGTACGGAGTATGCAGTATCACAATACCTGTAAGAATGGTGGGATATCCGAAATTCACAGACAAACGTGCATGACAAATGTTCCAGAACATCGCCGCTTCATATAATCCCTTACATTATATACCTGCTGTCACGAATATATATTTCTTTAAATTAGAGTATAGCACTTGAGACAGAACTATAATTATATGATAACGTTGTATAAACCCACGCGATTCCATGCAGCGCGGCGCTAACCACCCGACAAACCAATTACTATATCTCTTTGTTCACATACTGTGTTTATTTGATCTTAAAATACCAACAAAATACTAATGCAAATACTCCCTGTTGACAATATTCTATCTTTTATAGCATTTGGATCACTAATTAACCACCTTATAGTATCATCACTAATTAACCACCTTATAGTATCATCACTAATTAACCACATTATAGTCTCATCACCAATTAACCACATTATAGTCTCATCAATAATTAACCACCATATAGTCTCATCATTAATTAACCACCTTATAGTCTCATCACTAATTAACCACATTATAGTCTCATCAATAATTAACCACCTTATAGTCTCATCACTAATTAACCACATTATAGTCTCATCTCTAATTAACCACCTTATAGTCTCATCACTAATTAACCACATTATAGTCTCATCACTAATTAACCACATTATAGTCTCATCAATAATTAACCACCTTATAGTCTCATCACTAATTAACCACCTTATAGTCTCATCACTAATTAACCACCTTATAGTCTCATCACTAAATAACCACCTTATAGTCTCATCACTAATTAACCGCATTATAGTCTCATCACTAATTAACCACCTTATAGTCTCATCAATAATTAACCACCTTATTGTCTCATCACTAATTAACCACCTTATAGTCTCATCACTAATTAACCACCTTATTGTCTCATCACTAATTAACCACCTTATAGTCTCATCAATAATTAACCACCTTGTAGTCTCATCACTAATTAACCACCTTATAGTCTCATTACTAATTAACCACCTTATAGTCTCATCACTAATTAACCACCTTATAGTCTCATCACTAATTAACCACCTTATAGTCTCATCACTAAATAACCACCTTATAGTCTCATCACTAATTAACCGCATTATAGTCTCATCACTAATTAACCACCTTATAGTCTCATCAATAATTAACCACCTTATTGTCTCATCACTAATTAACCACCTTATAGTCTCATCACTAATTAACCACCTTATTGTCTCATCACTAATTAACCACCTTATAGTCTCATCAATAATTAACCAACTTATAGTCTCATCACTAATTAACCACCTTATAGTCTCATCAATAATTAACCAACTTATAGTCTCATAACTAATTAACAACCTTACAGTCTCATCACTAATTAACCACCTTATAGTCTCATCACTAATTAACCACCTTATAGTCTCATCACTAATTAACCACATTATAGTCTCATCAATAATTAACCACCTTATAGTCTCATCAATAATTAACCACATTATAGTCTCATCAATAATTAACCACATTATAGTCTCATCACTAATTAACCACATTATAGTCTCATCACTAATTAACCACCTTATAGTCTCATCACTAATTAACCACATTATAGTCTCATCAATAATTAACCACCTTATAGTCTCATCACTAATTAACCACATTATAGTCTCATGAATAATTAACCACCTTATAGTCTCATCACTAATTAACCACATTATAGTCTCATCAATAATTAACCACCTTATAGTATCATCACTAATTAACCACCTTATAGTCTCATCACTAATTAACCACCTTATAGTCTAATCACTAATTAACCACCTTATAGTCTCATCACTAATTAACCACCTTATAGTCTCATCACTACTTAACCAATTTATAGTCTCATCACTAATTAACCACCTTATAGTCTCATCACTAATTAACCACCTTATAGTCTCATCACTAATTAACCACATTATAGTCTCATCAATAATTAACCACCTTATAGTCTCATCACTAATTAACCACCTTATAGTCTCATCAATAATTAACCACATTATAGTCTCATCAATAATTAACCACATTATAGTCTCATCAATAATTAACCACCTTATAGTCTCATCACTAATTAACCACCTTATAGTCTCATCACTAATTAACCACCTTATAGTCTCATCAATAATTAACCACATTATAGTCTCATCAATAATTAACCACCTTATAGTCTCATCACTAATTAACCACATTATAGTCTCATCAATAATTAACCACCGTATAGTCTCATCACTAATTAACCACATTATAGTCTCATCAATAATTAACCACCTTATAGTCTCATCACCAATTAACCACCTTACAGTCTCATCAATAATTAACCACCTTATAGTCTCATCACTAATTAACCACCTTATAGTCTAATCACTAATTAACCACCTTATAGTCTCATCACTAATTAACCACCTTATAGTCTCATCACTACTTAACCACCTTATAGTCTCATCACTAATTAACCACCTTATAGTCTCATCAATAATTAACCACCTTATTGTCTCATCACTAATTAACCACCTTATAGTCTCATCAATAATTAACCACCTTATTGTCTCATCACTAATTAACCACCTTATAGTCTCATCACTAATTAACCACCTTATTGTCTCATCACTAATTAACCATCTTATAGTCTCATCAATAATTAACCACCTTATAGTCTCATAACTAATTAACCACCTTATAGTCTCATCAATAATTAACCACATTATAGTCTCATCACTAAATAACCACCTTATAGTCTCATCACTAAATAACCACCTTATAGTCACATAACTAATTAACCACCTTATAGTCTCATCACTAATTAACCACCTTATAGTCTCATCACTAATTAACCACCTTATAGTCTCATCACTAATTAACCACCTTATAATCTCATCACTAATTAACCACCTTATAGTCTCATAACTAATTTACCACATTATAGTCTCATCACTAATTAACCACCTTATAGTCTCATAACTAATTTACCACATTATAGTCTCATAACTAATTTACCACATTATAGTCTCATCTCTAATTAACCACCTTATAGTCTCATCACTAATTAACCACCTTATAGTCTCATAACTAATTAACCACATTATAGTCTCATCAATAATTAACCACCTTATAGTATCATCACTAATTAACCACCTTATAGTCTCATAACTAATTTACCACATTATAGTCTCATCAATAATTAACCACCTTATAGTATCATCACTAATTAACCACCTTATAGTCTCATCACTAATTAACCACCTTATAGTCTCATCACTAATTAACCACCTTATAGTCTCATCACTAATTAACCACCTTATAGTCTAATCATTAATTAACCACATTATAGTCTCATCACTAATTAACCACCTTATAGTCTCATCACTAATTAACCACCTTATAGTCTAATCATTAATTAACCACCTTATAGTCTAATCATTAATTAACCACATTATAGTCTCATCACTAATTAACCACCTTATAGTCTCATCACTAATTAACCACCTTATAGTCTCATCACTAATTAACCACCTAATAGTATCATCACTAATTAACCACCTTATAGTCTCATCACTAATTACCCACCTTATGTCTCATCACTAATTAACCACCTTATAGTCTCATCACTAATTAACCACCTTATTGTCTCATCACTAATTAACCACCTTATATTCTCATCACTAATTAACCACCTTATATTCTCATCACTAATTAACCACCTAATAGTATCATCACTAATTAACCACCTTATAGTCTCATCACTAATTACCCACCTTATTGTCTCATCACTAATTAACCACCTTATAGTCTCATCACTAATTAACCACCTTATATTCTCATCACTAATTAACCACCTTATAGTCTCATCACTAATTAACCACCTTATAGTCTCATCACTGATTAACCACCTTATAGACTCATCACTAATTAACCACCTTATTGTCTCACCACTAATTAACCACCTTATAGTCTCATCACTAATTAACCACCTTATAGTATCATCACTAATTAACCACCTTATAGTCTCATCACTAATTAACCACCTTATAGTATCATCACTAATTAACCACCTTATAGTCTCATCAATAATTAACCACCTTATAGTATCATCACTAATTAACCACCTTATAGTCTCATCACTAATTAACAACCTTATAGTATCATCACTAATTAACCACCTTATAGTCTCATCACTAATTAACCACCTTATTGTCACATCAATAATTAACCACCTTATAGTCTCATCACTAATTAACCACCTTATAGTATCATCACTAATTAACCACCTTATAGTCTCATCACTAATTAACCACCTTATAGACTCGTCACTAATTAACCACCTTATTGTCTCATCACTAATTAACCACCTTATAGTCTCATCACTAATTAACCACCTTATATTCTCATCACTAATTAACCACCTAATAGTCTCATCACTAATTAACCACCTTATAGTCTCATCACTAATTAACCACCTTATAGTATCATCACTAATTAACCACCTTATAGTCTCATCACTAATTAATCACCTTATAGTCTCATCACTACTTAACCACATTATAGTCTCATCACTAATTAACCACCTTATAGTCTCATCACTAATTAACCACATTATAGTCTCATCAATAATTAACCACCATATAGTATCATCACTAATTAACCACCTTATAGTCTCATCACTAATTAACCACATTATAGTCTCGTCACTAATTAACCACCTTATAGTATCATCACTAATTAACCACCTTATAGTCTCATCACTAATTAACCACATTATAGTCTCATCACGAATTAACCACCTTATTGTATCATCACTAATTAACCACCTTATAGTCTCATCACTAATTAACCACATTATAGTCTCATCATTAATTAACCACCTTATAGTCTCATCACTAATTAACCACCTTACAGTCTCATCACTAATTAACCACCTTATAGTCTAATCACTAATTAACCACCTTATAGTCTCATCACTAATTAACCACCTTATAGTATCATCACTAATTAACCACATTATAGTCTCATCACTAATTAACCACAATATAGTCTCATCACTAATTAACCACCTTATAGTCTCATCAATAATTAACCACCTTATAGTCTCATCACTAATTAACCACCTTATAGTCTCATCACTAATTAAACACCTTATAGTCTCATCAATAATTAACCACCTTATAGTCTCATCACTAATTAACCACCTTATAGTCTCATCACTAATTAACCACCTTATAGTCTCATCACTAATTAACCACCTTATAGTATCATCACTAATTATCCACCTTGTATTCTCATCAATAATTAACCACCTTATAGTCTCATCACTAATTAACCACCTTATAGTATCATCACTAATTAACCACCTTATAGTCTCATCACTAATTAACCACCTTATAGTCTCATCACTAATTAACCACCTTATAGTCTCATCAATAATTAACCACCTTATAGTCTCATCACTAATTAACCACCTTATAGTCTCATCACTAATTAACCACCTTATAATCTCATCACTAATTAACCACCTTATAGTATCATCACTAATTATCCACCTTGTATTCTCATCAATAATTAACCACCTTATAGTCTCATCACTAATTAACCACCTTATAGTATCATCACTAATTAACCACCTTATAGTCTCATCACTAATTAACCACCTTATAGTCTCATCACTAATTAACCACCTTATAGTCTCATCACTAATTAACCACCTTATAGTCTCATCACTAATTAACCACCTTATAGTCTCATCACTAATTAACCACATTATAGTCTCATCACTAATTAACCACCTTATAGTATCATCACTAATTAACCACCATATAGTCTCATCACTAATTAACCACCTTATAGTCTCATCACTAATTAACCCCATTATAGTCTCATCACTAATTAACCACCTTATAGTCTCATCACTAATTAACCACCTTATAGTATCATCATTAATTAACCACATTATAGTCTCATCACTAATTAACCACCTTATAGTATCATCATTAATTAACCACATTATAGTCTCATCACTAATTAACCACATTATAGTCTCATCACTAATTAACCACCTTATAGTTTCATCACTAATTAACCACCTTATAGTCTCATCACTAATTAACCACATTATAGTCTCATTACTAATTAACCACATTATAGTCTCATCACTAATTAACCACCTTATAGTCTCATCACTAATTAACCACCTTATAGTCTCATCACTAATTAACCACATTATAGTCTCATCACTAATTAACCACCTTATAGTCTCATCACTAATTAACCCCATTATAGTTTCATCACTAATTAACCACCTTATAGTCTCATCACTAATTAACCACCTTATAGTCTCATCACTAATTAACCACCTTATAGTCTCATCACTAATTAACCACATTATAGTCTCATCACTAATTAACCACCTTATAGTCTCATCACTAATTAACCACCTTATTGTCTCATCAATAATTAACCACCTTATAGTCTCATCAATAATTAACCACCTTATAGTCTCATCACTAATTAACCACCTTATAGTCTCATCACTAATTAACCACCTTATAGTCTCATCAATAATTAACCACCTAATATAGAGTATCATCAATAAATTTCGATTCAATTTTACTCGTTTCCCGTTCGCCATTTTACCCCCTTTTTTCATTGTCATTTTTACCATGTTATCCGTCCGCCATTTTACCCCTTTTTTTCACTGTTATTTTTAGTATGTTATCCATCCGCCATTTTACCCTCTTTTTTCGCTGTCATTTTTAGCATGTTACCCGTTCGCCATTTTACCCCTTTTTTCACTGTCATTTTTAGTATGTTATCCGTTCGCCAGTTTACCCCCTTTTTTCGCTGTCATTTTTAGCATGATTACCCGTTCGCCATTTTACCCCCTTTTTTCATTGTCATTGTTACCATGTTACCCGTTCGCCATTTTACCCCCTTTTTTCATTTTTACCATGTTATCCGTCCGCCATTTTACCCCCTTTTTGCACTGTTATTTTAGTATGTTACCCGTCCGCCATTTTACCCCTTTTCACTGTTATTGTTACCATGTTACCCGTTCGCTATTTTACCCCCTTTTTTCACTGTCATTTTTACCATGTTACCCGTAAGCCATTTTACCCCCTTTTTCCGCTGTCATTTTTGAGCATGTTATCACCCCGAACTTACCAGTAACCTTTTTAATAATTTTTTTGTTGATGTCCATAATTATGTCTTATATTTACAATTGTATTTTATGTTTAACATGTCAAGCGTTTTAGAGCACTTCAAACCGCTATACAAAACTGTTATTTATTTATACTCCCATGCAGAAAGAGACTCACGTGGACAAATTAACGGACATCATATATAATACTGTATCGGGAATCAAACCAGCCTCTTCACCACTGGGCGGCATATGTTGGTACAATGCGTCATACACTTTGACGAATGCCTATCTTTGTAAAAAATATTTGAAACCAGATGAGACTTATTATACAATTTTCCCTGTAGCGGAACCAATACATCTGGTTCTCTTTGTACATAATGCGTTTATCACATTTTATATATTTCACATCTCGTTAGTAGCATATCAATAACCGGATGAAAGCCGTCGAGATAAACCTACACTAACCACGCATGCACGTAAAGTTATTACAATACCTGTGAGAAGGGTGGAATATCCTGAAGTCACAGGCAATCGAGCATGACAAATTTTTCCGAAAAAGACACTGCAGCATATAATCCCTCACAGCAACCTGCTGTCACAGAATATATCATTTCTTTAAATTAGAGTAATAAACTTGCGTCACAGCTACGATAACTTTGTATAAGATCCGCGCGCGATTCCAGCGCGCCGCTAACCACCCGATAAACTCATTACACTCTCTTTGTTCATCAACTCCCAGAAAGAGACTCACGCGGACAAATCAACAAACATATTGAATCCTCATATTTTTTCTGCACTGGATAAAGAGTTTGATCTAAACACTAACTCAGTTTGCACAAACGTTCATCCCACGTTGGTATACATTCTGCTCACACATCCCATGTTAGTATACTTCGTATGTAGTTAAGTGGCCGATTGAGAGAGGATTGTGAAGTCCTAATTGCTCATTAATCATTGATTTGATAGGACCTTGCGATGTACACGAACATCGATTCTGTCCATAACCGTAACCTTGTATTGTATTAATTCTTAAACTATCGTGAAACACGCACATTTGACACCGATATTATTATCCGAAGCAGCGGAGGCATTTAACAGATGGCCGCGTGTGGATGTTATGAGTTATGAAACAGTATGATTAACCACATGGCTGTTATGAGATGTGATAAAGCGCAAGGTACTGGGTGGATGTTATCTGGTGCATGTGCTATATCGCTTTGAGTGCAAATGATAACAGGCTTGTCTCCAAAATAAACGCGTCCAGACATTAACTCACTGACGAACGATCTATCGTATGTTTTGTGAGTGAGAGGGTATTTATAGAACCATTACATCGCATGCAATGGTTAAGTCGCTACTCTTAGATAAAGGCGCTATTGTAGTTACGGAATTATTGTTATATCAAGTTTGCTAGGGAGAAGGAGGCGTTAGCGAGATGACAAGAGGGGTTTCATTGGCAGCGGTGTCGTCCATCTACTATTCATATGTGCTATACCGTAATCATGGAACTTTATCAGCTGTATACAATTGCAATTCAGAACAACGAACAACATTCAGGAACACCATTTCCGATCCACAAACACATTATGTCCGATGTATAGACGCCCCCCCCCCCCCCCCCCGCACAGAGAGTTACATTTGGTGTAAACAATATTTATTTTAAAAAATCAACCATATGAGATGAAGATCATATAAATGTAGAAATATATAGATTTATGAAGAGGATTGGACAACAAGAAAAATGTTTTTTTAAAGTCCTCTCCTCGTGGAATAAATGTTACCTCAAGTGACAAAAATATCTCTTGGGGTAGAGCAGACGGGATATATAGTTTTGATTGATTGGAATATTAGTTAGGATTGAGATACGGTATTACATTGTAATACGGAAGTTAAGGGTGAGAAAGGGAATGACAGAGAATGAGAGAGAGAGTGGAGAGTGTGAAAGAGAGATAGTGAGAGAGAGAGAGAGAGAGAGAGAGAGAGAGGTTTGACACAACATACATTCGATACAAAATAACACAAAAAACATCCGTTCAGTGGGGAAATCACTTGCACGAATGCGTTACGACCACGGAGTTACATTTGTAGTCATGTGAAGTTTCATTAACATGATGGGACGGCCTTCGCAAAATTCGTCTGGCCTACCAACCTCGTGGAACATATATCCACTTGCTAGTTAAGTTCCGAACAGGATTAACATGCCAACCGTTTATGGAGTCATAAATCAAGCGCTGAAAACCCTGTGCCACTGCATTCTCTTATATATGCGAGTCGACCATAGGTCGTCTCGCATATATAAGAGAATGCATTGGCCTAACAAATTTTATATTATATTTTTATAATTGTTAAAAAATGTAAAACTACTCATCAATGAGTATTTAGTAACGAAAATGTAAAAATGTAAAAATTATAAAAAAATGTTAAAGAATGTAAGAAATGATGATAAAAATTATAAAATTGTTAAATAATGTAAGAAAAAATTATAAAAATTGTTAAAAAATAGAAGAAAAATTAATAAAAAATGATAATATATAAATATAGTGCCGAACAGGATTAACATGCCAACCGTTTAGGGAGCCATAAATCAAGCGCTAGCAACTTTTGACGCTCTCTGGTGTCATGTCGACCTTTCCTAAATATGACAACCCTTTATTAGCTGTTCAAAATTATCTATTTTGCCTATGTCACAATGTGGTGTGTTAACCCTTTACCCAACAAACCAGCCAAAAACGGCCAAATAAAGCTGCAACAGCCTAAATTATCTTGGGTCTGTCTCAATAAAACCATACAAATATGGATATCATTGGAACCGGCTCATTGACCACATTGTGATGGTTACAGTTATGCCCTGTGCCAATGCATTCTCTTATATATGCGAGTGGACCATAGGTCGCCTCGCATATATAAGAGTATGCATTGACCTAAAAATATATAAGAGAATGCATTGGCACAGGGCCGTTCTGTTGGGTAAAGGGTTAACGAATGCGCACATGACAGAAAAGCTACCAAATGGACTAAAATTTGCATGACCAGTTTGTAACTGTTATATTATTTACGTTATCGGGGTGAGTATTAAAGATATATTATGCACTTAATCGGGTGCTTGAAACTGATAAGTTAGTAGCCAGGTGCTATGCCAACTGGAGGAATGTAGCATTCTACTAACATCGCCGAAAATATCAAGCAAATCGACCGTACCACTCCATAGAAAACATCGTCTGAACTACGCTCATTGCAATTATAAATAGTTACTACTTGATTCGGGACGCATCTATCGGCGATAAACTAACGAAAATGATTTCGTCATCGACAGTCACTGAATTATATATATAAGAATGACGGTGTGTGTTGACAATTTAGATATAATATTTGTAAAAATAACTATTTTGAACAAGATTATTCTGCATTTCTATTTGATCATCCTACAGGAGTGTTTCACATCACTTTAAGTTCCCTTTTTCGAGCGAACTCCATTACTCTGGGCATACATCAACAGGTTAACTAAGAGGATCGCCACGCTGTACACCGAACGCTTATTGATTTTACACATTCGAAACGGAACTATATTTTTTCTTGAAGGTGTCTTTCCTTCCTCTGTGGTTGCGATAAGGAAATCATTATTAATTTTGTTTAACCCCAGCCATTTCGATATCGTTTTACATTGCTAAACTGTGATTATGTGATACAATGGATCTCGTCGAAATTATATACGAAATTGATTAACCTCGTCCACTGAATTCGATTCAGGCCTCACTAAATTAGTGCATTTAGTGCAATAGGTTAATATATACATTTCGTATACAATTGCGACTTATTAGATGACCTCTATTTGGCACAATGTGACCCGATCCCATGGTTGTACAATAGTGTCGCGAACAATGATACTTGAGATGATTAATATAACGATTAACCGAAACTGAATTATTAATGTGCCCGCAGTCACGCTCTACCAATTTAGTTTAATTATATTATTGTAATCAGACTATGTACAATTATATGAACGGATATATTGTATTTTAATTCAAATTCATGATCACAATGCTCCATCCACTTTGTACTCCGTCCTCGGTCCTCTTGCCAATTCGATTCAATATTCGCAACATGTCGTCATACTCTTACAAAAATGAACAGTTGAAATCATATGAAGTTTTGGTAGATGAAGCAACACCGTTGTGAATAGTCGGTCTTCGTTGGGAGGGATCTCAGAATGATAACGCCCAGCTGTACTCCCTTCGAATCAGGCAACATTGTCAGCTAAGGAAAGAGCATTTCCCCCACATTGTAACCGCCAGACGATACAACAACTCACAACATTCAAAGAAAATAATCCCGATGTATACTGTTCCCAGTACAACGCGCCAATGGTCAACCTGCGAAAACAAACATGGCCGATGTGTAATATTCCAGGGACAACCCGCCAATTGTCAACCAGCGAAAACAAATATGGCCGATGTGTAATATTCCCGGGACAACGTACCAATGGTCAACCTGCGAAAACAAATATGTCCGATGTGGAGAAACCCCACACATTATAAGTGAAGTTTTGGTTACATGAAGTTTCATTCATAAAACGAGGAGACCTTCGGATGATATATCTTGCCCCAAACCACGTGTTGTTGGAACGTTGATTAATATGGTTTAGTTGCCGGCTGATGGTTATAAAACGGAAACAAATTATCGAAATTTGGCAAATAGAATTATTCCATTACAGTTTACAGGTGTGAGCGCTTATCGCTTATATGTTTTCAATCACACTATGCTCGTTATCTTAAATGTAGTTATTCGCTGTCAATAGAAAGCGGTCGGCCCCATTAGGTAAGCACAGTTGTTTGGATCGGCGATATAGCGGCAATAGTACATGCTAAACCATGTCTGACTGGACCGGGTTTAAACCGGAGATAACGAATGCGTCATTTAGACCTGAGGTCTGGGTTTTAAATTGTAGTTTTACCTGTCAACTGCCGGTTTAAACATATATGTTTCCGTAAACAAGGTTTAAAGTTTAAACTGGAGATGCCAGTTTCATAGAATTTGTGTTTATTGTTGGAAGTGGTCACAGGAGGAGACCAAGCATATATAAATAAATGTTATCGAGCTGTACTCTAAACTCCAACATTAATTTACAAAGCTAATGCTCGTATTAACGGAGTACACAACTAATCGTTGTTCACTCAACACAATCTACATATTAATAACTCAAGGGAACAATATCCCCACATTAGTTCATTATGTATCGACCGACCACTGTAAACATTCTCTATGGAACCATATTTCAAACTCCGTATATGAATAACAAGCTTCGGATGGCAAATGGAGGCAATCCCCAGATCACAGGCGAGCATCGACCGGGACCATTTGATTCCCCGAAATTATGCAATAAGTTGTATCCCGATTTACATAAGCATATAATGTTGTCATATAATTTGTTTCAATACAGACACAATCATATATCGTATACAAACACCGTGCGCACATTGAAGCCACATAGTCAGTATCCGCCATGCTTGTATCACTTTCGCTATCACTATCGCTTACAACATCAGGATTGCCAACGCTCTGATCACACGATGTGGTGATATTCTATGTTTTAGACAAATGTTATTACTGTAGTCGCTTTGGAAGGATGCATTTTCGGTTACAACTCGAAACAAAAAACCATTTTCAATTACATACACGCAATTTTGTGGTACTTATTAGCAAATCATAGCATGTCACAACAGTCCGGAAGTCATGATTTAAAGACGAACCACTCCCTCTGATCCTCGATGGAATTACAATTGTACCAACCGAAAGCGGCTTCAAATGTATAATTGTCATAACCCATGTTTATTGAAGGGTCCGCTTATTCACTGTAATTTTTAGATGAGACTTTTTCATCAATATACTTGTTCCCATATAAACAAACCGGGTCCAAATTTTGAGAAGAACAATACGTTTGGGAAAAGCAGCATGTGGTAATCAGTGTAATAACTGTGCTCTCTGTGTGATTTGATGTGTTCCTGAGTCAATGATTTCCCACACCAACCGAAGTTGACAATTATACAATTTGCTTGAATTTATTAAATGTTACAACATTTTGAAATACAAAGAATGAAAGTGTCAGTGACACTATAATTCAACTTGGAAAGAACCAACATCTTACAAATTATAAGTTGGGAGTGTTCGCTTATAGCTGAAGTATCAAAGAGGCGTTATTCAAATTTATTTTCTAATTTGTTGAAATAATGAAATTTCGAACTAACCGATCGATGCACCTCTACATAATGTTATTTTCCGTTTATGGCCGGCATGTGGCCCACAAGCTGACACCGACCGCTATCGGCATTTTTAATATCACAATGAATTATTCAATTCAAAAGAATACACGCGGATAATATCCATATTGACAAATACTGTATATAACTCAATACTAATCGACAGCCGGAGATTGCTTAATGTATTAGTTGAGCAGCTATGAGGATGGGAACTACGAAACTAACCTTAACAAATTATCAAGTCATGTTAAACGATGTTGGACGTATTCGTGCGTTTTAGTGTATCTGCAGAGGGTGGTCGGAAACAATTTTCAACCACCATGCTGATTTTATCCTTTCGATCCTTGTTGGGACCCACCCACCCACCCCCGCGTTCAAATTTTGTTCCGTTTTCGGCAGTTTTTTCCCGACCATTTTTGTACACCCACCACCCATTTAACACTAAAACAGATATTTGCGGGGGGAATTCAGCTGTATATGAATTTGTGTGCATACTAGTTGTCATGGATGTTAACATTGACATGTAAATAGGAACGAGTCATTTTGGGGTTATTCGGCCAAAAAAAAAACATGGCTGCCAGCGGCCACTTGGATTTCAAAATTCAACCCACTATAGCATGGGTTACAGGCTATACTGTACATGTTTGTCTGATCATCGTGAACATTTTCAGTTATGTTAATATTGACATTCTAATGTGTTTTAAGCCAAACTCATTGCAAAAACAGACACAAATACTTGCAGGGAAAAAAAATTGAGTTGCGGAAAAAAAATGTTTGTTGGTCCCATCGACCACCCACCCACCCGGACATACGTGTCCGGAAATCCCCCCTCTGGTGTCTGGGGCTATTATCCCATGCCAATGCGAGTGGGACGTCATTACACATTTCAACTTAACGTTGGAGATGATATAGGTATGCGTCGATTACGACACTAGAATGACACGCATATTGCGTACATGTATATTAACATACTCGAATAATACGTATCACGTATCTACTATACATTTTGAGACATACATATATATATGTGTATGTCCTTTGTAGACTCGAAAACGGCTCGACCGATTGAGCCCAAACTTGCTATCAAAGGGTAAAAATCCACGGGAAGTGTCATCGCACAGCTTCTGAGAACGTCCGAGCACTCCTTCACACTTCAACTGCCACTGTAATGGGGATTGATGGGTTAATCGCGTGAAAATCAATGAGCGTTTGTATATGAGGCGTCGCTATTAAAGAGCGTTTATCTACTTTAGTGAAAAACGGCATTTGACAGTCTCGGAAACAGGGGAGACGAAATTTTGTACTTAGGGGTTCCAAGGGACGGGGGAGATTTTCGTCTGGTCAGTTTGTCCGCCCGAGGTGACCTTGACCTTGAAACGGGTATGACCTTGGGCGATATATCCGTCGTCAGCGGTGACATCGACGTGAAATCGGGACGGGGAATATTTTTGTCGGCTTAGCTGTCGGCGTGCCTGTACGGGGTTACCTTGAAAAACAAAAATTAATGGATCGACCAAAGCCATGAGACCAATCCCGCCAGTGGCCGGCTAATCTGCTAGTACTATATATAAGTCGATGAACACACCCGGGTGATACGTATAATCTATGTCGATTAACACAATCGGATGACACTATTGATAGTAAACTGAAATGCCTTAGACATCCCACAGTGAATTCACCGTAAGAGGACGGAGCACAAAGTGGCCCTGTGCCAATTCATTCTCTTATATATGCGAGTCGACCATAGGTCGCCTCGCATATATAAGAGAATGCATTGGCTTAACACATTAAAAATTATAAAATTGTTAAAGAATGTAAGATTTTGTTTTGTTTAGGCCGATGCATTCTCTTATATATGCGAGGCGACCTATGGTCGACTCGCATATATAAGAGAATGCATTGGCACAGGGCATAACTGTAACTGTGACAATGTGGTCAAAGAGTCGGTTCCAATGATATCCATATTTGTATGGTTCTATTGAGACAGACCGAAGATATTTTAGGCTGTTGAAGCTTTATTTGGCCGGTTTTGGCCGGTTTTGGCGCATTGTGATCATGAGTGCACTGTTATAGCTGATATTCGGATAATACTTGTGTCTGAGTATATAGAATTTTAATTTAGCTGCAATTGCAATGAATATTTTGTCGTTTTTGTTCCTATTGTGAAAGATACCTGTATTATTTAAAACATTCCAACCCGCGAGTTCCGTATTAAGATTATTATTGCGTTGTTGTGCATGAGCCGGTGGGGGGTTCTCACGTCTCTATATATATTTGTATATAAAGTGGTGTATTCATAACCAACAATCCACAAGAATAGTGGTAGCTTTGTTACATATAATGCCCGACACATGGGCATCGTGTGGAACATAGTCACCACTAGTCGTGTGGATTGTTGGGTACACATACACAATTTTATATACAAATTTAACACTCTTGGGTGATAGCAATCCTGTGATAACCCGCGCATATGGGGGTCCAGTCTACTGAGGATATGTGACAATGTTCTACGAGATGTTCCGGCATGCTTGTATAGTAAGTACACACAGGAGACAATGTTACCGAAGTGTTCGGACTCCGAAGTGAAACTATTCCACATTACATGAAGTACACGTATGTGTGATGAAATCTCACCAGTATTCATGATAAAAAAAAAATACACATCAAGGCGCTTTAACGCCGCGATCTGTATTTATTGTGCAGATACCCAAGCGGGTTATGACATATTTGTAAACCCATTCACACCCAGAGGAAAGAGGAATTGAGCCACATTCAATACGATGATTACCTGTGAATTACCATTTATTCAACGGTTAATTGAATGGTTTGTGGTGTTACATATTCTTGTTGAATAATTAGTCAAATGCTCGTTGACAATCGGATCACTTGTGTCTGCATTATATATCAACATTGATAAACCATTTTGTCTCGGAATTTGAGAACGTTTTATTTCTGATAACGTGTTTCTTTATAAAACAGATTATTCCTTGTGACAATAAACTGTTTTGGCTGTTAATGTTATTTTTTCGCTTTGTTGTCATAATGGAATCATCGTTCAGAACACAGTAACAATGTTCCGGTAGTGTTCGGACTCCGAGGTGAAACTATTCCACATTGCAAGAAGTTTGTGGGATGCAATATCACCGTGACCGGCATTATTTTATGACAAAAAACTTAACCAAACCTGCGTATATTGCCTGGAGTTTCCGCGTACATGCATGTATATGTGAACAATTTATGGACTGTTCTCATTCCAAAGACCATTACGTGATTATTTTGGATTATACATTCCAAAGAGGCTTGGATGTTGTTCAGTTTACTTCCAATCACCCCGCTCCTCCCGACCCACCAAACAATATTCAATCGAAAGTGTCGGACCCCAACCGATGCATAACACCCCTCTATATATGACCGCTACAGATGGTACATGTGTGATCCGTGTTTTGACTTTCCGAGTGACTGGTGTGATCATTATCACGACGTATTGTTCGAATTTCACACCTTCCGCTCCGATCTCCTTTCAGCGTACTATCCAATTAATATCAATTTCTGTATGATATTTAGCTCAAGTCTATAGTTTGGCCCCGTCGAAATACGGATTCATACAAGAACAATTGTTCACGGATTAGAGCAATTTGATTGGCAGATGGATGTGAACCGGTTTATAACACATATATATGATATATGCCAACACAGACCGTGGTCGGTGATTAAACATAAAATTAGGACAACCACATGAGTGTGAATTAAAAGGTGAATGTTGTGTATGCATAATTCGTATTACTCTAGAGTCGAACTCTCAGTCTCATGTAACTGCGGGGACTCGCTTTGTTTCAGTCATATACGGCGCACAAAACGCGGATTGAACACACATTAGCACATGCATAATTACCAGCTTTAGTTCTTTGTTGGAAAACAACACATATGTCTAGCATAGCTTTTAATTCAGTTGTATTCGGAGCCTACTATAATTATGTGTGTGCTGTATTGTGTAAGCTGACGATATCTTTCCTGAGAGACGAACATTGAACACCCCCGTGTACGTGGTATTTTTGACGTTTGGTAGTTCGTTTGAAATATAATTATCAGCCATTGACGGTGGTTAATGCGTGTATCAATAGACAATTTTTTTTTAATTAGCCGTAAATTGTCTAGCATACAGAGCGGTTCGTAAAAATACTACTCGCGACCAAGTGTGTACCCACCATAATTTCTGGTGTCAAAGCCGAGGATCGATCATGCGATGAGATGTCGGCAAACCAGATCTGGGATGTCAAAGATGTGGATTATATACTTCGCATGTTGACAGTTTTTGCTTGAAAATATCCCATTATCATTCGGACAGGCCGGCACATGGACCATCTTTAGGGTGAGGGTGCATGTGCAAGGGCGAAAACATGTATGGTTGTGTTTTATGTGGTAATGTCATATTATTATTAAACATTAAATCAGTGTTAATCATGAGTTAGCAGGGACCTGGCTTGAGGGTCCCTGTAATAATAATTATAGAACCGAAGAAGCCGAAGAGGCCGAAAACTAAATCTGTGAACAATACGATCTGAAAGTCATCGTGACGCTGAACAATTTTTGTTAGAATCATATACCAAACTCTGAAATGCATGCAATTCAGAAGGACCCACAAGAATCATTGCAATTCAACAGGACCCACAAGGATCATAGCAATTCAACAGGACCGACAAGCATCGCAGCAATCAACATGACCCACACAAATCATAGCAAGTCAGCAGGACCCACAAGCATCATAGAAATTCAGCAGGACCCACAACAATCATAGCAATTCAACAGTACACACAAACATCATAGCGATTCAACGGGACCCACACGAAACATAGTAATTCAGCAGGACCCACAAGCATCATAGCAATTCAACAGGACCCATGAATCATAGAAATTCAACAGGACCCACAAAAATCATAGCAATTCAACAGGACCCACACGGATCATAAAATTTCGAGCAGGACCCCAAGCATCATATAAATTCAGCATGACTCACAAGGATCATAGCAATTCAACTGGACCCACAAGAATAATTATCAGTTCAACCGGACCCACAATAATCATAGCAACTCAACAGGACCCACGAGCATCATATAAATTCGAGCAGGTCCCACAAGCATCATATCAATTCGAGCAGGACCCACAAGCATCATATCAATTAAACCGGACCCACAAGCATCATATCAATTCGAGCAGGACCCACAAGCATCATATAAATTCGAGCAGGACCCACAAGCATCATATAAATTCGAGCAGGACCCACAAGCATCATATCAATTCGAGCAGGACCCACAAGCATCATATCAATTCGAGCAGGACCCACAAGCATCATATCAATTCGAGCAGGACCCACAAGCATCATATCAATTCAGAAGGACATACATGTATATCAACATCATAGCAATTCAGCTGAACATATCAGCATAATATAAAATCAGCAGGACCCACAAGGGTATAGTAATTTAACATAGCATTCTAACCAGATGTGGTACATGCTTTATAGTGCATACACCTAAAGGGTTCATAAATACACATCGAAAGTATCCCGGTAATGTTGAAACAGAACGATACATTTAGCTGACGTGCAGTTGATATAGCGTTAATTGGCGTGTATCATATCACATGGAGGCTATTTGCCGCAGATACATGGAGTTGAAATCTTAAGTACACGATGATAACAAGATGATAACACGATGATAGCGAGAATATTTACTACAAGAACACGTTGGTCTGGCATCAAAATATAAACCACTTAATAAGCCACATGTTCATTTCTAGAATTTATGTATATTTCCCAACACAAACTATACTATACTATACCGTGTGGCAACAACGATACACGCATGACGTTTATATTATGTTGATATCTAACGTATTTTTATTTATGAACTTAACACGTAGAGTACCACATCACATTATTCACCATAAAACCACCAGCTGTGCGTTTCCTATTGAATAGAAATAAATAATTAGATTGAAACCATAAGACGTAGGGGGTTTCAACAAAGGTGGTGTATACTTAACCTTTACCCAACAGAACGGCCCTGTGCCAATGCATTCTCTTATATATGCGAGTCGACCATAGGTCGCCTCGCATATATAAGAGAATGCTTTGGCTTAAAACATATTAAAAATGATAAAATTGTCAAAGAATGTAGAAAAATATTATAAAAATTGTTAAAAAATGTAAGAAAAATTATAAAATTGTTAAAGAATGTAAGAAAAAATGGTAAAAAGTGTTAAAAAATATTTTTTTTAGGCCAATGCATTCTATTATATATGCGAGGCAACCTATGGTCGACTCGCATATATAAGAGAATGCATTGGCACGGGGCATAACTGTAACCATCACAATGTGGTCAATGAACCGGTTCCAATGATATCCATATTTGTATGGTGTTATTGAGACAGACCGAAGATATTTTGGGCTGTTGAAGCTTTATTTGGGCGTTTTTGGCCGCTTTGTTGGGTAAAGGGTTAATACCAGCTAATAAAATATGACTTGTGATGGTCAATATATTTCACACTTCAATACCAAATATTTTCATCGCTGTTCCCAACAATATAATATGTCAAATTGTAACATGTTGAAGACATATTAAAGGTTTATTTCACTACGTCAAACTGATATGCTATAAACGAGCAACCATTTGAGTAATGCACTACTTAGTAATTATTGTCAAAATATTCAATAAATGTCAGTTGTACTCTTTCCTATAACTTAGGGTGGATACACACATGCATGTAATGTCTGTATGTAAAATACATGTATTTTACATGGCCACACCAATAATTGACAAAATTAATCACCTGCGCGCGAGAGATCAATTTCACCAGTGAGTAGTTATAAGCCATTATCAAACAAACTGCCATCAAGAAATTTCAGGCCAGTCATAAACATGTCTTCTTTCATGGATGCCGAAATGAGTAATTCTTGTCTGATATATGTTGCTGTTTTTCACGAGTTATAATTCATTTCGAAAAGTGGATTAGAGCCGGTCAATTTTATACTTGATTTGTGTCTGTCATTTCTTGGAAACAGGGTCATCCAAAACAGAAATAAAATATGCAGAATTATTTTATAGGATGATACCGGCTTGTTCATATTTCTCAGATAATTTTGAGAGCGAGCTCATGTGATAACATTTATTCAATTGGGATTGCAAATATTCATTAGCGCCAACAAATAATGCAGGTACAGCGTTGAAATTAAAAAAGTGACACCCCCCCCCCATTTATATATATGTTTCTCAAGCCAAATGTTGAACAAGCTCCTACCTGTCACAAGCTTGAATTATAACATTTTCTACCATAATCCATGATTGGGGGAGGGGCTGGTTCTCGAAAGCTTCCAATAACTAAGGGAGTTAATTGAATGTATCAGCCGGGATTATCTGGGCAAAAATTACAATATAATGTTTTACATAAATATTCCATAGTTGTAAATTTTGCGTATACATGTATAACTGTATAACACAAGAGATGAAAGGTGACGTAGTTGGGAACTCGTAGCTAGGCAACCCTTTCGCCGAATGAAGACAAACAGCAACACCGTGCATTCAAATTTAAAGCTGTATAATATGTTCATAATTATATGAATAGCATAAATTGCTGCATATTAGATTAATCACTCGTAGAAAACAGACACGACAGACATGACTTCGATATGTATAAAGCAGGGTGTCAGGACTCAGTGTGCTGCGTGCACACCCCCCCCCCCCCCCCGTCGAGGAAATATGCAATGGTGAATTCGGTAGCTTCTGGGTTAATATAGCTCCCCGTGTATGTTGGGGATCATAGCCCCCTGCGTTGTGGAAGAGGCCATCACTGGTATTAACATCAATAGAATACTGACAATGATTTAAACAGAACGTCAACCATTTCAGTTATCGCGCGAATAATTATTTTAAGCGGCCTGACGACTTCGTCCCAGTCAACGGCTCTTCAGCGGTTCAGAGTTTAACTCACTGTGGTCAAACACAGTCGCAATGATTGGGTTGTCAGCGGACACATATTACACGGTGTGTATGATCCATGTAAAACTCCAAATACACGATATTTACAGAGATTACATGCATGTGTGTATCCACCCTAACACGGCGTATGCACTACGCACAAATCATAAAATGTAAACAAACAGTCCGTATATCGTCCCGACCAAATTCACAGATAAACAAACGAATATCATTTTGTCAACAAGAGTCGTTTTGTTTTAATTTACAAGGAAGCATTACGTTGTGTTCTGACAATTTTGATACGCACTTTATTGAAATACCTGCGTTGAGCTATGAGGCGCAGCAGAGTATTTATTACAGCTTTGAGAGAAACTGTCCATATTGTCCAGCTTTTCAAAAGGGATATTATTGGGGGGGGGGGGGGTGACGCCCTAAAATCAGTTCACAATACGTCTTTAAAGATATCCGTCCGATGTGACACAAACAAAACCCCACTGAATATGTACGTGTTCTATATCAGATATATAATAAGATCGAACCCATCAATATGATAATTGATAGCCAAATATCGACTATATATTTACATGTACTATCAGTGTCAGGATCGAACCGAATTCCAATGATCGTCTCTTATAAATAGTTCCAGTAACAAAGAAGGCCAGCCAAAAACTAGTTCCGGCTCAAACTAAACTTTCTGTCTCGCAAATATAGACGTTTGCGATGCGATTTAATCGAGCTATTCGAAAACTATACTGCGCGGACTATATACTCAGAGACGTGGCGACATGGGGGGGGGGGTTGGGGGGGGGGGGGGGGTGTCTCACCCCCGAACTTTGGTCAAAATTTCCAACAGTTGGAAATTTCATACCTGCCAAAACATTAGTGGGAAATTTCACACCAACAATAGGTTGAAAATGTTCTTGTAGTTTGATTTTCAAACAATTTATTGGGGGGAATTAATTGTTTTTGGACCAATATTTGCACATTTTCCTATTTTTGGTCAAAATTTTTGAATGAAATAGTCATCAGTTGGAAATTTTCCAACCTTGGGGGGGGGGGGGGGGTGACAGGTTGGAAATTTCCAAACACTTGGAAAGCTTGTGTCCTGGTCCCTCCCCCGTGGCCAGTAAAAAACTGCTAGTTTTAATTCAAGAAAACAATATTGTCGTACATGTGGTCAGCATTGTCATTGGAATTGTCATCAGTTGGAAATTTTCCAACCTAAGTGGGGATGTCAGGTTGGAAATTTCCAACTCTAGGAAGGCTTGATGCTAGTCTAGATGGTAGGATTTCGCGATTTTCTTGTTCGCGATTTTCTTGTTCAGATTTCAAAATGTCCCCGTGGCGAATAAAAAACTGCTAATTAGTTTAACAAAACAATATTTTACTACATTTGGTCAAACTTGTGGACTGAAATGGTCATCAGTTGGAGAATTTTCCAACCTGAGGGGGAGTATTAGGTTTGAAATTTCCAACACTATAGGAAAACTTCAGTTGATGCCAGTCTAGATGCTATAGGATTTGCGATTTTCTTGTATAGTTTTCAAAATTTTCTCACACCGGGCGGAACAACCATGGTCAGCCCGGTGTGTCCTGGTCTCTTGCCCGTGTGCATTTGTCTGGAGTTAGACCACTAGATGTTAGGATTTATGCAATTTTTCAGGTTAAAATATGTTAATGTTCTCATACCCGGGAATTTAGAACCATGGTTTATGAATATATTGGATATTAGGCCTGAGAGCACTGAGGTGCAAGGGGGGGGGGGGGTGCAAATGGAATTATGCAAAACTTGTTGTGTTTGGTCTGAATCTGTTTCAAGGGGGAGGGTGCAGTTGGAATTTCCCAAGGTGGACAGCCGCCCCCCCCCCCCCACCAACGGAGACCCTCTAGCCACGTCCCTGTATATAATGTCGACAAAAACTTACTATTCAGTATAGACAGCGACCGAGAATTCTAAGTCACGAGTATATACAAGAACAGAAGATGCATCAGATCCCCCATGAACTATTTTACAAGATTTAATCACGTATATTTGGAAAGTATTAGATATTTAATATATATATTTATAACACAATTAGCCTCTAAATTCGCTCTCACGATTTAGCAAGACACACATTTATTACCGGCACGCGCAGTGACGCAAGAGCTTAGAGCAATTATAGCATTGGCAACACCAGCACTTTAGTATTATGCTGAAAGTCCAGTGCATTTGTGGCTTTCCCTCAAACTATTTGCAACAAACGTTTCTCATTGGGAATAAGTACATTAGCCAATTAAAAGCAACATGCTAAAATTAATAAAAAAGAATCAAGAAAGGCGAAATTGATGAATTTGTGAATTTTGTGAAAAAAATTAAAAAAAATTGGTAAAATACTCAATTTATGACTTTTCAACATGTTTATAAAAATAATATTCACAAGGCCTTCCATTTTGTAAAGTGCGTAGACAATCCTGAATACACAACAGAAAACTGTTCCCAGATATGTTCAGTATTTTTCGGGTTATGTGCCTCAAAAATTGGGAGTTTATCTAATTTCACAGTCGCAATTTCTCAAAATCAGCTAAAATTCATTTTGTGTGGTGTTGTATTTTGGAAACTAAAGAAAAATGAAGGGATCTCTTGTTGTTTTATTAATGTCTTCTCTATATTGTGCACAAATACAATTCATTTCCTTATGCATCTATGATTGAGAAGACAAAAATAAAAATATATATTCTTCCATGTCTTCCATGTCTTCCATTACATGGGAAGACAAATTTGCCTGTGATCGAGAACCGGCGTAATGAAATAGGATATTTGAGGTCATACAACTCAATAAATATAAATCCACATTCCCTTCATTCTCATAACAACTTAAGTATACATGGTTGAAGACACTGTGAAGGAATTTCCAAAAACATTCTGTAGAAAATCAACTTATGGCCCAATGAATTCCCAGTATTAACTTTGTTTTTTTTTAAATGCGATTTCGGGGCGCTTTTGTCCATTTTAAAAGGTTTTTGTGCATAAATAGTAAAATCAATATTCGTTTACCCTAAAACTCTTAGTGTTGAAATAATAATAGCTTTACATTGGATATGTCAATGAATGTCACTGGGTTTCACTCGAGTTTCTGGAAACTGACTCCAAATTTGAATATCTGAAAAAATGGGGTAGGGGAAACCATACTGACAAAATCTCAGAAAACATGGAACTTATTACATAAAACATTACTACAAACATTCTTTCATACAGAGTTTACTGCTTCCTGGTCTGATGTTCATATTCAGAGCTACAATCCTTTGTGTTGCCACTCGATGGCGAATTATTATTTCGGATTGTACTATATGACATGCCCATTAAGTTTCTAAAACATACCTCTACTAAAGTACTGATGAAACAATCTACACAAACTGGAATAAATCAAACTTTGTCTGCAATGACTAGAATCTGGAATGACAATATTATAGCCTTTTGTGATTACAGCTACCCCATTATCAACGTTCAAATTTGGAGTCAGTTCCTTGAAACATAATGTGAAATTCAGTAACTGTTGATTGGCTTAAATGTACGGGAGGCCTTGGCGGTGGGTATGCTGTGAAAATATTTCCACCGGTAAAAAACCGCAACAAACTGAAAGAATATTAAAATTTAGACAGACTTTGTCGTATACAAATAATAAATATCGGATAAACAGTATGTTATGTAAACAAAAGAATAAAAAGTTACTTTCCTAGTGTTTGTTTATATATTGATGGTAAACATAAAGAGCGTTCTTGTTGCTGAATTCCTGATATGGAACTAATAAAGAGCGTTTATATCATTTGTTGTGTGATTAGCCAGTAACACTGTGCTGTCTTCTGTAACACAATCAGACTCCTGTTTAGGTACAATATAGTAGGTCTTTATGATAGCATGCTGTTTACGCGATGGTCGTGGTATATATGAACGAAACTGTATACGTTTTAATGTTTTTCTGTTTACGGTGATTGGAACAAATATGAATATTTTTCGACAACTAAGGCCTCCCGTGGTATTTTAGGAGGAACGTTCAAATGATTATACACATTAAACACTAATTGTGTTCATTGTTTTTCACTATTTGTGCACAGAAATATCTTTTTAAATGGACAAAAAACATAAAAAAACAGTCCAATATGGCATTTCCTTGGAAAATATTCAATACTAAGGATTGATAAGGCCACAAGCACTATGCTGCATGGCCACTAAAATCATCATAATTAGACGCCACACGGGCGGTTCGTGTTGTTCGCTTCATTGTTTATATGCGAATATAGTCGATGGTATATAGTTTCGCTACATATATCGTGGAGTTATTCGTGGTACGATGGCGACATGGTGGGGGGGGGGGGGGTCTGGACAGTCTGTCATGTACTGTCAATCTTGTATGCAATATACCATATTAAAATTCTGGAAAGTAGGGGTTAATATCGCCACACCTCTGTGTATATACGGCCCCAAACACTGCGTATAGAGGTTTCATGAAACCCCCCCACTGTTCTGGTCTCTAAACCCCGCATAAAAACAATGCGTGGGGTCCGGGCTGATTCGAATCCTAGCAGCTTGGCGTGGTTTTTATTCACGACGCACTGTCAATATATTTGGGCTGGTATTCTGCGATTCAGGGCTGTATTAATACGATTCCATATGATTAGCAAAGAACAGTAATATTACATTCGGGCTAACATTTACTCCATGTGTCCATTTATTGGCACAGTCGAAATCTATTGGCACAGGGTAAACGCAAAATCACGTATATTAATATCCCACCTATCGGGGGAAACAAGGATATATAGGGAAGTCAGAAGTCAGAATCAGAATCAGATAGTTTATTTCATGACAAATCATATATAGCTAGTACATAAAAAAGTAAATATAACAAAAATAGACAAGTCATGTGGAGGCGACATGACCTATCGGGTCGTCTTCCTGTCGCCACCCTAAAATTAAAGATATTGTTATTGATTCTTTTGATAATAATAAATCCGGTCATGACATGTGAGAGCTGGTTACATCGTCGTTTATCCATTTGTTCAGGATTAAGTTAAATATTTCGTCTAGATTATAATTTGTCGGTTTACTACAGCATTCAATTTATTTAATGGTGCAAGTGGACTGTTTGATATTTCGTTTATAATCATCGAACTTTTTCCATAAGTGAATTCTTTGATTAAATTTGCAAGATAATATTAAAAATGTTATACTGAAAGTCCACATGCACATATATCATTAGCATAATCAAGTATATACATGGTATATTTCAATGTATTAGTAAATATATAAAATCAATATATATTTTCCATATATATATTTCCACCGTAATAGCACTGAACTAGGCACCTAGTCGGTAGCCGAGAGGTAGCGTACTGGTCTCTCGTACTAGCGGATCGGGGGGTCGCAACCTGGTCAGGGTATTCTGACAAAAATCAGAGCTCGGTCAGATACCAAGTTTGTCAGGCTGAAAGTGTCTCATTCGAGATCACTGAATAGAGATCCGAATGCAAAATGCCGACTCGCCCCCCCCCCCCCCAGTCCAACAAATTAGACTTTCGGATTAATAGGAATTTTAATATTTGGACATTTATGGACCCTTTAATCCTTCAGTCTAATGGAACACGTGAAAAATTTGAACGCTACGAAGCCACATTTTTTATGTGGCAAGGGCATGCCCCTTTAACTTACACTGTTCACGTCCAATGACACAAATAAAACCATAAATAAAAAACACATACCTGTTTGTGTCACTATTAATCCATATAATTTTATAACAACTCAACCGACAGAAATATTCAAACCCGTCTACGCTAGCGAACACAAACGAAAACGAAAGCGCGCGCATGAGTAATAGATCAGAAATCTGGGAAAACCCACGAAATTAACATAATTTATTTGTATTTGAAAATGGTGATATGTTTTCCAATTCGGGATTAAACTAACAAATCTGTAATTCTGACAACTTTTATATCGCAATCTATGTGTGAACGCAAAGAATGCTACCTCCGCTACAGGTAAGACTAATGTATTTGTAGAAAATTTCAGATAGAATGGTATTTTGAAGGGGTTATATCGGTGGTCACTGCATGGTGTTGACCTGCTTCAAATTTGTGCAATCTTGGTTTTCAGCTGTTTTATTAGACTAGAAGGAGTAATACAATCGTTAATGTCCAAATATTAAAATATGTATTAAACCGAATGGTCTAATTTGTTGGACTACCCCCCCCCCCCCCTCATTACAACACAACAGTCTTGTCCATGTATATGTTGTCGAGGGCGCAGTGCGCTGTCCGATCGGCGCGGGCATTAATGGGTTTCCCGTGTACACGCCTCGGTGTGTCCACGTTAAATAACGCTACTGGAGTCACCAAAGGTTATAAAATTACTCAGTCGTAGCCCGTAGTAGCACCTGGACCAGTGCGTCTACAAACAGAATTGGTTCCTGTACTGTATATCTACAGATACAGATACAAGGACATGGTACAAGGATGTACGATTGAACTTATTGCCCCCTCCCTGTGCATGTGGTCAGTATTTGCATAGTTGAACTCGTTACCGCTAATTAGGGCTATTAGCTTGTGTTGTGTTATCGGCAGGACCGGTCAGTTGGTGCTCATCATCGTGTATATTATTTCATTTATCATTCACGATCGCAGATTGCATTACGGCCATTTATCGAAAGTGGCATAGCCGGTTATGTTGCGAACGTTTGTTTGTGATTTCCTATTGTTAAAGGAGCTTGTATCAATCTGACACCATAAATTGTCCATATTTACGTGTTATACCCACACAAGAATGATATCGACATTGCTTTGTCATATTTCAATTTAAATGCGGCGATTTGACAAAGAGAGTGGGCGGCGGAGGAACACGATAAGAGAAGAGAGATTATGTTCTGTGTGTTATCTCGAGTCGCCGGCTATATTGTACATACTCGTATATTTACATACACCTGATATCTCTTCCGATTTCCCCATAGCGTTACGGTAGACACGCCCCATTATTCAATGCGTTCATAAACCTATGAACGTAACCTGACGTCACTTCCAATGTCGTTCATAGGTTTATGAACACATTGGTCCCGGAAATCACCGGGGATTGTCGGACATTACCGACTGCTTGAGTATATAGTACGTCCGGATTTGGCAAGAAATTTGTTTCGGTCTATAATCAGTCTTGTTGCTCTGTGTTACTGAGCGTTTATGTTAAAAAAAAAACCGCGCTACTCAATAGGGTTTTATCATTTTCCTTGCTGCTACAAATACTCCCCCGAACCTCACACATATATCATTATGGTAGAACGGCGTGTTGTCGATTTCTTATCCGCAGCCGAAACTTAATTGTTAGTTTAAGATATTAATCATTCTTGAAATCAACACGTCTACATTAGTTACCGGTACTATCTAAACAAGACATCTTGTCATATGTGTATACTTTACTGTTAAATTGCGTTTTTTCCGTTCTCCATGAATGGATTCTCAAAATGTTTGGTTTTCCAAAAAACAAGGATTCGAACTGTCTGAACTGAACTCCATGCGTTCGTTTAAATAGATGAATAAATAGTGGGAAAGACATACAATCCTAGTTCATAATGAATTTAAGTATATAAATATAAATAATAAACGGCGGTTTCAATGTGGTCATGGGTTTTGACCGCGTTAAAAAATCAGCAAATTCCGCATGAACCCCTTCGGGGTTCATGCAGTTTGCTGATTTTTTCTCGCGGTCAAAATCCCATGACCACATTGAAACCGCCGTTCATTTCTTATATAAATACAATATATGTGACCCGCCATATCAAATCCAGTCGTAAGTCGGGATTTGTTTTACCCTGTGCCAATGCATTCTCTTATATATGCGATTAGACCATAGGTCGCCTCGCATATATAAGAGAATGCATTGGCCTAACAATTAATGGCCAATAAATAAATGTTTCTTACAATTTTTAGGACATAAAATAAAAAACATCCATTACCCTGCAGGGAGCCCCACACATATATAGAAGCATTGAAGAGTGTGGTCTGCTCACGTTTGTCTGGGGCTCTGTATGGGTGAAATCATAAAATTGTTAAAGAATACAAGAATAAATCTATGGTCGACTTGCATATATAAAAGAATGCATTGGCACAGGGTAAACAAAATCCCGACTTAAGACTGGATTTGATATGGCGGGTCACATATATTATGCCTGCTCTGTGTTCACTTTTAAGTCATAGCTTTTGCTATAAACTGATTCTGATTCTGAATGGATTCGGCGACTATCATTTGTTAATAACAAGCATAAATCTTCGCACAAATTAACCCATTCTATACTAAATGGAGTCTCACAGTCCGGTCAAATGTGTACATCGGAATGGTATAGCATTGATTGCTGGGATGCTAAGATGGTAAAAGCAGACGACAGGTAAATATA
Organism: Siphonodentalium dalli; assembly: GCA_032622095.1. NCBI lineage: Eukaryota > Metazoa > Mollusca > Scaphopoda > Gadilida > Siphonodentaliidae > Siphonodentalium > Siphonodentalium dalli. Next base: position 26,821,034 of record CP136067.1, read on the forward strand.
AGTACTGAAGGAATCATATTTATTGATGGGAATGTTTAGATGACAAGTTCAACAATCGACATTTGGTCTTATTATCTGAACATTTCCTTTGGGATAACTACTCGTCAATGATGCTCTAGTATAGAAAGTGTTAAAATTATTATCTGAACATTTCCTATGGGATAACTACTCATCAATGATGCTTTAGTATATAAAGGGTTCAACGTATTATCTGAACATTTCCTATGGGATAACTACTCATCAATAATGCTTTAGTATAGAAAGGGTTAAATTTATTATCTGAACATTTCCTATGGGATAACTACTCATCAATGATGATTTAGTATATAACGGGTTAAATTTATTATCTGAACATTTCCTATGGGATAATACTCATCAATAATTCTTAAGTATAGAAAGGGTTAAACTTATTATCTGAACATTTCCTATGGGATAACTACTCATCAATGATGATTTAGTATAGAAAGGGTTAAACTTATTGTCTGAACATTTCCAATGTGATAACTACTCACCAATGATGCATTAGTATAGAAAGGGTTAAACATATTATCTGAACATTTCCTATGGGATAACTATTCGTCAATGGTGCATTAGTATAAACAGGGTTAAATTTAGTATCTGAACATTTTCTATGGGATAACTACTCATCAATGATGCTTTAGTATAGAAAGGGTTAAACTTATTATGTGAACATTTCCTATGGGATAACTACTCATCAATGATGCTTTAGTATAGAAAGGGTTAAACTTATTATGTGAAAATTTCCTATGGGATAACTACTCAGCAATGATGCTTTATTGTAGAAAGGGTTAAACTTATTATCTGAACATTTCATATGGGATAACTACTCATCAATGATGCTTTAGTATTGAAAGGGTTAAACTTATTATCTGAACATTTCATATGGGATAACTACTCATCAATGATGCTTTAGTTTAGAAAGGGTTAAACTTTTTATCTGAACATTTCCTATGAGATAACTACTCATCAATGATGCTTTAGTATAGGAAGGGTTAAACTTATTATCTGAACATTTCATATGGGATAACTACTCATCATTGATGCTTTAGTATAGGAAGGGTTAAACTTATTATCTGAACATTTCATATGGGATAACTAATCATCAATGATGCTTTAGTATAGAAAGGGTTAAACTTATTATCTGAACATTTCATATGGGATAACTACTCATCAATGATGCTTTAGTATTGGAAGGGTTAAACTTATTATCTGAACATTTCATATGGGATAACTACTCATCAATGATGCTTTAGTATAGAAAGAGTTAAACTTATTATCTGAACATTTAATATGGGATAACTACTCATCAATGATGATTTAGTATAGAAAGGGTTAAACATATTATCTGAACATTTCATATGGGATAACTACTCATCAATGATGCTTTAGTATAGAAAGGGTTAAACTTATTATCTGAACATTTCATATGGGATAATACTCATCAATGATGCTTTAGTATAGAAAGGGTTAAACTTATTATCTGAACATTTCCTATGGGAAAACTACTCATCAATGATGCTTTAGTATAGAAAGGATTAAATGTTTATTCAGGGTTCAACACTATTTGTTTCTTATATAGATTCTTGTGTCTAAAATAACATGCTCACATGGAATGAAAATATCTACATGCTTGTCGATATAATCTTTGATTTTGAATTCGTTATGCATTTATTTCAGGTGGTTTTGTTGTTTTTGATGGACATTAAAATTAGTAAATTAATTGTTCAATTGTAAAATGATACTCTTACGCATGCATCACGCATAAGTGTCATGTGTGTGCCATATTTGCTTTTCAACATTATGTCAACAGAAGAAAGTAGAAAACGATGCTATATAACATGTTGTTGTTGTTGTTGTATTTGGAGGCATGGAACCCTGAATACATCTTTAAACATACCGGAATATTAATGGAAGTAGCAGCATAACCAAGCCTTGAAATAGTGTGTCTGTCATTTGCAGAATGAGGTTCCAAGAGGGTGAATTTAGTGATGCTACTCCGCATAGCGGGCTATCATCACCAAATTCACCCTGCGGGCTAGCATCACCAAATTCACCACCAAATTCACCCTCTGGGGACCTCGTTCTGCTTACACCTCAGCAGAATTCTGCAAAAGACAGACACCTTATTTCAAGGCTTGAGCATAAATTGTACACATTTCACAAACCCTCTCGTGTTTAAGATTATGTCCGTACTCCTGCAACAGCGTACACAAAACAGTTGGAGTTTCCACGAGAGAACACAGAATCGTGATAGAATACAGCATGAAGACTTAATATGTGTCCGACTAGGCATTAATGGTGTCACCTCCACCACGTCAAAGTTGTCTAATTTGCACCCTTAGGGTGGATGCACACTTGTATGCAATGCAATGTATTTATCGATTATGTGGCGACTGCATGGGAATTACATACTGTGTATTCTGTGTCCACTGGCAACCCAATCATGTGCGCGACAACTGCCAAAGTTCTAAGGGTGGATACATACATTTAATCTCTATAAATGTCGTGTATTTGGCGATTTTCAAGGTAATTGCAGGTCGTGTAATATTTGTCCGCTGACCCACGTGTTGACCGCACTGAGTTCTAGTTCCAATTAATTCGGAATGAAGAGGAGCCACTATCTCGCCAGGCCGCTTAAAATAAGTGTTCGTTCGATAACCCATGTGAACGTTCTGTTTAAATCATTATCTGTCTTCCAGGCGGGGAGGGGGATAACTCTTTAAGTAAACATACATGTATTATATCGTACCTTCTATCGGACCTTTCGAGATTCCCGGGGTTGGCCGCATGCTCAAGCACACACACTCTCTCTCTCTCTCTCTCTCTCTCTCTCTCTCTCTCTCTCTCTCTCTCTCTCTCTCTCTCTATCTCTCTCACTCTCTCTCTCTCCCTCTATCGGTCTGTTTCTCTCTCTCCATATGTGTGTCTGTTTCTCTCTATCTCTCTCTTCTGTATCTCTCTCAATCGCTCTCTCTCTATCTCTCTCTCTCTCCCTCTCTCTCTCTCTCTCTCTCTCTCTCTTTCTCTCTCTCGTTATTTCATTAGTCCATGATCGCTGAGAGTGCAGATGTACATACAAATCGACTCGGCTCAGTTCGGGAATCGAATCCGGGTTATTTTCTGTTGCCTATTTGAAACTCGGGTCATTTAAGGACACTAGTCAATTAGTATTAATTAGTCTGTCGCGTAATTGAGATAAAGGGATTATATGATAAAGGGATTAGGGTGTCTGGACCTTATATAAACACATATCAATAAACAATGACTCTCTCTCTCTCTCTCTCTCTCTCTCTCTGTAGTTCTCACTATCTGTTTCTTAGTACCTTCGTCGCATTTGCTCGTCCATTTACTTGTATTTCAAGGAGTCTTTCTCTAAATAACTGTCATTTTATCAGGTAGTTAGTTTGGAAATTAGTCATATATACATAGCAATCGACTTGGTTCAAATCCGAGAAGCGAATCCGGGTTATTCTCGATTGATAATCTGGTACCCTTGTCTCTGTCTCTTTCCCACTCTATCTCCATCCCTCTGTCTGTCTGTCAGTATGTCTGTCTGTCTGTCTATCTCTCTCTCTCTCTCTCTCTCTCTCTCTCTCTCTCTCTCTCTCTCTCTCTCTCTCTCTCTCAAGGCGGAGCGTGTGTATACCCGTCGTCTTGACTCAGTTCCGGACCGCAAATCTGGGTTATTCTCGATTGATAATCTGGGACTCGGGTCTCTGTCCCTCCCTCTCTTCCACTCTCTCTCTCTCCCTCTCTCTCTCTCGCTATCCCACTCCATCTAACTCTGTATGTCTGTCTCCCTCGCTCCAATCCACTCGGTTCAAATCCGGGAATCGAATCCGTCTTATTCTCGATCGATAATCTGGGACTCGGGTCTATCTCTCTCTCTCTCTCTCTCTCTCTCTCTCTCTCTCTCTCTCTCTCTCTCTCTCTCTCTCTCTCTCTTTCTCTCTCTCTCTCTATCTCTCTATCCCCCCTCTCTCTCTCTGTACCTTCTTGCCCAGATTAGTTCGACTGATACATTCAACTAAGTCCCTTAGCTATTGGAAGCTTTCGAGACCCCCCCTCCAATCATGCATCAAACATGTTCTATTTGAAGCCCGTAAACGTTAAACGTGTGACAGCTAGAACAATGCATCATGAAAGTCCAAAATGTATATACCATGAAGTAAAGCTACGCGTGTGTGTACATGTCGGTACGAGTGCGGGGGTGCGACATAAGAGCATTACAAGGCCCTGTGTTTCTGAAATTTGCAAATTGTCACGACATCTCCATCCATTGCTTACAATTTAGTGTTGGAAATATTACGGTGAAGCCATGGTCTCGCCCATCACTACCTGGTCAATTGGCGCTCCTGATGTTCGTGCATTAATAAAATGTCAGATATCACACAATTAATATCGGCATCCGCGACAGAAGTCATGTTTAAGACTTAAAGATGGATTATCTCTTTAAATAACAAATTTGGGTATAAAATGATAAATATGAACTGAAGACCCCTGTCCGGAAAGGTTTCTATCAATTAATATTGATTTTATTTCGAATATGTTATTGGGACCGTTTATTTGTCTATTTTTAGAACAGACCATTCTGGTGATACCATATAGCGATATAGAGCATTAGACTGTCCCTATGGCTACGTACCGGACGTAAAAAGTCCCAGATTGATTGGTTGTATTGTTTTATTCCATAGTTATAAGCGATAATTAGTATAATTAACGTTTATTTGTGACAAAATTACACAATACAATTTCTGGTCTCTGTTAACAGTAACAACTATTGTTCGTTAGCTAAAATACCACACCTTTTTAGACTAGACAATATTCGAAATAAAATTTATATTAATCGACAGGACAGGTCGAGTCTTCGATTCAGATCTAATATTTTTTACCCTGGTAACAACTATACGTATAATACATGTTTACAAAGAGATAATCCACATTTAAGCACATAATGCCACATGTGAATAATATGTGGTGAAAGCTATTGCGATATTCATATATGAACATATTACCGAGGCTTTACATTTAATATAGTCATATGATGCAGAAGGTGATGGTGCTATGATATATACAGGTGTTCATTATGAAAATAGTTTATCTATCTTCGAGTTTCTAATAACATCACCGCTGATTTATTGACAAATGTCCAAAACTTATTAAAGTCCAAGTCTTAGATATAATTATGTATGTCAGTAAAACTTATTATAGTCCAAGTCTTAGATATAATTATGTATGTCAGTAAAACTTATTATAGTCCAAGTCTTAGATACATGTATGTCAGTAAAACTTATTATAGTCCAAGTCTTAGATACATGTATGTCAGTAAAACTTATTATAGTCCAAGTCTTAGATACATGTATGTCAGTAAAACTTATTATAATCCAAGTCTTAGATACATGTATGTCAGTCAAACTTATTATAGTCCAAGTCTTAGATACATGTATGTCAGTAAAACTTATTACAGTTCAAGACTTAGACACATGTATGTCAGGAAAACTTATTATAGTCCAAGACTTAGCTACATGTATGTCAGTAAAACGTATTATAGTCCAAGTCTTAGATACATGTATGTCAGTAAAACTTATAATAGTCCAAGTCTTAGATACATGTATGTCAGTAAAACTTATAATAGTCCAAACTTGTGCTTTCACGTGCTATTCATGCCGGCGAGTCACACTATTTCTAGGTCACGTTTCCATTGCGGTATATATGTGCTCAAATTAATGCCAAATTCGTAATAAATTTAATTATTGACAAACAATGCTTAGTCGTAAACCATACGTGTATTTGTAAAATACCTGTCCCAAAATGGCTGCCAAAATGGACAAAACCGAATGCAATTTACATGTTAGTCAGCTAGTCCTATACAAGAGTGTACACACGCTCAAATTATTCGAGTTATAAACATTGCAGAGTATACGAGAAATTTTTGTCAGAGATGTACAAATTATCTCAAATGAATCTCACGAGAGAGCTATCGAAAGCAGGGTAAATCAATTATATGTTGTTGGACGTATTTGATGGGACTATTGACCTCATTGTCCATGTTGCGTGGGGCTAATTGTTCAGCATTTGGCGAGAAGTTATGACACGTTACTGAACAAATATACCGGCCTTCATATTGCTATGGACCCACTAGCGACCTCGATTCGTGAGCGAATAATTAAGGTTATTTTATCACTTGTAAACCTGACATAATATTGATACCGTTCGACGGGATGTTGTGGCACGTTTACTGCGTCAATAGAAGATGATTCCCCAAAGGTACACGCAACTCATACATGAGATTGTTTTAGAATTCGGCACGATCTGACAGAAGCAAACCATTGATCCGTTATATTTATCTGCGACCACATCGAACAGCCAATACAGAACATGTTATCACTATCAATTAGTCGTGTTTTATCATTTGAGGAAATGGGTTAGTGTCATATGTCACCTGCGTGAGCGAAAATGTGTACAATATGTACACAAGAAAACCATAGTCAGAAATGGTACCGCCATCAAGATCATATTATTAGGCATATATAAAATATATTGGAGTTTGGGACTTTCACATACAGTGAAATGCATTATTAATAAATATATATTAACAAAGAAATATATTACCTGCACTGCTTTTGCAATATTATAATACACTTATATAATTCAATGTCACAACGTCAAAAGACGCATAAGTCGTGGTGTGAATTTCAGATTAGCGACATCGTAAATTATCGACAACGTTTATTAGCGACAACAGATTCTGACGTATGACTAATCGGAGCGAAATAATGGCGTCTGTCCGGCTCATATTGTAGGCTGGTCGATCTTACAGAGAACATACAACACTGGTACGCAAATATCGAGTACGTTGTTAATTACATTTACTCCATCACCTCCTACGACACGGCCAAATACGCTTGCCGGTTATACACCCTACGAAGGGCGTAATGGACCTTTCCACAGCTGTCAATCAAATTTGAAAACATACATATAACTGTAACTAAAGCTATCACCCGGAAACAAAAACAATTGGGCAAATTATAACGTCAGCAAGGACCATAACTCCGGCAAAATAAGCGGGCGGAATCCAAATTGGAACTCGATCTGTATTGTATATGAGTAATCCATCAACCAACATGAAAACAATCAGATAACTAAAACTAGAGTTATCACCATATCATACCCGGAAACCAAAATAATGGACAAATTCTAAGTCGACAGAGAAATGAATACATAGTTGTTGATTATTGGGAACCTCCAATATGTACACTCAATATAAAATATCCGTTCTAAAGACAATTCAAAAGAATATGGTTCTCGCCGCCAACCATGTTTGCTTCACACAATGTTCACATTCTCTGTGATAGTGGTGTCTGATACCAACGACAATCATCAATCAAAGTATTGGTAAACATGTGGCTTTTCTACATTACGTTGATGTAACTATATTTGTGACCCGCCATATCAAATCCAGTCGAAAGTCGGGATTTTTTACCCTGTGCCAATGCATTCTCTTATATATGCGAGTCGACCATAGGTCGCCTCGCATATATAAGAGAATGCATTGGCCTAACAATTTTGTATAATTTTAAAAAAATAAATTTTACAATTTTTAGGACATAAAATAAAAAAAACATCCATTACCCTGCAGGGAGCCCCACACACATATAGAAGCATATAGAAAAGTGTCGTCTGCTCATGTTTGTCTGGGGCTCTGAATGGGTGAAATTATAAAATTGATAAAGAATACAAGAACAAATTATTAAAATTGTAAAATATTGTTAGGCCAATGCATTCTCTTATATATGCGAGGCGACCTATGGTCGACTTGCATATATAAGCGAATGCATTGGCACAGGGTAAAAAAATGCCGACTTACGACTGGATTTGATATGGCGGGTCACATTTCTATTTGAGTCATAAGATCGATGTTATAATTCTCCACACACATTGCTTTTAAAGGTCGTCTATCTCTTTGTAAACATGTACTACATAAGTTACCGGGATATAAAATATTAGATATGAATCGAAGATTCCTATCCGGACATGCTTTTATCGATCTATATTAATTATATTTCGAATATTTTCTTGTCTAAAAAGGTGTGGTTGTTTAACTAACGAACAATTGTGGTTACTGTTAACAAAGACCAGAAATTGTATTGTGTAATTTTGTCGCAAATAAACGACAATTAGACACATTATCGCGTATAACTGTGGAACAAAACAATACAAACAATCAATCTGGGACTTTTGACTTCCGGAAAGTAGCTAAGAGAGCAGCCTAATGGTATGTTATAAAAATAGAACTATAAACAGATCAGGGAAACCCCAAACTCAATGTACTAAACCTCGATTTGTGTAAAAAAACTCGATCGAGGTTCTTCGAGATCAGGTGACCACTGGCCAAAATACTCACCCATGGCATAAGGGGAAACACTCTAAACCAAAAATGATACTGATGGAAGTAATATAGTGTGGAGTATTTCATCTTACACTAAAGTGATAAAGTGTTCCATTTAATCATCTCATTTCATAATAAAATATTCGAAATAAAATAGATATTAATTGATAGACCCGTTTCCGGACAGGTCTTCAATTCATATTTATTAATTTATACCCACGCAACTATTTCAAATGTGTTATTTAAAGAGATAATCCATGTCTAAATGCCCCCACTGTATAGTATGCATGTTTCCATTGACGAGTGAACGAACTGATCCATTGAGTTCTCATTTCAGTCATAAGACATTAATAGTCTATTAATTTAAAGAGCGTCCATGCTTTTTTCACCCAAAATCAGGGGGGGGGGATTTTTTCGAGCACGCATGCCGGGGTGGTGGGTGGTCGATGGGACCAACAAACAATTTTGTCCGCAACTCAAAATGTTTTTTCTGAAAGTCTTTTGACTGTTTTTGCAATGAGTTTGTCTTAAACACCTTAGAATAAGAGAAATAATATAATTATAACTGCTAAACTGACTGCAGGCAGTTATCGTGTTGTATTTTGTTGCAAATTTTGAAATCCAAGATGGCCGCTGGCAGCCATTTTGTTTTGGCCGAATGACCCCAAAATGACTCGTTCCTATTTACATGTCAATGTTAACATCCATGACAAAAGTATGCACAGAAATTCATATACAGCTATTTACAGTGAATTCCCCCCGCAAGTCTCTGTTTTAGTGTTAGAAGGGTGTCCAGAAACGGTCGGGGAAAAATGCCGAAAATGGAGAAAAAAAATTGGACGCGGGGGTGGGTCGAAGGTAAAAAATCAGAATACGTGCCTGAACATTTTTTTCCGACGCCCCCCCTGCCAAAAGTAGTAGATAATACAGTGTTTCCGTCCCCCCCCCCCCACCCGCCAAAAGTAGTAGATAATACAGTGTTTTTCGATTATGAGCTGTTCTGATAGTGTCGGGCGTTTTGTGGGTTTTCGCGATGCCTGTATGATACGAATGGCTCTGATTGTTTTGTGGGTTTTCGCGATGCCTGTATGATACGAATGGCTCTGATTGTTTTGTGGGTTTTCGCGATGCCTGTATGATACGAATGGTTCTGATTGCAGGTCATTTATTATTATTTGTTTTGTATACGCGGAAATTCTGCTCATTTGATGTTATATACAAGATATTTAACATTTCCATGAACTCAACTCATTCATGTTCGGCATAATGCACAGGCAGACACACAAGCAGAGGGTAGAACATATTTCTATATTTCCCCGGCCGCCAAACTTCGTTTACAGGGGAAACTGTTTTTATACATCACACTAATATACTAAGGTTAATTTCCCATTGGGTGTTATACCTCAGTCATCACACTAAGGGGGTGTTTATACATTACCCGGCGAAGATCGCATTCGCTTTAGCCGGCAGCGATAACAATAGAGTGTTTATACTTCGCCGGATAAGAATTACGGCTATCCGGATACTCAGCTATACGGTTTTCAACTTTTGGATAAAATGATTTAGTACAAGCACCTGATTGTCGTATGGATTCTAATTCGCTCTGCGGTTAAGTTAGATGTTTATCTGGGGTCATGCCGTCATGGGTGATTTCCTTTCAACAATTAACTCGAACAATATTATTGTGCAATCGCTGATAGACCAGCCCGCTTTTCACCTGTGTATATATTGGTCAGTGTGCCAGTTTGATTGTCTCTAATCAGCTGTCCGGTCGGTGGTCACGCACCTTGGTTATAAGCTATTATTACCACTTTATAGGGCGTTCTCTAGGCCATTGATAATGTTTTTCGGGGCGTTCCAAATAGCGTATTGTTACCAAAACAGCGGGCCGCGGGCCGATAATGAGAAGCCTAGTTCAATATCGGCCCGCCGCCCGGAAACTATAGATCTCGTTTATTATCGCGAGAGTTACGTCCCTTCAACTTCTGATCTGGCGTGTTTATTTCAAGAAAATAATGGGAAGATGTATCAGATCTCCTGGACATTATAGTGGTTTTATGATTGGAATTCACGCTATATGATTGAATTATTGCATCAAGCGTAAGTATGCATTGATAATTTTAGCTGTGAACCTCTCATTGGTTGTTACTCGTCTCCAATGCTGGGTTCCCCCCTGTCCTATTTTCGAGGCTCCGTCAGTCCGTGTCAGCTGACAAGTCAAATGATATCAAATTTAAATGTTCTTGAAAATATTTCTCTCTTAATCTACTTCATTATTCCACTAAATCCTCAAATGGGTCATATGTCCAAAACTGTGGTAATAATAGTAATAACATGATTTCATCGGGCATTATGGTTTAATAACGGCCCTCTGGAATGATTAACAGCCCTCGGGCCTATTAGCGTCCCTCGACTTCGTCTCGGGCCGCTAATAGGCCCTTGGGCTGTTAATCATTCCAGCCGGGCCGTTAATAAACCATATCGCCCTCAAAAATCATGTTATTGTTATATTATTATAAATACTAACCGATGATGGTACACGTACTCTGCATGAGCATGGTACATTTGTTGCGCATTCGAGGGAATTAATTCATGTACATGTATGTCCATATATATATATGGAAGAAATGGGATGGCACGTTTCTGTGGATTCAAACTTAATGGACAATTAGTTCAATAATCTAAATCTGAGTGCGCCGTGGACATATTTACACATGGACGGGTCTAGAGGGCCTGATTTGGAGGTGTGGGACTGTTCATCTTTGGAATTTATCGACCGACCGTGGTTATGGCCAGGTGTGAGAATTTGTTTTAATCTGAACCCTGAAAATTGCAAAATCTTAGCATCCAGCCTTAAGATTTCCAATTGTTGGACATTTTCCAAACTTGAGGCACCTCTAATAAGGTTGGATCATTTCCAACTGATGGTCATTTCAGTGCAACAATTTGGTAAAAAAATAAGCAAATGTTGCCTAAAGAAATCACCAATAACAAATTGTTGAAAATAAAACTACGAGAACAATTTCAACATATTGCTGATGTCAAATGTCCAACTATTGCCGTGTCAGGTATGAAATTTCCAGCTTTTGAATATTTTGATTAAAGTTGGGATGAGACACCCCCATCGCCACGGCCCTACACTCTTATAACTAATGTGTAGAAACGATTACACATCAAGTGTGTAAATCCGGTTAATACACATAGCAATGTGTAGTTTTACATACAAATACATTGACAAGTGCCGTTCTACACATAATGTGTATATTTTGTTACACATAATTGTGTAAGAACGTAGACATGCGCAACGCGGTGCCTTCAGTTTCATAGTCTGCTACGTGACGGCCATATTGTTTGAGTATATTTTTTGGAATACAATCTACAGCGATCGTAGACAAGGACGTAAGTTCAGAATTCCAATTTGTGGGTTTAGTATTAATAGTATATGAGGATTTATTTGTTAAAACTTTCATGGCGATTACTGCCCTTAGACTCTTGTTATGATTGTTGTAATAATACTAATATTATGCAATCCCGCCTCGACCCTGGTTTGTTCATTCAAAGCAAAAACTCACAGTACAGAACAAAATACTACATACCACTATGCGCCATGAAAGTTTTAACATATAAATCTGCATATATCTTTAATACTATACCCACAGGTCGGACTACTGAACTTGCATTTCTTGTCTACAAACTGTGTGTGTAAGAACCTACACAAAATGTGTAAGGGATATGTGTTGATTTTATACACACAGTTGTGTATAAATGTGTAAAAAATTACCCATTTATGTGTAAAAATTGTTACACAATTTGTGTACGAATATGAAACTACACATATACTACACAAATATGTTTAAGATCAAAATTGAATAATGATTGTGTAGCAGGGCTACACATTTTGTGTAGAAAACCTACACATTAGTCATAAGAGTGTATATACATGGACATGGTGAACGCCCCTGTAAAATGAAAAACATATTTTATTGTATAATGTGCAAACGGAAAATGTGTCACATTTGATTCGCGATGTTGAAACTTATATATATAATATAAAATCCAATCCGAATGATTAGACACCAATTTGTAGATGTATGCGACGAAAATATCTCAAAACTGACAATGGCCATGCTTTTGGTGCGACACTCACTTCACAGGCTGTATGTGAACCCAAACAAACCATTAACAATGTTTTTTAAATATCTATAAAATTACCAATAGCAATACCTGAAAGTTTGAGTTGGATATTAATAATTTCGGCATTTCCATTTCTAAAAAGTTTCATTTCACTATACTGCCCAACCATATATCTAACAGGAAGCGGCTAGATGTTTACAGGTGTACAGCAATATCATATTGCAGTTCAGTGAGAACTAAAACGAAAACTATTAACAAGTAAAGGAGACACATGAATATATGCGTATCTTCGCCGGCGATGTGTAAACACTCTGCCCAACCTTCGCCGGCTAACGGGTTCGCCGGGTAACGGCTTCACCGGCTATGTGTAAACGTCACCTAAGATAAGGCGATAATTCCGCAATGGACTTTGTTGAGAAATACGGAACAAATAGACGATCTCACAATAGTCGATACAAAATGTGTAGTGTCATTGAAAAATACAAATATATGACGTCATTATCGACGTCGCATTTCACAGAAAATGTCTTCACTTAATTATGAGGTATAGTCTACTTAATGCTGATTTACATGGAGACACAATGTACAAGGTATAATTTTGTTAGGGATATATAATTGTGTGTCAGGTACAAATCTTAAAAATTACGCGGTCACGTTCTCACAGGGGTGTGTAGTTAAAACGAGTACAATATACATTTGAAAAATATATATATATATATAATTGGAATTGGCTAAGGTTTTTGGCAAACGTTCAGGAAGCTCCCGTTCTGTCAAAAACAAAGGTGCAACTCACGGAAATTATTACTTTGGTTGTAAAACAGTCATGGTCATATAGACATAATATAGATATGACAGTTTGGTGGCGTGATCGTATATTGTATGTGTATTATATCTGTAATTATTACACATTGTGTAGTACTTGTATTATATTTGTGATCAACTGCTTTGGACATTTGATAATATTTTCGCTCACAACGACACTTAATATATCGTGCAATTTGGAGTTGGGACCTTCATTTTTGCCATAAACAGGTGGCATTATATTTTACCTTCGCGAAATGTTATACATTTGTATACATAATTATGACAACATTGTTCTCACTGTGATCGAATTAATCTCAGTCTTTGGACTAACGGTGGCCATGTTGGACGCCATCTTGGATCCTGGATTTTCCCCCAAAGCGGATTTTAGCGGATTTTGGATATGTTATACCAGAGATTCTCCCGCGTTGAATGACACCAAAAATCGCTTCAATTTCTTCTGGGTCAACCCCTTTTTTTGCGTACCACGACCATACTACATGCACTACAGTGAATTACATCAGTGAGGAACAGGTAATGACTAAGAAATAATATTGTCTCCGCTTTATTTTTTCGAGTGTACATGTATAAGGTTCCCTGTCAAAACTTCAAAAAGTTCCCAGGTTTTTTACTGGTGGAATATGATATATACGGGCGTTAGCCATAATAGAGATTCACGCCGCAGGTATACGGTTGATAAATATGTTGGTAGCGTCGCTCAAATGATCACTGCAAATACAGGATAATTATGCAATTTTACGCTCATTATAAAATATTTTACAAAAATATTTGTTATCTGCTGTTGCATTCCGCATGTTCGCGAGGCCTGCACATGCCATTGTGTATGACAAGATGCCGCGTGAATGTATGCCTTCCTAATTTTCGCCATTAACTGATAGTATTCTTGCTGATGAATGGATAAATAATAATGTCAATGCATATTTGTCATATTATTTGAAATAGTCCAGATTTCAAGTCAAAGTAGATAAACATCTCTTTGTAATCTGTTTATAATGAGCGGGAAATTGTCTAATTATCGCGTACGTACTGCAGACCATTATTTGAGCGACGCGACCGAAATAGTACCCACGGTATACGTGCTGAATGTGGATACGAAATACATTGATGATTACGTGATGTCCATGTCATTGCGGCATTTTTATTTTGGCTTTGAACGGAAAAGGCCCATGTTTAATTGTTAACCTTCCAATTATGTCTTCCATATCTCGAAAGAGGGTCAATATAATTCGCCGATTACCAGAAATATATATTATATATATTTGAACAGTTTTATAACTTCTTCGCACATACGTGAGATGAGGGCTCTTTATGTTGCCATATCATGATTAACCTAAGACGGAACGCTCTTTATGTTACCATATCAGGTTTAAACTATGATGGATCGCTCTTTATGTTGCCATATCAGGATTAAACTATGGTGGACCGCTCTTTATGTTACCGTATCAGGATTCAACTATGATGGACCGCTCTTGATGTTGCCATATCGGGATTAAACTAAGATGAGACGCTCTTTATGATACCACATCATGATTAAACTATGACGGACCGCTCTTTATGTTGCCATATCGGGATTAAACTAAGATGAGACGCTCTTTATGATACCACATCATGATTAAACTATGATGGAACACTCTTTATGTTACAAAAATATCAGGATAAAACTATGGTGGACCGCTCTTTATGTTACCGTATCAGGATTCAACTATGATGGAACGCTCTTTGTGTTACAATATCAGGATTAATCTAAGATGAACCGCTCTAAACTAAGACGATATGCTCTTTATGTTACCATATCACGATTGTACTATATCAGGATTAAAACCATATCATGATTAAACTATGATGGGACGCTCACTATGTTTCCATATCAGACTTAAACTAAGATGAGACGCTCTTTATGTTACCATATCAGGATTATACCATATCATAATTAAACTATGATGGACCGCTCTTTATTGTACCATGTCATGATTGAACTAAGGTGGAACGCTCTTTATGTTACCATATCAGGATTAAACTATGATGGACCGCTCTTTATGTTGCCATATCGGGATTAAACTAAGATGAGACGCTCTTTATGTTACCACATCATGATTAAACTATGACGGACCGCTCTTTGTGTTACCATATCATGATTATACTATATCAGGATTATACCATATCAGGATATAAACTATGATGGACCATTCTTTATGTTACCATATCATGATTAAACTAAGATGGAACGCTCTTTGTGTGACCATAATAATCATGATTAAACTAAGATAGAACGCTCTTTGAGTTACAATATAATGGTTATACCATATCAGGATTTGAATAAAACGGAACATTCTTTACGTTACCATGTTAGTATTAAATTAATACGAAACGCTCTTTATTTCACCACGCATTGATTGTATTAAAACGAAACGCTCTTTATTTTAATATTCACCTCTGTCAAAAACCGCCATAAACAGAAATAATAGTAAAACATAGACATGTTTTGTTCTTATACCAATCAGAAATATGGCATAAACCGTATGTTATTGTCAAATGTTTTTTCCTTTGATATGTAAACAAACGTAAAAAACGATACATAACCTGGGTTTTGTGTAGATCCGAATAAACATAAAGAGCGTTATTTGTTACTGTTTTCCTGATATGGAAATAATAAATAGCGTTATATCATTTGTGTGTGATTAACCAATAGAATTGCACTGTGTTATGTAAACAGAAGCAAAACGTCTGTAACACGAGCAGGCTCTTGTTTACGTACACCATAGTACGTATTGACGACAATATACTATTAACGCGGATTATGTTTGGCATATGAACATAACTATATATATTTCAATATTCCTTCTGTTGATGGCGATTTGAACAAATATGAATATTTCTGCAACGCCCGTGCCTTTAACACCAGTACAGGTGCATACATGGAGGGACATCGTATGCTGTTATATGATTCATGGTGATAGAACATTGTATATGCTAATATAGCAGTCGTAATGTTATTTTACTCCTCATTTATATTGATTTTATGTCTTCGATATCCGGCGCTCCGGCGTATGACGTTCTGTTTTTACTTCCTATATTCGACAATCTGATAAAATCCGTCGTGTTTTCTATAATCTGCAAACACACACACATCAATTTGCCATTTGTTAACATGTTTGATACGTTTGTTCTCCATCGCATATAGGCTACGTGGGCCTTGCCACAGGACGAGTTGACTTTGGTCTAAATTTCCAATAATTGAAAATGTCATGACGGGACACCATAATTTGGGAATTAAAAATAGGGTAAAACTGTTCGCATAGTTTGTCTAACCGATATTTTGGTGTGAAATGTATTTCTTCTTAGAAATGACAAATAGTGGCATATTTCCCTACTTGTCACATTGATTGTGATTTCGTTCTAGTCAAACGGGGGGGGGGGTACAGTTGCTTGTATATTCAAAGTTGACATTCCACAACGGAAACCTTCTATATATAGCCACGTTATATAATATTATATTATATTATATTATATGCGCATATAATGTTCGTGCACAACCGCGCGCGTTTGCTATATGAGCAGTGAGATTTTCAATTTCACATGTAATGATGTAATTGCAAATTTGCTAAAATCAGCCATAACATATCTGACAAGTACACGCCGCGTAATCAATCACCGCAGCCCATATCTGAAATCATACATGGCACAATTAAAGGCACGTAATCCGTAACTCAAAAGTTCATCAATGTAAATTTGAAAATGTATAACGTGCATCGTTGTCATGTCGTTGCATTTCGTTAGCTGTGGCGATGATACATACACTGGGCCAGACAAATATACCAGTGTGTGAAAGTATACACATGTGATACGATAAGTGTCATGCATTCCGACCCAGATGGTCACCATGCCATATTATGCGCATTTTTGAGTAATTCTCCATCTCCGGGAGTTACATGGTAGAGTATCGTGGATTGTTATAACAGTGTTAAACCCTTTCTACACTACACTACTCACTGACGAGTACATGTAGTTCATTTAACTTTATTTACCGAAATACATGTACCTGCAAACACTTTCAGGGAAATATATGGACATAAGCCAATTTCTCATACGTGCACGGGTGGGTTCGATTGGCAGAGGTTAGGGGAACAATCTTTAAAACATTTCTATAAATCTATAAATATTAAAAAAAAAACACTTGTTCAAATATCTCCGTAATCGATTAATCATAAGTTCAATCTTAAAATATATTGATTTAGTATAGCGATCCTGCACGTGTGTTGTTAAATCATATGTGATCCGCCATATCAAATCCAGTCGTAAGTCGGGATTTGTTTACCCTGTGCCAATGTATTCTCTTATATATGCGAGTCGACCATAGGTCGCCTCGCATATATAAGAGAATGCATTGGCCTAACAATTTTTTACAATTTTAATAATTTTTTCTTGTATTCTTTAACAATTTTATAATTTCACCCATACAGAGCCCCAGACAAACATGAGCAGACGACACTCTTCTATACGCTTCTATATGTGTGTGGGGCTCCCTGCAGGGTATTGGATGTTTTTTATTTTATGTCCTAAAAATTGTAAGAAGCATTTATTTAAAACAAATGATAAAAAATTGTTAGGCCAATACATTCTCTTATATATGCGAGGCGACCTATGGTCGCCTCGCATATATAAGAGAATGCATTGGCACGGGGTAAACAAAATCCCGACTTACGACTGGATTTGATACGGCGGGTCACATATCTAATCGCCCCTCCAATTAACTTCATTTATTTGTAATCCAATAAGAATTGCCTGATTCCATACTATGACCATATATGCTAGCGTAATAAACGAACATGACGACATGCCTGCACGAATACCTTGCCATTATGTGAACGACACCAATGCCCTCTGGGGCAAATTACCGGGTATAATGTCAGGAAATGTGTGTGATCGTAGCGTTACGTGTAATTTCGAATGCGTATAACGGAGTACCAATTGCTTTGCTCTTTATTACACACAATTACCGCGTGTTTGTGTAAGTTTGATTGTTGATTGGACATAGTTGTTGTGACCCACATGATACTTAAGTGGGAGGTCAAGTGACCAATTTTGAATCTGGATTTCCATGCAAATCTGCGGAGCAAAAGTTACAGAGTTGCACATACTTCTGAGTGTGACTTTATGTGGTATTCGAAACAACAGGTATATATTTGGCGGGTCCGCTTGGAACTTGTTCCATTATAATGTTGGTGTATTTGTTTTTAAATTTGATATTGATTTTTCAAATGCATTTCAAGTGATGTAATTCCGGAACAAAATTCTGAAAATTATATATATTGCAAAATTTTATAATTTACCAAGCGGATCCGCCAGAAATACATGTTGTTTATTGACCCCCTCCTTGCTGTGACCAACATTGTACTTAATTATACAATAACTTAAACATAGGATGGACGGGACAAACCAATCTCATCTCCATAGAACACAAACCCATATCCCCTGTATGGAACCTAAGTCTGAGTTTAGTGTGCCTGTCATTTGCAGAATGAGTTCCCCAGAGGGTGAATTTGGTGACGCTATCCCACATCGCTGACTAGCATCACTAAATTCACCCTCTGGGGACCTCATTCTGTTAGACCTCATCTTCTCAGGAAAGTTTCTTTATTATTAAATTTCTATAGAAACTTCTTCACATAGATTATATTTCTATTTTAGTTTACATTCTTTATATCCACAAATTGGCAGACGACACATTGCATAATAGAGGTTCCCAATGGGTGTACATCAGAATATCCACTTCTGAGACTATGTCACCCATAGCTGATGCGGCCTAAGCAGAATTTGAATTTGGTTATGCTAGCCCGCTATGCGGGAGAGCGTTACTAAATTCACCCTCTGGGGACCTCATTCTGCAAATGACAGGCACACTAAACTCAGGCTTGAATGGGGCACAACAACAGCTGAATGGAACAATGGAACAATGGTTTCTAGACAATAATCCAAAAGTTAAAAAGTCTAAATCAAGGTTGATGTATCAAAATATCGGGGCATAATTCAAGAGGCATTATGTGGGAGGATGTTAATTTTAATTGTTTTCTGGAGTTCTGAAACCCTGACGTCATTTTGACTGAGTTTCAATGATGTTTTACTTATATTTTGATTTGGCAAAGATTATGTGTGCTTTAAATCAAATCTCACAATTTTGTTTGAGCGATACACGGACCACGCTGAACACTCACTGCATGGTATAACATGTCGAGTGTTGGGTCAATTCCCATAACTTATCAACTCAAAACATTGGGCGCGAAATCGGCACCATGTGCTTTAAGCGTACAACTCAATATATCTGTATTCGCATTTAGCATACATACATAGCCGATGTGGTACTGTCGCGAAAGTAGCACATACCCTCTGGTGTTGCATATATGTGGAAAAAACCATGCTAATCCATACAAAACAAATTTAGTTAAAATGTAATCCGAGGAATTCCGCCGAATTAGTTAGCACCTGACACCAGCCTGGCGAGAACTTTATGCTGAAGAGACTCGAAGCATTAGCTCGACCTTAAAGGTACTCAATCCGATCAGAGGGTCCCCATATCATCAGATGCAACAACAACAACATTTCTTCAAAATACGGTTTAGTTATCAGTATCGATTAATTGCAACAAAACAATACTAACCACTGTCCACTATGGTATCAAATTTCCCAAAACGTGTTATTTATCAACATTTTGTTCAACTAAATATGGCCGTATTATCACTTGAGTATCCACTTGTTTATAGAGTTATCCATCTTCATCCGCAGTTTTGAACAAGAACATCCTTTATATGGCGTGTTTCTGGGCCACAAACAATTGAAATAACAAAGTTCAAAAATCGATATCTGATCACTCTGAGCTTTAATGGGTATGTTCCTCGACTCGAATAAAATATTGTTTACCCCCGAAGCCAAAGAAATAGTAGTTTAGGAGTGTTTAATCGGATTGAGTACCTTTAATATGACTATCCAAGCCGTGATGGGAAATACATAAAACAGGCTTCTCAATGTCCTAACATGTGGATTGGGTTTATTCCAATAACTTATAAACTAAAAACTTTGCCTTTAACCCTTTCAGTGCCAGGGGCCGATCACATCGGCCCTAATTTACGGTCTGTAAAATCGGCCCTAAAAAACATTATTTTTTTTTAGATTTTTTTTTGGGTATGCTTAAGCATGCTATAGCGAATTTAAAAACAAACTGGATAAATCCTTAGGGGCATGTTATAACTCAAAACTATCACCAATTATTCATAGTAATAATTTTGATGCCCATGAAAAACGTAAGATTTCCTGGCACTAAACCTACAAAATAAGTCTGGCACTGAAAGAGAGTAGAATATAAGAAAACATTATTAAAATTGTAAAAAATTGTAAAAAATAATAATAAATGATGAAAAATTGTTAGGCCAATGCATTCTCTTATATATGCGAGGCGACCTATGGTCGACTCGCATATATAAGAGGATGCATTGGCACAGGGTATATGGGTTGATACAAAAATCGGACTTGGCACTTAAAGGGTTAAAAAGAAATTACTCATACCGTCAAGAGGAATCCTAACGTCTTCTCCACTCCCAAATTAGCAGATATGCAATGGAAGATATCCAATCTTAAAACGTTTCACATCGATTCTCGGAGCCCGGTATATATACGGTGTGTAGATAGAGCGGCGAGCTCTCTTTGATTCTGAGAACGCAAGCGAGCATGCACCACCTATTATACGAGCAGTAAAATATAATTGATCAAATATCATAGGCTGTTAAATTGTTCTGATTCAATTGGTCCAGTTCCGGGTTCCGCTTTGACAGCCAGTCATATATTTAAGGTACCACACTTAAAAATACATCAATAGATATTTAGCATATGATAAACAACATCAATAGATATTTAGCATATGATGTTTCTTTGCTGTTTGTTTTGTCCTAGTTAAAGCAAAACATAATTGCGAAGCCTTTTTTTAAATATAGCAATTGCAATCGTTTGTCGTTTGCAGTTTAAATTATGTCGACAATTGCATGAGTTCTGATTTGCCCAAGTTATGTCATGTGCCGGTCCGGGTGACATTGCTTTTGTCGCTTTTGATGGGATTGACTCTTTCAAGTAACAGGAACGGAAGCACGGACAGGCACAGCTTCCGAGTAACAGGAAGAGGATATAAGCTCAATGTTCACGCAATGAAACAATACATATTATACATCACTGGAAAGCATTAGGATCCCCCGTCATGAATAATGCAACATCTAAACACTACTTTTGAGAATTAAGCGTATAATTGAAAAGGAGCGATTAATCGGCAATTAGCACCAAAACAGGCAAGAGGACTATTCGGAGTAAATGAACAGGAACAGAGATATAAGCTCAATTGTCTCGCGTTATACGTCATTCGAAAGCATAGAATCCCCCCTTCGTGATTATTGCAACATTTAAACACTACCTGTTGAGTATTAAGCGTATAATTGTCAGGGAACGTCGAGCGGTGGATCGACATTTAGCACCATGCAAGATGAATATTCCGAGTAACAGGAACAGTTGCATATGGACATAACCTTAATTTTCTCGCGTTTTGCACAATGAAACAATACATGTTATACATCAATCGAAAGCACAGCATCCCCCTCATGAATATTGCAACATTTAAACACTATACTTTTGAGAATTAAGCGTATAATTGGCGAGAAACGTCGAGCGGTGAATCAGCAAGACGAAGAACGAAACATATTCGTCACAGAAAGCGCCGATTTCTCGCAAAGTACTTAACCCTTTACCCAACAGAAGGCCCTGTGCCAATGCATTCTCTTATATATGCGAGTCGACCATAGGTCGCCTCGCATATATAAGAGAATGCATTGGCTTAACACATTAAAAATTATAAAATTGTTAAAGAATGTAAGAAAAAATGGTAAAAAGTGTTAAAAAAAGATTTTTTTTAGGCCAATGCATTCTCTTATATATGCGAGGCGACCTATGGTCGACTCGCATATATAAGAGAATGCATTGGCACAGGGCATAACTGTAACCATCACAATGTGGTCAAGGAGCCGGTTCCAATGATATCCATATTTGTATGGTTTTATTGAGACAGACCGAAGATATTTTAGGCTGTTGAAGCTTTATTTGGCCGGTTTTGGCCGGTTTGTTGGGTAAAGGGTTAATGTAACTGCCAAATATTGATAGCAATGGGAGAGTATCAATCATTGTATATATTTCTGACATAGAGGATGACATACATAGATGTAGAGGATGTTTTGTATTCAACAGATTTCTGGCGGGAAAAAACTGTGAAATATTATTGACATCTGTTCCGGGCGAAATCTCCCAGGAACAGATAACTATAATATATATAGAATATATGACTCAGCCAATCATAAAACTCATTGGCTAGTAGGCGGAGTTTTCTCACGTAATATCGCGAATAACACATATATGGATAACTTTATATATACGTAACAGGAACACGACGAAAATATGGAACAGTAAGACAGAAATATGCATGCATCAGATCGCCCATGAATTATTTTACAATGATTTGTCACGTATATTGGGAAAATGCACATTTAGACCGAGAACAGGACAATGGTTAGGTTTTTGTTCTAAAATTACACATTAAAACAGGTTGGGATTTCAAATTATCAGAACAATTTCAAACACGCATTGCATGGTGTGGACTTTCCAATGTGATTACGTGTAAGGCAAGACATTGGGAATCTTCCCATGTAATCTCCGTATACCACAACCCCTATATGTCGCCACTTCCCTGTGACAAACTCTGAGACCATACACATTAAATATTCAATCATACCCGACAGTGGCGCATGCGATACAAGCACGTAAACCCCATATCCCTGTCGCCACGTCCCTGTGACCATCCTTAATAACATAAATATGAAATGTTCAAACGGACCCGACGGCGTCCAATGCAATACATGTATGTATACCCAAATCCGTGTGACACGTTCATATCATTAGCATTGAAAGCATTCACATGAAACGTGTAAATAGACCCGACAGTGTCCGTGGAATGTATACGTACACACCGACCCCTCACACCACGCCCCTGTGACCAGCCATGAGAACTGTTGTGTTTGGGGATCTCACTACATCTCTTCCCTTATATAGTAATACAATTTCATCCCACGCACAGTCTAAACAGTTCACATGAACCAGACAGGAATCGAAGATGAAAACAAATGTGACAGTTAAATTCGGTGTGGTGCAATACATCCAGACATTTTGTCTCCATTCCTTTATCAGAAGTCGTTCAGATCTCCGAACAATGGATTACCCTGTCAGGCGGTTTCACAGCCCTGCCCTATCTCGCGTGCACAATCTCTACATGTGTTCCAGGAGGAAGTTTCGCTATCAGTATGACTGTCCTCCGAATTATACGGTTTCACAAATGTGGTATTTAGTTTATAGCTTAAGCTGGTTACACAATCATGGAAGCGGCGCGGCCGGCGCGATTATCTAACGAATAAACTTCTTGTCATCGCCGCGAGAGTGTGTCGCTTTCACATGGCCGCGGCAGAATAATTATAAACGCCCGAAGTATTGTGTTTCATAACATTAGTTTCTAGAATGGAGGCAGTGTCTGATGACACACTTGTTATAATAGCACTGGCATATTTGTATCGATAACGAAAAAAGAAGAGAAATAGAAGGTTTTGGGTACACCCAATTAATAAGAAGAGATATTTACATGGTGTATTTAATCATTTATACCGTGAACTCTATTCAGATGAGGACAAATTTATACAATGCTTTAGAACGTCAAGGAAACAGTTCGCACGATAATTTGCTTCATCGAAGATGATATAAAGAAAGAATACAGAGTGCGGGATTTCCCTTAAATTTGAGGTAGTACTATATATACGTGACCCGATGAATATGTGTGGAATGCTTTGATCTGACTGTGATTCGTCGCGCGATCGCTCTGCGAAATGGCTCACGGTTCCATTGAAAATAATCGCGCCGCTCATTAAAAATGTCGCTGCGCATCGATTAGCCGCGCCGCGCCAATGTGTAAGGTCCCGTGCTTCATGACTGCACAAACTCGATCGTCCGGCCGCGTCGCCGCGCCGCGTCGGCCGCGCCGCGCCGCGCCCATGTGTAAGCGGCTTTACTCCGTCTTGGCAGTCGATAATCACACTGTTACCTGTCTTGTCAATAAATGTGTAAGGTTTAGCTTCATACATATAGCAGATATGGCACAATATACGTCTCCGAGACATGCCGAGCGTTAATCTTTGGTCATGTCTGGGAGTATACAACATACAAGGCGCCTATTTGTAGAAGCAAGTGTAATGTTGAGACAGTGCAATTCAAAACCCGGCCCACAACGACGAGCGCGACTTGCGACTCAAAGTCTGACGTCAATACCACACGGCCACCGAAGCGACACCAAAGACAGAAGCTCAAATGGCCGCTGTATTCCGACGTCGCACTCAGGGCACAATATGCTCATACTACGGTCTCTATTGTGTATATGTAACCGTTATGATACAGTAGCATGTTATGTATACGTCTCAGAACTTCATAGTTTTGGACAGTTTATTCTCCCTATGCTGTTAACCCTTTACCCAACAAACCGGCAAAAACCGGCCAAATAAAGCTTCAACAGCCTAAAATATCTTCGGACTGTCTCAATAGAACCATACAAATATGGATATCATTGGAACCGGCTCCTTGACCAAATTGTGATAGTTACAGTTATGCCCTGTGCCAATGCATTCTCTTATATATGCGAGTCGACCATAGGTCGCCTCGCATATATAAGAGAATGCATTGGCCTAAAAAAAATCTTTTTTTAACACTTTTTACCATTTTTTCTTACATTCTTTAACAATTTTATAATTTTTAATGTGTTAAGCCAATGCATTCTCTTATATATGCGAGGCGACCTATGGTCGACTCGCATATATAAGAGAATGCATTGGCACAGGGTAACAAAAATCCCGACTTCCGACTGTTGGGTAAAGGGTTAAACGGCTTTTCAATAGGACTGACACCGGTCACTAAATATGGTGCGGTTCATTACATAGTCTTTTAAATATCCGGTTTCCAATCGCGTCCTTCTGCATGAGATATTCGAATCAGTTTCATAGTCGAATAATTTCGGCGCTCCACATTGTCATTGGCAGCGAACCAAAGCGGTTTAGTGTTCTGTTTCTCGATGCCACTGTCCTTCAGATAAGAACAAAACAAGTCACGTTTGGAAACGGAAGCATTGTCAGTCGTTAGTGAAATTGGTAACACATGAGTTAGGAACATTTTCTCCTCACTATTTATGATCAGGGTCCGCGCTGAACCAAAATTTACTTGAAAATATTTTTTACGAAATTCTTTTAGAATTTGCCAAATGCTATCCATGATAGTATAATTTTCTGCAACAATGGGTCTTATTTTGTATTTACACACAACTATAAACCAATCACCGAACAATACAATTGTAGAAGGGTTGCTTCGTCAGAAGGGCACATTACAAGAGTATTAGCTGTGTAAACACCACCACCACACTAAAGACGGGTAATCCCTTCACCCATCGATACTAATGCTATCAGATTAACTGCATCTTAATAAAGGTGCTAACTTTTCCTGGACCTTATTTAAACCACTAATATGATTGTGAGAGTTTCCTGAAATGAATTGGTATTGATTGACCAATATTTTTCAACTTTCTTGAGAAATTAAAAAGTGACTTGCCAAATGAAAATATTTGTTGCCAAATGTGAATTATTTTTGGCAAGTGGTAGCGCGAACCCTGTTTATGATGGAGGATATCTTGTATGATAATCGATCATAACGAAAATATGATCACCAGACGGAAGTGTTCCCATTGTATGCGCTGCGAGCTCCTGCCAGGCAATATGGTATCAGGTGCCATGTAGCCAGATGTGATTTGACAAACGCGACACTTCTTGCAGTATGACTCAATGGCCTTATATATACCGGCCACAAGACTTTCGCACGAATTATCTGTTTAGTGCAAACGATGAATGGTGCCCTTTATGTGCAAGTTGAACAATTTTATCTCTCAATGATATCGGAATTACCAGTCTTGTCCAACGTAAAATCAGATATCACAAAGACGACAGTTCCATCACCTTATCATGTCGCTTACCGTGCCACTTGTGTATTCTTCCCGTGGATAATGATATCGTCGGATAGGTTGATATAAGAAATGAACGGCGGTTTCAATGTGGTCATGGGGTTTTGACCGCGAGAAAAAATCAGCAAACTGCATGAACCCCGAAGGGGTTCATGCGGAGTTTGTTGATTTTTTTAACGCGGTCAAAACCCATGACCACGTTGAATCCGCCGTTTATTATTTATATTTATATACTTAAATTCATTATGAACTAGGATTGTATGTCTTTTCCACTATTTATTCATCTATTTAAACGAGCGCATGGAGTTCAGTTCAGACAGTTCGAATCCTTGTTTTTGTATGGACATACATGCAACCAATTAATTGTGGTATCTTTTCTGTGATGGTGTTTCATCTCCACGTACTGTAATTCCCAAAGTAATTGACCACCTAACCACAGCAGAATTATGGGTAATTTTTCAGGATTTAGTCTGAAATATGGCTTGTTGCCATTCATCGGAAAGCTCTCGTCGATAGCTTTCCGATGAATTGCAACAAGCCATATTTCCGACTAAATCCTGAAAAATTACCCATAATTCTGCTGTGGTTAAGTGGTCAATTACTTTGGGCATTACTGTCACATTGGTCCCGGAAATAACCGGGGATTGTCGGACATTGCCGACTGCTTGAGTATCTATCCGGACGTACTATACACACGTTGGACGAATGCAATCATGTAAATAAAAGTGATTTTTTACGTTTTGAGTGGTGACCCGATGACCCCCTTCTTATCTTAAAACCCCAGGAAAAGTTGCTTCTTAAGTTGTGTTTTTATAATTAGTATATATCAAAGTACTTTGAGACCAAAAATCATGGATGTACGCGAAAGTGTAAAATAAAGTGAAAAATCACGTTTTGGGGTTCAGCATGGGACCCCCTTTCTTATCTGAAAACCCCAGGAAAATCCCTTTCTTAAGTTGTGTTTTCTTAATCAGTACACTTAGGAGTATCATCAAACCAAAATTCATCGATGTACGCGGAAGTGTAAATAGAAGTGATTTTTGGAACTTTTTGGGGTTCAGCGGCCCCTAAACCCCAGGAATGCGCAACTTAAGAAATCGGTTTTTCAGAATGTTCCATTATTTGGTACCAACTTTAGGGGGTCAAACCTTTTGTACGCAAAAGTGTAAATAGAACATATGCGGGCTCCCTAACTATATTGTTGTCATCACATTTCACCACATTCTGTTCATCCTGGTGCTCGCTGTCCTTATGGAGATTATATTTCATGCCATTCCATTCACCCATATGTTGGTTCGTGTCCTCTTTTAGCACATTCTGTCGCAGCCGTAATGTGTCCGGGGTTGCGGTTTTTAAATCCACCAGTAGGTAACCGTACGGTTCACTCGTCGCTTCCGAAAACTCTCGCATCATACGTTGAGGGCATTCAGGATACATCTGTCTTGATAATGTTGAAATTAAACCCTTGTCAATTGGACTATTGAACAATACCAAATATTGACAATTTCGTCGTTGCGTCGGATCTTTGTTGTAGTAGAAATTCTGGTTCAAACTTATCAAAGATAAGTTCAAATGGTGACTTCCTTCGGAATGTAAATCATTAACTCTCTGGTCTGTTGATGAAGTTTGCATCAAGTCATCGAGTACAACTAGATTTTTATACTGGGGGTTGATAAGAGAATCCAAGTTTGCTGGTATTCACCGTATAAAGTTGACCTGAGGGGTGACGGTATAATTTATGTCATCATATAGGGGCTGCCAATATTTATAAAACCATATTATTCTGTCAGGTGCGGGTGATATTTTTGAGGCAGACTTTTGTAGCAAGGTTTTCACGAAGTACGTCTTCCCACTAGATGTCAGTCCACTTACACATGCCGTGAATGGATGCTTGAAAATAAAATCTTCTTGGACATTGGCCATTGGATCATCAAAGCAGGATGTTATGTCGCTTTGTTGCTGTTTCCCCTGCTGGTGTTGTAGTATCTGGTGTTGCTGTAATGGCTGTTGTTGTGGCTGATGATGCTGCTGCCTGTTTGTTGCTGCTGCTTGGTGCTGCTGTTGTGGGTGTCGGTTAACAAACTCAGTGTGCTTAGATTGTACATGTCTTATCAAATCATGGTTCCGCACATACTCACTAGAGCAAATTGAACACTGGTGCTTCATTTATACTTGACTAAAATATCTCGGGGGTATATGGCTTTCCTTTGTACAAATGTTCCTTATAACCTCAAATATGTCCTGTATTGACGGCGGCGGCGTTTGCCGGCGGTGGCGGCGTTTGTTCCACCGGCCTTTCAATAGCCTTCGAAAATTTAGGTCAATTACTCATTTTAGTTCAGTGAATATGTCGTTTGGAGTATCCTTTTTAACTTTTCCAATGTTTGTCTTCTTCGCTCTTCCTCCTTTTATCTCTTTAACTATTATCTTCTTAGCTCCGGGTTTCCTTATAAGTTTTTCAGGTTTCGCTTCAGTCTTGGGTAGGTCCTTCGAGTCATCATAGGGTACATATTTATTAAGATCAAAGTCATAATAGTACGGAGTCCCCATTCCGGCTAAAGTTCAAAGTGTACTCTGAAGTAGTAATTTTGATAGGCGCCAAATTACCATCCAAGACGTATACCCTTATAAACTGCGGGTCAGTCCTAGTAACGCGCACGTCAACGCCGCCGGCGGCGGTGGTGGTGGCGGCGGCAAACGCCACCGGCGTTTGCGGCGTTTGCGGCGTTTGCGGCGTTTGCGGCGTTTGCGGCGTTTGCGGCGTTTGCGGCGTTTGCGGCGGCGGTGTATGCGGCGGCGTTGTGGCGGCGGCGTATGCGGCGGCTGTTGTTGTTGTAGTTGTTGTTGTTAATACAAATGTCAATGCAATTATGAGTGAGTTCAATATGCACACTCTATTGTATAGGTAAAAAATTGGCGCGCGTGCGCCCCCCTCACCCCCTCACTGCCGCCGCGCCAACTTTATACGGGGAATACCAGCAAACTTGGATTCTCTTATCAACCCCCAGTATAAAAATCTAGTTGTACTAGGGTTTAATTTCAACATTATCAAGACAGATGTATCCTGAATGCCCTCAACGTATGATGCGAGAGTTTTCGGAAGCGACGAGTGAACCGTACGGTTACCTACTGGTGGATTTAAAAGCCTCAACCCCGGACACATTACGGCTTCGACAGAATGTGCTAAAAGAGGACACGAACCAACATATGGGTGAATGGAATGGCATGAAATATAATCTCCATAAGGACAGCGAGCACCCAGATGAACAGAATGTGGTGAAATGTGATGGCAACAATAGCCTGGATCAACGGAATGAGATGAAATGTGATGACAGAGATATCACTGGTCAACGGGAGGGCATGACATATAATTATATTGTACCCCAGGGTCAACATAATGGCTATACTAAGGACATAAGGACACCTGGTGAGATCAATGAAATTAATAAAGAAAACCATAAAAACATAGGCATTCGAGAAGACATGTCGTACCCTTGTAATGACTGCGGGCTTTTGTTCGAAGATCAGCATGATGTCCAGAGACACTTAAAAAAACTGGTGCCAAGAAAATAAGTTAAAACGAAAATTAACTGAGGACATGGATGATAGTCAGAATAAGAAAATTAAATCCAATGAAGATGAATACTTCAAAAGTTTGTGTGATGAGAGTAGAGATAAAGCACAAGAAGCATGGAGTGATAACGTGGAAACGTATATGGAAAATGGCTCGACAGAAAAAGAGGCAAAAGTACAAGCTGACAAGGACCTTAAAAGTACAGATCTTAAAACTGAAGGCATGAGGCTATTTATGAATGTTTATGCTTGGACAATAATAAAGAACATGTGGCTGCGCAATGGGACTCTGCACAACAGTGTCATGGATAAAGTGGACAAATATATGAAGAATGGTTTTGAAGATCGTGATGCAATGAAAATGTCAATATTAAAGTACAGACCATTGCTAGAAAAGTTCATGGACGAAACAAATGACACATCTGACGAAAGTGATGACAATTCGGACGAAAGTGACAGTGAATACTTAATATAATAAATTGTAGTATGTACCACATGTCATGTTATTTTTCTCTTTTTCCCCTCGCTCACTTGCTTTTTTCGGTGGCGCTCACCACCGTACCCCCAGAGCTTTCCGATGAATGGCAACAAGCCATATTTTTGACTAAATCCTGAATTTTTGTTAATTTTTGAAGTTTTGGGAAACTTTGATTTTTTTGGAAGTTTTTTGAAATTTGTGAAATTTTTGAAGTTTTTGAAATTTTTGAAGTTTTTGAAATTTCTAGAAATTTTTGAAGTTTTTGAAGTTTTTGAAGTTTTTTGGAAATGCCCAACCGGTATACAAATAGACCATGATGCAATGCGTGGGCGGAGAATATAGGTCTAACTGTCTAGACTAACACCAACAGGAGTACTGCTGAAAATGTAGGTTGTGTACTTCGGGTAGAGTTATCGTTCCTGAAATACCCCCAAACAGGGTGGGTATCATCATATGGCCCTTATGTTTAAAACGCATTGTCCGTGTATCTTCCTCATCATGCATTATTAATGGAACAATGCCACATGCATCATGTTTTGTCTATCGATTTCTTCTTAAGTTTTGGCTCTTATGTTTAAAAACACATTATCTGTGTTTAAAAACACATTATCTGTGTATCTTCACCATCGAATATCGGATGCGAATGATCTGTGTTATGTTATTAGTGGGGTCACTTAGGCCCTAAAATGGCCATATTGTGACTTTAGTGACTAAAGCATGAAACTTCAAATATATATTGCTCAGTTATAAGGAAAACTGTTTGGAGGGAGGTGCCCGGTGGGAGGACCTGTGTCGGGATAAAATCAGGTTTCCATGGCAACGGCATCAAATATTTCTAGAAAAGATGAAAAAGCCCACTGTTGGGAATAAATGAGCCTTGTATTCAAAGAAATTATGTTAACTCATAGTGCATCAAACGGACTGTGCCACTAGGACATATATGGTCAAGGTCAATGGCTAAGGTCAAGGTCATTGGACAAATGTCATATTTTGTTCCATTTTTTAAATTAAGTGTCTCATATTTCGCTACCCATAGTGCCTATATGACACACTTGATATAAGATGATCAATGTCAAAATGTCACATTAAATTTATACATAATCACATTGGGCCCTGTGGAAATAGAGCGAAACTGAGTTCGGTCCGGTTTGTTGGAGAAAATTTTCGATTGTTTTACTGGAACGTCACTCCGTTGATCGTGGGAACCAATGGCGCCAGTATGCAATTTTAACACATTGGCGAGATAAATAAACTAAGTTTCACACCCTTTGCGGAAACATCACATACCCGCAATTATCAGGATTATAAATTGGTTCGTCGTCGCTTAAAGGCCCACTTAATTTTCGAGTCACCGATTATTTTTTTTATTGTGCCTTGATGTACGTTTTTAATAACAATCTATGCCATAAAATATGATTAAAATACTATAATTCATCACCATTTGGAATGTCGGTGTCTCGTAAGGTGGCCATAGCGTAATAGAAAATAGCTGAAATAATAAAATCATTCCCCCATTTGGCTCCCAGAATGCAACAGAATTCAAACTAAAGATGTTTTTCAATGGAATGGGAATAATTCTATATCTAAATATATAGTGTTATTCCCCTTCCATTGAAAATAATTGACTTTGTGCATAAACTTGATCACATAACAGACACCAGTTTCTCAATAAAAACAACATGTTCACAGTTTATTACATCGAATAAGTTTTAAATACAATATTTTGGAGCTTACTCTTTCGAATGGTATATAATATGGCATATATTTTCATAACGAGAATTGGGGGTTCGAAAATTAAGTGGGCCTTTAACGGCGTATATATGCATGCGGGTATATTACCACGGGACACCCGATTTAACGGCGTATATATGCATGCGGGTCTATTACCACCGGACACCCGATTTAGCTATTGAGGGTTGAATAAATAACTATTAAGATATATTTAATCGGCATTGTGGCTTCAATTCTTGTCAACAATTACATCGTGCAGCAGAACGCTGACTTCTATACAGGGTTCGCGCTGCCACTTGCAAAATTTGCCAATGGCAAAAATAATTAACATTTGGCAAAAAATATTTTCATTTTACAAAAGTTTTGGCAAGTCACTTTTCAATTCCTCAAGAAAGTTGAAAAATATTGGTCAATCAATATCATTCATTTCAGGAAACTCTTACAACATAATTATAGATTAGTTGTGTCTTTATAAGTTTTAGAAAAATTTAACACCTCTATTACGATACAGTTAATCTCATAGCATTAGTACCGATGGTTGGATGGATTACTAGTATTTAGTGTGGTGGTAGTGTTTACATAGCTAATCCTCCTGTGATGTGCCCTTCTGTTGAAGGAACACTTCTACAATTGTATTGCTCGATGATTGGCTTATTGTTATATGATACACCACAGTAGAGATGCGAGTATAATTAATTATTAACTAACTGCTTTTCTATCGATAGGATAGCAAAAGTCGTTCAAACCACGAGTGTCGAAACATAAGACTTAAGGTTGCAGAAAATGATACTATCAAGGATAGCATTTGGCAAATGCTAAAATAATTTGGCGAAAAATATTTTCATTTGGCAAAAGTAAATTTTGGTCCACCGCGGACCCTGCTTCTATACCGCCGAATGCATGGATGTCAGGTTAAAACTCGGTCCTATTTGGGCAATTTGGCATTCACAATGTCTCTTTTTCGAAACATTAATGAGCATTTACCATCTTAATGCCAATAGTTATATCTGATGCGGACCAAATTAGCCGTATATACATATATCACCGGACACCCGATACATATATCAGCGGACACCCGATACATATATCACCGGACACCCGATACATATATGTACGAAAGAACAGTTACAAAACATGCAGATTTTCTTACAATTCATAAGCTGGTCGTTTTATCGGAACATTTGTTTCTATTTTTGCGAATCCCGGACATTTCCCCACCGGACATTTCCCCACCCGCCCTTGAAATGGCAAAGCGGACATTTTCCCACCCGGACATTTCCCCACCGGACATTTCCCCACTTTCAAAATATCAAAGCGGACATTTCCCCACCGGACATTTACCCACCTTTGACTGTTACTAGGGGCATGTGGTATATTGACTCATACTATGGGTATGTGTTAAAATCAATGTTTATTTCAATGAATCAGTTCCAACATTAGGCACATATTAAGGACTGTAGCAAGGAATTCATCGTATGTTGTTTGCTCCTTCGATGGCAGAAACCCATAAACACTAAGGTTATATAGCTGTTTGCTCCTTCGATGGCAGAAACCCATAAACACTAAGGTTATATAGCTGTATAGAGTTCCCTCACTAGAATTCGCTTTTGAAAGTGGGGAAATGTCCGGTGGGGAAATGTCCGTATACCATTTTTGCCGCCATATATGCAATAAAATTCCGTGACATATATGTGAATATTTGTGAAATTTGGGGAAGGGTTACATTTATTTATATTATTTCTCGACTTGGTAAAATGTAAATTAGGTAGGAAGAACTTGCACATCTACTATATATTTTGGGACTTCTGTCTGTTTGTTTGTTAGCAATGGCCGGGAAAACTGCCGGACGGATTTCGACTAAATTTGATACCTAGGGATACTTTTGTCCGGGGAGTGTTCTGGGCGGGTCAAATCGTGACCCCGACCTGACCTTCAAAATGGTCAATTCAAGGTCAAATCGCGCCTTTCGACGGAGGTTTTCAAAACCAGTTATTTGAAAATTGGTATCTGAAGTCCGGATGAAAGCAGAGGGGAAACAGCCCGGACGAAGTCGGGTCACCCTGCTAGTATGCTATATTTGTATAGTTGACGCACGTCACTTTGTCTGAACCGCCATGCACTTTTGACGCTTCGCGTTACATTCTTTATCAAGATATCGGAAAAATCGGGAAATGTGTCAACTTTTTGGTATAGAAAGTACCCTGTGAAACATAGCGAAAATCGCTATTTTGTCATCTGTTTCGGCTCGGCGCCGTCTGTATTTGAAAACTAGACTAATTAATTTTCCCATAAGAGAAATGCAAACTCCATGCAGGGTTTACCTCCGTTGATGACTGGGTAAGACCACTGCTACCGGCGACATTTTACCCAAATTTGGTGAACTTTCGCGATATTAAGATATATACTAAGCGAGCAGAGCAACATGCTGCCATTGCAAAACTGCATGCATGGTGCGCTCTGGCGCAGAGTGAAGAAAATGATGGTCGCACACATTCCCACGATGCATGTTCGACGGTCAACCCCCCAGCGCCGTCTAGACTATAACTGAAGTGATTGGTTTATGAAAACCGGATGGCGAAATGCACTGATTCCCACGAGCGCTAATTGTGTTAATGTTGTCTGAGTATTCTATTGCATTTGATACGACTATGTGCAATACATGTTTAGGAATGGTATTTTTAAAAGTTGACAACAAAGGGTTAACATTTATAATTTCGCAGAAAGAGAACACTCCAGTAGAGGCTATAAGTATGCTTCGGGGGGTAACGCTCAATCATACTAGTTCTGAAATTATTCCTTCCAACAAGAAAACATTTTTTTTTTATTCTTTTCTTTTCCTTATAATTTGTTTATTATTAATTCATGATAATCCGTCGGAGGGACAAGAATTGCTAATTTTTAATCACTTGAATGTGCAGCAATGTGGAACGCTAAACCTATTGAGGTAACGTCGAGAAAAAAAATTATGACACTTTTGTTTTTCAAACTGGGGGGGGGGGGGTATAATTGTTTTACAGGAACGTATGCCGGGTGGGTGAGTCGTCGAAACTGCAAAAAAACACTTTTTTTATACCCTCCCGTAAATGTTTTACTGGAGACTTTAAAATCCAATATATAGGTTATACATGTATAACAATTCTAAACATATCTTAAAGGGGTACTGCACCCCAATTTCAATAAATTCCCGGTGACAATAGCGATCTAATATCAATATTATATTTTAAAATAACTAATTTGAGTCGACGATGTCTACTGTAAACGTTCCGGTTAACAGGCTATCACAAAAGTAAAATTGAATTATTTAATATAAATTAATTTATGGCTGGAGTCATAAAATTGAGAATTATGCCAGTACGAGTTACCGTTCTTGCAATCGTATCTGTTGCGTGTCTTTTATCGACGGCCGTTCGCGAACATTATTGAGTTGCAAATAAAACATCAAACATGTTACCTGCAAAAGAAAGGCCCGCTATAACCGATTCGGAAAAAAAGAGAAAGAAACAAGAGTCATAAAGCGTCAAGTATTTTTATAGGGAGTGAGATTGTTCGATGGAAGAGATTGAAGACATCAATTGAAGCTGTGAACAATGAACTTCCGGTTCTTCCTGCGACCTGAGTATTCTCCGGTGAAGGTCAAAAAGATGGCGCGTACTTTGAAATCGTAATATTTCCGTTTCCAAGATCAATATTTTCTTCGGTAAATTAGGTTTATACGAAACTCATATAACACGAACACAATCTAACTTGAAAGTTATTTCAATGGAAGTAAATACAAAAATTGTCTATCCCTGTGTACAGTACCCCTTTAAGTGCAAAAACACAATATGTATTAATTAGCCAAATTCAATATTGTATGGTCAAGTATTTTAAAAACTAGAGAAAAATGAAGATCTTTTTCGCTATATTATACAAAACAAAATATTAATTTATGGATATACGATTAAGAAGACAAAACTATCCTAAAAAGAATGTGCGTTCCATTGTATGCATGGACTTGGCCCAATTGTTTTTTCTTCATAACGTTTTAAGTATATACTAGACTAGTGCAAGCAAATAGTGAAGGACTCTCCTAATACAGTGGTGAAGTAAATTAAGTTATGGCCCTATGAATCCTTTTGTCCAGAAAATACGAAAATAGCATTTCAATGGTTATATACCAACCAAGGTCACTGGATTTGACTCATCCATTGGAAAACTTACTGCAAATTTTCACCGCGGAAAATAGGGTAGGGGGAAATCATATCAACAACGAAGCCTAGCATATATTGAAGCATAAAACTTCACTGTTAATAGCTTATGCATACATTGTTCTGGCTGACATAATTTACCAATACCCTTTGTATGTTCATTGTCAGTCCTTTTTGTCGTAATTTGGCAGTGAAAAGTCACATTGGTATTTTGGGATATTTTTTATATAACACCAGCTGTGGTACGCTGCGTTGCTCGGGTGAAGAATGTGTAATTTTATTAGGGGCACTGCAAATCATTTTAAATAATCATTAGTCTGCTGGGGTAAACAGGATCCCCGGGTAAAGTCATATCTATCTTTTAAGTTCATGTTAAACACTCTTTAATGCTAATTATTAGTGCCTCTTTAAGTCATTTGAGGTCAACAGAACCTAGCCCGTGACAATCCCCGCGTCATTTTTACTTGTGTGCACCTATTTCCCCACATATAATCTGGGCTGTTAATACACGCTCTTTATTGATCTTATAATTTATTAGTCCCCTTTAAGTCATTTGAGGTCGAATGCACCTATCCCATGACAATCCCGTTGTCAGGTGACCCAGATTGGTTCAAATGAGGTCACCGGGTCAAATAGGGTTGGAGCCAGAACTCGTTCCCTTTATAGTATTTATAAAACACCTCCTCAAGATCAATCATGCCTATTCAGCTTATATTTTGGTAATGACCCTTGGTGACTGATTAAGATTTGTTCAAAGTGGGTCACTGTCCAATATGGGCGGAGCCAGCAAGCTAGGGACATAACTGTTTTTCTCAATAGTTATTCTTAAAACATTTTCTCAAGAGCCATCAGTCCTATTTAGCGTATATATAGTATGGAAGGTCCTTGTTTTATATTTGTTAAAATGGGTCCGATCAGTCAAGAAATTGCGTTTTGGTGTGTAGGGTCCATGGAAAGTTGGGAATCAAATATGTTTGAATGTGGTCGGCCATTAAAAAAGGAAGAGGGTATGTCATGTTGTAGACATCACTTTCAATCTAAGGGGGATGTGTAAGGGAATTTTACGAACTTAGATGTATGTTTGCTCCAGTTGGGAGGGGACATCCTGTGGACTATGCTGGGGGGGGGGGTCGGGCGTGCAAATGAAAGTTTATTTATCTCTCTCTCTCTCTCTCTCCCGTCCTCTCTATGTCTTTCTCCTTCACAATCTCTCTCCCTGCTTCTCACGACAACAACATTATACTATAATTATGATAGTTTCATTCCTTCCCGTCCGACCCCCTCTACACTTAACGAAGAGTGGGCGCGAAACAAAAGGGGAGCAAACTTAATAAAAGCCCTTGGGCTTGTTGTTTAATCCCCTTTCCAATCATCCGATTATATATATTATTCTGTCTTACTGTAAAAATATTTGTCAAATGTTTAAACATGTTATTTTTTTATTGGAATAAAATATGTTTACATCAAATGAAAGTTTCAAGTTGACACTCCACTACGCAACGGAGTCCCTCTAGCGACGTCCCTACTTATAACTACTTGTTCTTAAATGATTTTGACATGTTCTAACTGTTGTGATCTTCAGAGTCGAATATTCTCAGTCTTTACAGTCAGGCAAGTGACTCAACAGTCATCAATTGACTATCTTATATCAATAGTCCACGGCTGCGACCTCACATTACGCCAGTAGCCTTTTCACCAAATCCTAAGAGTCGCAAAGCATCATACTCCTTATTTCCATTGTGCCATATGCCACTCTATATTCATAATATTACACACTGTCTGATAGTCCAGCCGTTGTGCCACACGTACCCCGCTGTATTTTAGTGGCAGATCCCATCATTCCATGGTTTGCTTGGGTATTTGAATGAGACAATGAAAACGTGCACAAATTGTGGTTGTTCGCGTCATTTGCCAGCCGGGTTTTGTAAATGGTCCATGCTTTTGGAGAAAGTTCAATATATTCCATATTTCCAATAAATGCCTACAAATGATAAAATTATAAGGGGGAAATGTTGACATAGATTATGTTGACCTGACCTTGATCAATCTCACCCCATCCGGGTAACCACCTCCAACAATGTTTAGCTTGAGGTCACTCGACCAATATGCCAAGTTTCATGCTTTAGATAATATAGTCACGATTCATGCGGTTCTTAAGGGACCCCGCTATCAGTACGGATTATGAAATACATTCCTTAAGGGACCCCGCTGTAATTCCTTTCGGTAATTTTGACTCGTGGTCGTGTTTTAAAATATATCCTAATTTGGCTCCAGAAACCATCCCCCGTTAGTAACCTTGACATATGTGGACTATCCTGATTGACTGAAAACATTAGGGCACTAATATGCAGATTTCCGATGGTTGAAAAGTATTGTGGTGCATATAGTATCAATTACATACATTATTTAGCAACAACAAAACAGCAGTTATTTTACCAGTATGTCATTGTTCTAGTATTTGACCTTTGTGCTCTGTTTGACCTTAAAATACGACTCCCCCATCGGACACCACATCCCAAAAGTTGCTTCTATAACTAATCATCCTATATGTGAAGTTTCATGCTTTAGTATAAACAAACGTAGTCATACAATCGTGTTTATTTGGGTTTGATGATCCCATCATTCGGAGTGGGATCGTGACTTGTATTTGAATAACTAAAAGGCTCGTCGGGTTTCCACAGTGGGCTTTTTCAACGTTTCTGCAAACCATATTTTATCCTGATTCATGCAGCCACCCCCCCCCCAATCAAAAAAGTTTCCTCCATATCTAAGCAACATATTTGTGAAGTATAGTGCTTTATTTACTAAAGTCACAAACTTTGAAATCGTGTTTATTTTGGTATGATGGTCTCTAAAGGGTAAAGTATCATGACTTAAGTACAGACTCAAATAATATAGAACTAACTTAAAATGTGATTAAATATAAACTATAAATGTTGTGACATGTTGACCGTGATCGTCTTGTAAAAAGTATATCATATCAAATTGAACGTGATGATGGAGTTCAAATGTATGTGTATTATGAAGGGGATTGCTGTAATGACTGATACATGTGCTAGGGGTAGCGGAATATGAGACAATTTATAAAACATATATATATAATTATCTTTTTTCCAATGACCTTGACCTTAGCAATTGTCATTGACCATATATGTACTACGGCATAGTCCTTTTGATGGACCATTAGTGGCACTATGAGTTCACATCATTTATACAAACGCAAGGCTCATCCGGTTACAATAGTGGGCATTTTCAACTTTTCTCCACATATTCGATGCCGTTGCCATGGAAACCAGATTTTATCCTGATGCATTATCCCTCACCTGGGCACCCCCTTCCAAAACGTTTCCACTATAACTAAGCAACACATATGGTGAAGTGTCATGCTTTAGTTGCAAAAGTCACAAAATCATATTTATTTGGTCTGATGGTCTATTAAGGGTAATGCATCGTGACTGATGTACTGCCACAAATACTATAAAAACTAATCCTTAAAATGTGATTATGCATCAACTAAATACTGTCACATGTTAACAGTTACTGAAGTATACAAAATGCTTCATGTATCAAATTGAACACTGTGATTGCGCCCTACTTTTTGTGCATAATGGTGGGGATTGCCTTTACGAATAAGGCACTAGGGGTAGCGGTATATGAGACAATTATAAAAAACATACCAAAATATCACATTTTTTCAATGACCTTGACCTTATTAATTGACCTTGTCATAGTGGCTCAGCCCGTTTGATGGACCATTATCGGCACTATGAGTAACATCATTTCTTCAAACACAAGGCTCGTTGGTTCTCAACAGTGGCCTTTTTCAATTTGTCTCCAAATATTTGATGCCATTGCCATGGAAACCTGATTTTATCCGGACACAGGACCCACCACTCGGGCACCCCCCTCCAAAAAGTTTTCCCTTTGAATACGCAACATATATAAAGTCACGATTAAACCCCTAAGGGACTCCAATATATGTTCATGGACAACGTGAAGGATGTCCACATGCAATGCGTTTTGTCGCAGGAAGTATTTAGACATATTTCCACTTAAGTCACCTCAGAAACTTAATGGACATCATTGGAAACCCGGGTACTCGGTGGTGTACTTGTTCATGGCATGGTTGATGGTAAACGTTTATATAATACGTTTGTCTATTGTGGTTTATCGCCGTTCAGCCTCAATAAACCGTAAATGCGACGTTGATATTTTTATTGGCGAAGGATTGACGTGCGGATATGGTTAATCTATCTCCGCGTCCATTTACTACATATCCGCGCATATCGGAAATTTGCTAATTGATATGATATTTGCGTATTTTATAATACTCTTTTATTTATCTAAGATCACTGCAGGTATCAAGCGACGAGATATTCAATTTAATAGGGATTGCACACATCTTAAAATAATATTGATTCACCTGGTGTACTGCTTGATATATTTTAAATAGGGTCAATTTCGATCAAACAAGTCAACTTGCCAGTTTATCGAGTACGATGCGGGTATATTGGTGCAACCAGGATTAATTTAAAATAGCGAATTTCTTCAGGGCCGCAATTATAACAACAACAACACAATTTTTTCAAGACTACAGATACTTTATTTATGAATAAAAATAAGATAAGACCGATGGTCTGTTATGTTATCAACATCATTCACTGCAATTAGCGGCGTGACCAGAGACTTTCCAGTTGGGGCCGTTGTCAACATTGACAATTTTAACTACAGCATCCATTCTTGAACCGGACCAAACCACCAAACCACCAAGTTCGCAAAATTCCATCAGCATCCCTGCTTTTATTTTGCAGCTGGTACCTCTAGAATTACAACTGTTGTCAATGTCCATCCTGGCTCATCTTAAAATCCGGAAATGTCCGATATCCATTTCAGTCCAAATATGTTCCCAAAATATGATATTGTTGGTCTAGAACAACGTTTTCATCACTATTTACTGATTGAACACACAATGGGAACAATTTAAAAAAAACAATTTGGTTTTTGGTGACATTTGCTAGTAATGACATTTGGAACTGTTTAATATGACTGAACCTGTCTCTGTGATAAATTGGTCCACGTGTTAACGTGTCCTGCACAACATATGTGTTAACGTAACCCTACACAACCAATGTGTTATCGTAGCCATATGCAAACCATGTGATAACGTAGTCCTACACAATCCACTTGTTAATTTAGCCCTACAGAAACCGTCTGGTATTCTGCTACTATTATGTACATGTATAAATGTACAGGTACGGGTATAATCACAGTGCGAAATCAGGTGATGAAAAAAGGAATTTTGTGAGGTCACACACGTAATTCAGA
This sequence comes from Siphonodentalium dalli, assembly GCA_032622095.1. Lineage (NCBI taxonomy): Eukaryota > Metazoa > Mollusca > Scaphopoda > Gadilida > Siphonodentaliidae > Siphonodentalium > Siphonodentalium dalli. The sequence continues at coordinate 26,862,814 of CP136067.1, forward strand.
AATTTGTAGTTGGCATTTATTTATACTGCCAGAGTCATGTACTATAATTATGGAAACATGGAATAGATGTTAACCAAGAAAATAAGGTTACACCCGCATGCTGATGAGGAAAAAGTTAACAAACTCGCCGAATGGACTAGTCGAACAAATCTCTAAATGGCACACATGTAACGGTAGAATGGCCCCAATGTCGTCATAGTACATGAACCGTAGTTACATGGCTTATTTGCAATGTCAGCATAAATTTCAAAATAAGGCCTAAGAATAGATAGGTGAGTTTCCCATAACAGGCCCCCCAAAATTTGGATCGATAGCGAGGACATTTGTGTCAGTATTTGTTTAAACATACTGCCTACCATGTAATGTATAAGTGTACTCGTTTAATGGGGCTTGAATACAGGTGGTGTGAAATAAGTGAATGAACCAAGGAGTTCACAAGTCAAAATCAGTTTTATTTAATCATCTGGAACACTAGATCAAGTCTTCTCGGTACAACATCTTGGGACGCCGGGAGTGGGGTGGGAAAACACCTATTGTTTTAGGCCTAATCCGGATGGGGTTGGTGTGGTAATAAAACATGTACAGGAAGGTATGCCGGGGTGGGTGGTTGGCCCGAGAATCAAAAACACATTTTGTACAACCTCATGCAAATTGGATTGGATGCTGGGATATGTATAATGTGTTTGTATAAAACTGGATGCATATAACGGTACCATATAATAGTGTTTTATGTGCATCTATCAGCTTCTGAATGGGTTAGATACTGTATTTTCCAGTATATTGCGTCATTATAATTTTCATTTAGCATTATGGTATTTGACCACTAGGAAGACCTAGCATAGTCTCATCACACACTGACCTGGAAACTACAATGCATGTACATGTATCTGGTATCTAAACAATGCATATCAGGCTGTACTAAAACAATAATCCTCATAATAACCATTTGTTTTCTCAATTAAAACAGTATCTGAAACAAGTTAAACTGTCATTTTAACTAAAGGTGATCATTTCCCAGTCATATGAGTGATATCATTTTGATGTGGTTATAGACCACAATTAGTGAAATTTCGGGGGGGGGGGGGTGGGTGTCAATCATTGAGTAAACGTTTTTTTCAGGTTTGGGGTGGTGGATACCCGAAAATGCCAGATGCCAAAAAAATGGCATATCTTAAATTCTACAATTGTCTAATACCCCACCCCGGCTAATCAACAAATTTATGAATTTCAGGTTTGGCTCATGATAATCACTGACAATAATAACATAGTAGTATTGAATAATTTAGAGATATGGATGGCCTTCGCGGTGGGTAATGCTGTTAAAATAGTCACACCCGCTAAAACCGCCATAAACAGAAATTGTAATTAAATATAGACAGACTTTGTTCTTGTACTGTTACACCAATCATACAACTATACTTAAAGTAATTGATCACCTCCAACGTGGTCTGACCCACGATGCTTGCTGCCACAGGTCGCATTACCGGGTTGATTCTTATGGACAATATACCAAGCAGGTTTTGTGTTATTTATCGCTCTGTTTACCTATTTTTTCTAAGTCAAGGCCTGTTCCATGCGTGTGGTAGATAATACATCGGTTGCTAGTTTTCCAAGTATAGGACATGAGAACAGTTGATAGAACATTTGTATAAAGGGGAGTCAAATGTACCACGCCATGAACTTTGAATTTGCCGACATTGTTTCGTTGTGATTATATACATGTGTATAAACTCCACCCATCCAGTCCGCGTTGACTGGCATTGTCTCGAAATTTTAAGTTTTAACGAGATCCCTGTGGTCGTATTATTTTTTCAACTTTTGGTGTCGATGACCGCTAATAGACTGCGTATAAAAAACGCACGGTACCGTAACTCCACCGCAGTGACAGTCTCAATACCGTGGTGGATAGCATATACTGCCGATAATACCGCGGTCAATACCGGGGAATCACTCTGTTGTTCAGGTAAATTACTTTGAGGATAACAGTAACTACCATTTTAAGAGTATTTCATTCAATATGATATGCGACTAATAAAAACGACCACTGGTGACATTGAAGCATGTACATGTATTTTCTGTGACATTTATATTCTCGTAAAAACTCCTAACTTGCTATAGTTTGATTCTCACAATATTTTATGGATTTTTAGATCTGGATAGCGCATATGAATACATTAACATAATGTTAAAGGGACATAATTCACTCGTGAAAGTATCGTTTATAATCACTCCAGAAATCACGGTAGATCAGACTCTTTGTGTAACATATAGACTTAATCTGATTTTGTGATGTCACCAATTATTATCTAATACGACGCTGTTGTTTTTAATTTATGCGAGCACTTTTATCGCACAATACATTTAGATCGGTGGGCCTAAAGCGTTAATGTCGTAATCGCAAAATCTTGTTATTATGTCTTTTCGATTACTGCAATATTGCAAATGAGAATTATGAATATTGAATTGCAATTTAATTTCATTCCTAGTAGTAGTTTTACTCTTATTGTGAAAATATGACAAAATATATAACAACACTAGTCTAGTCACTATACTCTACACCCTGCGGGGCCAGTGAAATTACGAATTATTGGCGAATCATGTATCAACAAGGGGGAAAGAAATATGAGTTTGTGGTATACATTAGTACACAAGCACACTGGAACACTAAATCGTGTGTGGGCCTGGTCGAATTGCGGTGTGATGGATCACTTCCATTCTCAAGCTACTTTTGCCATTTAACACTTTGATGCCGGGATATGCGCTGGTGTAGCAGTAAGCGTCTGTGTCATTGCACACTATTATGTATGCGAGTATCCCATAGTGAACTCGCATATATATAAGAGAATGCACTGGCTTACAATGTCAAGGTAAATATTGTTAGGCCAATGCATTTTCTTATATATGCGAGGCTCCGTATGGGAGACTCGCATATATTAGTGTGCATTGGACCAGGTTTTTCGCAAACATTCAGGGAGCTCTGGTCATGAAAATAGTTAATGGAGTTTTTTCTGATTTGAATCGGTAGACAGGCTTGAGACCCCTTGAGAATTCACACCAGGTTCTCAGCCTCTGTTATTTTTATGAAGTTCGAACCTGTATCCCTTATAGATGGCGTAGTGTGTGGATACTGTTGGTAGGGAACCTAGTAGTAGTATCCTTTAAGTCTACAAGTACTAGTAGTCTACATATAAATGGCCCCAGGTTTACATGTTTATTGTCTGTGCAGAAGCTATCATTCAAGCGGCCATGTCTTCTCCCAGAATGGTAATGCTCATACATGTTATCATCATATTGAGTACAGCAGTGTAAATGCACATCGGTAAGTACACGCCCATACGTGTGTATGCGAATTCACGAAAGCATCTACTGGCTATCTGGTTATTCCAAAGCTATTGTATGGTTTTTCATATCAACCATATGTATCATATACATATTAAACTACATGACATACTAGTTAGTACCTCAATCCTCATTGTAACTGACCTGAACACACTTGATGATACCACGGTAATGACCGCGGTATTACCGGTAGAATATGGTATCCACCGCGATATTGAGACGGTCACTGCGGTGGAGATACTGTATTAGCGGTCATCACATCGATAGTTGAAACAATAATACGTCCGCAAGAATCTAAAAGTTCCACAAATAATTAATCACTGCATATTATGTTCGTGTCTGCCTGTGTAATACCAACCAATGCGGTCTGACACCAGGAGATGGTTGGAGTTTATTATTTGATAGCCAAAACAATGTCGGCAACTTCAATGCTGAGTAAAGATCAGGCCGTGCAACATTTAACCCCCATTATGCAAATGTTCTAACGCATGAACATGAACACAATGAACCACTGTAGTATCTACCTCACACATGGACATGGCTTCAAAATAGTCTTGGAAAAAATTGGTACGCGGAGCGATAAATATATTGTCCGTGAAAATCAACCCGGTATCGAACCGTGATCGCATGCATTGTGTAACACGGTATGCACTGTGTTGAAGTGGTAATTAGCGGTAACCTTACTGTGGGTGTTTGAGATTAACGCGGTATAATACCACATTACCGGGGTGACACCACGTTAGAGGTAGTCAGTTACTTTAAGTATAGCTGTATATTCACATTTTGTACTGGCATATACCATTGTATTTTGGTTTCCTCAATAAATGTGTTGATTGCTGCATTGCATGTAGATTTATTGTATCATATTGTTTCCATCAAAATATTAACGCACCTAGTATTGATGTTTCACCTAATACAATACTATTAACAGAATCATCAGATACATGAATATTATGAACAATACCGATCAAGGGATTCAAGCCACAGGTACAGCCATGTTTGTTGGCTGATTGAGGTTTATCGTAGTTTCAGTCGCTACACCATATAACAACGTCAGTTTTACTGGTGGAGGAATGACCGCACAAACAGTTAATTGCCAACTCCACCAAACTGACATCCATGTTGTTCAACTGTGGTTCGTTAGTTAAGCTAGCTTATGTTCATGAAATACGAGACGCGTGCGAAACACAAAGCACGAAGTATGCGTCGGCTTGACACTCTTCGCAGAAAGCCAAGATAAATCGCGGTCTGCAATGAAGCGAACAACGAAGAAATACGATCTAGAACTGGACACCGTGCTCCTTAAAGAATAATTAGCAGAGGCACCGGCATCGCCATCCCTGAATGCTAAAGAGGCACCGGCATCGCCATCCCTGAACGCTAAAGGCACCGGAATCACAATCCCTGAACGCTACAGAGGCACCAGCATCGCCATCCCTGAACGATACAGAGGCACCGGCATCGCCATCCCTAAACGCTACAGAGGCACCGGCATCGCCATCCCTGAACGCCACAGAGGCACCGGCATCGCCATCCCTGAACGCTACAGAGGCACCGGCATCGTCATCCATGAACGCCACAGAGGCACCAGCATCGCCATCCCTGAACGATACAGAGGCACCGGCATCGCCACCCCTAAACGCTACAGAGGCACCGGCATCGCCATCCCTGAACGCTACAGAGGCACCGGCATCGCCATCCCTAAACGCTACAGAGGCACCGGCATCGTCATCCCTGAACGCTACAGAGGCACCGGCATCGCCATCCATGAACGCTACAGAGGCACCGGCATCGCCATCCCTGAACGCTACAGAGGCACCGGCATCGCCATCCCTGAACGCTACAGACGCACCGGCATCGCCATCCCTGAACGCTACAGAGGCACCGGCATCGTCATCCCTGAACGCTACAGAGGCACCGGCATCGCCATCCATGAACGCTACAGAGGCACCGGCATCGCCATCCCTGAACGCTACAGAGGCACCGGCATCGCCATCCCTGAACGCTACAGACGCACCGGCATCGCCATCCCTGAACGCTACAGAGGCACCGGCATCGCCATCCCTGAACGCTACAGAGGCACCGGCATCGCCATCCCTGAACGCTACAGAGGCACCGGCATCGCCATCCCTGAACGATACAGAGGCACCGGCATCGCCATCCCTGAACGCTAAAGGCAAATTAAGGTAAGTGCAATATATTCCCCGTGGGGGCTCCCGATGAGATGTCAGTACGAATATATTGATCTGGGCATGTGTTAGTTAACATAACATAACGCAATCACTATCTGGGGTACAAAAGTCTCTCTGAAAGTAGAACAGAAACATCAACGAATTTGTGCCTATGATGTCGTGATGTGAGCCTGGGCTCAAATTGATATAAACACAAATTAAACAAATAAATAAACTAACACGGATACCATATCACCTTACTGCAAGTGGTACGAAGTTTGAATGGTACGATTTGCTCACACAATGACTCGTAGTCGCCAATTATGCGAAAAGTGTTTTGGACAGTCCCAAAAAATTATACTTCAATTAGCTGTTCGTTATTATTATCTGTCGTAGTTCACTGTGCGGAAGGTGTCTATTGTAGCATTCCCCGCTGCTCACGACTGGTACGGTCACCATGAACAAACACATACACAGTCCGTCTGACCCAAGGTGTTATAGGTTGTTTAATGCCAAAAAACCTCTGAGATTTTCTTGCCTGGCTCAATTTGTGTTTCAATTTTCTACAAAGGGCTAATTTATAGTTACCTGTTAGAGTGTCAATGTGATTGTTTATCGTTTTTCCAAATCCCGATAGCAGAAATAAGTATGTTATTAAGCTGGATATTGGTAAGATCTTACTGCAGGGTGAATCAATTCAAGGGACAGCATGTTTTTATCCAATTCTTGGCTCATTTTCCATCATTTTAAATCGATCTACCGTATTCCATTGGACCGTGACTACAATAGTATATGGCCTACGGCTGAAAGGTTTTTTCTTAAAATGTAAAACAAAATCAATGCATGCCTGTCTGGAAACTTATCCAAATATTATCGGAAACAGAAAATTTTGTTTTGTTTTGGCCTTACTTTATGTTGCTTCCGTTACCTTTATATCTCATCATCTCACGACAGCTGTAAACTGCCACGGGACAGACTGCAGAGGTGGGCATCATTAGTGAAGTTGCCATCACCATAATCCAAGCCAGGGGTGCCTTTACTGTAAGAACGGGAAACTAGCATCCCCTGCCCAGATACATGGATATTACAAATCATATGATATGGGTATGGTAAAACATATACTACGATTATCACAAAATGGGATGCGTTGTATGCAATTTCTTACAGCCGCGCATGTGCACTGGTCAGCAGGGCTGTAGTTTAATAAACCAAGTGGTTTATTCCATATAACTCCTCAATATATAGGATGTTTTATCGTGAAGCCGTCACGACCGACCTTGCTCAATGGTCACAACAATAGGCGAGTGATTTGAATATCGTATAACTATACCGACACACTCCGCTTAACTCGAAACCTAGCCACTGTTGTGAAACTCAGCAGTCCGTGTCGAGTATCGAACCCATAGTGGTGATAACACAGCGACCAAACTCCAGGCAGAGTTATCTCCCATCGCTCTGCTGAAATTCTACGGCCACAAGAACGCTTGGTAAGAATTTCTGACATGGTCTTAGTTCTTGTGTTTTAGGATTACAATTTGCTATGTCTGGCTCTGTTCATAATGTTCTTATCAATACCGAAATAATTACCATTATTGCATACTTTTGATGGTCAAAATAAGATAGTAGGTGACTAAGTGTAGTTCCGACGATACGTACACATATATATATCTGTCCGCAAAGCACCATCCTTCCAGCAGTGATCTTTACCCTGTGTCAATGCATTCTCTTATAGATGCGAGTCGACCATATGTCGCCTCGCATATATAAGAGAATGCATTGGCCTAACAATTGTTTATCATTTTTTTTAAATAAATGTTTCTTACAACTTTTAGGACATACACTAAAAAACATCCATTACCCTGCAGGGAGCCCCACACATATATAGAAGCATATAGAAGAGTGCTGTCTGCTCGTGTTTGTCTGGGGCTCAGTATGGGTGAAATTATAAAATCGTTAAAGAATACAAGACAAAATTATTAAAATTGTAAAAAATTGTTAGGCCAATGCATTCTCTTATATATGCGAGGCGACCTATGGCCGACTCGCATATATAAGAGAATGCATTGGCACAGGGTAAAAGGCACTATGGATAACAAATGTAGTTAGCTTTTCATATGTATGTGGGTCTAATGAACGAGACTAATTGTTTGGCTAATCACATTCTTGAGGAGATGACTGAAAACAACTTACATTTTAAGGGAAGAAATAATAAGATAGTAGGTGACTAAGTATAGTTCCGACGATACGTACAAATATATATATCTGTCCGCAAAGCACCATCCTTCCAGCAGTGATCAATCTATCCGACTGGAAAGTGTGTCACCAAGGAACTTACTGCGGAGCTTTTCAAACCAGTCATTTAAACTATATTTGGCTTCAGGTGGAATATAAACGTTGCTAACATATAGAGGTAAGTCCAAATTCATTTTAAGAACAAACCAACTGGCATATTCGTTACCACAATCAACTGAGCTACAGAGATCCACAAATAACATGTGGCCAATGTATGTGGGGACTGGGGGAAACCCGGGGTATGTTCAAGACAACACGTCCAGGAGTATTGGCGACCGAAGCCCTGCGAAAATTAGTTTTGTTTAGTTTTTAGTCGCCGCCGGAGACCTCGATAATCATACAGATTGGCCGTCTTTCGCCGAAAATACGAGCTTCACACAAACGGGTTCGAAACAATTCATGGTGCGTGCATATATAGCCCATCGCTATACATGTAGTATTGCCGACTTTCGTCACCAATGCGCATTGGGCTAACATGCAACGGTCATGTGAAGTATTAGCAACCATGTTAGGACAGTTCAGCATCGTACATGCAGATGATTATACCGTGGCGCCACGTACATATTCTTAAATCACACCATTGTTTGTCCCGTATCTATTAGATGACTATATATAAGTTTGGTAGAAATCGGTGACAAAACTGTTTTATTAATGTTGGCGCCACTCTCAGAACCCCATCAATGAGTCGGGCGGTACCACATAGGATCTGTAAACCGCACCGCATAATTTCCTTATCATAGAAATGACCATATTCATCAGTTTGGCGGAAATAATATGTGTGTCCCCCGCTTACCCTGGCTCCGACAGTGTCGCTTTAAAACAAACTGATCTGCACCGTTAACTTCCGCGTACAAAAGCTGACCCTTTAGACCCACTTGGGGCCATCTCGTTGGGTAGAAGTATACTGACAGAAAGTCAGCCATTCGTAACTACATATACAGTAAGACGAATCAAATATATTTTCAAGTAAATATAACGCCAGTAGAAATGGGTCTGATATATTCAGTAATATGCGCCTCGATCCAGATGTCCATGTACTGTATTCATCCAGTAGATATATCACACTAAATAATTATTATGCTAAATGTAAGGAACATATTAGTATTCGTTATAGCTTTGTTTGTTTGTTTGTTTTTGTTTTGTGTGTGAATAATCGTGTTGACTTTGCTCTGTATGTATTTCTTAGTGTAGTAACACATGGGAGATGGGGTACCCGTAACATGCAGTGATACGGCACATGTTCTCCGATCACATTGTCTGAATAAAAGTGTTTGTGTTATATATACCTGCGATCAGATTCTCGTAGCCCGTTTATATATAACCATGGTTGTATGCGAGAAATACACAAAAAAAAACAAATAGTTTGGATCGATAAGCCTTGCCCTGTGTATTTTGATGTAGCGTTTTTTACCATCGGTCGTCCATATCATTTCTAAAACACAATTATCGCCTTACTTGGCTGCACGATGTTATCTTGTGGTCACCACGGGAGCGTTTTCTTTTAGAGTATGGTCCATATTTTGCCGTCGGTGCAGTGTATTCTCGTATAGACAATAAACATGTGCCAAAAGACACTGAGTCGCGAGTGGCACCCCTGGTTGAGTCTGCGTTGCATATTTGGCACTATGGACATTGGTGGAGAGTTTTCGTTAGGGGGGGGTCTCCTCCTTATAATTTCCATCTGTATCTCACCACTTGAACCACACCAAACTCACACGTTTTGGTAATTCTATTTACGCCCACTGGGGCTTTGATTTCCCCAACTGTTCCCTCACAGTCCACTAGATGATAGCCTATAATCAATCATAACTGGATCAGTAGTCTTGTGGCCACCAGCCATGCAACTGGGGGATGGAAGGGATGGTTCGGCCCAGTATGAAATTCTTTTTAGATCTGAACGTGAAAATTACAAAATCCTAACATCTTGTAGTCTAACGCAAGGCAAATTCACACCCGATTTGTTTTTCTTACATTAATTAGTAATTTTTGACTGACCACTGGGCAGGGCACAGGACATACGGGTCGGACGATGGTTCTGTCCTATCCAGTGTTAGAATATTTTGAAATCTGAACATGAACATTGGACAATCCTAGCATCTGGCCTCAAGTTTTCCAATTCCTAATGTTGGGAAAGTGCCAACTTATGGCCATTTCAGTCAAAATTTTGCAAATAAAAGGAAAATATGCAAATGTTGGTCTAAAAACAACCAATTCGTCACTAATAAATTGTTGGAAAATCAAACTACGAGAACAATTTCAACCTATTTTTGGTGTGAAATTTCCAACTGCTGTTGCAGGAGGTTTGACAACACTTGGGGTAGGGCCCTACATAAACGCCCCAGTAGCCACGTCCCTACTCGGTACCTCATGCCAATAGTGTGGTCTTGCATTCACTGAAGACGAGAAATCGTCGATATTAGATTTTGTTGGAAAACAGGGGTGGCACCCGGGGAGGGGGAACTACAACCCTGACATGCCTGGCGAGGGTTAGCCCCCCCTCCCCGTTGGTGAGATCTGCAATGGTCAGACCGGTAGCTATAGCTCCATCTGTCGGGGAATCGTATAGGCCCTGCGTCGGGGATATCATGCCAGTATAAAAAGTGCGTCTATTTCAGACAAAGCATAACATATGACAAGACACAGAAACCGCTAATCCCATTACCAATCGAACAACACCAGTCGAATATAATTACCATTCAAAACAATAACACCGGGCACCATGTTACGACCAACCACAGGCACACACATCATGGATAAATACACGATCAAAAGAACGGCGGTTTTTTGTACGGTTAAATCTGGCATATACCCATGGTTATATATAAACGGGCTACGAGCATCTGACCGTATGTCTTTATAAAAACGCGGTCGGTAAATATGAACAAGATCATAAACTATTTGTGCAACCATCGTCACTAAGATTAATATGCAAACAAAGATACTTTGCTCGTATTATTAGTTTTAGTTCAAACATATTGATTTGTCTAATTTTATAAAGACATGGCATATATATAACGATTATCCAAAAACAACTAAGCTTTAACCCTTTACCCAACAAAACGGCCAAAACCGGCCAAATAAAGCTTCAACAGCCTAAAATATCTTCGGTCTGTCTCAATAGAACCATACAAATATGGATATCATTGGAACCGGCTCCTTGACTACATTGTGATAGTTACAGTTATGCCCTGTGCCAATGCATTCTCTTCTATATGCGAGTCGACCATAGGTCGCCTCGCTTATATAAGAGAATGCATTAGCCTAAAAAAAATCTTTTTTTAACACTTTTTACCATTTTTTCTTACATTCTTTAACAATTTTATAATTTTTAATGTGTTAAGCCAATGCATTCTCTTATATATGCGAGGCGACCTATGGTCGACTCGCATATATACGAGAATGCATTGGCACAGGGCCCTTCTGTTGGGTAAAGGGTTAACGAATACTAATAGTAGCTTGTTGTCAAATCCTCTTATAACCTATCTGTATTTGTATGTATTTTGTGTTCGCGTTATATCTTTGATTTTGAAATAAATATTGTTTACACTATATAAAATAGGAATATGCATGGTCGAAACCACTACCGCTGGTTTCTTATAAATGCTCACAATGTCTGGTTCTATTACTACTATATATGACTAATGTGTGCCATGCGGTAATTCCCGTCACGTTGGCGCTCTCAAGTGGTAAATCGTGCCGTATGAATCATCATGATGATCAATAGTATACATACCAAGTAGCGATGCTCATCCCACTTTCATTAACAGAACGTAAATCTCCAAACGCGAAGCACTCGACACATCCAGCGAACGTCATTGCGAATCACGTATATCTTTCATCTGTAACCAGCGACAATGTGCTCGAAAATGTCAAAAGCGATTATCACTCTGCTGGTGTGTGGTGTTACGCATTATGTTCATGCGTTTCACAGTTTGCGTGCATTGAATGTCGCCCCGGCTCGATGATCTCTGAATTATGGATATCGTTAATAAGTTATGAACGCGACCTATTAAACTAATTGCTTTCTATGTCAACGCTTCTTAATCATGCGGATTCATGTGGATTGCGTTTGTTGGAACCAGATGTGAAAACCTGCGAGGATATTGACATCTATCATTTCCATGTATTGTATTACACTGTGTAGACTAACACAGGGCTGAACCCCCATGTAAGCTGAAGTGTGTAATTCATGCAGTGCTGTGGCGACGGGGTTGCATGGGGATACTGAGTGAACACTCATTTTTACTATCTCCATCAGAAGTTAGCTTTGCCCAACAAATTAGACTATTCGGATTAAGATATATTTTAATATTTGGACATTTACGAACCTCTTAATCCTTAACTCGTAAATGTCCAAATATTAAAATATATATTAATCAGAATAGTTTAATTTGTTGAACTACAGTTAGCTAAGCAGGAAATGAGAATCGTTCAAGCCAAATTTGAATTTATTCTAAAATTGTACTTATTCAACAAGTATTAGTGTAGTAACTGCCAATACGCCAAGGATTATATATGAAACAATTATATGTAATCGGGGTTCACGATTAGAGATTCTACTCAGCGTTAGGATTGTATTTCAAAATGTGTGTCAAGATTTAATTGATTAAATGACTAAATGACCAGATAACGGAGATATTAAGAAGTTTAAAAACTGAATAAAGAGCGTTTGTATTAGCGTAAACTTTATTTTTTAAAGAGCGCTTTTAGCCGAAGAACTGATGTTAAAGTGATTTAAAGAGCTTAGTACCCTTCCGGTTAACTCACGATACTCGTTTTCAATTACAATACTAACATCGCGGGGAACCTGTTACTCAGATTTAATATCAATCGCTATATAATCGTGAACCCCGATTAAGTATATTTCGCTATTCAAGCGCGTGCGTATATATTAGGTAAACATGCTGCATTTTTTCTACTGAATGGTGGAGTCTATTTTTGTATATAATATTTGGAAATATATTCCATCATACACGTACCTGTGGTGTGTTTTGAAACATTCCCCATCCGATTTGACATCATTACAATATGTACGTGTTATATATATCAGTAAATAAGTTGATCCTGCCCACAGGCCCATTGTTTGGATGTTTTAGTGTTCCGATATGGACTTTTAAAATAGGGAAAATGTGTCGTCTCTGATAAAGAGCGTCCATAGTGTGATAGTGTTGCTTTATGTACCATGTATTAGTGTTGCTTAGTGTATATGTAATAATGTTGTTTCATGCTCCATGTAATAGTGTTGCTTTGTGTTATATATAATAATGTTGCCTTATGTTACATGTAATAGTGTTGCTCTAAAAATGTAATAGTGTTGCGCCATGTTCAGTGTACTAGAGTTGCTCCATGTTCCATGTACTAATGTAGCTCCATGTTCAGTGTACTAGTGTTGCTCCATGTTCAGTGTACTAGTGTTGCTCCATGTTCAGTGCACTAGTGTTGCTTCATGTTCAGTGCACTAGTGTTGCTCCATGTTCAGTGTACTAGTGTTGCTCCATGTTCAGTGTACTAGTGTTGCTTCATGTTCAGTGTACTAGTGTTGCTCCATGTTCAGTGTACTAGTGTTGCTCCATGTTCAGTGTACTAGTGTTGCTTCATGTTCAGTGTACTAGTGTTGCTCCATGTTCAGTGTACTAGTGTTGCTCCATGTTCAGTGTACTAGTGTTGCTTCATGTTCAGTGTACTAGTGTTGCTCCATGTTCAGTGTACTAGTGTTGCTCCATGTTCAGTGTACTAATGTAGCTCCATGTTCAGTGTACTAGTGTTGCTTCATGTTCAGTGTACTAGTGTTGCTCCATGTTCAGTGTACTAGTGTTGCTTCATGTTCAGTGTACTAATGTAGCTCCATGTTCAGTGTACTAGTGTTGCTTCATGTTCAGTGTACTAATGTAGCTCCATGTTCAGTGTACTAGTGTTGCTTCATGTTCAGTGTACTAATGTTGCTCCATGTTCGGTGTACTAGTGTTGCTTCATGTTCAGTGTACTAGTGTTGCTCCATGTTCAGTGTACTAGTGTTGCTCCATGTTCAGTGTACTAGTGTTGCTTCATGTTCAGTGTACTAGTGTTGCTTCATGTTCAGTGTGTACTAATGTAGCTCCATGTTCAGTGTACTAGTGTTGCTTCATGTTCAGTGTACTAGTGTTGCTACATGTTCAGTGTACTAGTGTTGCTCCATGTTCAGTGTACTAGTGTTGCTCCATGTTCAGTGTACTAGTGTTGCTTCATGTTCAGTGTACTAGTGTTGCTCCATGTTCAGTGTACTAATGTTGCTCCATGTTCAGTGTACTAGTGTTGCTTCATGTTCAGTGTACTAGCGTTGCTCCATGTTCAGTGTACTAGTGTTGCTTCATGTTCAGTGTACTAGTGTTGCTCCATGTTCAGTGTACTAGTGTTGCTCCATGTTCAGTGTACTAGTATTGCTCCATGTTCAGTGTACTAGTGTTGCTTCATGTTCAGTGTACTAGTGTTGCTCCATGTTCAGTGTACTAGTGTTGCTCCATGTTCAGTGTACTAGTGTTGCTCCATGCTCCATGTACTAATGTAGCTCCATGTTCAGTGTACTAGTGTTGCTTCATGATCAGTGTACTAGTGTTGCTCCATGTTCAGTGTACTAGTGTTGCTCCATGGTCAGTGTACTAGTGTTGCTCCATGTTCAGTGTACTAGTGTTGCTCCATGTTCAGTGTTCTAGTGTTGCTCCATGTGCAGTGTACTAGTGTTGCTCCGTGTTCAGTGTACTAGTGTTGCTCCATGTTCAGTGTACTAGTGTTGCTTCATGTTCAGTGTACTAGTGTTGCTCCATGTTCAGTGTACTAATGTTGCTCCATGTTCAGTGTACTAGTGTTGCTCCATGTTCAGTGTACTAGTGATGCTTCATGTTCAGTGTACTAATGTTGCTCCATGTTCAGTGTACTAGTGTAGCTTCATGTTCAGTGTACTAGTGTAGCTCCATGTTCAGTGTACTAGTGTTGCTCCATGTTTAGTGTACTAGTGTTGCTCCATGTTCAGTGTACTAGTGTTGCTCCATGTGCAGTGTACTAGTGTTGCTCCATGTTCAGTGTACTAGTGTTGCTCCATGTTCAGTGTACTAATGTAGCTCCATGTTCAGTGTACTAATGTAGCTCCATGTTCAGTGTACTAGTGTTGCTCCATGTTCAGTGTACTAGTGTAGCTCCATGTTCAGTGTGCTAGTGTTGCTCCATGTTCAGTGTAATAGTGTTGCTCCATGTTCAGTGTACTAGTGTTGCTCCGTGTTCAGTGTACTAATGTAGCTCCATGTTCAGTGTACTAGTGTTGCTCCATGTTCAGTGTACTAGTGTTGCTCCATGTTCAGTGTACTAGAGTTGCTCCATGTTCAGTGTACTAGTGTTGCTCCATGTTCAGTGTACTAATGTAGCTCCATGTTCAGTGTACTAGTGTTGCTCCATGTTCAGTGTACTAGTGTTGCTCCATGTTCAGTGTACTAGTGTTGTTTCATGTTCAGTGAACTAGTGTTGCTTCATGTTCAGTGTACTATAGTGTTGCTTCATGTTCAGTGTACTATAGTGTTGCTCCATGTTCAGTGTACTAATGTAGCTCCATGTTCAGTGTACTATAGTGTTGCTCCATGTTCAGTGTACTGGTGTTGCTTCATGTTCAGTGTACTAGTGTTGCTTCATGTTCAGTGTACTAGTGTTGCTCCATGTTCAGTGTACTATAGTGTTGCTCCATGTTCAGTGTACTATAGTGTTGCTCCATGTTCAGTGTACTAGTGTTGATCCATGTTCAGTGTACTAGTGTTGCTTCATGTTCAGTGTACTAGTGTTGCTCCATGCTCAGTGTACTAGTGTTGCTTCATGTTCAGTGTACTAGTGTAGCTTCATGCTCAGTGTACTAGTGTTGCTCCATGCTCAGTGTACTAGTGTTGCTTCATGTTCAGTGTACTAGTGTTGCTTCATGTTCAGTGTACTAGTGTTGCTCCATGCTCAGTGTACTAGTGTTGCTTCATGTTCAGTGTACTAGTGTTGCTTCATGTTCAGCGTACTAGTGTTGCTCCATGCTCAGTGTACTAGTGTTGCTTCATGTTCAGTGTACTAGTGTTGCTCCATGTTCAGTGTACTAGTGTTGCTTCATGTTCAGTGTACTAGTGTTGCTTCATGTTCAGTGTACTAGTGTTGCTCCATGCTCAGTGTACTAGTGTTGCTCCATGTTCAGTGTACTAGTGTTGCTCCATGCTCAGTGTACTAGTGTTGCTCCATGTTCAGTGTACTAGTGTTGCTCCATGTTCAGTGTACTATAGTGTTGCTCCATGTTCAGTGTACTAGTGTTGCTTCATGTTCAGTGTACTAGTGTTGCTCCATGTTCAGTGTACTAGTGTTGCTCCATGTTCAGTGTACTAGTGTTGCTCCATGTTCAGTGTACTAGTTTTGCTCCATGCTCAGTGTACTAGTGTTGCTCCATGTTCAGTGTACTAGTGTTGCTCCATGTTCAGTGTACTAGTGTTGCTTTATGTTCAGTGTACTAGTGTTGCTCCATGCTCAGTGTACTAGTGTTGCTCCATGTTCAGTGTACTAGTGTTGCTTCATGTTCAGTGTACTAGTGTTGCTCCATGTTCAGTGTACTACTGTTGCTCCATGTTCAGTGTACTAGTGTTGCTCCATGCTCAGTGTACTAGTGTTGCTCCATGTTCAGTGTACTAGTGTTGCTCCATGTTCAGTGTACTAGTGTTGCTCCATGCTCAGTGAACTAGTGTTGCTTCATGTTCAGTGTACTAGTGTTGCTTCATGTTCAGTGTACTAGTGTTGCTTCATGTTCAGTGTACTAGTGTTGCTCCATGTTCAGTGTACTAGTGTTGCTCCATGTTCAGTGTACTAGTGTTGCTCCATGTTCAGTGTACTAGTGTTGCTCCATGCTCAGTGTACTAGTGTTGCTCCATGTTCAGTGTACTAGTGTTGCTCCATGTTCAGTGTACTAGTGTTGCTTTATGTTCAGTGTACTAGTGTTGCTTCATGTTCAGTGTACTAGTGTTGCTTCATGTTCAGTGTACTAGTGTTGCTCCATGTTCAGTGTACTAGTGTTGCTCCATGTTCAGTGTACTAGTGTTGCTCCATGCTCAGTGTACTAGTGTTGCTCCATGTTCAGTGTACTAGTGTTGCTCCATGTTCAGTGTACTAGTGTTGCTCCATGCTCAGTGTACTAGTGTTGCTTCATGTTCAGTGTACTAGTGTTGCTTCATGTTCAGTGTACTAGTGCTGCTTCATGTTCAGTGTACTAGTGTTGCTCCATGTTCAGTGTACTAGTGTTGCTCCATGTTCAGTGTACTAGTGTTGCTCCATGCTCAGTGTACTAGTGTTGCTTCATGTTCAGTGTACTAGTGTTGCTTCATGTTCAGTGTACTAGTGTTGCTCCATGTTCAGTGTACTAGTGTTGCTCCATATTCAGTGTACTAGTGTTGCTCCATGCTCAGTGTACTAGTGTTGCTTCATGTTCAGTGTACTATAATGTTGCTTCATGTTCAGTGTACTAGTGTTGCTTCATGTTCAGTGTACTAGTGTTGCTCCATGTTCAGTGTACTAGTGTTGCTTCATGTTCAGTGTACTAGTGTTGCTTCATGTTCAGTGTACTAGTGTTGCTTCATGTTCAGTGTACTAGTGTTGCTTCATGTTCAGTGTACTATAGTGTTGCTCCATGTTCAGTGTACTAGTGTTGCTCCATGTTCAGTGTACTAGTGTTGCTTCATGTTCAGTGTACTAGTGTTGCTTCGTGTTCAGTGTACTAGTGTTGCTCCATGTTCAGTGTACTAGTGTTGCTTCATGTTCAGTGTGCTAGTGTTGCTCCATGTTCAGTGTACTAGTGTTGCTTCATGTTCAGTGTACTAGTGTTGCTTCATGTTCAGTGTACTAGTGTTGCTTCATGTTCAGTGTACTAGTGTTGCTCCATGTTCAGTGTATTAGTGTTGCTCCATGTTCAGTGTACTAGTGTTGCTTCATGTTCAGTGTACTAGTGTTGCTCCATGCTCAGTGTACTAGTGTTGCTTCATGTTCAGTGTACTAGTGTTGCTTCATGTTCAGTGTACTAGTGTTGCTCCATGCTCAGTGTACTAGTGTTGCTTCATGTTCAGTGTACTAGTGTTGCTCCATGTTCAGTGTACTAGTGTTGCTTCATGTTCAGTGTACTAGTGTTGCTCCATGTTCAGTGTACTAGTGTTGCTCCATGTTCAGTGTACTAGTGTTGCTCCATGCTCAGTGTACTAGTGTTGCTTCATGTTCAGTGTACTAGTGTTGCTTCATGTTCAGTGTACTAGTGTTGTTCCATGTTCAGTGTACTAGTGTTGCTCCATGTTCAGTGTACTAGTGTTGCTCCATGCTCAGTGTACTAGTGTTGCTTCATGTTCAGTGTACTAGTGTTGTTTCATGTTCAGTGTACTAGTGTTGCTCCATGTTCAGTGTACTAGTGTTGCTCCATGTTCAGTGTACTAGTGTTGCTCCATGCTCAGTGTACTAGTGTTGCTTCATTTTCAGTGTACTATAATGTTGCTTCATGTTCAGTGTACTAGTGTTGCTTCATGTTCAGTGTACTAGTGTTGCTCCATGTTCAGTGTACTAGTGTTGCTTCATGTTCAGTGTACTAGTGTTGCTTCATGTTCAGTGTACTAGTGTTGCTTCATGTTCAGTGTACTAGTGTTGCTTCATGTTCAGTGTACTAGTGTTGCTCCATGTTCAGTGTACTAGTGTTGCTTCATGTTCAGTGTACTAGTGTTGCTTCATGTTCAGTGTACTAGTGTTGCTTCATGTTCAGTGTACTAGTGTTGCTTCATGTTCAGTGTACTAATGTTGTTCCATGTTCAGTGTACTAGTGTTGCTCCATGTTCAGTGTACTAATGTAGCTCCATGTTCAGTGTACTAGTGTAGCTTCATGTTCAGTGTACTAGTGTTGCTCCATGTTCAGTGTACTAGTGTTGCTCCATGTTCAGTGTACTAGTGTTGCTCCATGTTCAGTGTACTAGTGTTGCTTCATGTTCAGTGTACTAATGTAGCTCCATGTTCAGTGTACTAGTGTAGCTTCATGTTCAGTGTACTAGTGTTGCTCCATGTTCAGTGTACTAGTGTTGCTCCATGTTCAGTGTACTAGTGTTGCTCCATGTTCAGTGTACTAATGTAGCTCCATGTTCAGTGTACTAATGTAGCTCCATGTTCAGTGTACTAGTGTTGCTCCATGTTCAGTGTACTAGTGTTGCTCCATGTTCAGTGTACTAGTGTTGCTCCATGTTCAGTGTACTAGTGTTGCTTCATGTTCAGTGTACTAGTGTTGCTTCATGTTCAGTGTACTAGTGTTGCTTCATGTTCAGTGTACTAGTGTTGCTTCATGTTCAGTGTACTAGTGTTGCTCCATGTTCAGTGTACTAGTGTTGCTTCATGTTCAGTGTACTAGTGTTGCTTCATGTTCAGTGTACTAGTGTTGCTTCATGTTCAGTGTACTAGTGTTGCTTCATGTTCAGTGTACTAATGTAGCTCCATGTTCAGTGTACTAGTGTAGCTCCATGTTCAGTGTACTAGTGTTGCTCCATGTTCAGTGTACTAGTGTTGCTCCATGTTCAGTGTACTAGTGTTGCTCCATGTTCAGTGTACTAATGTAGCTCCATGTGCAGTGTACTAGTGTTGCTCCATGTTCAGTGTACTAGTGTTGCTCCATGTTCAGTGTACTAATGTAGCTCCATGTTCAGTGTACTAGTGTTGCTCCATGTTCAGTGTACTAGTGTTGCTCCATGTTCAGTGTACTAGTGTTGCTCCATGCTCAGTGTACTAGTGTTGCTTCATGTTCAGTGTACTAGTGTTGCTTCATGTTCAGTGTACTAGTGTTGTTCCATGTTCAGTGTACTAGTGTTGCTCCATGTTCAGTGTACTAGTGTTGCTCCATGCTCAGTGTACTAGTGTTGCTTCATGTTCAGTGTACTAGTGTTGTTTCATGTTCAGTGTACTAGTGTTGCTCCATGTTCAGTGTACTAGTGTTGCTCCATGTTCAGTGTACTAGTGTTGCTCCATGCTCAGTGTACTAGTGTTGCTTCATTTTCAGTGTACTATAATGTTGCTTCATGTTCAGTGTACTAGTGTTGCTTCATGTTCAGTGTACTAGTGTTGCTCCATGTTCAGTGTACTAGTGTTGCTTCATGTTCAGTGTACTAGTGTTGCTTCATGTTCAGTGTACTAGTGTTGCTTCATGTTCAGTGTACTAGTGTTGCTTCATGTTCAGTGTACTAGTGTTGCTCCATGTTCAGTGTACTAGTGTTGCTTCATGTTCAGTGTACTAGTGTTGCTTCATGTTCAGTGTACTAGTGTTGCTTCATGTTCAGTGTACTAGTGTTGCTTCATGTTCAGTGTACTAATGTTGTTCCATGTTCAGTGTACTAGTGTTGCTCCATGTTCAGTGTACTAATGTAGCTCCATGTTCAGTGTACTAGTGTAGCTTCATGTTCAGTGTACTAGTGTTGCTCCATGTTCAGTGTACTAGTGTTGCTCCATGTTCAGTGTACTAGTGTTGCTCCATGTTCAGTGTACTAGTGTTGCTTCATGTTCAGTGTACTAATGTAGCTCCATGTTCAGTGTACTAGTGTAGCTTCATGTTCAGTGTACTAGTGTTGCTCCATGTTCAGTGTACTAGTGTTGCTCCATGTTCAGTGTACTAGTGTTGCTCCATGTTCAGTGTACTAATGTAGCTCCATGTTCAGTGTACTAATGTAGCTCCATGTTCAGTGTACTAGTGTTGCTCCATGTTCAGTGTACTAGTGTTGCTCCATGTTCAGTGTACTAGTGTTGCTCCATGTTCAGTGTACTAGTGTTGCTTCATGTTCAGTGTACTAGTGTTGCTTCATGTTCAGTGTACTAGTGTTGCTTCATGTTCAGTGTACTAGTGTTGCTTCATGTTCAGTGTACTAGTGTTGCTCCATGTTCAGTGTACTAGTGTTGCTTCATGTTCAGTGTACTAGTGTTGCTTCATGTTCAGTGTACTAGTGTTGCTTCATGTTCAGTGTACTAGTGTTGCTTCATGTTCAGTGTACTAATGTAGCTCCATGTTCAGTGTACTAGTGTAGCTCCATGTTCAGTGTACTAGTGTTGCTCCATGTTCAGTGTACTAGTGTTGCTCCATGTTCAGTGTACTAGTGTTGCTCCATGTTCAGTGTACTAATGTAGCTCCATGTGCAGTGTACTAGTGTTGCTCCATGTTCAGTGTACTAGTGTTGCTCCATGTTCAGTGTACTAATGTAGCTCCATGTTCAGTGTACTAGTGTTGCTCCATGTTCAGTGTACTAGTGTTGCTCCATGTTCAGTGTACTAATGTAGCTCCATGTTCTGTGTACTAGTGTTGCTCCATGTTCAGTGTAATAGTGTTGCTCCATGTTCAGTGTACTAGTGTTGCTCCATGTTCAGTGTACTAATGTAGCTCCATGTTCAGTGTACTAGTGTTGCTCCATGTTCAGTGTACTAGTGTTGCTCCATGTTCAGTGTACTAGAGTTGCTCCATGTTCAGTGTACTAGTGTTGCTCCATGTTCAGTGTACTAATGTAGCTCCATGTTCAGTGTACTAGTGTTGCTCCATGTTCAGTGTACTAATGTAGCTCCATGTTCAGTGTACTATAGTGTTGCTCCATGTTCAGTGTACTGGTGTTGCTTCATGTTCAGTGTACTAGTGTTGATTCATGTTCAGTGTACTATAGTGTTGCTTCATGTTCAGTGTACTAATGTATCTCCATGTTCAGTGTACTAGTGTTGTTCCATGTTCAGTGTACTAGTGTTGCTTCATGTTCAGTGTACTAGTGTTGCTTCATGTTCAGTGTACTATAGTGTTGCTTCATGTTCAGTGTACTATAGTGTTGCTCCATGTTCAGTGTACTAATGTTGCTCCATGTTCAGTGTACTAATGTAGCTCCATGTTCAGTGTACTATAGTGTTGCTCATGTTCAGTGTACTAGTGTTGCTTCATGTTCAGTGTACTAGTGTTGCTTCATGTTCAGTGTACTAGTGTTGCTCCATGTTCAGTGTACTAATGTAGCTCCATGTTCAGTGTACTAGTGTTGATCCATGTTCAGTGTACTAGTGTTGCTTCATGTTCAGTGTACTAGTGTTGCTCCATGTTCAGTGTACTAGTGTTGCTCCATGTTCAGTGTACTAGTGTTGCTTCATGTTCAGTGTACTAGTGTTGCTTCATGTTCAGTGTACTAGTGTTGCTCCATGTTCAGTGTACTAGTGTTGCTCCATGTTCAGTGTACTAGTGTTGCTCCATGTTCAGTGTACTAATGTAGCTCCATGTTCAGTGTACTAGTGTTGCTCCATGTTCAGTGTACTAGTGTTGCTCCATGTTCAGTGTACTAATGTAGCTCCATGTTCAGTGTACTAGTGTTGCTCCATGTTCAGTGTAATAGTGTTGCTCCATGTTCAGTGTACTAATGTAGCTCCATGTTCAGTGTACTAGTGTTGCTCCATGTTCAGTGTAATAGTGTTGCTCCATGTTCAGTGTACTAGTGTTGCTCCATGTTCAGTGTACTAATGTAGCTCCATGTTCAGTGTACTAGTGTTGCTCCATGTTCAGTGTACTAGTGTTGCTCCATGTTCAGTGTACTAGAGTTGCTCCATGTTCAGTGTACTAGTGTTGCTCCATGTTCAGTGTACTAATGTAGCTCCATGTTCAGTGTACTAGTGTTGCTCCATGTTCAGTGCACTAGTGTTGCTCCATGTTCAGTGTACTAGTGTTGCTTCATGTTCAGTGAACTAGTGTTGCTTCATGTTCAGTGTACTATAGTGTTGCTTCATGTTCAGTGTACTATAGTGTTGCTCCATGTTCAGTGTACTAATGTAGCTCCATGTTCAGTGTACTATAGTGTTGCTCCATGTTCAGTGTACTGGTGTTGCTTCATGTTCAGTGTACTAGTGTTGATTCATGTTCAGTGTACTATAGTGTTGCTTCATGTTCAGTGTACTAATGTATCTCCATGTTCAGTGTACTAGTGTTGTTCCATGTTCAGTGTACTAGTGTTGCTTCATGTTCAGTGTACTAGTGTTGCTTCATGTTCAGTGTACTATAGTGTTGCTTCATGTTCAGTGTACTATAGTGTTGCTCCATGTTCAGTGTACTAATGTTGCTCCATGTTCAGTGTACTAATGTAGCTCCATGTTCAGTGTACTATAGTGTTGATCATGTTCAGTGTACTAGTGTTGCTTCATGTTCAGTGTACTAGTGTTGCTTCATGTTCAGTGTACTAGTGTTGCTTCATGTTCAGTGTACTATAGTGTTGCTCCATGTTCAGTGTACTATAGTGTTGCTCCATGTTCAGTGTACTAGTGTTGCTTCATGTTCAGTGTACTATAGTGTTGCTTCATGTTCAGTGTAATAGTGTTGCTCCATGTTCAGTGTACTAGTGTTGCTCCATGTTCAGTGTACTAATGTAGCTCCATGTTCAGTGTACTAGTGTTGCTCCATGTTCAGTGTACTTGTGTTGCTCCATGTTCAGTGTATTAGTGTTGCTCCATGTTCAGTGTACTAGTGTTGCTTCATGTTCAGTGTACTAGTGTTGCTCCATGCTCAGTGTACTAGTGTTGCTTCATGTTCAGTGTACTAGTGTTGCTTCATGTTCAGTGTACTAGTGTTGCTCCATGCTCAGTGTACTAGTGTTGCTTCATGTTCAGTGTACTAGTGTTGCTCCATGTTCAGTGTACTAGTGTTGCTTCATGTTCAGTGTACTAGTGTTGCTCCATGTTCAGTGTACTAGTGTTGCTCCATGTTCAGTGTACTAGTGTTGCTCCATGCTCAGTGTACTAGTGTTGCTTCATGTTCAGTGTACTAGTGTTGCTTCATGTTCAGTGTACTAGTGTTGTTCC
Organism: Siphonodentalium dalli; assembly: GCA_032622095.1. Classification (NCBI taxonomy): domain Eukaryota; kingdom Metazoa; phylum Mollusca; class Scaphopoda; order Gadilida; family Siphonodentaliidae; genus Siphonodentalium; species Siphonodentalium dalli. The sequence continues at coordinate 26,886,462 of CP136067.1, forward strand.
ATGTTCAGTGTACTAGTGTTGCTCCATGTTCAGTGTACTAGTGTTGCTCCATGCTCAGTGTACTAGTGTTGCTTCATGTTCAGTGTACTAGTGTTGTTTCATGTTCAGTGTACTAGTGTTGCTCCATGTTCAGTGTACTAGTGTTGCTCCATGTTCAGTGTACTAGTGTTGCTCCATGCTCAGTGTACTAGTGTTGCTTCATTTTCAGTGTACTATAATGTTGCTTCATGTTCAGTGTACTAGTGTTGCTTCATGTTCAGTGTACTAGTGTTGCTCCATGTTCAGTGTACTAGTGTTGCTTCATGTTCAGTGTACTAGTGTTGCTTCATGTTCAGTGTACTAGTGTTGCTTCATGTTCAGTGTACTAGTGTTGCTTCATGTTCAGTGTACTAGTGTTGCTCCATGTTCAGTGTACTAGTGTTGCTTCATGTTCAGTGTACTAGTGTTGCTTCATGTTCAGTGTACTAGTGTTGCTTCATGTTCAGTGTACTAGTGTTGCTTCATGTTCAGTGTACTAATGTTGTTCCATGTTCAGTGTACTAGTGTTGCTCCATGTTCAGTGTACTAATGTAGCTCCATGTTCAGTGTACTAGTGTAGCTTCATGTTCAGTGTACTAGTGTTGCTCCATGTTCAGTGTACTAGTGTTGCTCCATGTTCAGTGTACTAGTGTTGCTCCATGTTCAGTGTACTAGTGTTGCTTCATGTTCAGTGTACTAATGTAGCTCCATGTTCAGTGTACTAGTGTAGCTTCATGTTCAGTGTACTAGTGTTGCTCCATGTTCAGTGTACTAGTGTTGCTCCATGTTCAGTGTACTAGTGTTGCTCCATGTTCAGTGTACTAATGTAGCTCCATGTTCAGTGTACTAATGTAGCTCCATGTTCAGTGTACTAGTGTTGCTCCATGTTCAGTGTACTAGTGTTGCTCCATGTTCAGTGTACTAGTGTTGCTCCATGTTCAGTGTACTAGTGTTGCTTCATGTTCAGTGTACTAGTGTTGCTTCATGTTCAGTGTACTAGTGTTGCTTCATGTTCAGTGTACTAGTGTTGCTTCATGTTCAGTGTACTAGTGTTGCTCCATGTTCAGTGTACTAGTGTTGCTTCATGTTCAGTGTACTAGTGTTGCTTCATGTTCAGTGTACTAGTGTTGCTTCATGTTCAGTGTACTAGTGTTGCTTCATGTTCAGTGTACTAATGTAGCTCCATGTTCAGTGTACTAGTGTAGCGCCATGTTCAGTGTACTAGTGTTGCTCCATGTTCAGTGTACTAGTGTTGCTCCATGTTCAGTGTACTAGTGTTGCTCCATGTTCAGTGTACTAATGTAGCTCCATGTGCAGTGTACTAGTGTTGCTCCATGTTCAGTGTACTAGTGTTGCTCCATGTTCAGTGTACTAATGTAGCTCCATGTTCAGTGTACTAGTGTTGCTCCATGTTCAGTGTACTAGTGTTGCTCCATGTTCAGTGTACTAGTGTTGCTCCATGCTCAGTGTACTAGTGTTGCTTCATGTTCAGTGTACTAGTGTTGCTTCATGTTCAGTGTACTAGTGTTGTTCCATGTTCAGTGTACTAGTGTTGCTCCATGTTCAGTGTACTAGTGTTGCTCCATGCTCAGTGTACTAGTGTTGCTTCATGTTCAGTGTACTAGTGTTGTTTCATGTTCAGTGTACTAGTGTTGCTCCATGTTCAGTGTACTAGTGTTGCTCCATGTTCAGTGTACTAGTGTTGCTCCATGCTCAGTGTACTAGTGTTGCTTCATTTTCAGTGTACTATAATGTTGCGTGTACTAGTGTTGCTCCATGTTCAGTGTACTAGTGTTGCTTCATGTTCAGTGTACTAATGTAGCTCCATGTTCAGTGTACTAGTGTAGCTCCATGTTCAGTGTACTAGTGTTGCTCCATGTTCAGTGTACTAGTGTTGCTCCATGTTCAGTGTACTATAGTGTTGCTCCATGTTCAGTGTACTATAGTGTTGCTCAATGTTCAGTGTACTAGTGTTGCTTCATGTTCAGTGTACTATAGTGTTGCTTCATGTTCAGTGTAATAGTGTTGCTCCATGTTCAGTGTACTAGTGTTGCTCCATGTTCAGTGTACTAGTGTTGCTTCATTTTCAGTGTACTAGTGTTGCTCCATGTTCAGTGTACTAGTGTTGCTCCATATTCAGTGTACTAGTGTTGCTCCATGCTCAGTGTACTAGTGTTGCTTCATGTTCAGTGTACTATAATGTTGCTTCATGTTCAGTGTACTAGTGTTGCTTCATGTTCAGTGTACTAGTGTTGCTCCATGTTCAGTGTACTAGTGTTGCTTCATGTTCAGTGTACTAGTGTTGCTTCATGTTCAGTGTACTAGTGTTGCTTCATGTTCAGTGTACTAGTGTTGCTTCATGTTCAGTGTACTATAGTGTTGCTCCATGTTCAGTGTACTAGTGTTGCTCCATGTTCAGTGTACTAGTGTTGCTTCATGTTCAGTGTACTAGTGTTGCTTCATGTTCAGTGTACTAGTGTTGCTCCATGTTCAGTGTACTAGTGTTGCTTCATGTTCAGTGTACTAGTGTTGCTTCATGTTCAGTGTACTAGTGTTGCTCCATGTTCAGTGTATTAGTGTTGCTCCATGTTCAGTGTACTAGTGTTGCTTCATGTTCAGTGTACTAGTGTTGCTACATGCTCAGTGTACTAGTGTTGCTTCATGTTCAGTGTACTAGTGTTGCTTCATGTTCAGTGTACTAGTGTTGCTTCATGTTCAGTGTACTAGTGTTGCTCCATGTTCAGTGTATTAGTGTTGCTCCATGTTCAGTGTACTAGTGTTGCTTCATGTTCAGTGTACTAGTGTTGCTCCATGCTCAGTGTACTAGTGTTGCTTCATGTTCAGTGTACTAGTGTTGCTTCATGTTCAGTGTACTAGTGTTGCTCCATGCTCAGTGTACTAGTGTTGCTTCATGTTCAGTGTACTAGTGTTGCTCCATGTTCAGTGTACTAGTGTTGCTTCATGTTCAGTGTACTAGTGTTGCTCCATGTTCAGTGTACTAGTGTTGCTCCATGTTCAGTGTACTAGTGTTGCTCCATGCTCAGTGTACTAGTGTTGCTTCATGTTCAGTGTACTAGTGTTGCTTCATGTTCAGTGTACTAGTGTTGCTCCATGTTCAGTGTACTAGTGTTGCTCCATGTTCAGTGTACTAGTGTTGCTCCATGCTCAGTGTACTAGTGTTGCTTCATGTTCAGTGTACTAGTGTTGTTTCATGTTCAGTGTACTAGTGTTGCTCCATGTTCAGTGTACTAGTGTTGCTCCATGTTCAGTGTACTAGTGTTGCTCCATACTCAGTGTACTAGTGTTGCTTCATTTTCAGTGTACTATAATGTTGCTTCATGTTCAGTGTACTAGTGTTGCTTCATGTTCAGTGTACTAGTGTTGCTCCATGTTCAGTGTACTAGTGTTGCTTCATGTTCAGTGTACTAGTGCTGCTTCATGTTCAGTGTACTAGTGTTGCTTCATGTTCAGTGTACTAGTGTTGCTTCATGTTCAGTGTACTAGTGTTGCTCCATGTTCAGTGTACTAGTGTTGCTTCATGTTCAGTGTACTAGTGTTGCTTCATGTTCAGTGTACTAGTGTTGCTTCATGTTCAGTGTACTAGTGTTGCTTCATGTTCAGTGTACTAATGTTGTTCCATGTTCAGTGTACTAGTGTTGCTCCATGTTCAGTGTACTAGTGTTGCTCCATGTTCAGTGTACTAATGTTGCTCCATGTTCAGTGTACTAGTGTTGCTCCATGTTCAGTGTACTAGTGTTGCTTCATGTTCAGTGTACTAATGTAGCTCCATGTTCAGTGTACTAGTGTAGCTTCATGTTCAGTGTACTAGTGTTGCTCCATGTTCAGTGTACTAGTGTTGCTCCATGTTCAGTGTACTAGTGTTGCTCCATGTTCAGTGTACTAATGTAGCTACATGTTCAGTGTACTAATGTAGCTCCATGTTCAGTGTACTAGTGTTGCTCCATGTTCAGTGTACTAGTGTTGCTCCATGTTCAGTGTACTAGTGTTGCTCCATGTTCAGTGTACTAGTGTTGCTTCATGTTCAGTGTACTAGTGTTGCTTCATGTTCAGTGTACTAGTGTTGCTCCATGTTCAGTGTACTAGTGTTGCTTCATGTTCAGTGTACTAGTGTTGCTTCATGTTCAGTGTACTAGTGTTGCTTCATGTTCAGTGTACTAGTGTTGCTTCATGTTCAGTGTACTAATGTAGCTCCATGTTCAGTGTACTAGTGTAGCTCCATGTTCAGTGTACTAGTGTTGCTCCATGTTCAGTGTACTAGTGTTGCTCCATGTTCAGTGTACTAGTGTTGCTCCATGTTCAGTGTACTAATGTAGCTCCATGTGCAGTGTACTAGTGTTGCTCCATGTTCAGTGTACTAGTGTTGCTCCATATTCAGTGTACTAATGTAGCTCCATGTTCAGTGTACTAGTGTTGCTCCATGTTCAGTGTACTAGTGTTGCTCCATGTTCAGTGTACTAATGTAGCTCCATGTTCTGTGTACTAGTGTTGCTCCATGTTCAGTGTAATAGTGTTGCTACATGTTCAGTGTACTAGTGTTGCTCCATGTTCAGTGTACTAATGTAGCTCCATGTTCAGTGTACTAGTGTTGCTCCATGTTCAGTGTACTAGTGTTGCTCCATGTTCAGTGTACTAGAGTTGCTCCATGTTCAGTGTACTAGTGTTGCTCCATGTTCAGTGTACTAATGTAGCTCCATGTTCAGTGTACTAGTGTTGCTCCATGTTCAGTGCACTAGTGTTGCTCCATGTTCAGTGTACTAGTGTTGCTTCATGTTCAGTGAACTAGTGTTGCTTCATGTTCAGTGTACTATAGTGTTGCTTCATGTTCAGTGTACTATAGTGTTGCTCCATGTTCAGTGTACTAATGTAGCTACATGTTCAGTGTACTATAGTGTTGCTCCATGTTCAGTGTACTGGTGTTGCTTCATGTTCAGTGTACTAGTGTTGCTTCATGTTCAGTGTACTATAGTGTTGCTTCATGTTCAGTGTACTAATGTAGCTCCATGTTCAGTGTACTAGTGTTGCTCCATGTTCAGTGTACTAGTGTTGCTTCATGTTCAGTGTACTAGTGTTGCTTCATGTTCAGTGTACTATAGTGTTGCTTCATGTTCAGTGTACTATAGTGTTGCTCCATGTTCAGTGTACTAATGTTGCTCCATGTTCAGTGTACTAATGTAGCTCCATGTTCAGTGTACTATAGTGTTGCTCATGTTCAGTGTACTAGTGTTGTTCATGTTCAGTGTACTAGTGTTGCTTCATGTTCAGTGTACTAGTGTTGCTTCATGTTGCAGTGTACTATAGTGTTGCTCCATGTTCAGTGTACAATAGTGTTGCTCCATGTTCAGTGTACTAGTGTTGCTTCATGTTCAGTGTAATATAGTGTTGCTTCATGTTCAGTGTACTAGTGTTGCTCCATGTTCAGTGTTCTAGTGTTGCTCCATGCTCAGTGTACTAGTGTTGCTTGATGTTCAGTGTACTAGTGTTGCTCCATGCTCAGTGTACTAGTGTTGCTTCATGTTCAGTGTACTAGTGTTGCTTCATGTTCAGTGTACTAGTGTTGCTCCATGTTCAGTGTACTAGTGTTGCTCCATGTTCAGTGTACTAGTGTTGCTCCATGCTCAGTGTACTAGTGTTGCTTCATGTTCAGTGTACTAGTGTTGTTTCATGTTCAGTGTACTAGTGTTGCTCCATGTTCAGTGTACTAGTGTTGCTCCATGTTCAGTGTACTAGTGTTGCTCCATGCTCAGTGTACTAGTGTTGCTTCATGTTCAGTGTACTATAATGTTGCTTCATGTTCAGTGTACTAGTGTTGCTTCATGTTCAGTGTACTAGTGTTGCTCCATGTTCAGTGTACTAGTGTTGCTTCATGTTCAGTGTACTAGTGTTGCTTCATGTTCAGTGTACTAGTGTTGCTTCATGTTCAGTGTACTAGTGTTGCTTCATGTTCAGTGTACTAGTGTTGCTCCATGTTCAGTGTACTAGTGTTGCTTCATGTTCAGTGTACTAGTGTTGCTTCATGTTCAGTGTACTAGTGTTGCTTCATGTTCAGTGTACTAGTGTTGCTTCATGTTTAGTGTACTAATGTTGTTCCATGTTCAGTGTACTAGTGTTGCTCCATGTTCAGTGTACTAGTGTTGCTCCATGTTCAGTGTACTAATGTTGCTCCATGTTCAGTGTACTAGTGTTGCTCCATGTTCAGTGTACTAGTGTTGCTTCATGTTCAGTGTACTAATGTAGCTCCATGTTCAGTGTACTAGTGTAGCTCCATGTTCAGTGTACTAGTGTTGCTCCATGTTCAGTGTACTAGTGTTGCTCCATGTTCAGTGTACTAGTGTTGCTCCATGTTCAGTGTACTAATGTAGCTCCATGTTCAGTGTACTAATGTAGCTCCATGTTCAGTGTACTAGTGTTGCTCCATGTTCAGTGTACTAGTGTTGCTCCATGTTCAGTGTACTGATGTAGCTCCATGCTCAGTGTACTAGTGTTGCTCCATGTTCAGTGTACTAGTGTTGCTCCATGTTCAGTGTACTAATGTAGCTCCATGTTCAGTGTACTAATGTAGCTCCATGTTCAGTGTACTAGTGTTGCTCCATGTTCAGTGTACTAGTGTTGCTCCATGTTCAGTGTACTAATGTAGCTCCATGTTCAGTGTACTAGTGTTGCTCCATGTTCAGTGTACTAGTGTTGCTCCATGTTCAGTGTACTAATATAGCTCCATGTTCAGTGTACTAGTGTTGCTCCATGTTCAGTGTACTAGTGTTGCTCCATGTTCAGTGTACTAATGTAGCTCCATGTTCAGTGTACTAGTGTTGCTCCATGTTCAGTGTAATAGTGTTGCTCCATGTTCAGTGTACTAGTGTTGCTCCATGTTCAGTGTACTAATGTAGCTCCATGTTCAGTGTACTAGTGTTGCTCCATGTTCAGTGTACTAGTGTTGCTCCATGTTCAGTGTACTAGAGTTGCTCCATGTTCAGTGTACTAGTGTTGCTCCATGTTCAGTGTACTAATGTAGCTCCATGTTCAGTGTACTAGTGTTGCTCCATGTTCAGTGCACTAGTGTTGCTCCATGTTCAGTGTACTAGTGTTGCTTCATGTTCAGTGAACTAGTGTTGCTTCATGTTCAGTGTACTATAGTGTTGCTTCATGGTCAGTGTACTATAGTGTTGCTCCATGTTCAGTGTACTAATGTAGCTCCATGTTCAGTGTACTATAGTGTTGCTCCATGTTCAGTGTACTGGTGTTGCTTCATGTTCAGTGTACTAGTGTTGATTCATGTTCAGTGTACTATAGTGTTGCTTCATGTTCAGTGTACTAATGTATCTCCATGTTCAGTGTACTAGTGTTGCTCCATGTTCAGTGTACTAGTGTTGCTTCATGTTCAGTGTACTAGTGTTGCTTCATGTTCAGTGTACTATAGTGTTGCTTCATGTTCAGTGTACTATAGTGTTGCTCCTTGTTCAGTGTACTAATGTTGCTCCATGTTCAGTGTACTAATGTAGCTCCATGTTCAGTGTACTATAGTGTTGCTCATGTTCAGTGTACTAGTGTTGCTTCATGTTCAGTGTACTAGTGTTGCTTCATGTTCAGTGTACTAGTGTTGCTTCATGTTCAGTGTACTATAGTGTTGCTCCATGTTCAGTGTACTATAGTGTTGCTCAATGTTCAGTGTACTAGTGTTGCCTCATGTTCAGTGTACTATAGTGTTGCTTCATGTTCAGTGTAATAGTGTTGCTCCATGTTCAGTGTACTAGTGTTGCTCCATGTTCAGTGTACTAATGTAGCTCCATGTTCAGTGTACTAATGTTGCTCCATGTTCAGTGTACTAGTGTTGCTCCATGTTCAGTGTACTAGAGTTGCTCCATGTTCAGTGTACTAGTGTTGCTCCATGTTCAGTGTACTAATGTAGCTACATGTTCAGTGTACTAGTGTTGCTCCATGTTCAGTGCACTAGTGTTGCTCCATGTTCAGTGTACTAGTGTTGCTTCATGTTCAGTGAACTAGTGTTGCTTCATGTTCAGTGTACTATAGTGTTGCTTCATGTTCAGTGTACTATAGTGTTGATCCATGTTCAGTGTACTAATGTAGCTCCATGTTCAGTGTACTATAGTGTTGCTCCATGTTCAGTGTACTGGTGTTGCTTCATGTTCAGTGTACTAGTGTTGCTTCATGTTCAGTGTACTATAGTGTTGCTTCATGTTCAGTGTACTAATGTAGCTCCATGTTCAGTGTACTAGTGTTGCTCCATGTTCAGTGTACTAGTGTTGCTTCATGTTCAGTGTACTAGTGTTGCTTCATGTTCAGTGTACTATAGTGTTGCTTCATGTTCAGTGTACTATAGTGTTGCTCCATGTTCAGTGTACTAATGTTGCTCCATGTTCAGTGTACTAATGTAGCTCCATGTTCAGTGTACTATAGTGTTGCTCATGTTCAGTGTACTAGTGTTGTTCATGTTCAGTGTACTAGTGTTGCTTCATGTTCAGTGTACTAGTGTTGCTTCATGTTGCAGTGTACTATAGTGTTGCTCCATGTTCAGTGTACTATAGTGTTGCTCCATGTTCAGTGTACTAGTGTTGCTTCATGTTCAGTGTACTATAGTGTTGCTTCATGTTCAGTGTACTAGTGTTGCTTCATGTTCAGTGTACTATAGTGTTGCTTCATGTTCAGTGTACTAGTGTTGCTCCATGTTCAGTGTACTAGTGTTGCTCCATGTTCAGTGTACTAGTGTTGCTCCATGCTCAGTGTACTAGTGTTGCTCCATGTTCAGTGTACTAGTGTTGCTCCATGTTCAGTGTACTAGTGTTGCTTTATGTTCAGTGTACTAGTGTTGCTTCATGTTCAGTGTACTAGTGTTGCTTCATGTTCAGTGTACTAGTGTTGCTCCATGTTCAGTGTACTAGTGTTGCTCCATGTTCAGTGTACTAGTGTTGCTCCATGCTCAGTGTACTAGTGTTGCTCCATGTTCAGTGTACTAGTGTTGCTCCATGTTCAGTGTACTAGTGTTGTTCCATGCTCAGTGTACTAGTGTTGCTTCATGTTCAGTGTACTAGTGTTGCTCCATGTTCAGTGTACTAGTGTTGCTTCATGTTCAGTGTACTAGTGTTGCTCCATGTTCAGTGTACTAGTGTTGCTCCATGTTCAGTGTACTAGTGTTGCTCCATGCTCAGTGTACTAGTGTTGCTTCATGTTCAGTGTACTAGTGTTGTTTCATGTTCAGTGTACTAGTGTTGCTCCATGCTCAGTGTACTAGTGTTGCTTCATGTTCAGTGTACTATAATGTTGCTTCATGTTCAGTGTACTAGTGTTGCTTCATGTTCAGTGTAGTAGTGTTGCTCCATGTTCAGTGTACTAGTGTTGCTTCATGTTCAGTGTACTAGTGTTGCTTCATGTTCAGTGTACTAGTGTTGCTTCATGTTCAGTGTACTAGTGTTGCTTCATGTTCAGTGTACTAGTGTTGCTCCATGTTCAGTGTACTAGTGTTGCTTCATGTTCAGTGTACTAGTGTTGCTTCATGTTCAGTGTACTAGTGTTGCTTCATGTTCAGTGTACTAGTGTTGCTTCATGTTCAGTGTACTAATGTTGTTCCATGTTCAGTGTACTAGTGTTGCTCCATGTTCAGTGTACTAGTGTTGCTCCATGTTCAGTGTACTAATGTTGCTCCATGTTCAGTGTACTAGTGTTGCTCCATGTTCAGTGTACTAGTGTTGCTTCATGTTCAGTGTACTAATGTAGCTCCATGTTCAGTGTACTAGTGTAGCTCCATGTTCAGTGTACTAGTGTTGCTCCATGTTCAGTGTACTAGTGTTGCTCCATGTTCAGTGTACTATAGTGTTGCTCCATGTTCAGTGTACTATAGTGTTGCGCAATGTTCAGTGTACTAGTGTTGCTTCATGTTCAGTGTACTATAGTGTTGCTTCATGTTCAGTGTAATAGTGTTGCTCCATGTTCAGTGTACTAGTGTTGCTCCATGTTCAGTGTACTAATGTAGCTCCATGTTCAGTGTACTAGTGTTGCTCCATGTTCAGTGTACTAGTGTTGCTCCATGTTCAGTGTACTAGAGTTGCTCCATGTTCAGTGTACTAGTGTTGCTCCATGTTCAGTGTACTAATGTAGCTCCATGTTCAGTGTACTAGTGTTGCTCCATGTTCAGTGCACTAGTGTTGCTCCATGTTCAGTGTACTAGTGTTGCTTCATGTTCAGTGAACTAGTGTTGCTTCATGTTCAGTGTACTATAGTGTTGCTTCATGTTCAGTGTACTAGTGTTGCGTTATGTTCAGTGTACTAGTGTTGCTTCATGTTCAGTGTACTAGTGTTGCTTCATGTTCAGTGTACTAGTGTTGCTCCATGTTCAGTGTACTAGTGTTGCTCCATGTTCAGTGTACTAGTGTTGCTCCATGCTCAGTGTACTAGTGTTGCTCCATATTCAGTGTACTAGTGTTGCTCCATGTTCAGTGTACTAGTGTTGCTTCATGTTCAGTGTACTATAATGTTGCTTCATGTTCAGTTTACTAGTGTTGCTTCATGTTCAGTGTACTAGTGTTGCTCCATGTTCAGTGTACTAGTGTTGCTTCATGTTCAGTGTACTAGTGTTGCTTCATGTTCAGTGTACTAGTGTTGCTCCATGTTCAGTGCACTAGTGTTGCTCCATGTTCAGTGTACTAGTGTTGCTTCATGTTCAGTGAACTAGTGTTGCTTCATGTTCAGTGTACTATAGTGTTGCTTCATGTTCAGTGTACTAGTGTTGATTCATGTTCAGTGTACTAGTGTTGCTCCATGTTCAGTGTACTAGTGTTGCTTCATGTTCAGTGTACTAGTGTTGCTTCATGTTCAGTGTACTAGTGTTGCTCCATGTTCAGTGTATTAGTGTTGCTCCATGTTCAGTGTACTAGTGTTGCTTCATGTTCAGTGTACTAGTGTTGCTCCATGCTCAGTGTACTAGTGTTGCTTCATGTTCAGTGTACTAGTGTTGCTTCATGTTCAGTGTACTAGTGTTGCTTCATGTTCAGTGTACTAGTGTTGCTCCATGTTCAGTGTATTAGTGTTGCTCCATGTTCAGTGTACTAGTGTTGCTTCATGTTCAGTGTACTAGTGTTGCTCCATGTTCAGTGTACTAGTGTTGCTCCATGTTCAGTGTACTAGTGTTGCTCCATGCTCAGTGTACTAGTGTTGCTTCATGTTCAGTGTACTAGTGTTGCTTCATGTTCAGTGTACTAGTGTTGCTCCATGTTCAGTGTACTAGTGTTGCTTCATGTTCAGTGTACTAGTGTTGCTCCATGTTCAGTGTACTAGTGTTGCTCCATGTTCAGTGTACTAGTGTTGCTCCATGCTCAGTGTACTAGTGTTGCTTCATGTTCAGTGTACTAGTGTTGCTTCATGTTCAGTGTACTAGTGTTGCTCCATGTTCAGTGTACTAGTGTTGCTCCATGTTCAGTGTACTAGTGTTGCTCCATGCTCAGTGTACTAGTGTTGCTTCATGTTCAGTGTACTAGTGTTGTTTCATGTTCAGTGTACTAGTGTTGCTCCATGTTCAGTGTACTAGTGTTGCTCCATGTTCAGTGTACTAGTGTTGCTTCATGTTCAGTGTACTAGTGTTGCTTCATGTTCAGTGTACTAGTGTTGCTTCATGTTCAGTGTACTAGTGTTGCTTCATGTTCAGTGTACTAGTGTTGCTCCATGTTCAGTGTACTAGTGTTGCTTCATGTTCAGTGTACTAGTGTTGCTTCATGTTCAGTGTACTAGTGTTGCTTCATGTTCAGTGTACTAGTGTTGCTTCATGTTCAGTGTACTAATGTTGTTCCATGTTCAGTGTACTAGTGTTGCTCCATGTTCAGTGTACTAGTGTTGCTCCATGTTCAGTGTACTAATGTTGCTCCATGTTCAGTGTACTAGTGTTGCTCCATGTTCAGTGTACTAGTGTTGCTTCATGTTCAGTGTACTAATGTAGCTCCATGTTCAGTGTACTAGTGTAGCTTCATGTTCAGTGTACTAGTGTTGCTCCATGTTCAGTGTACTAGTGTTGCTCCATGTTCAGTGTACTAGTGTTGCTCCATGTTCAGTGTACTAATGTAGCTACATGTTCAGTGTACTAATGTAGCTCCATGTTCAGTGTACTAATGTAGCTCCATGTTCAGTGTACTAGTGTTGCTCCATGTTCAGTGTACTAGTGTTGCTCCATGTTCAGTGTACTAATGTAGCTCCATGCTCAGTGTACTAGTGTTGCTTCATGTTCAGTGTACTATTGTTGCTTCATGTTCAGTGTACTAGTGTTGCTTCATGTTCAGTGTACTAGTGTTGCTCCATGTTCAGTGTACTAGTGTTGCTTCATGTTCAGTGTACTAGTGTTGCTTCATGTTCAGTGTACTAGTGTTGCTTCATGTTCAGTGTACTAGTGTTGCGTCATGTTCAGTGTACTAATGTAGCTCCATGTTCAGTGTACTAGTGTAGCTCCATGTTCAGTGTACTAGTGTTGCTCCATGTTCAGTGTACTAGTGTTGCTCCATGTTCAGTGTACTAGTGTTGCTCCATGTTCAGTGTACTAATGTAGCTCCATGTGCAGTGTACTAGTGTTGCTCCATGTTCAGTGTACTAGTGTTGCTCCATATTCAGTGTACTAATGTAGCTCCATGTTCAGTGTACTAGTGTTGCTCCATGTTTAGTGTACTAGTGTTGCTCCATGTTCAGTGTACTAATGTAGCTCCATGTTCTGTGTACTAGTGTTGCTCCATGTTCAGTGTAATAGTGTTGCTCCATGTTCAGTGTACTAGTGTTGCTCCATGTTCAGTGTACTAATGTAGCTCCATGTTCAGTGTACTAGTGTTGCTCCATGTTCAGTGTACTAGTGTTGCTCCATGTTCAGTGTACTAGAGTTGCTCCATGTTCAGTGTACTAGTGTTGCTCCATGTTCAGTGTACTAATGTAGCTCCATGTTCAGTGTACTAGTGTTGCTCCATGTTCAGTGCACTAGTGTTGCTCCATGTTCAGTGTACTAGTGTTGCTCCATGTTCAGTGCACTAGTGTTGCTCCATGTTCAGTGTACTAGTGTTGCTTCATGTTCAGTGTACTATAGTGTTGCTCCATGTTCAGTGTACTAATGTAGCTCCATGTTCAGTGTACTATAGTGTTGCTCCATGTTCAGTGTACTGGTGTTGCTTCATGTTCAGTGTACTAGTGTTGCTTCATGTTCAGTGTACTATAGTGTTGCTTCATGTTCAGTGTACTAATGTAGCTCCATGTTCAGTGTACTAGTGTTGCTCCATGTTCAGTGTAATAGTGTTGCTTCATGTTCAGTGTACTAGTGTTGCTTCATGTTCAGTCTACTATAGTGTTGCTTCATGTTCAGTGTACTATAGTGTTGCCCCATGTTCAGTGTACTAATGTTGCTCCATGTTCAGTGTACTAATGTAGCTCCATGTTCAGTGTACTATAGTGTTGCTCATGTTCAGTGTACTAGTGTTGTTCATGTTCAGTGTACTAGTGTTGCTTCATGTTCAGTGTACTAGTGTTGCTTCATGTTGCAGTGTACTATAGTGTTGCTCCATGTTCAGTGTACAATAGTGTTGCTCCATGTTCAGTGTACTAGTGTTGCTTCATGTTCAGTGTACTATAGTGTTGCTTCATGTTCAGTGTACTAGTGTTGCTCCATGTTCAGTGTTCTAGTGTTGCTCCATGATCAGTGTACTAGTGTTGCTTGATGTTCAGTGTACTAGTGTTGCTCCATGCTCAGTGTACTAGTGTTGCTTCATGTTCGGTGTACTAGTGTTGCTTCATGTTCAGTGTACTAGTGTTGCTCCATGTTCAGTGTACTAGTGTTGCTCCATGTTCAGTGTACTAGTGTTGCTCCATGATCAGTGTACTAGTGTTGCTTCATGTTCAGTGTACTAGTGTTGTTTCATGTTCAGTGTACTAGTGTTGCTCCATGTTCAGTGTACTAGTGTTGCTCCATGTTCAGTGTACTAGTGTTGCTCCATGCTCAGTGTACTAGTGTTGCTTCATGTTCAGTGTACTAGTGTTGCTTCATGTTCAGTGTACTAGTGTTGCTTCATGTTCAGTGTACTAGTGTTGCTCCATGTTCAGTGTACTAGTGTTGCTTCATGTTCAGTGTACTAGTGTTGCTTCATGTTCAGTGTACTAGTGTTGCTTCATGTTCAGTGTACTAGTGTTGCTTCATGTTCAGTGAACTAGTGTTGTTCCATGTTCAGTGTACTAGTGCTGCTCCATGTTCAGTGTACTAGTGTTGCTCCATGTTCAGTGTACTAGTGTTGCTTCGTGTTCAGTGTACTAGTGTTGCTTCATGTTCAGTGTACTAATGTTGTTCCATGTTCAGTGTACTAGTGTTGCTCCATGTTCAGTGTACTAGTGTAGCTCCATGTTCAGTGTACTAATGTTGCTCCATGTTCAGTGTACTAGTGTTGCTCCATGTTCAGTGTACTAGTGTTGCTTCATGTTCAGTGTACTAATGTAGCTCCATGTTCAGTGTACTAGTGTAGCTCCATGTTCAGTGTACTAGTGTTGCTCCATGTTCAGTGTACTAGTGTTGCTCCATGTTCAGTGTACTAGTGTTGCTCCATGTTCAGTGTACTAATGTTGCTCCATGTTCAGTGTACTAGTGTTGCTCCATGTTCAGTGTACTAATGTAGCTCCATGCTCAGTGTACTAGTGTTGCTCCATGTTCAGTGTACTAGTGTTGCTCCATGTTCAGTGTACTAATGTAGCTCCATGTTCAGTGTACTAATGTAGCTCCATGTTCAGTGTACTAGTGTTGCTCCATGTTCAGTGTACTAGTGTTGCTCCATGTTCAGTGTACTATAGTGTTGCTTCATGTTCAGTGTACTATAGTGTTGCTCCATGTTCAGTGTACTAATGTTGCTCCATGTTCAGTGTACTAATGTAGCTCCATGTTCAGTGTACTATAGTGTTGCTCATGTTCAGTGTACTAGTGTCGCTTCATGTTCAGTGTACTAGTGTTGCTTCATGTTCAGTGTACTAGTGTTGCTTCATGTTCAGTGTACTATAGTGTTGCTCCATGTTCAGTGTACTATAGTGTTGCTCAATGTTCAGTATACTAGTGTTGCTTCATGTTCAGTGTACTATAGTGTTGCTTCATGTTCAGTGTAATAGTGTTGCTCCATGTTCAGTGTACTAGTGTTGCTCCATGTTCAGTGTACTAATGTAGCTCCATGTTCAGTGTACTAGTGTTGCTCCATGTTCAGTGTACTAGTGTTGCTCCATGTTCAGTGTACTAGAGTTGCTCCATGTTCAGTGTACTAGTGTTGCTCCATGTTCAGTGTACTAATGTAGCTCCATGTTCAGTGTACTAGTGTTGCTACATGTTCAGTGCACTAGTGTTGCTCCATGTTCAGTGTACTAGTGTTGCTTCATGTTCAGTGAACTAGTGTTGCTTCATGTTCAGTGTACTATAGTGTTGCTTCATGTTCAGTGTACTATAGTGTTGCTCCATGTTCAGTGTACTAATGTAGCTCCATGCTCAGTGTACTATAGTGTTGCTCCATGTTCAGTGTACTGGTGTTGCTTCATGTTCAGTGTACTAGTGTTGCTTCATGTTCAGTGTACTATAGTGTTGCTTCATGTTCAGTGTACTAATGTAGCTCCATGTTCAGTGTACTAGTGTTGCTCCATGTGCAGTGTACTAGTGTTGCTTCATGTTCAGTGTACTAGTGTTGCTTCATGTTCAGTGTACTATAGTGTTGCTTCATGTTCAGTGTACTATAGTGTTGCTCCATGTTCAGTGTACTAATGTTGCTCCATGTTCAGTGTACTAATGTAGCTCCATGTTCAGTGTACTATAGTGTTGCTCGTGTTCAGTGTACTAGTGTTGTTCATGTTCAGTGTACTAGTGTTGCTTCATGTTCAGTGTACTAGTGTTGCTCCATGTTCAGTGTACTAGTGTTGCTCCATGTTCAGTGTACTAGTGTTGCTCCATGCTCAGTGTACTAGTGTTGCTTCATGTTCAGTGTACTATAATGTTGCTTCATGTTCAGTGTACTAGTGTTGCTCCATGTTCAGTGTTCTAGTGTTGCTCCATGCTCAGTGTACTAGTGTTGCTTGATGTTCAGTGTACTAGTGTTGCTTCATGTTCAGTGTAATAGTGTTGCTTCATGTTCAGTGTACTAGTGTTGCTTCATGTTCAGTGTACTAGTGTTGCTCCATGTTCAGTGTACTAGTGTTGCTCCATGTTCAGTGTACTAGTGTTGCTCCATGCTCAGTGTACTAGTGTTGCTTCATGTTCAGTGTACTAGTGTTGTTTCATGTTCAGTGTACTAGTGTTGCTCCATGTTCAGTGTACTAGTGTTGCTCCATGTTCAGTGTACTAGTGTTGCTCCATGCTCAGTGTACTAGTGTTGCTTCATGTTCAGTGTACTATAATGTTGCTTCATGTTCAGTGTACTAGTGTTGCTTCATGTTCAGTGTACTAGTGTTGCTCCATGTTCAGTGTACTAGTGTTGCTTCATGTTCAGTGTACTAGTGTTGCTTCATGTTCAGTGTACTAGTGTTGCTCCATGTTCAGTGTACTAGTGTTGCTCCATGTTCAGTGTACTAATGTAGCTCCATGTTCAGTGTACTAATGTAGCTCCATGTTCAGTGTACTAGTGTTGCTCCATGTTCAGTGTACTAGTGTTGCTCCATGTTCAGTGTACTAATGTAGCTCCATGTTCAGTGTACTAGTGTTGCTCCATGTTCAGTGTACTAGTGTTGCTCCATGTTCAGTGTACTAGTGTTGCTCCATGTTCAGTGTACTAATGTTGCTCCATGTTCAGTGTACTAGTGTTGCTCCATGTTCAGTGTACTAGTGTTGCTTCATGTTCAGTGTACTAGTGTTGCTCCATGTTCAGTGTAATAGTGTTGCTCCATGTTCAGTGTACTAGTGTTGCTCCATGTTCAGTGTACTAATGTAGCTCCATGTTCAGTGTACTAGTGTTGCTCCATGTTCAGTGTACTAGTGTTGCTCCATGTTCAGTGTACTAGAGTTGCTCCATGTTCAGTGTACTCGTGTTGCTCCATGTTCAGTGTACTAATGTAGCTCCATGTTCAGTGTACTAGTGTTGCTCCATGTTCAGTGCACTAGTGTTGCTCCATGTTCAGTGTACTAGTGTTGCTTCATGTTCAGTGAACTAGTGTTGCTTCATGTTCAGTGTACTATAGTGTTGCTTCATGTTCAGTGTACTATAGTGTTGCTCCATGTTCAGTGTACTGGTGTTGCTTCATGTTCAGTGTACTAGTGTTGATTCATGTTCAGTGTACTATAGTGTTGATTCATGTTCAGTGTACTAATGTATCTCCATGTTCAGTGTACTAGTGTTGTTCCATGTTCAGTGTACTAGTGTTGCTTCATGTTCAGTGTACTAGTGTTGCTTCATGTTCAGTGTACTATAGTGTTGCTTCATGTTCAGTGTACTATAGTGTTGCTCCATGTTCAGTGTACTAATGTTGCTCCATGTTCAGTGTACTAATGTAGCTCCATGTTCAGTGTACTATAGTGTTGATCATGTTCAGTGTACTAGTGTTGCTTCATGTTCAGTGTACTAGTGTTGCTTCATGTTCAGTGTACTAGTGTTGCGTCATGTTCAGTGTACTATAGTGTTGCTCCATGTTCAGTGTACTATAGTGTTGCTCCATGTTCAGTGTACTAGTGTTGCTTCATGTTCAGTGTACTATAGTGTTGCTTCATGTTCAGTGTAATAGTGTTGCTCCATGTTCAGTGTACTAGTGTTGCTCCATGTTCAGTGTACTAATGTAGCTCCATGTTCAGTGTACTAGTGTTGCTCCATGTTCAGTGTACTTGTGTTGCTCCATGTTCAGTGTACTAGAGTTGCTCCATGTTCAGTGTACTAGTGTTGCTCCATGTTCAGTGTACTAATGTAGCTCCATGTTCAGTGTACTAGTGTTGCTCCATGTTCAGTGCACTAGTGTTGCTCCATGTTCAGTGTACTAGTGTTGCTTCATGTTCAGTGAACTAGTGTTGCTTCATGTTCAGTGTACTATAGTGTTGCTTCATGTTCAGTGTACTATAGTGTTGCTCCATGTTCAGTGTACTAATGTAGCTCCATGTTCAGTGTACTATAGTGTTGCTCCATGTTCAGTGTACTGGTGTTGCTTCATGTTCAGTGTACTAATGTTGCTCCATGTTCAGTGTACTAGTGTTGATCCATGTTCAGTGTACTAGTGTTGCTTCATGTTCAGTGTACTAGTGTTGCTCCATGTTCAGTGTACTAATGTTGCTCCATGTTCAGTGTACTATAGTGTTGCTCCATGTTCAGTGTACTAATGTTGCTCCATGTTCAGTGTACTAATGTAGCTCCATGTTCAGTGTACTATAATGTTGCTCATGTTCAGTGTACTAGTGTTGTTCATGTTCAGGGTACTAGTGTTGCTTCATGTTCAGTGTACTATAGTGTTGCTCCATGTTCAGTGTACTATAGTGTTGCTCCATGTTCAGTGTACTAGTGTTGCTTCATGTTCAGTGTACTATAGTGTTGCTTCATGTTCAGTGTACTAGTGTTGCTCCATGTTCAGTGTTCTAGTGTTGCTCCATGCTCAGTGTACTAGTGTTGCTTGATGTTCAGTGTACTAGTGTTGCTCCATGCTCAGTGTACTAGTGTAGCTCCATGTTCAGTGTACTAGTGTTGCTCCATGTTCAGTGTACTAGTGTTGCTCCATGTTCAGTGTACTAGTGTTGCTCCATGTTCAGTGTACTAATGTAGCTCCATGTTCAGTGTACTAATGTAGCTCCATGTTCAGTGTACTAGTGTTGCTCCATGTTCAGTGTACTAGTGTTGCTCCATGTTCAGTGTACTAATGTAGCTCCATGTTCAGTGTACTAGTGTTGCTCCATGTTCAGTGTACTAGTGTTGCTCCATGTTCAGTGTACTAATGTAGCTCCATGTTCAGTGTACTAGTGTTGCTCCATGTTCAGTGTACTAGTGTTGCTCCATGTTCAGTGTACTAATGTAGCTCCATGTTCAGTGTACTAGTGTTGCTCCATGTTCAGTGTACTAGTGTTGCTCCATGTTCAGTGTACTAATGTAGCTCCATGTTCAGTGTACTAGTGTTGCTCCATGTTCAGTGTACTAGTGTTGCTCCATGTTCAGTGTACTAATGTAGCTCCATGTTCAGTGTACTAGTGTTGCTCCATGTTCAGTGTAATAGTGTTGCTCCATGTTCAGTGTACTAGTGTTGCTCCATGTTCAGTGTACTAATGTAGCTCCATGTTCAGTGTACTAGTGTTGCTTCATGTTCAGTGTACTATAGTGTTGCTTCATGTTCAGTGTACTAATGTAGCTCCATGTTCAGTGTACTAGTGTTGCTCCATGTTCAGTGTACTAGTGTTGCTTCATGTTCAGTGTACTAGTGTTGCTTCATGTTCAGTGTACTATAGTGTTGCTTCATGTTCAGTGTACTATAGTGTTGCTCCATGTTCAGTGTACTAATGTTGCTCCATGTTCAGTGTACTAATGTAGCTCCATGTTCAGTGTACTATAGTGTTGCTCATGTTCAGTGTACTAGTGTTGTTCATGTTCAGTGTACTAGTGTTGCTTCATGTTCAGTGTACTAGTGTTGCTTCATGTTGCAGTGTACTATAGTGTTGCTCCATGTTCAGTGTACTATAGTGTTGCTCCATGTTCAGTGTACTAGTGTTGCTTCATGTTCAGTGTACTATAGTGTTGCTTCATGTTCAGTGTACTAGTGTTGCTCCATGTTCAGTGTTCTAGTGTTGCTCCATGCTCAGTGTACTAGTGTTGCTTGATGTTCAGTGTACTAGTGTTGATCCATGCTCAGTGTACTAGTGTTGCTTCATGTTCAGTGTACTAGTGTTGCTTCATGGTTCAGTGTACGAGTGTTGCTCCATGTTCAGTGTACTAGTGTTGCTCCATGTTCAGTGTACTAGTGTTGCTCCATGCTCAGTGTACTAGTGTTGCTTCATGTTCAGTGTACTAGTGTTGTTTCATGTTCAGTGTACTAGTGTTGCTCCATGTTCAGTGTACTAGTGTTGCTCCATGTTCAGTGTACTAGTGTTGCTCCATGCTCAGTGTACTAGTGTTGCTTCATGTTCAGTGTACTATAATGTTGCTTCATGTTCAGTGTACTAGTGTTGCTTCATGTTCAGTGTACTAGTGTTGCTCCATGTTCAGTGTACTAGTGTTGCTTCATGTTCAGTGTACTAGTGTTGCTTCATGTTCAGTGTACTAGTGTTGCTTCATGTTCAGTGTACTAGTGTTGCTTCATGTTCAGTGTACTAGTGTTGCTCCATGTTCAGTGTACTAGTGTTGCTTCATGTTCAGTGTACTAGTGTTGCTTCATGTTCAGTGTACTAGTGTTGCTTCATGTTCAGTGTACTAGTGTTGCTTCATGTTCAGTGTACTAATGTTGTTCCATGTTCAGTGTACTAGTGTTGCTCCATGTTCAGTGTACTAGTGTTGCTCCATGTTCAGTGTACTAATGTTGCTCCATGTTCAGTGTACTAGTGTTGCTCCATGTTCAGTGTACTAGTGTTGCTTCATGTTCAGTGTACTAATGTAGCTCCATGTTCAGTGTACTAGTGTAGCTCCATGTTCAGTGTACTAGTGTTGCTCCATGTTCAGTGTACTAGTGTTGCTCCATGTTCAGTGTACTAGTGTTGCTCCATGTTCAGTGTACTAATGTAGCTCCATGTTCAGTGTACTAATGTAGCTCCATGTTCAGTGTACTAGTGTTGCTCCATGTTCAGTGTACTAGTGTTGCTCCATGTTCAGTGTACTAATGTAGCTCCATGCTCAGTGTACTAGTGTTGCTCCATGTTCAGTGTACTAGTGTTGCTCCATGTTCAGTGTACTAATGTAGCTCCATGTTCAGTGTAATAATGTAGCTCCATGTTCAGTGTACTAGTGTTGCTCCATGTTCAGTGTACTAGTGTTGCTCCATGTTCATTGTACTAATGTAGCTCCATGTTCAGTGTACTAGTGTTGCTCCATGTTCAGTGTACTAGTGTTGCTCCATGTTCAGTGTACTAATGTAGCTCCATGTTCAGTGTACTAGTGTTGCTCCATGTTCAGTGTAATAGTGTTGCTCCATGTTCAGTGTACTAGTGTTGCTCCATGTTCAGTGTACTAATGTAGCTACATGTTCAGTGTACTAGTGTTGCTCCATGTTCAGTGTACTAGTGTTGCTCCATGTTCAGTGTACTAGAGTTGCTCCATGTTCAGTGTACTAGTGTTGCTCCATGTTCAGTGTACTAATGTAGCTCCATGTTCAGTGTACTAGTGTTGCTCCATGTTCAGTGCACTAGTGTTGCTCCATGTTCAGTGTACTAGTGTTGCTTCATGTTCAGTGAACTAGTGTTGCTTCATGTTCAGTGTACTATAGTGTTGCTTCATGTTCAGTGTACTATAGTGTTGCTCCATGTTCAGTGTACTAATGTAGCTCCATGTTCAGTGTACTAATGTAGCTCCATGTTCAGTGTACTATAGTGTTGATCATGTTCAGTGTACTAGTGTTGCTTCATGTTCAGTGTACTAGTGTTGCTTCATGTTCAGTGTACTAGTGTTGCTTCATGTTCAGTGTACTATAGTGTTGCTCCATGTTCAGTGTACTAGTGTTGATTCATGTTCAGTGTACTATAGTGTTGCTTCATGTTCAGTGTACTAATGTATCTCCATGTTCAGTGTACTAGTGTTGCTCCATGTTCAGTGTACTAGTGTTGCTTCATGTTCAGTGTACTAGTGTTGCTTCATGTTCAGTGTACTATAGTGTTGCTTCATGTTCAGTGTACTATAGTGTTGCTCCATGTTCAGTGTACTAATGTTGCTCCATGTTCAGTGTACTAATGTAGCTCCATGTTCAGTGTACTATAGTGTTGATCATGTTCAGTGTACTAGTGTTGCTTCATGTTCAGTGTACTAGTGTTGCTTCATGTTCAGTGTACTAGTGTTGCTTCATGTTCAGTGTACTATAGTGTTGCTCCATGTTCAGTGTACTATAGTGTTGCTCCATGTTCAGTGTACTAGTGTTGCTTCATGTTCAGTGTACTATAGTGTTGCTTCATGTTCAGTGTAATAGTGTTGCTCCATGTTCAGTGTACTAGTGTTGCTCCATGTTCAGTGTACTAATGTAGCTCCATGTTCAGTGTACTAGTGTTGCTCCATGTTCAGTGTACTTGTGTTGCTCCATGTTCAGTGTACTAGAGTTGCTCCATGTTCAGTGTACTAGTGTTGCTCCATGTTCAGTGTACTAATGTAGCTCCATGTTCAGTGTACTAGTGTTGCTCCATGTTCAGTGCACTAGTGTTGCTCCATGTTCAGTGTACTAGTGTTGCTTCATGTTCAGTGAACTAGTGTTGCTTCATGTTCAGTGTACTATAGTGTTGCTTCATGTTCAGTGTACTATAGTGTTGCTCCATGTTCAGTGTACTAATGTAGCTCCATGTTCAGTGTACTATAGTGTTGCTCCATGTTCAGTGTACTGGTGTTGCTTCATGTTCAGTGTACTAATGTAGCTCCATGTTCAGTGTACTAGTGTTGCTCCATGTTCAGTGTACTAATGTTGCTTCATGTTCAGTGTACTAGTGTTGCTTCATGTTCAGTGTACTATAGTGTTGCTTCATGTTCAGTGTACTATAGTGTTGCTCCATGTTCAGTGTACTAATGTTGCTCCATGTTCAGTGTACTAATGTAGCTCCATGTCCAGTGTACTATAGTGTTGCTCGTGTTCAGTGTACTAGTGTTGTTCATGTTCAGTGTACTAGTGTTGCTTCATGTTCAGTGTACTAGTGTTGCTTCATGTTGCAGTGTACTATAGTGTTGCTCCATGTTCAGTGTACTATAGTGTTGCTCCATGTTCAGTGTACTAGTGTTGCTTCATGTTCAGTGTACTATAGTGTTGCTTCATGTTCAGTGTACTAGTGTTGCTCCATGTTCAGTGTTCTAGTGTTGCTCCATGCTCAGTGTACTAGTGTTGCTTGATGTTCAGTGTACTAGTGTTGCTCCATGCTCAGTGTACTAGTGTTGCTTCATGTTCAGTGTACTAGTGTTGCTTCATGTTCAGTGTACTAGTGTTGCTCCATGTTCAGTGTACTAGTGTTGCTCCATGTTCAGTGTACTAGTGTTGCTCCATGCTCAGTGTACTAGTGTTGCTTCATGTTCAGTGTACTAGTGTTGTTTCATGTTCAGTGTACTAGTGTTGCTCCATGTTCAGTGTACTAGTGTTGCTCCATGTTCAGTGTACTAGTGTTGCTCCATGCTCAGTGTACTAGTGTTGCTTCATGTTCAGTGTACTATAATGTTGCTTCATGTTCAGTGTACTAGTGTTGCTTCATGTTCAGTGTACTAGTGTTGCTCCATGTTCAGTGTACTAGTGTTGCTTCATGTTCAGTGTACTAGTGTTGCTTCATGTTCAGTGTACTAGTGTTGCTTCATGTTCAGTGTACTAGTGTTGCTTCATGTTCAGTGTACTAGTGTTGCTCCATGTTCAGTGTACTAGTGTTGCTTCATGTTCAGTGTACTAGTGTTGCTTCATGTTCAGTGTACTAGTGTTGCTTCATGTTCAGTGTACTAGTGTTGCTTCATGTTCAGTGTACTAATGTTGTTCCATGTTCAGTGTACTAGTGTTGCTCCATGTTCAGTGTACTAGTGTTGCTCCATGTTCAGTGTACTAATGTTGCTCCATGTTCAGTGTACTAGTGTTGCTCCATGTTCAGTGTACTAGTGTTGCTTCATGTTCAGTGTACTAATGTAGCTCCATGTTCAGTGTACTAGTGTTGCTCCATGTTCAGTGTACTAGTGTTGCTCCATGTTCAGTGTACTAGTGTTGCTCCATGTTCAGTGTACTAATGTAGCTCCATGTTCAGTGTACTAATGTAGCTCCATGTTCAGTGTACTAGTGTTGCTCCATGTTCAGTGTACTAGTGTTGCTCCATGTTCAGTGTACTAATGTAGCTCCATGCTCAGTGTACTAGTGTTGCTCCATGTTCAGTGTACTAGTGTTGCTCCATGTTCAGTGTACTAATGTAGCTCCATGTTCAGTGTACTAATGTAGCTCCATGTTCAGTGTACTAGTGTTGCTCCATGTTCAGTGTACTAGTGTTGCTCCATGTTCAGTGTACTAATGTAGCTCCATGTTCAGTGTACTAGTGTTGCTCCATGTTCAGTGTACTAGTGTTGCTCCATGTTCAGTGTACTAATGTAGCTCCATGTTCAGTGTACTAGTGTTGCTCCATGTTCAGTGTACTAGTGTTGCTCCATGTTCAGTGTACTAATGTAGCTCCATGTTCAGTGTACTAGTGTTGCTCCATGTTCAGTGTAATAGTGTTGCTCCATGTTCAGTGTACTAGTGTTGCTCCATGTTCAGTGTACTAATGTAGCTCCATGTTCAGTGTACTAGTGTTGCTCCATGTTCAGTGTACTAGTGTTGCTCCATGTTCAGTGTACTAGAGTTGCTCCATGTTCAGTGTACTAGTGTTGCTCCATGTTCAGTGTACTAATGTAGCTCCATGTTCAGTGTACTAGTGTTGCTCCATGTTCAGTGCACTAGTGTTGCTCCATGTTCAGTGTACTAGTGTTGCTTCATGTTCAGTGAACTAGTGTTGCTTCATGTTCAGTGTACTATAGTGTTGCTTCATGTTCAGTGTACTATAGTGTTGCTCCATGTTCAGTGTACTAATGTAGCTCCATGTTCAGTGTACTATAGTGTTGCTCCATGTTCAGTGTACTGGTGTTGCTTCATGTTCAGTGTACTAGTGTTGATTCATGTTCAGTGTACTATAGTGTTGCTTCATGTTCAGTGTACTAATGTATCTCCATGTTCAGTGTACTAGTGTTGCTCCATGTTCAGTGTACTAGTGTTGCTTCATGTTCAGTGTACTAGTGTTGCTTCATGTTCAGTGTACTATAGTGTTGCTTCATGTTCAGTGTACTATAGTGTTGCTCCATGTTCAGTGTACTAATGTAGCTCCATGTTCAGTGTACTATAGTGTTGCTCATGTTCAGTGTACTAGTGTTGCTTCATGTTCAGTGTACTAGTGTTGCTTCATGTTCAGTGTACTAGTGTTGCTTCATGTTCAGTGTACTATAGTGTTGCTCCATGTTCAGTGTACTATAGTGTTGCTCCATGTTCAGTGTACTAGTGTTGCTTCATGTTCAGTGTACTATAGTGTTGCTTCATGTTCAGTGTACTAGTGTTGCTTCATGTTCAGTGTACTATAGTGTTGCTTCATGTTCAGTGTACTAATGTTGCTCCATGTTCAGTGTACTAGTGTTGCTTCATGTTCAGTGTACTAGTGTTGCTTCATGTTCAGTGTACTAATGTTGTTCCATGTTCAGTGTACTATAGTGTTGCTTCATGTTCAGTGTAGTAGTGTTGCTTCATGTTCAGTGTACTAATGTTGTTCCATGTTCAGTGTACTATAGTGTTGCTTCATGTTCAGTGTACTAGTGTTGCTCCATGCTCAGTGTACTAGTGTTGCTCCATGTTCAGTGTACTAATGTAGCTCCATGATATGTGTAATAGTGTTGCTTTATGCTCTGTAATAGCGTTGCCTCAGTATCCGTGTAATAGCGTTTCTTTATGATCCGTGTAATAGCGTTGCCCTATGTTCCATATAATAGCGTTGCCTCATTATCCGTGTTATAGCGTTTGTTTATGTTGCATGTAATAGTGTTGCTTCGTGTTCCAAGAATAGTGTTGCTTTATGCTCCGTGTATTAGTGTTGTACATTCTATAAAGACAGGCGCGATGCTTGGGTGTGCACGATTTTTTATCAAAATTACCCCAAGTGTCAAAGTACAGATTGCAAGAAAATACAGGGCCAGAACGTCATATCATATTGAACTCAGCACATGCTAAAACGTGTGCACCAAGGTCTGCGTGGACATTGTTTACACAATTGAAACTCGAAGACAAATACATCACTCAGAACCAGGACTCGTTTCGTGTACTCAGGGCTATAGGAAATTAGATAACAGCTATGGGTATCCCATTATCTAAAGCGCAGATTTAGGGATGAAATGACAGATCAGAATGCGGTCAACATATGAGTATAATGCACACACCGTTTGATGTCTTTGGGTATTATACTTCACACGATGGTTACCAAAGCACACCCTAAGTATCGTGTCGCCTACTAGTTTGTAAGGTTATCGTAACCAGTAAACATGACACTCATGCATGGCATATTAAACAGTAAACGGTGCAGAATTCCGTGCGTGGGCGTTAATATTTACACTCAACCATAATTCCTATGCTTAAATCTAGATTTGAGATCAGCATCGCAGTTCCGGTTAGCAGTTTTCTTTCCATCATGTTTACGGAAGCAAATCTCTTAAGAGTAGAGCGAGAAGATACTGGTTCGTCAATATTAATAAGCATTCAGAATCTGTTGACAGAAATTCCAAAATCAACAGTGTTGAATTGGATGCAATGCACCGTATACCTGTTGGTACTCAAACACGCAAGATCCACATCTGATATACATGTACGCACATTCCACTCAAATGTATTTTAAAAGACATAACTTTATTTTGTTTAAATGTTGCAATATTGTAATAAAGCAACCTGTTCTTCCCCAGTTCATATACAAATAATTGGAACAAATAAAATATTTCGTAATGACTTGTGTTGTTTCTATAAATGAATATGTTATATACCCCACAGTCACACATGTACACTTTATGGGTGAGATACACAGAAACTGTTGTTAAAGAACGTATATCTATTCTGTATGGAATCATATTAGGGCCACTTGCTAAAGGCGCTTTCGGCGCGCGCCGAAAGCGACAAAAAGTGCACCATTAGTAACGCGCCGAAAGCGACAAAAAGTGCGCCGAAAGCGTCAAAAAGTGCGCCATTAGTAACGCGCCGAAAGCGACAAAAAGTGCACCGAAAGCGACAAAAAGTGCGCCGAAAGCGACAAAATAGTGCGCCGTAACGGCGCATATTTTGTCGCTTTCGACGCTTTCGGCGCGTTAATAATGGCGCACTTTTTGTCGCTTTCGGCGCGCGCCGAAAGCGCCATTAGGAAGTGGCCCTAATAGGATTCCATAATTTTTGCCATTTTCTGGGTCACAATTACACCAACAACGTATTTTTGTTTCATATGAAAATCCGAATTCAAGACTAGATATATATTTTTGTGAATACAATGCAGCCACATTTGGGAAGACTTTAGTCCCAACCCAATTGGTGAGGGGAATTGATTGGTCTGGTTCAAGGGGTGCAATTAGATCTTTCTCAGATGTATTGTGTTATTTGTACATACAACTTACATCTATCTTAATGTAGTCACTACTTGTTTCACACAACATGTCCACGCTACTTATAATTTTGATAACAAGTGTTGATGCTATCAGTTTACAATTATTATAATTGCACTTACTTTCTCGTTCGCTTAACTGCGTGCATTTGATTGGGCAATGCACTTAGATGCGCTCGGTTGCGACAACGTTATGGCGTCTCATGAAAGGAGAAAAACCGTACACTACTCAGATAGTTAACCGTTGTCTTTATTACACCCTCTTATGGTGTGCTCTGTGAAGGTGTTCTTGGTATGTGGTAGGAGCTATGTGGATATCTCACAGAACAACTCATTTCGAGTTTCACACGATGCGATTTATTTTAGGAAATTGTTGTAGCACCAAGAATAATGTCCTATTCCCACAATATAACACAAGAGATGACCTCCAATGTTTTTTGTTCTGGGGATATTTTCCAAGATTAGTAATATTACCAAACATCGGGCATCATATATTTGCAGAAGATGTAATTAAATGTCGGTAATTATACAACAAACTGTTTTATCCGCATACGCCAAATATTACGACAAATCAAATAAGCAGAACAACGGTAAACAGGTAACGGAATTATGTACTCGCTATATTGCGTACCGGTTACAATTTTTGCAGTATTTATTTATTCGCGGATGTCTCATTTTGCAGTATGTAACTTTTTTAGCCGCGGGAATCGCTTTCGATATTTAGGTGTGGACAATGGTTGGGCCACTCTTGAAGATTGTATTGCTAGAACACAATGCATAATATAACAGCTAACATTGCTGATGAAGTATGTATCAGTTAGAATGTATAATAAAGGTCGTATTGCGTGTAATAATTTGAAGGATTAGTTGTGTTAACGGATTTATGAAGTGGTGCATTCGTGAAACCAGTATATTTTATCTATATCTATATTTGCGAATGTCTGTCTGTCTGTCTGTGTTCTATATAAATTCACAAGGGACCACATAGATGACACAAAAGGGGTCTAATAGGGGTAACTTTTTACGAGAAAGATAATGGCGAGGGTTAGAATTTTCTAAAATGACGCCGTTGTTGTCAGGGCAGAAAAGGGGGACGGGCAGAAACAAAATTTGTCGCCGATTGCCACCAAACTTATATATAATCATTCCCATAATATGACGAATCTAATGGTGCGGTTTAAATATGTCAAAAGTAGCGCCGTTCGCGTCAGGGATGCCCGGAAGGGGAGACGGGCATCAAAATTGATCAAAAATAATTTTAGCGCCGAATTCCACCAAATTGATGCTCATTCTTCTGAGATCTTCTCCATGCTACAAGGAATCTTATTGTGTGATTTAAAGACGCCAAATTGGTGTCGTTGTGATTAGAGATTGGGGGGGGGGGGCGATGGGTGGGTATTAAAATTGGTTTAGTCGCCGATTGCCACGACACTTATACAAATTCATCCCCATGGTATGAGGTTTATAATGGCGTGGCTTAAAGCTGTCAAAAGTGGCGGCATTCGAGTCAGGGGTGCACTGAAAGGGAGAGGGGCACCAAAATTGATACACAATATTTTTAGCGCCAATTTCCAACAAATTGATACACATTCTTATCCATAATATGAGGAATCTAATCGTGTGATTTTAAAGACGTCATATTGGTGCTGCTTTGGTGAGAGATGGGGTGGGGTGGGCACTAAATTTGATAAAACATTGTTTAGTCGCGGATTAGCTCCAAACAAATAATAATCTCCATTATATCAGAAGTCTAATTATGTGGTTTAAAGATGTCAAAAGTGATGCCATTCGAGTCAGGGGTGCCTAGAGGGTGAGAGCTACACAAACATTGATAAACAATATGTTTAGCGCCGATTTCCACTCTTCTCCGTGATACGAGTAATCTAATCGTGTGGTTTAAATTCGCCAAATTGGTGCCTTTTGTGTGAGAGATATGCAATGGTGGCCCTAAATTTGATACGAATTTGTATACTCGCCAATTTTCATAAATTATAAATATATTCATCTCTATAATGAGTCTAAGTTTGTGGTTTAATGATGTCAAAAGTGGCGCCGCTTAAGTCCGAAATAGGGACGGGAGGGTCACCAAAAACTTATAAAAATATGTTGAGTGCCAATTACCATCAAACTCATACACGTTCTTCTCAAATGATACAATGAATCAAATATTTGCGAATATCTGTCTGTGTTCTATATATAACTTTAAGGGTACAATCGAGATCGCACCAAGGCGGTCTAACAGGGGTAACTTTTTACGAGTAAGATAATGGTGCGGGTTAAAATGTTCTAAAGTTGGTGTCAGGGGAGGGGCTACTTTTAGCGCAGATTTCGACCTAATTGATATATTATTCTTCTCCATGATACGAGGAATATAAACGTGTGAAATTGGTGCCGTTTGGGTGAGAGATAGGGGGGGGTAATAACTATGATATTAATTTGTTTAGTCGCCGATTACCACCAATTGGCACCAAACTTATATATAATCATCTCCATTATATAATGCATGCACGAGTCTAATAGACGTGGTTTAAATATGACAAAAGTGGCGCGGTTCAAGTCATCCATGAGGGGAGTTGCACCAAAGTTGATACAAATATATTTAGCACCGATTCCACCAAATTCATGCACGTTCTTCTCTAATGATATGATGAATAAACTCACATTTGGGGTCGTTTGGGTCATGGATCGCGAGAGGAGATTCACTAGCATTTATAAGATTGTTCAATTCGCCGATATCCAACAAAGTTATATATAGTCATCTCCCAGGGCATGCATCTCGATGTCGTTCTAAGGATTTTTTGGCATTCCAAATTCACAATCTCGACAAATGGTGACCGAATTAAGTCACTTGAACAATTATATCAACTCTCATATTTATATGGGGATGGAAATTAGGGCATTCCTATAAAAATCTAGCAACACAGATACGCAGAAGAAAGCATTAAAAGTATATTCAT
Source organism: Siphonodentalium dalli (assembly GCA_032622095.1). NCBI lineage: Eukaryota > Metazoa > Mollusca > Scaphopoda > Gadilida > Siphonodentaliidae > Siphonodentalium > Siphonodentalium dalli. Next base: position 26,916,687 of record CP136067.1, read on the forward strand.
ATCAATCTATTTAAGAGATACATATATTCATTCACTGAGGGACCTTGAATCGTCAGAGGATTGCATATTAGAATGGCGCATGTATATATTATAACACGATTGAGTCTGTCTGTCCCATTCAATATAGTTTCCACAAAAATGTTACACTTGCCATGAGATATGGAAATGTACAGCAGGCCTGTTCAAAAATAGTGGCCACATTGTGCAGTAAAATATGGTTACTTCTGAGATAAATGAAAACGCAGCCCGTAGCACATGACTTTTCAGGATCCTCCAATAGTCTGCCAGATACAGAAGATTTCTTTCATTTTTTAGAACAGACTCATCGCCTAACATAAACAACTCAAAATAGCGCTGTGTCGGGCACATGTAGCAGCTATACATGCATATTATAGCACCAGAACAGAGGAGCACCTGGACATATCTTTAAAACATCTGTATCTTCATGAAGATATGATAACCTAGATTGATTGATTGATTGATTGATTGATTGATACATCTCTATGTAAAACACAATTGTCGTCTTTTATTTTTTCGAACTAATGTGTTTATGATGTTCATGTTTCATGATATAACGTCTGACGTATATGCAGTTGTAAATTCATAAATACTTCTTCATTGGTGGGACGGATTAAACGCGATAAACAAAATGATAATCGCTCCGACCTGACAAGGTGAGCCACTACTTATATTCCATGTGTAATAATCACGTTTTGTGATGCCATTTAGATATACAATTTATGTGAATACATGTAACACATTGAGAGCAAGAGTATTCTCTATTCCCACCAAATATCCACAGCGGGGTTCACATCACTTTAACCTGGGCAACACCGGGTAACCCTGCTAGTATTTTATATATGCGTAATACTATAATATTGAGGGCGTTACCATTTCTGACTATTGTGTTCTTGTTATATTTGCTACACCAGTTTGTTTATGACACAGCTCACAGCGAAAGACATAGTTATACCTAACATCTTCTTAAAGTTACGGCATCACCAGGCTTTTATGTTAAAATAACGCACAAGAATGCAGAATGACGCAAATATATGACGCGATCATGGCGTGCACACATACAGAATTTGGTTCCTATGGGAACCAAAACTGGTTCCCAGGTTTGCCACAGTAGATGAACCAAACGAAGAACAAAACATACATATTTTGGTTATGTGTGAAGAACCAAAATAAAGAATCAAATGAAAACCAAACATACAGGTTTTGGTTCTTCACGAAGAACCAAAATAAAGAACCAAATAAATAACGGGGAACCAAATTAAAGAACCAAATCAAGTACAAAACAAACATCCTGGTATCACATGGAACCAAACTTGTTTCTATTTCTTGTCCTGCTGAGGGGAGAACCAAATTGAATGCGACCTGCTTTCTTTCGGTGTTTGGTTTCCCGGATAGAACCTGGACATGGAACCACATAGTTCATAGGGATCCCCATTCGGTTCATTAACCCTTTACCCAACAGAACGGCCCTGTGCCAATGCATTCTCTTATATATGCGAGTCGACCATAGGTCGCCTCGCATATATAAGAGAATGCATTGGCTTAACACATATTAAAAATGATAAAATTGTCAAAGAATGTAGAAAAATATTATAAAAATTGTTAAAAAATGTAAGAAAAAATTATTAAATTGTTAAAGAATGTAAGAAAAAATGGTAAAAAGTGTTAAAAAAGATTTTTTTTAGGCCAATGCATTCTCTTATATATGCGAGGCGACCTATGGTCGACTCGCATATATAAGAGAATGCATTGGCACAGGGCATAACTGTAACCATCACAATGTGGTCGATGAACCGGTTCCAATGATATCCATATTTGTATGGTGTTATTGAGACAGACCGAAGATATTTTAGGCCGTTGAAGCTTTATTTGGGCGTTTTTGGCCGGTTTGTTGGATAAAGGGTTAAATGCCTATTAGGGAAACAATTATGATTTCTGGTGAAATCAATGTGCCATGACAATAAGTGTAGGTTATAAGCACGTTTGATGTGCCTTTGATTCTGAATGTTTTATCAGTTCGTAAATACGTTATACAGTTTTAAATTGATATCGCACGATGTTGGTTCACCGAGTAGACACCGAAGATCTGATGTCTGAAGAAAATATCGAATAGTATTAATAAAGTTATTGTTCAAGACATTTCCCCTAGTTTGTGATATGAACAATAGAGTTATACCTATCCAGCAATCAAATGATCAGGGTCTATACATATGATTCGAAACATGTGTGCATTGGTATTTAACATAGGTCGCCTCGCGTATATAAGAGAATGCATTAGCCTCACAATTGTTCATAATTATTTATTAATTTTTTTTACATTCTTAAATTTTTATCTCTTTTTTTATCATTTTTCTTACATTCTTTAACAATTTTTATCATTTGTTATCATTATTTCTTACATTCTTTAAACAAAAATAATATCAAATGTGTTAGGCCAATGCATTCTCTTATATATGCGAGGCGACCTATGGTCGACTCGCATATATAAGAGAATGCATTGGCACAGGGTTTTCACAAAGGAATCCGGCTTGATTTAGTCTTTCCCACATCATCTTAACATCAAACTCGTGGACATATTGTTAAAGTTTAGACTAGGACAGTTAAGCTAGGTAGTGTTCTCACACAAACATTTAATTCGGTGTGTTCTTTGAAGAACTGTTTGATTCTCCCGTGAACCAAATTTGGAGCTCTTTTCTTATAGTGTAGTGCTGAAAACAGGATAAAAAATTGAAATTCTTTGAGTGGAATAACACATTCAGTCTTCTGGGATTTATATTTTGTCGTACTCAGATAATGAAAATGTAATAAACTTGAATAGTTTACGGTTATTTTGTCTTATTCTTGTGTAGTTAATCGTTGGAAACAAAGATCGAAATGTGTGTATTTTATTAACTTTCGATATGTCTTAGTCCAATTCGACCAGTGTGTTTCGGATTCAGCGATCTCACAACGAAAACCATTTTTTTTCTCAAAATATGTTTTAGCGAAATGCAAATTAGATATCCGAAAAGAAAGTTTCGTTGGCGTAATTATAAGCAGTCAACATCGTTGTCGGTGCATCTCTGGGAGTGTATAAGTGTCAGGTGCAGAAGAACAAACAAACTCGCGAAATTATACAACATGTTGTTCAGCATCTGACACACTTACATGTATATACGCCCAGATATACTTATATACGCCCAAAGCTGCATCGGAACGACGTTTATCGCATGTAATGCTGTTAATTGTCGTCGCGATAATCACCATGTCCCAAATGGGATTCTCCGTCGCATTTTAAATATGCATATTCACCATATTGTGATCCCGGAACGCGAATTTGACAAATGCGATCATTATTGGGTAAAATTTTGAGCATTTAAACACCAATTAAAACTATTTTAAAATGTGAACAGTGACTGGACTCATACGAACTTGTAAATTAGCGAAAACTTTTCAGAAACAGCGATCAACAACCGGACAATTATATGGACAATTAAAGATAATTCAGCACATAATTTGGTAAAGACAAATGTACTTTTAGAACTAAATCAATTATCTCCTCGTACATAACTCACAAATTAGGAAACTGGCGGACCATATATCAACAGACATGTCCTGGTATTGGCGCTGTACTCTCCTGTATTGTGCAGCGTCGATTTGGTCACAGCCGTTGGTTTAGATGTATCACCTGAACACACCTCGTTGGTCTCTATTGTCGGTCTGGTAACTATACCACTGGTTAAAGGCACGAATTTCCATCGCGATGGGTATTGCCATCATGTTGTTTACAACTTACCGGTATTGCACTCACTAAACCTCGCCAATCAAGATTTCGGTGTTTAATGAGGAAACACTCTCCCAACAAAAATAATCGCCTCAGTGTTGAGTAGTTTCCTTATCGAACACATTATTTACGTGCTCGACTCACACGAAGTGTGCTTTATGGATACTATCACATCTACTATCATTATACTATACTATTATGGTATATTTTTGAGAACATGTTCATAATTTGGTAGCCTTTTACCCAACAGAACGGCCCAGTGCCAATGCATTCTCTTATATATGCGAGTCGACCATAGGTCGCCTCGCATATATAAGAGAATGCATTGGCTTAACACATATTAAAAATGATAAAAGTGTCAAAGAATGTAGAAACATATTATAAAAATTGTTAAAAAATGTAAGAACAAATTATAAAATTGTTAAAGAATGTAAGAAAAAATGGTAAAAAGTGTTAAAAAAGATTTTTTTTAGGCCAATGCATTCTCTTATATATGCGAGGCGACCTATGGTCGACTCGCATATATAAGAGAATGCATTGGCACAGGGCATAACTGTAACCATCACAATGTGGTCAATGAACCGATAATTTGGTAGCCTTTTTTCTCAATGATAGCCTATAACCAAGGCGACCCGTGCATTTAACTAGTCCCACTAATTTGATATGATGTCGGCTGTATGGAATTGTTATGATGCTGTTGCGGAAAATTACTATTTTTATATTTAACTAAAACATTTTAACATGAATAATGCTGTTTTGTGAAATCGATAAAAGAGGGATAATTCTAAATCATATTTCACAAACAAATTATTCGAATATCAGTGTCGCACAAATTCGGTACCATGTTTGTTTTTGCGACTAAATAATGGCCCAGTTCAGCCACAGATGCGTGCAACTTGGTATTGATACGGCACACGGTGAGTGCATTTTCAAATGACTCGGTCAGTGTCCCCAGTACTATAATAATACGGTGCCTCGTGCACAACTGCATGCGTGGGTTTTTTTGTAATTTGAACGGTGGGAACAGATACATGATTTTACAGCGCCAAACCACCGCGTTTTAGAAATCGGCCAACTTCTAAAGATACTTGTCAATAATAGCCTTGTCGCGGTCAGAAAGAAAGAAATGTTTTCCATAGGCCACAGTGTTAACGTTTGACCACGCCCATGCTATATTCTTGAGTTCCGATGTGCACGATGCATGCGTTTGTGAAGACCAACCCATTTGGCATCTGTTCGCACAGAGGAGTAGATTTCGAGCCATACCTTTTTCAAAAATCAACATACGTTTTCCACACTACCCCACTTTTTGCACAAAAGTTGACAGTCTGACGAAAGCCAATACACAGCCACAATCTCCCGCCATTGTTTGGGCACGAACGCATTTCAGTCTAGGAAGCGCCCACGTTTTTACATGCTATGGGTATTATATTTATTGAATTTGTATATTGATTTGACACATACGCCAATCGCGTGACAGAATGTTTTTAACTCGTATTCGAGATTGGGCGTAAAAACGAAATTCTACTTATTTAGTTCACCCGACTATGGTGGCGAGAACACATGGCCACAATGCGACCAGCGATGCGCTCACTTATCTTTAATCAAATTAAGATTTGAATATCTGCATGTATAGCCACTAGGGATCATAGAAACAACCTTGAAATTCATAAAATATTATCCGGAAGATTCTCGTCATGTAATCAATAAATCACTGTATTCACTGCACTAGGAAACCGATATTGATTATATATCACATTACTATATATTGATTATATATACACCAATTAAAGTTCACACACATATATATCCTAACCAGGAATAAAAACCCAACCATGTTACTCCACTCCCCAATAATTATCAAAGTATGAAACCCGAACATAAGAAATCCCACTTAGTCTGCACTATTGTCCATTCATCTCGCCCCAACCTATTCCAAAAATAAAACACATGAATTATTGACACCATGGATATACTATATTCATCATATCATTCATAGTATGCATCCATACATCCGTCGTGCCAAATTTATTGTATTTCATTACTCTTGTTATAAAACGTTATTATATACATTCTGTTTGTGGGGAGCGGAGGTTTGCCTAAGTGTTATGAACTTGTCCTCCAATCCCCCAGTCGCTGTAACCATATTACGATAATAAAATATGTTTAATAGATAGCGTTGATGGCTCATTCGGTTATGAACATATTTGATTATTCCTCTTTGCTATGTGCAAGTGTCGTATGCTACCCGTTGCACGGCATACCATCTTCTAAACGGTCTGACGGTGACATCTAATACGCACACGTTTGACTACCAAGATATAGTTAATCGGGGTTCACGATTACATGGCTATTGGCATATAATCGCGACCACAGGAGGCATGCGTGGTTTCGACTGAGTATCATATTTAATCTGAAGGGTGATAACTCTATGAATATTGTACTGCTATTGTTCTTCTATTGTGTGGGTGGGAATGGGGAGGTTTGGGTTAGTGAACGTTCAGACGACCACGATTCAATCGTAAGTGGAATAATTTCCTTCGTATGATGTAACCGATAGTTGGATTTCGCATGCTCACGACAATGTCGCAAGTCAAGAAATAATATCAAGCAATGTTTGATTTTAGATGCGAAATCGTGGCGTATCCTTGACTACCTCCACTTGCAACGTAATCGCAGTCGTGTGTACGTAAAAATCGTAGCTGGAAATGATCATAGGTAGTCAATCACATGCTTTACGAACAACCTACGATATCATCATGTACGGCGACATCGTAATCGTGTGAACAAACTATCCATGATCTCGTCGGGCCCGATTCCTCCACTTACGATTGTATCGTGGTCGTCTGAACGTTCACTTACGCTCTTTAAAACACTTCTTCAAATATCTCCATTATTTCGTCAATAATAATAATTTCCTATTTCTCAATTTCGCTTCATCTGTTATTCCGCCATTTCGCTGTATTTTCCTATTTTGCTTTTTCGTTGTATTTCTCATTTCGACAAGTCGCTATATTTGATATTTTATGTGATATGGGTTTATATGATGTCTTATATCCTGATATTCAATCGGACATCACGTGGCACCCGTGGTCGCGATTTATATGCCAATAGCCATCAAATCGTGAACCCTGATGACATACATGTAATGTCTGCTATATAGTCCTTGGCTGACCGTGTACGTATAGGTCAAAATGATCGTGTGAGTCATGTGATCTCCGTTGTCAATGGCAACAAATGCTACAAGATACACATACCCGTGTCTAAACTTGGCTAATGTCTCTATCCACGTGAATGATTAACGGTGGTGATAAGGAAGTCAACTACAAAGCGCAAATTATATCTCTACCACTGATCCGTGTTACAAAGCGCAAAATAATAAAATTATATCTCTACCACTGATCGGTGTTACAAAGCGCAAAAAAACAAAAGTATATCTCTACCACTGATCGGTGTTACAAAGCGCAAAATACCAAAATTATCTCTACCACTTATTGGTGTTACAAAGCGCAAAATACCAAAATTATATCTCTACCATTGATCGGTGTTACAAAGCGCAAAATACCAAAATTATATCTCTACCACTGATCGGTGTTACAAAGCGCAAAATACCAAAATTATATCTCTACCACTGATAGGTGTTACAAAGCGCAAAATACCAAAATTATATCTCTACCACTGATCGGTGTTACAAAGCGCAAAATAACAAAATTATATCTCTACCACTGATCGGTGTTACAAAGCGCAAAATACCAAAATTATATCTCTACCACTGATCGGTGTTACAAAGCGCAAAATACCAAAATTATATCTCTACCACTGATCGGTGTTACAAAGCGCAAAATACCAAAAATATCTCTACCACTGATCGGTGTTACAAAGCGCAAAATATCAAAATTATATCTCTATCCCTGATCGGTGTTATAATGAGCAAAATACCAAAAATATATCTCTACCACTGATCGGTGTTACAAAGCGCAAAATACTAAAATTATATATCTACCGCTGATCGGTGTTACAAAGCGCAAAATACCAAAATTATATCTCTACCACTGATCGGTGTTACAAAGCGCAATATACCAAAATGATATCTCTACCACTGATCGGTGTTACAAAGCGCAAAATACCAAAATTATATCTCTACCACTGATCGGTGTTACAAAGCGCAATATACCAAAATTATATCTCTACCACTGATCGGTGTTACAAAGCGCAAAATACAAAAATTATATCTCTACCACTGATTTGTCTTACAAAGCGCAAAATACAAAAATTATATCTCTACCACTGATCGGTGTTACAAAGCGCAAAATACCAAATTTAGATCTCTACCACTGATCGCTGTGTTTCTGACCAAATGGAAGAGAGCTACCACTCCATATTCCAATGTCGGCGTTACCGTCCCTGTATATAGGCAAATTCTATAGTTCACTCAGTTTATATTTTTCTCAATGTCGATGATACAATGAGTCTACAAACGAATCTAACTGTCCGGTCCCGATATTAACGTAAAAAAATCCCAGGATGATTTATAAATACATTTTACAGGGGCCCTTGATGATACATGGGGAGAACGACTCCCGAAAAGCCATTGTGCTTACTGTCGTTCTCGCTTTCTACCAGATATGTAAACTATTACCATATCCATTGTAAAAATTCCTTATGTAATTCAATGTATCTTATGTAACATAATTATATATTTGGTAGATAAATAAACACTGTTTAAACGAAATACATTAGATAAATTCAGGGGTTTGACTAACCTGTTGATTATGCGCAGGGAAATCGGGTTGCGGATTTGCGTTATATCTCCGAATGAAAGGCCATGGCATGGTCGGGTAGAGAAACCTACCTCACGTGTGCGAAGATGTTGGGATACTCTTATTTCGCGCTCCACGTGTATACTAATGTAGATATTCTTGTTTCGCCTGGGCGCTGGGTGTTTTATTTATAGAAATGGGAATTTTTGGGACGGATTTAAAAGTCGAACTGCGACACGGAGGCCGATTCCGATAAAATGTGTAGTTGTGAATTTCAATTTCGAGTATTGTCCTTTACCTTATTATGTCAATAATGTTGATTTTTGGTTTGGGACAAGCTATGTCAATTACAAATAAAAGAAATGAAAAGGTTAATTTGTAAGTCTTATATTTCAACGGTTATAGACATTTCTCGTTCTGCAGCGAACTGGGGTTGTGGTCGGAGACAGCCGAGTCGGCCGCCGGTTCGTTAATTAGGTGCTGGTTGTTATTGTTATTTTAATGGAATTCTGAGTTTGGTCATTCGCGAAACCAATATATTTTATATTCTACAATTACAATCATGGGTATATAATATATGACCTTGAGCGCGTTACCATTTCTGACATTGGTTTTCTTGTATTCTATGATTACAATCATGGGTATATAATATATGACCTTGAGCGCGTTACCATTACTGACATTGGTTTTCTTGTATTCTTTGATTACAATCATGGGTATATAATATATGACTTTGAGCGCGTTACCATTACTGACATTGGTTTTCTTGTATTCTATGATTACAATCATGGGTATATAATATATGACCTTGAGCGCGTTACCATTTCTGACATTGTTTTTCTTGTTTATTATATGCTTGTCTATTGAAAATTACCGAAACGTATATCGTCGTATGTATCTCTTAGACGCCATGGTGAAATACGACTTTGTTATTTCACTGTAGCTTTCACTATTTCACTGTAGCTTGCACTATTTCACTGTAGCTTGTCGTTGGTTTGCGCCATAGCGAATCAATACGCACAGTGCATATCGGAGTCTCACCATGTGTGTAAAAACGAGCTGATATGCGCTCTTTAATTACCTAAGAGTTAATTTAGCAGAACTGAGCATTAATAGGGCGCTTATAATATAAATAAAAGGCCGTCCGGCCACAGTGTCCCCCGAAAAAGTGGCTTCATTGGGGGCATCAGCTTTTCTGAAAAAAATAAAAAGGACCCTAAATCCGAAGCAACCAGACACAAATGGGTGGATCGTACCCATATTCGAACTTGATCTTGATTTCGAGCTGATAAACTCATATACCAAATTTGATTCAGATATGATCACACAAACTAAAGTTATCATCCGGAAACCAGAAATTGACAGGATTCTAAGTCGTAAAAGGGCCATAACTCTCACAAAAAATGGGCAGAGCAAACCCATATCCGAACCTGACCTGCATTTTGGGCTGATAAACTAGCATACTAAATTTTATTCAGATATGATCACACAAACTAAGTTATCATCCGGAAACCATAAGTTGACAGGATTCTAAGTCGAAAAATGGCCATAACTCTAAGGGCGGATTGTACCCATATTCGCACTTGACCTGTATTTCGAGCTGATAAACACACATTCCAAATTTGGTTCAGATATGATCACACAAACTGAAGTTATCATCCGGAAACCAGAAAATTACAAGATTCTAAGTAAAAAAAAAGGGCAATAACTCTCGCAAAAATGGGCGGAGAAAACCCATATTCGAACTTGACCTGTATTTTGGTCTGATAAACTCACCTATGAAGTTTGCTTTTGATCTAATAACCGAAACTAAAGTTATCACCCGGAAACCATTTCCGGACGGACGCACGGACGGCTCGACGGACGGACACAGGCTATTTTAATAGTTCCCCGAAAAAACTATTCGGGGGACAATAATACCTACAGTGTTGTTGGTTTGAATACCTGACACATCGCATTAGTGTCTGGAAAAAATATATAATTTTTACTCGCGGCTTGAAGCGACTCGTGAACATTTTTATATATATTTCACTCGTAAGATATCTCGTTATTAAAACGCAAACTGTTATGTATTATCTATGTATTGAACACCTGATTTGCCAATAGACGTGTCTGTTTTTATTACGTAAACAAATACACAACACATTCCCTGTAAATGTTAACTTGACACGGAAGATAACCATTTTTGGTAAAGTTTGAATTTTGTGATGTCGTCTGAAACATTTTAGTATATTTAGTGCGGTTGTGACCATAGTTACGAACACACACAATACCTAAAACACAATACCTAAACAACACACAATACCTAAACAACACACAGTACCTAAAAGCGAATACCTTGCTAGACGCATATGATTTGTTTGCTTAACACGTTCCATCAAATGTCAATCTTTCAGACTTTTAGAAAATTCAGGACATGTTTCTTATATTGAAACATTGCATTTGTAACCACTGTAACCTAGAATACAGTATGCTGTACTGTTCGACATGATTTAACACGCAAAGGCATTTACACATTTAAGGCACTGTATGCGAGACATGCACAAGGCATTGAAATGAATACTCTAGATACCACACAGTCCTAAGAAAACCCATGCATGCAGTTGTGCATGAGGTACTGTATTATTGTAGTATTGGGAAAACTGACCAAGAAATTTGAAAATCCACTCACATGACAGGAATAACAGTGTACTCTACATTATCGTAGTGTGTGTATTTATCGATAAACCACTGTCGATGTCTACGTTGTACCCTTTGTTTTAATATTGTACACCCATCGCAGCATGTCCAGCTTGAGAATTGAATTGCTAATGTTATTGTCGCTGCAACGTACTTGAGTCAGGGAGTACAAGCATTCATCGTAACGATTGTCCTCATTATCCGCACCTAGAGCAAGATGTTCCCATTTAACAATGACATGGGTAAGCTCGATACGCGCTACCTAATTACTTTATAATGTCCTGTTCATCTCTAGAGAACATCAAAAGACCCATACTGAACATCATGAGTTCTGAAGACAACCATGTAATATCCACGTTTTGCAAATTATTGCAGAACCTATTTTTTACAAGACATATGCACTATTCATATCTATTGTCAGTTTTATAATATAATTATTTTGGTCAGAATTGTAGATTATCATATATGAACAATTGACTAACTACACGTTGTAATTAACTAGTTTAAAAAACATAATGCTAATAAGAATTAACAAAACAAATAAACAAGTAAATAAATGAACATTGTTGTGCATGATTTATTTCGCATACGACACCTGGTCGTGACCATTTATAATTACACAATTAATATTAAACACTGAAAGCGTTAGTCGCTTTCGATTTATATACTAGTTGTATGATTTATATACTAGTTGTATGATTTATATACTAGTTGTATGATTTATATACTAGTTGTATGATTTATATACTAGTTGTATGATTTATTATTTATTATTATGTTTGATTCGAACATTGCATTGCTATCAGCAGGTTATTGTTGTGTACAGCCGGAGAGATAGTTCCAGTCTACACTAAACTAAATAACAACTAAACACATGTTTGAGCAGATAGCCAGTGTCTTTATTCGCAGAAGTTGACACCAGATGGGCACACCAAAAACCGCTGGATGTACAACATATACAACATTCGTTACAAATTAATATGTGTGAGCATCTCATTTCAATAGTATATTCACATATTGTAATTCCGATAATTATACTGTAATAATTAACATGTCATTCTATGCACAAGAATCCTACACAAATCTCCAGCAGTTTCCGGTTAGAATTCCTGCGATAAACCAGAGATAAAACCACATTTTGTGGGGAAAACTCTGGAAGCATTGGATGCTGCATGCCCAGTGAACATAATTTTTATGTTGTCATATATATGTAACATGTCACATTCGAAACGTATGTTTATGTGCATGTACGAGACGTTTCCGTCCGCTTCGCGATTATATATAACGTTTCATTAATTAATGTGTTATACATCTGTATGTAATAAATCTTATTCGATGTGTAATTATTAATTTGTACAATTATATTACCATAATGGTGCTAATGTAACTAGTAACTATACTCATATAAAATTATTTTTACTCAGATATGTGGAATTTAAGTTGTCACTCCTAGCGAAAAACTGGCTAAAGTGACCCAACTTTATGATGCGCTAACGAAATTACTCACTCACTCCGTGAACTCCAATTATCGTTAGCCAATTACCTACTGATACTCTAGACAACTCAGTTGTATCCACACGATACGCTACAGACAATAGTTTTGGGCTAATCTACGAAACGCTCAAAACATGTAGTCTACACTAAACTAAATAACAACTAAACACATGTTTGAGCAGATAGCCAGTGTCTGCTAAATTAACGTTCAAAAGAATAAGTGCGGCTGCCCAAAAGATTTCTTTTGAGCTCGGTTATGGTTGATCTATTAATATATTTCTTATAAGACGAATTGAGAAATGTTTGTTTCACTCTGAATAATGACAATTATGCATATTTCGGCCATGACAAAGTATATCAAGTAACAATGGTATATCCTGTCTATCTGACAGTACACATGCAATTTTAAGTTTTATAAATTGAGGCTTCTGGATACATGTAACCTTGATTCTAACGAATCCACTACATAACCGTCCTTGGCGGACTCAGATTGCCATCTACCGTGGCGTTTCCAACATCTGTCGTTGACGCCAGACCTGGCGGCTTCTGTAGCGCCGCCTGCTCTCATTGAATGAAGCCCTAAATTGGCGTTTTTTCCACAAACCTCTTTCATTCGGGTTGTGATACATTCTCTAGCCCTAGTATAACTTAAGGGCTTATTCTTATATACCAATTTGCTTGACCCCTTTGAACCGAACATGGGCCTGAAGAAATACATGTCTGATTTAATATCTAAGTTGGCCACATTAATATATTTAGAAATAATTGTTAAAGGACATGCTACTGTGTTTCCTTTGGCAATCACGATTTCGTTGCCCTGTCTATATTGATCTGTTTTACTCTTTTCAATAATCAATTTCAAATGATCTGGCAATATTTCAATATTACTGCATTTTAGTGCTTGAAGTTCCGAAAACCTTAAAAATCCACTGAATCCGAGAACTATCATAGATAGATCTCTAATTACTGTCAAATCTGTTGAATCAGCATATTTTGTACAAATGTTAATGACGTCGTCAGAGTAAACAGGGTCCTTCTTTTGGATTTTCTTTGTACATAATATCTTTGCTGCCTCGACGATTCCGGTAACGAATCCGTTTGATGTCGGATCCAAATGTCCATGTAACTCGTGAATCCATTTTATTGCGTATTTTGCTGAAGACACCACGTTATGCGAACTTCTGTTGTCCACGAGGCTGGTTAGAAATAGCGCCACGTGTACAGAGTCCGCTGGCATAACCGTTCCTCCTATACCGCGAACAAAGTCAGTCCACCGCCGGAATTGTGAATAATATTTCGACACTGTACTGTCCGCTCGGGATCGCAACAACAATGCGGCCATCTTACTTCTCAATACGTCGGTTTTGTTTGATTCTGACACGCCAGTGTCATCTAGCGCCGTTCGTATCTGTTGTGATAGCCCTAAAAGACGAAAGATTAGTCAATTTTGTTTTTAATCACATGACATTATATGTGAAATGGATAGCTCCTAATTTGAAACTCAATATACTGTGTGCAAACATGCCGTTATGTCCTCTTCCGGGGTGAACGATGTGTTCAGACCCGAGGGTTTTCAACCCGTTATTCCCATCCGATATCGCGTCTGCTTCTCGGATTAAGGGCCAAAAAGGCGCAGATTTCCATATGGGAAAAATTAAGGTGCTCTCACATTGCTCATTTTGAATTTTTCTTATGACTGCTGTCAATATTCTAGGGGGAGGAACGATCCAGTTATTCTCGCCCCACCAACATTGCTTCATTGCGTCTACCGCTTCGGTTCCCGGGCACCACCATCTAGAATTAAATCTATCTAGTTGAGAATTGTAATCTGTTGCGAATCTGTCGATTGAGTGTGGTCCCCATAAATTGTTTAATTTGTGAAATATTTCGACGTCGATACACCAGTCATCGGGATCGAAACACCTGCTCAATGCATCTGCACTCATATTGAGTTCTCTCGGTATCCATGTGGGTACCAGCGTGAAATTATTTTCAACGCGCGTTGATTCTATATCAAGCGCGACTTTTTGTAAATGCTCTTTACTACTGCCCTTCGTAATCACGCTCACGACGGCTTTATTGTCGGTGTATAACATGAACCTTCCTCCCGACATGGCCGCTGAATTTGATTTACAAACTCTATTCACAGCTTCTAGCTCTCTCCGTGTGGAGCTACTTCCGGCTTCTGTAGCCGACCAGGTCCCGATTGCTACGGGACCTCTTCCCACTATGGGGTAGGCGGCTGTCGCCCCTGCGCCCTGGGTCTCAACTGGGTGAACACTGCACCTTGATGTTGAGACCTCTGAGGTCTCCACCAGGCGTGCTATACGTCTGGGATCCGAGCCCCCTAGGGCCTCCACCGGGCGTGCTATACGCCTGGGATCAGAGGCCCCCTGCGCTAACACCAGGTAACCTCCGTACCCTGTGTCGGATGCGTCTGTATATGCGCTTCCGGTGTACACATCTGGCTCTGATCTAACTAGATCTTGCCCATTTGCCCGCTGTATATTCGCGGCCCAATATGTTAACTCCTCCCGAGCTTCTGGGGAGATAAGAACTGGTGCGTTCCAGCACACTTTCTGGTTTAAACACATATGTAAATATCGCGTGTGCAAACTGGTTGGCGCGTCGATCCCTCCGTTCATTGAGGCTAATTGCCCCAAAATGCCTGCAAGCAATCTTGCTGGCACCATATCGTGGGCGGAAGCCATGATAAGCTGCAAACGCTGCAGCCCGACTAGAAATGCGTCTAGTCAGTCTTCACTCACGCAAACGCGTCCGACTTCGAAATCCCACTCTAAACCGAGCCATTTCGTAACTTGAGTAGGCTCCCAGTGACTTTTCTCATTTGATATTATGAAACCGAATTTGGTTAAGTCGCCTCGTATTCTGTCACTGACCTCTTGCGTCGCGTCTTTTCCGCGCGCGCCCGCCAAACCGTCGTCCAAATACATAACGACTTTGATACCGTCGTTTCTCCAATATTTCACCATGACTCTAGTCAGCTTTGTGAATATTTGGCCAGCCGTGGAAATTCCAAACGGTAAAACGTTGAAAACGAAATACGTATCGGTCCCGTTGTGTGTCCATTTGAAACCTAAATCGGTTTTGCTAGCGTCCGCGATACAAATATGATGGAACGCGCCTTCAAGGTCAAAATCTACGGCAAAATCACCGATTTCGAAAATCTGTCTTGCGACAGAGCTGTCTTCAAACCTGAATTTGTATTTTGCGAGGTTATCGTTCAAATGCCTACAGTCTAAAACAAGTCTACGCTTGCCATTTCGATTCGTTGCCACCGTCAATGGGTTAATCACCATAGGCGGTTCTTTGACCGCTGTCACGTGATTTTTGGACAAAAGTTTGGTTATTTCTTTGTTTACAAACTCACTATTGTCATTGGAAGATTTGTTGTTTTTTAATTCAATTGGTATGGGAATTTCTACAAATGGCAAACGATAACCGTGTTCTATTACCGAAATGATGTAATCTGAAGCCCCGGCTTCTTTCCAACATGAAATACTCTCCTTTAGAGAGCCTACTGATACGATCGTGAACGCGCATTTATCAACGTGTATTTCTTCTACGTGCATTTCGCCTGCGTGTTCGTTATTTGTTGCGCTTTTATCGACAATACGACATTCACACTCGTCCCTCTCATTAAATTTAACCCCGATCTGGGGATAATAAGAAGGAATACTTAGCTTTGCTTTGAGTGAAGTGGTATTCTGTTTACTCGGGCGGGCGTATTTCCAATGTGACGGATCTCCGCTTGCCAGGCTGTGCTTCTGGTATTCTGGAACTACACTCCAACCGAGCTCGGACGGGCCGGACAGCTTAACCATTTTCTGTCTAACTTTATTATTGTTCAAACCTTCTGACAAACAGTCCGCGGCTTTCGATGTGTTCTGCTGTCCATGGTCGATATGCCATTTGGCCTCTGTGATATTGTCCTGAACAGGCTGAACTTCGTTGAATTTGAAATGTGCTCCGTTTCCGGATCGTTTGAACACATGTACATCCTTTTCTTTCGAACTAAGAATTTGCGTTTTGGAAATTTCTCGTTGGCTCTCGACGATTCCAGCTTTAAGACTGCTCAACTGAGTGGTTAACATTCCATTAAATTGTGTCAATAAACTGTCCTGAGATTTCCTAACTGCCGCTTCGATGCGTTTGCCTAAGTCGTTGCTGTTCATTGTACTAGGAATTTAAGTTGTCACTCCTAGCGAAAAACTGGCTAAAGTGACCCAACTTTATGATGCGCTAACGAAATTACTCACTCACTCCGTGAACTCCAATTATCGTTAGCCAATTACCTACTGATACTCTAGACAACTCAGTTGTATTCACACGATACGCTACAGACAATAGTTTTGGGCTAATCTACGAAACGCTCAAAACATGTATTCTTGCACCCGTTCACGATAACAAGCGGCTGCATAGTACTTATGAATCCCATTCGTTAGTCACCAGAGGTGTCCCGATAATTTGCATACCAGAGGAATATATAATATTCGAGACTTCCCACTAATAGAGTTACTGTTCTTCTGGAAACAATGATGTTGATTCAATAATATCCTAAAATTATCGATATTTATCGGAATTTTTCATCTATACGAACGTATTTTCTCCTCGTATAGTATAACATTGTCTGTCAGTGGACTCGCGACTAGGTATTCGTAAACTAAATGGTCCCAGCCTACGGTCTTGACCATCTAGTTTGCGAATGCCAAGTATCTCGTCCATTGAACTTGACTTAAACCACAGTCCCGTTGTTTCATTGTGTTCGCTATATTTCAGAATCGACGACGAGTTGACTTTCGGAGAAGAAGAATTTTACATTATATACTGAACAATATCTCGATATTCAGAGAGCAATAACTCCACAATTTGGCGAACAATGCACAGTGATTGCTATCGTGAATGCAATTCACCGTCGTGGCAAGCAAGTTCTGAAATATAGCGCCCAAAATGAATCCTATGGAGAGTGTTTAAAATGTTGATGTCTAAGAGAAGTGTAAAATAATTTCACTGAAATTACAAGCTAAAAATAGGAGCAAATAGAAATATCAGACTACAGGGACTTTTGTCGCAATATTCAACAGTTGGAGATGTCATGCCTGCATTACAACACTAGCTAGGCATAACTGTTTACACCACATACAAATTGATATTGTCAGGTTGGGAATTTTCCACAGTTGGATAGCCACTCATATATTAGAAACTTTCGAAATGACACCGGAAAGCGTCATCAGTTGTTAGCGCTGGATTTATGACTCCATAAACGGTCACTACATATACCCTTTTCGGCACTTTACAAAATGTTCGACGCACGAATTTGTTTATATTTGGAATGACCCCCCCCCCCCCCCCCACCCCACCCCCTACATGCGCCGCTCAGCACTTTTCTAGGTGGGACAGTGAGAGTGACCCTTTCAGTTGCAGTTCATGGCTGGAAGAACATTTTGACATTTCGTATATAAACAATGGCCGAAATCACGTTTCTGGTGTTAACTGGAATTTATGCATTACATATACACCAAATATATATTTTCCAATATTGTCAATCACATGTTATATTTATTCGCCTCATTTAGACAATGTCCTATCATATGACTTGTTTTGGTCTGAATTTTGTATCAGTTGTAAGGTTTCTGGTACCAGGCGAAATGTTCAAATTCAGTATCGAGGGGAGCGAAAATTAGTATTAGTCTAGTTGAAGGTCCAGAACACGAATTGGTTCAACTGGTTCTAATTCCACAACACCCCAAACGAATGCTATCTGACTACGTCCATGGACTGGTCACTCCCGCTCCCGTCCTCAAACATTCGAGGCCCCATTCAATTTGACACCACCCGATGAGAACATTCGAGGCCCATCCAATTTGACATCACACGATGAGAGCCATCGAGGTCCCATATAATGTTACACCCCACGATGAGAACCTTCGAGTCCCCATCACATTTGACACCACACGATGAGAGACTTCGGGGCCCCATCCAATTTGACACCACACGATGAGAGACTTCGAGGCCCCATCCAATTTGACACCACACGATGAGAAACTTCGAGGCCCCATCCAATTTGACATCACCCGATGAGGACATTCAAGGCCTCAACTAATTTGACACCACACGATGAGAACCTTCGAGGTACCATCCAATTGTACACCCCACGATGAGGACATTCGAGGCCCCATTCAATTTGACACCACACGTTGAGAACCTTCGAGGCCCCATCCAATTTGACACCACACGATGAGAACATTCGACGCCCCATCCAAGTTGACATCACCCGATGAGGACATTCGAGGCCTCAACTAATTTGAAACCACACGATGAGAACCTTCGAGGTCCCATCCAATTTGACATCACCCGATGAGGACATTCGAGGCCCCATCCAATTTGACACCTCACGATGAGAACCTTCGAGGCACCATCCAATTTGACACCACACGATGAGAACCTTCGAGGCCCCATCCAATTTGACACCACACGATGAGAACATTCGAGGCCCCATCCAATTTGACACCACACGATGGGGACATTCGATGCCCCATCCAATTTGACACCACACGTTGAGAACCTTCGATGCCCCATCCGATTTGACACCAAACGATGAGAACCTTCGAGGCCTCATCCAATTTGACACCACACGATGAGAACCTTCGAGGCCCCATCCAATTTGACACCACACGATGAGAATAAGCGTAATGCATTATTAGCAAAACGCTTTTTAAATTCACCTTAGAGGATCCGCCCAAACAAATTCAAAACCCGGTAAAAATACTTACTCGATATCTTGCTAAAACTATCGCGAAACGAACAATAGGTTCGGTCTCATTAGTTTCTAGCTAAAACGCCCACAAACATTAACATACCTTATGTTCTTGTAGTGTTCTGTGTAATTGTATTATATTATTGCTATTCGACGTAAGCTAGAATTTGAGTGTTGACAGAAATTCAATTGTCACTGGTAATGATTTTACCTATGGCCAATCAACCAATTGGTCACTGTTTTCTCGCAAATCCCGTTAAATGCTGTTAAATTTCGCCAGTGTCAAGTAAATTTATGTTACACTATTGGAGTATGTTTTAATTTACTAACATTTTGAAGTGACAGTTGGAAAATTCGAACACGTGATGCAAACGAAATTTTCCAAATTTTGTGATTTTATTCTCCCCTCAAATGCATATACAGTTTGAAATGTTAAGCTACCCTTACCAAATACCACGTATCCAGGCCCTGCTGATGGCGCAGATCCCATATTATGTCTTATCTTACGGTAGATATATTGGCCACAAATACACGCGTAAGCGCCCAGTGGGTTTCTGATATCTTCTATCATGGATGACAATAATGATATTGTGTACGGCAAAATCTAATAATCTTGCGTTACGACAACTGGCTTGTTTCAAAACAAAACGTCTAAATAACATAAGATTTGTATTCATTCTTATTTTTGTTTTCTTCTTATTCCACCGTTGTCTCCATTTCCATTCTCCCCTTCTTCTTCCGTCTCCTTTTCTGCCATCTATACAAATCTATTGGCATGTGTAATAACACACTCGACTAATTAGTTGCACACATATATTCAAGGGCGTGTGTGATTGATGACAAGATGGAAATGAGTTAACTACACATGTACACTAATATACTATTGTATTCACTTCTCGCAAGCATGTCACTTGTTCCTGCAAAATCGCACTAGTTGTGCATGACATGGAGAGCAGAATTTGCACCGTATGCACTTCCCAACCGTGCATATATTGTCACAATTGCCAATGTCACACGGCGCAATATCTAGCGAGGAGTCCTGTTTGAAATAAAACAGGATGTTTCTCCTATATCAAATATGTTATTTAACAAGACGCACCTCCTTTGACGATTCATCCTCAACCAACGAACACGTATGAGGATACATTACCTGTGTGCACTTATAAGGATAGATTACCGGTGTGCATTTATCACCGCTTCTCCTCGTTCTACCTGTTTCTTGCCAGACAGCCAGTATTGTATTTTGAAATTTAATATTACAACGGCGCTACATCCGATATTTGCAATCCCATTCAAATCGACAATGTGGCTATGAACAACCGCATAGTAATCGAGAATACGGTCGTGAACCGTTTGGTCTGCAAAGATACACTTTAAACAGAACGACTCTATGCATCCACTGTCCCCCTCCCTCGTAGAAATTTCAACCAATAAATTTTTGATTGTGTCAAATGTTTAACTGACATTCACCAGATCAAGGTTCCATGGTGGCTCAGTTAATAACACGCATACCTATGAATCGCCACATGTTTGTTTCTAGCGACAATCAATCAAGGCGGACATCGCCCAATGTTGTACATAGCACAATGCACGATGAAAATATCTTCGTTGAGATGGCTGACAGATAATGTGACTCCTTTGCCAACTTTTGGCGTCAGTTGTCCATAAAAAATACCAAATTCTTGTAAGACCAAAATGAAACATCATTAAGGAAAAATTGGACGACAGATAGATACTGTCTTGTTGATCTATTAGTCCATGTTCTTCGGTGTTGTGAGTCCCTTCACAGTGTTACTGCTGTGGACTTGCACATTTACGATAACCCAAACATAAACCTCCATGTTTACATGTATAGTGTGCAGTTTGCGTAGGATACCCAGTACATACCCTTCCTCTCGTAGGATACCCAGTACAGACCCTTCATCTCGTCGATAATATATTGAGTTTACCGACAAAAAGAACGAGCGGTTCACCTCCATATCCTGAAAGTTCAAAGTTCAAAAATACTCGTAGATTGATTGGCATTTTTGACCCAAGTAAACTGCCAAAATACGTGTATCAGACAGTGCATAGTTCATGCACATTTCAACATATGGAGGGCACTATATATCACAGTCTTCGCATGTTTATCCGTGGCTGTAACATTTGTTTTGTATACTATTGTTATATGATCACACTGCCCAGAATTGAAACCACAATTCTTAATGATCAAGTGGGTGAAACGCCCTGTGGTAACATATGATGATGATTTAGTATTGTTGAACATACTAATTGCATGTAACCCACAAGTAATATACAATACCACACATATTAACATTATTACAAACATAGATATAGGTATGTTGGCACCGATGATCGGATCACAAGTTGCAGAACTTATCAGAGCTCATGTCCTTTGGCATTCAGCTGCTAATTCAATACGTTTATTTGATATTATAAATATATTAAGAGCTTCTTCCTTTGCTGTTTAATGTGGCTATCGTTTCGTGTCAGGAGAGTAGGAGAACAATTTGATATGAGACTTAAGATAATGTGATGATCTATGATATGAGACTTAAGATATTGTGATGATCTATGCATGTTGTGTGGTGCCTCATTGCCTCATCGGTAAGACGTTTACACGCAGGAACCTGTATCGACATGGGAAGTTATATTTATCTCGAAATACTGTTAGGGTGGATACACACATGCATGTAATCTCTGTAAATATCGTGTATTTGGCGTTTTACATGGATCATACAGACCATGTAATATGTGTCTGCTGATAACCCAATCATTGCGGCTATGTTTGACCACAGTGAGTAACGCTCTGAACGTGTAGAGTGTCGTTGACTGGACGAAGTCGTCAGGCCGCTTAAAATAATTGTTGGCGCGATAACCCAAATGTTGGACGTTCTGTTTAAATCATTGTCAGTCTTCTCTTGGTTGTATACCAGTGATAGTCCCAGGATTTCCACAACGCAGGGGCTATATTATACCGGAAGCTACCGGGCTGACCATTACATATTTCATCGACCGGAGGTGGGGGCATGCAGCAACATGGGGCCTACCCCCCTGAAGCCACGAAGCCACTCCTGATTTGTAAATATTGTAGTTGACAGTCATATCTGCCGTGCCTGTTTGCTACGAGTGATTAATCTCATATGCAGCAATTGATGCTATTCATATAATTATGAACATATTATTACAGCTTTAAATCTGAAGGTATACAGAAGGTGGTGTTGCTGCATGTGTGTCTTCATTCGGGAAAAGGGTTGTCCAGCTACGAGTCCACAACTACGTCACCTTTCCTCTCTTGTGTTATATACACACAATTTACAACTATGGAATATTTAAGTAAAACATTATGTTGTACATTCTTGCCCAGATAATCCCGGCCGATACATTCAACTAAATCCCTTAATTATTCGAAACTTTCGAGAACCAGCCCCCTCCCCCAATCATGGATTATAGTCCAAAATGTGATAATTCAAGCCTGTACAGGCTAAAATGGTGACAGTTAGGAACTTGTTCATCCTTTGGCCTGAGATTCTGGGTTAAAATGGGGGGGGGGGGGGTGACTCTTTTTTCTTTCAACGTTGTACATGCATTATTGTTTTGGCGCTGTAATGGATATATGCAAAGAAATCCCAATTGAAAGTTATCACATGAGCTCGCCCTCAAATTATCCGAGCAATCTCAACAAACTGGTATTGTCTGTCTTAATGTTCCAATGCCTGTATTCAAGGCATGAGAGCACCATATCTGATTGTTAAAATTTGAACTGAGGCCATGCATAGTCGAGGAACAAATATCCTTATCCTGACTCGATTCGGCGTTGTCCGATTAGGCTAAATCACTTTATAACATGGAATTCACCATGTATGAGTTAGTTGATTGCCATGTGTATTAATATAGCACTTCCAAAAGGTGGAGCCAGAAAGCCGTTCGGGTTCTGCTGGACGAGATCAAATTGGGAGTCAGTGTGTGGGGCATTAAACACTCATGTATCACAATCGTCCTAAAATAGCTTCAAAAGTCTACACATTGATTTTTATTTTGGATGACCCTGTTTCCAAGAAATGACGAGAAACAAATCAAGTATAAAATCGACAGACTCAAATCCACTTTTCGAAATGAACTAAAACTCGTGAAAAACAGCAACATATATCAGACAGGATTTATTCATTTCGGCACCCATGAAAAAAGACATGTTTATGACTGGCCTGAAATCTCTTGATAACAGTTAGTTTGATTTTGGCTTATAACTACTCACCGGTGTCGCCTGTTGAAATGGAACAATCGCGCGCAGGCAATTAATGCTATCAATGATTGGTGTGACCATGTAAAATACATGTATTTTACATACAGACATTACATGCATGTGTGTATCCACCCTTAGGGTGTTACGGAAATGGATTAGTGGGAATTTCCCGACTCGTTACAACTGATATGTTCAGTTTCGTTTAGTTGTACACTGAGGTTAATTTGGGAATCAGGGAGCTAAATGTGTTCTAGAGTCGGGGAGCGAGTACACCGTGCTAAAGGTGAAGGTAACTGAAGAATGACCCTCACCTGATACATGCGACACGTTATTAAAGGATGACATCGCGTTTATTTGATTTGTGCATAATATCTAAATAATTTAAACTGGTGAATGAATGGGGGAATGGATTTTTGTGAGCGGGAAATTTATTTAACTAGCTGCTGTAGTTCTGGGTTTTTCCAGATTAAGTTGGCCGTGGGATAGCCCTGTCGTACACTAGGGGATTTATTTTAAAAAGTAAACACATGACATATGATTTTTCTTGCATTTTCGTGATCAACTGGTGTCAATCTAGCTGGGTAAACATCACTGGTATGGCCTGCAGGCTTCAATTCAGTGAATTTGGCCGAAACGTTAACACTGTCGCCTATGTGAAATAATTTAGTTCAGTGATTCCTTATGAATGACTTAGAACGTTGGACTCTTGGTTGTTCATCTGGCCTAACAACTTATATTTAGTTTTGTATAATTGTTAACAAATGTAAAAAATTATTTTAAAAAATGATAAAAAATGACAATTTTTTTTAAAGAATGTAAGAACAGATAATAAAAATATCCGAACCTATTATATTTATAATATTTTCTAACATTCTTTAACATTTTTTGGTCATTTTTTATCATTTGTTAACAATTATACAAAACTAATATATAATTTGTTAGGCCAATGCATTCTCTTATATATGCGAGGCGACCTATGGTCGACTCGCATATATAAGAGAATGCATTGGCACAGGGTCAAGTGGGTAGAACTGGAATTCTAACTCGCTCATTATTTAACTGGAACTTCTTATTATTTCCCACTGGACCATGTTTTTGATTGTGGAAACTTATTCGTGTAGTTGGAAGGTAAAACTGCACACCTCTAATTGACCACAATTGGAAGACGGAACGTTGCATAATTTGAGCTTCAGTGATGTTGTGCGATAATGTAGAGTTATCCATCTTAGCACATTTGCTGGACATATGTCCACAAACAAGGTTTTTTTTTATTTCACATATATATTAATTGTCGGTATACTACAGGCGATAATATCTAAAATAATACGGGTTTGTTTGTTTAGTGTTGTTCTGAGCTTGATATGTCCAGTAACTGATCTCAGAAATTACATCGAGTTTTGATAATGCCACGAATTTCATCTCCGGATTACGCCGTTGAGAGTTGAGATCATAATTCAGATTCATATTCATATCCAAAGATTAATATTGTTTAAGTACTGACCTGTTCTGACGGGGAACTTGATAATATTGAACTAACAATGCAGGGAATATATTTCATTGTTACAATGTAATACTTGTTCCTGAATAACCCATTTCACAGTAGGGGCTAATTTTTTTCACACTCGAGGGTGCATGATTTGTGTGAATGCTGTGTGCCAATATAACAATAACATTGAATTGATTACCCGCGAAAAATTGCATAATAGTAAGCGACGCAAACGGAATAGGTTCACCAAAGTCGGTTCACCAAAGTCACCTAAATCATGCAAATCGCGAACTGGAACCATCACCTACAGTGAATTACATTATTAATGAGCAGGTATTAACTAAGAAATATTTTACCTGTACTGTTGTTCTTTCAATGTTATAAACTTCGATGTCCGAACATCAACACGTTAACAGGTTTTGAACTGGTCGAGCATTAACCCTTTACCCAACAAAGACGCCAAAAACGCCCAAATAAAGCTTTAACAGCCTAAAATATCTTCGGTCTGTCTCAATAACACCATACAAATATGGATATCATTGGAACCGGTTCATCGACCACATTGTGATGGTTACAGTTATGCCCTGTGCCAATGCATTCTCTTATATATATGCGAGTCGAGCATAGGTCGCCTCGCATATATAAGAGAATGCATTGGCCTAAAAAAACATCTTTTTTAACACTTTTTACCATTTTTTCTTACATTCTTTAACTATTTTATAATTTTTTCTTACATTTTTTAACATTTTTTATAATATTTTTCTACATTCTTTGACAATTTTATCATTTTTAATATGTGTTAAGCCAATGCATTCTCTTAGATATGCGAGGCGACCTATGGTCGACTCGCATATATAAGAGAATGCATTGGCACAGGGCCGTTCTGTTGGGTTAAGTATTATGTGTGTGATCCCAAATTTGGTAATTTGTGTTCAACAGTTGGAAATGTCGTGCCCCACTGCCTGACAAAGCATCAATTTCAAATTCCACACGATATAGGTTTAAAGTGTTCTGGTATGGGTTTTCAGTACATGTAGGGAATTCCACTTGAAATTCGACTTGGAAAGCCTGAGATACTAGTTGGATTATATAAGCGCACGGGTGAGTTCAAATGGAATATCCTGGACTTTTAAATTTTGGTCTGTGCACTAAGGTGGACACACTCCATCCAGCGGTTACTCCCTGTGGACATACCCCAATCAGCAGGTATTCCATGTGGACTATAATACTCTCTATAATAGTCCCTGTCTTCGATTGAACACTTCGAATCTTTTTTTTTATTTTGTGTTATTTGATAACGTTCTATTTTCGGAAAAATTATATTACTCTTAACAGGAAATGGGCTTCGGATTGATATTATGTCAAATGAAACTCAGAATTCTGACATCATGTCTCTGAATTCTGATTTTATAGACAAATAATTATAATTATATAAGTCAGATTCGAAATCCTCTCCTATCGCCCCCCCCCCGGGTCATAAGTGGTTTCTGGCTACCAGTTGGCTTTCCAGAGTCTGATCCTAAATCCGAACCGCTCTCCATGGTCCCTCACATGTGTGCGGCTGACGTTCTCTGGAATAGTGTGTCTATGTGGTTGCAAGCCTACACCGATTGTCACAGTCAGTCCGACACCCCGGTCACATAACGAGAGCAATACGATAATTGGTGAATTGGATTCTGCCGTACTATTCAGAATCTTGTTCGATATTCGTTCCTCTCGGTCCCTCCGTGTGTATTAGTAATATGACGCGGGGGTCGGGTAGAATAGCAGCCAGTGGTGCAAATCATGCACCCCTTCCCATCGAAATAGCGAGCTGGTCCGATGATGGGGGTGGTGGGGGTCGGGTAGCGATATGGTCCGATGATGGGGGCGGTGGGGGTCGGGTAGCGATATGGTCCGATGATGGGGGCGGTGGGTGTCGGGTAGCGATATGGTCCGATGATGGGGGCGGTGGGGGTCGGGTAGCGATATGGTCCGATGATGGGGGCGGTGGGGGTCGGGTAGCGAGATGGTCCGATGATGGGGGCGGTGGGGGTCGGGTAGCGAGATGGTCCGATGATGGGGGCGGTGGGGGTCGGGTAGCGAGATGGTCCGATGATGGGGGCGGTGGGGGTCGGGTAGCGATATGGTCCGATGATGGGGGCGGTGGGGGTCGGGTAGCGAGATGGTCCGATGATGGGGGCGGTGGGGTTCGGGTAGCGAGATGGTCCGATGATGGGGGCGGTGGGGGTCGGGTAGCGAGATGGTCCGATGATGGGGGCGGTGGGGTCGGGTAGCGATATGGTCCGATGATGGGGGCGGTGGGGGTCGGTAGCGATATGGTCCGATGATGGGGGCGGTGGGGGTCGGGTAGCGTGATGGTCCGATGATGGGGGCGGTGGGGGTCGGGTAGCGATATGGTCCGATGATGGGGGCGGTGGGGGTCGGGTAGCGATATGGTCCGATGATGGGGGCGGTGGGGGTCGGGTAGCGATATGGTCCGATGATGGGGGCGGTGGGGTCGGGTAGCGATATGGTCCGATGATGGGGGCGGTGGGGTCGGGTAGCGATATGGTCCGATGATGGGGGCGGTGGGGGTCGGGTAGCGATATGGTCCGATGATGGGGGCGGTGGGGGTCGGGTAGCGATATGGTCCGATGATGGGGGCGGTGGGGGTCGGGTAGCGATATGGTCCGATGATGGGGCGGTGGGGTTTGGGTAGCGAGATGGTCCGATGATGGTGGCGCTGGGGGTCGGGTAGCGAGATGGTCCGATGATGGGAGCGGTGGGGGTCGGGTAGCGAGATGGTCCGATGATGGGGGCGGTGGGGTCGCGTAGCGAGATGGTCCGATGATGGGGGCGGTGGGGGTCGGGTAGCGAGATGGTCCGATGATGGGGGCGGTGGGGTCGGAAACTAAAGTTGACGCTGGGCGCGGGCTTCAAGCCATAGAAACACTATCCCGTTGAGAACATTCACCTACACAATTTGGAGGGTCTATGGAGAGGGTTTCTGACTGTAAAGACAATTGGTAGCTAGAAACAAGTTCATTGTTTTCATATTAACTCTCAGGCTGTTGGTGGTAGGGGTGGCAACAGTTAATGTGTGTTCTTGTCGACCTGCAGTTTATCTAAGTTATCCCCACTTCAGATCACCTATGACCCCCATGGAGGCCCCAATTTGGGCGGATGTCGAATCTGACTTGTATAGCTCTTAAGTCTGACTTATAAAATCAGAAGTATGTGGTTATAAAGTGAGAATTCTGACTTAGTTTGTTTTATTGTATGTATACGTTTCCGTCCGTTACGACTTGCCTGACTGGCTCAATTTGTTTCCTCCAAA
The DNA here is from genome assembly GCA_032622095.1 of Siphonodentalium dalli. Lineage (NCBI taxonomy): Eukaryota > Metazoa > Mollusca > Scaphopoda > Gadilida > Siphonodentaliidae > Siphonodentalium > Siphonodentalium dalli. The sequence continues at coordinate 26,945,227 of CP136067.1, forward strand.
TAACACGAATATAAACTATTAGAAAATACTTCGAGTGAACATCGTCACCTACTTTGGATTTACCCTTTCTTTACTAATTGGATTCTCCCATCAGTTATAAACTGATACTTTGGAATGTCCTATTATTCATTCGGAGGAATGTTCAACAAAATTAATAATCACGCAACAGACATATTTCCTAAGGGAAGTACATGTTGATGAGAATGTATAAGAACCGACAATACAAGTGCAGAATGATGCCGACCCGATTGTGGGAAATGTTCTGATAATAGAGACCTTTCTCAAAATCCCGATTACGGATAGGATACATTGTCCCAGTAATGTGGATACCATCGCAACTTACATACGATGGTTAATTGGTGAGATGGCATAAGCCCCACTATTTTCAATTACACATATATATGTGATGGAAACAGTAACGTGTGTATCTTTCAGATCCCATTTTATTGTCCATGTGTTGTACAGCATACGGATAATGTTAGAGCCCCACAAGCAGGACATATGGCACATCCTTGAAACATCAGCATGCACATATCTAAACTGTGTTGGGTATATTTCGTTTAACATAAGAACCCCCGTGCGTAAAGATCGAATGTTTGGCGGTATACTGGCTGGATATTTTAATCGTAAGCGTGATTTTGCGAAAGATCTCTAAGTTCATCATGACCTTAAGGGATCGACCTGTTCGTAGTAAATCATGGGTTAATGCATGGCGATAACATGCCATTTTAAATGACGAGCCCATACTGAAGATTGTTTTCTCTTATTATTTTTTTCTTCAGAAAAGTCATTTCGGCTGCTTCATTCTGTGACATGGACTCCCATCCGTTCGATTAGTTCTGCTGCACACATCATATCATACTGTGCCTCGTGCCATTCAGCTGCATATCCATAATGTAAAATCGAAGCAGTCGAATTAACGCGACAGCCACACTGGACGCGGATGTCCAATAATGCGAATCCGGTCTTGGTACATTGATTTCCGAAGAAACAGAGAGACACGAATCTGCTTAACAGGACGGTATAGAAAAGGGTACGAGAAAACCATAGTCAGAAATGGTCACGCCACCAAGATCATATTATTAGCCATAATTTGTTTAGATATTATCGCCTGTAGCATACCGACGATTAAAACGTTGTTTTATGACATATGTCCAGCCAATGTACTAAGATGGATGATTCTACATTATCACAAAACATCACTGAAGCTCAAATTATACAACGTTCCATCTTCCAATTGTGGTCAATTAGAGGTGTACATTTTTACCTTCCAACTACACGAGTAAGTTTCCGCAATCAAAACATTGTCCAGTTGGAAATAATAAGAAGTTCCAGTTAAATAATGAGCGAGTTAGAATTCCAGTTCTACCCACTATACTAGCTTCACTACAATTATACAGATCAACAACCATTACAATTTACATATACACAAATCAGTTGTATTACATACAGGTGTGTGTATAAATGAAGAGGTTTAATATATTTAAATTTGCACATACACACTGTGTGTTAACTTTTTTTACAATTGCTTTCATGCAGGTGCGACACTTGGTCCATTTCTCAAGAGTGGAAGGCCTGAAGCAGAAGACATCCGACTATCTCTACAGAACTTCTCGTTTGCTTTCAGTTCATTTCGAAGATTCCATGTTTATTACTGAGCTAAAGAAAAGCCTTTACCCTGGAACTGTACCAACTCTGTTTAATGTGCCAAATCCGCCACCAAAAATTACGACAAAGCGTCGAATTATACAGCGACATCATGAAGTTGACAACAAGGGAATTGCAGGTGAGTTTTACTATATCATATATCAGATGTTTGATTCCATGCAGCTTGAGTTCACATGAATTCTACATCTTCAGACATACCGGAGATATTATATACTCTAATTAATATATCTGGAAATACTATACATATGCTTGCTATATATACATGTATGTATGAGTAGATTTAGTTTTCAAGGTTAAAAACACAGCAATAGTTTGCTGTGGTATTTATGAGTTGGTCAGATATATACACATGGGTTGAAATGTTAATAACCTGAAGTATATTTCGCTACTTTTCAGTTGACACACATGATGGTCCTAACTTACCCTGTGCCAATGCATTCTCTTATATATGCGAGTCGACCATAGGTCGCCTCACATATATAAGAGAATGCATTGGCCTAACAATTTTTTTATCATTTTTTTTAAATAAATGTTTCTTACAATTTTTAGGACATAAAATAAAAAACATCCATTACCGTGCAGGGAGCCCCACACATATATAGAATCATATACAAGAGTGTCGTCTGCTCATGTTTGTCTGGGGCTCTGTATGGGTGAAATTATAAAATTGTTAAACAATACAAGAAAAAATTATTAAAATTGTAAAAAATTGTTAGGCCAATGCATTCTCTTATATATGCGAGGCGACCTATGGTCGACTCGCATATATAAGAGAATGCATTGGCACAGGGTAAAAAAAGCAGTTGAATGAGTTACCTGCGTCACACGAGTTACCTGCTCATCTACAGCATGCACGAATTGAAAGATAGTTGAAACGTGAACGTGTTCGCGCTCATCGACTGAAGAAAAAGCTATAATCATCAAAACGTGCTAAGAGAAAGCTGAAACTAGATTCCGTACTTTCCGATATAAAGCAGATCATTCCTGACAGCGCATATAATTTTGTCAAGTCTCAGGTAATAATCAAAGGAAGAAAGAAAAAAGGTCACATATTTGACAACAAAGATAAAATGCTTGCATTATCATTACATTGTCAGAGGCCAAAAGCATATAGTTTTTTGTCAAAAATATTCGTCCTTCCCAGCATTCGTTCTCTACATCGTTGGTACAATCTACTGGATGTTATTCTAGATTCCCGGATCACATACTTGATATTTTGGAGAAGAAATTTGCCGCAATGCCAAAATTAGAAAGGAGCTGTGCTGTGTTCGATGAAATGAGCATAAAGCAAAACCTCAAATATGACAAAAATGCAGACAGACTCATTGGATTAGAAGATTACGGACCGAACACTGGTCAGTCAAAAATGATTGCTAACCACGCCTCAGTCTTCGTGTTTAGAGGATTAGTCCAAAAGTGGGAAAGCCAGTTGCCTTTTATTTTTTGAGTGATGCGACACCTTTCTCTAAATTGAAATAGCTGTTATTTGAAGTTATTGACAAATTAAATGCTACAGGACGTGTCGCCAAGATTGTTATTTGTGATTTAGGGTCAGGAAACCGAGCATTATTCAAAAACCTTGGAATATGCAGTGAGAAGCCATTCTTTGAAAAAGATGGAAGAAAAATATTTGGCATGTTCGATCCACCTCATGTAATCAAATATACAAGAAATTATATCATGAAATATGATTTCAAGATTGACAATGATATTATCAAATGGTCATATGTGCGAGAATTTTATGATCGGGATTCAAAACAACAAATTCGTTTGTGTCCCAAAATCGGTAAAAACATATGGCACTGACTAACTTTTCCAAAATGAGGGTGTATTTAGCAACACAGTTGCTGAGTCGAACTGTTTCTGCTGCATTATACACCTATATTTCTATTGGTGCTTTACCAGAAAAGCCAAAACCAACAGCCGGTTTCATTAAAAAATTTGATATGCTTTTCGATTGCTTCAACTCAAAGCACATGGAAAGCACACTCAAACCCCATCGATCAGCATTGCAGCATTGGGTCACTCCACGAACATTTTTTAAAAGAGTGCAAGATCTGGGTGGAGAAAATGAGACCAGTTCGAAACAAGCAGGAGCTACCCTTCCTAAATGGATGGACAGTTTCCATCGCTTGTCTGTTGATCTCTGGAAGCAACTATATGAAGACGGACTTAAATACCTTCTTACTAACAGACTAATTCAGGATAGAGAACCTGTTTTCAGGTATCAGATCTTCAGGTGGATTTCGGGATAATCCAGAGGCTAATCACTTCGCAAATTCTTTCAGGAAATGCTTTGTCACTACAGCACTAAAACCGCCAAAAACATCAAATTGCATCGATGATGCTGACAAGATTTTAGTTACCATCGGAAGTATCTGTACCAAACAATCAAGCCAACCAACTAATTTGGATTTTCCAGTACCACAAGACACTCAAGCACAAATTGTCACAGGCGTCAGTGATATTGTGGCGTCATTACCGATATCTAATGCATTAATGTACATTGCGGGATACTGCATCTTTAAAGCAACTGAAAACTACACAAGCTGCAATTGTGTAGATAATTTAATTGTGACCAAAAAAAGCAATCAGATGGTGACAGAAAACAATTATTCACTTCTCTGAAAGACATCAATCAACCCAGAGGAGAATATGGGGGACTAAAAATCCCAACTGACGACACGTTCATGAAATTCACTCTCCTTGAAGGAATATTTATCACCCTCTTTCCAAATGTAATGTACCATGGCAAGATACATGCAAGGCTGAGAGCATCCATGCATGGTGCCAGTGATGTGAAATTCCAATGTTGTGATTCAGGTGGCAAGAAAATCACGGATCTATTTATCATTCTGAAAATCCATGCAACATTGAAATTCCAACATCACGACACTAAACAGAAAACACGAATCGCAAGAATAGAAAGCTACTAAAAATTGGTCATCTGTAAATACATGTAAGTATCAATTTTCTCATCTCCACTAGCATGAGCATGTATGTGATTTTTTTTGTCTGTGAAACACTGGACAAACGTAACAGATTATGTGATAAAACATTGTTTATTCCCTATTAGTTCTCTATTGGGAGCCATATCTCCTGGCACAGAGACCCTCTCAGAAGCTCAGGCTAAGAGTGCAAATTAATTACATATAGCTGTATGCGATTGTCGTATCTCTCTATACAGTAGCTTTGACAAGGCTTTCAAATTATCTTGAAAACAATAATATTATAAGTGAAAATCAGTTCGGATTCATGAAGCACACAAGTACAATTGATAGTGCATTTATATATACTCGTAACCATAATAAACCGATATTAAAGAGATGGACAGACTTTGTATACTGCATTCATAGCCAATAGTATTTGAAAAACTGAAGCAGATAGGTATAAGGAGGAATAACTTTAAAATGTTGAAATTGAGTATTTTAAAAGTTCATATATGGTAGACACAAAAGCAGGATACGGCCGTGCAAACGTTTCGACGTTTGGAGTCCGCCAAGGATATTAAGATCACCCACATTATTCAAAATATTCATTGATGATATAAGATATGAATTTGATCCCTCGTGTTCTCCTATCCGATTAGGAGATCAACTGATAAGTCATCTACTTTTGCGGACAATTTGGTTATGTTCCCTGACACAAAAGATGGTCTCCAAAAATGTCTAAATAAACAAGACGCATATACGCTCGTTAATTGTCTAAGTGTCAATACTGAGAAAACAAAATGTATTGTATTTCGAAAATGATACACCCGAAATGTGCCAAATTTTCAAATAAATGGGGCTATAGTAGATGTCGATAAAAAGAGTATAACAACTTAGGTATAAACTTTTGTGCCAATGGATCATTTAAGAAGGCACAGACTGAAATGCAACTTAAAAGTATGAAGACAGTATTCTCTTTGAGAAAGTCTCTCCGAGAACATTCTCTGTTCTCTGTTAATTTGTGTGTTAAATTCTTTGCCAAACTCATCAAGCCAATTATTCTTTACGGATGTGAGATATGTGCTTCAGATATAAATTTCAACAGATTAAACACAATACCTTGTGAAATTACTCACATAAAGTTGTGCAAGTCTGTACTCGGAGTTAGCAAATAGGCGTCTAACCATGCAGTTCGGACTGATCTCGGGAGATACCCGACAGTGATCGATGCTCTATCAGAGCTATCAAATACACAGCGCGAATTTCTGAAACAGATCCACATTCACTCATCTATACCACAGCTATGTCCAGCGATGAATTTGTCATCCCTGAACATGAATCAGTGAGACTCGGCATTCCAAAATTAAATGAAATTGTTCACAATGTCTCAATTCACAAACAGATAAATGACATTAAAATCAAATTGACAGAAAGCCACATAGAGAATTATAAAACTGATATTTTCAACGATGACAAATGTTCGGGTGCGAATCAGTTAAAGACGTACCGTGTAGTCAAACACCATTATACACAAGAACCTTATCTTAATATTGTCCAGAATATCGACACAAAAAATATGTTTTGTAAACTAAAAATTAATAATCATAACTTGGAAATTGAAAAGGATCGCCATAAACTGCCAAAAGTGTCACTTGATGAAAGAATTTGTAGGAAATGTAACATGGATGTTGAGAATGAAGAACACTTCCTTGTGTGATGCAACACATATGATAAGATGCGTAAACACTTCTTTTGTGAGATAGGAATGACGAGTGATAAATTTATTGGATTGAATGATGGCCAAAATTTACAATACATAATGCAAAACAACGAGCCTCATACATGCAACATAATCTGCAACATGGTCCGGACATTTTTCAAAGAAAGGTCAAATTCTTCTGATATAATAATGGAATAGTTACTTCAGTATATGTATTATGTTGAAGCATTGTTGACATTGTTATATTCTTTTTATATATATATTTGTTATTTTGACATCGGTCTCGTGTGGACGTGTTATGTCATTAAACTATCTATCTACGATGATAGTATCTTATACATTCAGCCAACACTTATACGATTAGATAGCGAAATATACTTAATCGGGTTCACGATTAGATAGCAATTGTCATTTACTCGCAATATGACGTGTGACGCGAGAGGTAAGGATTGAGGCCATAACGGAGATAATTGAAGAACTGTTTCAATGAGCGTCCCCCTAAATTCACCAAGCCCATATATGCACCCACCCCATATGAGAATTTGACTTATGGCAGACCAAAGTTGTTCGCTTGTGGTTTAGTAAATTTCCGCTATTTGGCCAAAGTACGTTCTACATGTATATAGAGTTATCGCCCTTCCGTTCTATATAGAGTTATCGCCCTTCCGTTCTATATAGAGTTATCGCCCTTCCGATTAACTCAGGATCGTCATTTCGAAATGTAATCCTAACCTCGCGTGGAACCTGTCACTGCGTTTTAAAGTCAATCGCTATATAATTGTGAACTCCGATTAAGTAGCTTTCGTGAATATATTAAATTGAATTAAAATCAGCCTTGCAGTTTGTTGTTATCTTTCTGGCAAACAACATTGACGTACCTCATTCACAAAACATGTTGGCGCGAAGTTACCATTATACATGTTTGAGTATGCGTTGTGTAAAGAACATTTCAGCTTCTCCACTCCCACTCTCATCAACAGATTTTCCTACTTTTGAAAAATACTGTTTGAAAAATCGACGCTGGCGAGCATTGAACAAATCAAAGTCAGATTTATGGAACTAATGTGATGACTTCCTCATGCCTGAATAAGTCTCAAATCGCCGCGGACATTTGCGGGTCAAAGGTCGCTACAATAAATCAGTGGTCGCTACAATATATCAGTGGTCGCTACAATATATCAGTGGTCGCTACAATATATCAGTGGTCGCTACAATATATCAGTAAGATAAACTTTGGGTATATCTTTTAATGTTGCGGAATATTGACTACAACCGCGCGTGCTACCATAAACCGTACTAATCCTCAATATATCGGGTTATACGTCATAGGGCGTCAATTTAAACCAATGCCTCGTCCGCTTCCATAACTATACACAACACGAACTCGAGAACACGAGGACATTGGGGCCAGTCAGTGTTTAGTGAGGGCAGATGTTAGTCGAACATATCTGAACATAACCCGGATGTTTCACAGGATTAGTTCAGGTGAGTATTCGGGTATGTCCACACGCTGCTAAATACAACTGTGCACGAAATTCAAGGTTGGCGATTATCGCAATACGATAGGGGAACACCCCGACGTTCGTACTCTGATATCACCGATTTGTGTACCTACCCTGTCTGACCTAGGTTTCAAGGGAAAAGAATGATTTGATTATATCTGTCGTCATATATATACAAGGTCCGAATGTTAAACAGCTCTCTGTTCAACATTCGCCAGTGAAAACCACACATGCTAGGCGTGCGCTCTATTGTGAATTAAAGTACCATCTGGGAGTGTATACATTCCTGCAAACATGGACCCGGTCAGATCATGAGTATATGAATTTAAAAAGCCTCAAAATGAATATCGAATACTCTAATTGTTGTTGAGCATTGTTGTTGAGCATTGTGACCCATAATGTATGTATAAATTACACATATTTTTATAGACATAGACAGTTGTGTGGGCACAGAGGATCTGGGCTCAAGTTATGGCAACTTACCAGAGCCCCTCTCCTATGGCATTAAGCTGCTAATAAATGTATTTAGAGATAGGTTCAAAATTTGTGTTTAAAGTGGCTGCTGCATGCTGTTGCTGTTTGTAGTGGATATGTTCTCGCGTTAGAGAGTATAGGGTAACATCTATGAGAAGCGGTCTGTCGAAGAAATAAATGAATGGACTGTCTCGAAAATGCGCGTATTGTTTCACTATAGTGCGGAATACCGAACAGGAGATCTTTTTTCCGAGACGATAGACAAATTAAGTTCATCCAACCTTGCCCACATACGTTCTCTGGAGTCTGCGTACCAAGGACAACTGAAGAGAAAATTGTTTGCGTCTTCACATGGATGACCACAACTACATGTTGGTTGAGCCGAGATGTAATTTTCCTGTTTGACGAAGTTTAGATCACTGCAGTTATTTCTGAGTCTACAGTGCAGTATGTTTAGTTTCCTCTGACCAGCGTTAAAGTACGATGGGGTTTTTATAGTCATTTCCTGTTTGCAAAAAGTTTTATATATGTTACTTATTATTTCGTCTTTGGTTGGTTCTGATGAGGGAAGTTTTTTGCTGTCGGTAGTGGTTTTGCATGATAAATTCCATTCATCAATCATGGACGAATACTCTAATACTGCACGGATTTTGAATGTGTTCTCTGTTCAGCATTCGCCAGCGAAAACCACACAAGCTTGCCGAGCGATCTATATATGATTAATTAACGTAGCTTCCGGGAGTGTATATATGTGACCCGCCATATCAAATCCAGTCGGAAGTCGGGATTTTTTTACCCTGTGCCAATGCATTCTCTTATATATGCGAGTCGACCATAGGTCGCCTCGCATATATAAGAGAATGCATTGGCCTAACAATTTTTTACAATTTTAATAATTTTTTCTTGTATTCTTTAACACTTTTATAATTTCACCCATACAGAGCCCCAGACAAACATGAGCAGACGACACTCTTCTATGTGCTTCTATATATGTGTGGGGCTCCCTGCAGGGTAATGGATGTTTTTTTTATTTTATGTCCTAAAAATTGTAAGAAACATTTATTTAAAAAACATGATAAAAAATTGTTAAGCCAATGCATTCTCTTATATATGCGAGTCAACCATATGCACAGGGTAAAACAATCCCGACTTACGACTGGATTTGATATGGCGGGTCACATATTGGGTTTATGTTGGGCACTCTCTATCCGAGTCAAAGATCTTTGGAAAATGACAAATCCGAATATCAAACAGCTCTCTGTTAAAAATTCGCGAGTGAAAAGCAAACATGCTGGGCGGGTACTCTATAGTGAATTAAAATAGCATCTGGGAGTATCTACATCCCTACAAATATGGGATCGATCTGATCATGGGCATGTTACAGTAAATCAGTGAAATTAGTAATTACGCGAAGTCCCTGAATCGATTAGTAATTTCGTGAAATCCCTGATATGAGTAGGGATTTAATGAAATAACTAGAACATTCAGGGATTTCGCGTAACAATTCATTTTTAAAACTCTCCTCCTTGTTATCGGACGCCATTTCGGAATGAAGATGAATGAATAGAAAACAACCCAGTATTTATAGTAATAAGCAACTATTAATTTTAGTATCACTCAAATGATTAAAATAAACTTCCATAATCCCACTTCGCTGATAAATTATAATAATGCCAGCAGAGAAGTTAATTAGACATTGATGACTTATATTGTGTAAAGTAGCAAATGTGACTCTTAACCCTTTACCCAACATAAGGGCCCTGTGCCAATGCATTCTCTTATATATGCGAGTCGACCATAGGTCGCCTCGCATATATAAGAGAATGCATTGGCTTAACACATTAAAAATTATAAAATTGTTAAAGAATGTAAGAAAAAATGGTAAAAAGTGTTAAAAAAAGATTTTTTTTAGGCCAATGCATTCTCTTATATATGCGAGGCGACCTATGGTCGACTCGCATATATAAGAGAATTCATTGGCACAGGGTATAACTGTAACTATCACAATGTGGTCAAGGAGCCGGTTCCAATGATATCCATATTTGTATGGTTCTATTGAGACAGACCGAAGATATTTTAGGCTGTTGAAGCTTTATTTGGCCGGTTTTGGCCGGTTTGTTGGGTAAAGGGTTAAAATCCATTACACTTATTTACTGAAATCCGACCATTAAGAATATGTAAAATCAATTGACAAATTTCAGTGATTATGCGTAATCTTTAGCCACTTTTAGTGGTTTCATGAAATCCCTGACGCTTTCAGTAATTACGTGTAATCACGGACCCTGTTTAGTGGTTTCGTGTAATCCCTAGGGATTTCGCGTAATTACTAATTGCAATGATTTACTGTAACATGTATATGATGTGCCCGCTCTCAAAACCTGAACTAGGACAAGTAAAACAGCGTATGCTACACAAATTGAATGATGAACGATTGCTGAATGTTGAGCTAACTGCACACGAATGGTCGACGGATGCTGAATGTGCTCTCTGTTCAACATCCGCTAGTGAAAAACCATTGCACACATGCTAGGGGGAGCATATATATGTATAGATATGCATATATGAATCTTTTTATATTCGGATAATACACAAGTGAGGTATACGAAGGTAGCGTACCGGATACCTGAGCAACAGTCTTGATGTCCTATGTAGATATAGACGCCCAAAACGAATTGAGTGAGCATACTTTGTCGGGAATCGTGGCGGCTTATATGCTATTTGGACTGCATATCAAATGAGGCGTTTTTGGCAATATACCTCAGGATTGATTCCGTTATTATGGTAATGCCCAACAACCATTTGTTTATGTTAGGACGCGAAGACCATGGAGAGTCGAGCGTCTGTTGTCCAGGTCCATGCTCCGTGTTTAACTGCTATAAATGTTGTTTTAGTGTTCTTGAGTCAAGAGGTGTGAAACGATTGGGGATTCTTGGAGGTATAGGTGATTACGTCACAATATCTGTGTTTCTTAAATAAATTAAATATAAGGTAATTTCAGGAAAACAGGCTATGTGTTAGTCATATCTTACGATGTTGGGAGATTATGACTAGTATAACTTGAGTGACCTTGATAGTGTACTCAATTTATACAAATCAATGTTTGTGTTAAAAACTTATACTCCCTAATTACTATACATTACTTCAGTGTCACAATCCGAACGTAATCTTAACATTTTATTACACTTGACCACGTTGCATCTTCCGTCAGCTTGCATTGAGCTAAGCTGGATTAACTTTTGCTAATACGAGATTAGATTGACGTTAGTTTTCATTTGTTTTCTATCGTAATCGTTATTATGGTATGGCTGGTCTTGGATCGTAATCGTTATAATGGTATGGCTGGTCTAGGATCGTAATCGTTATAATGGTATGGCTGGTCTTGGGTCGTGATATTTATATAGGTTATGGCTGGTCTTGTTGATAATTTTGCACATCTTTTCGGCGTTATTCCCACATCATACAGAAAATGCTAAGGAAGAAATATATTCATGTCACTTTGACCACAGCTCGCTCACAAAGTATTTGACAAAGTTTTATTTGATAACATGAATAACTAAATTAGTTATTTCGTCTGTTTTGGATACATTGTCTGTGCTCAGCCTAGAGCATCTGCGTAAAGCAGCATTGTGTCTGGGTGTTTCATTGAACATGATCGCATTACATTTGCTATGGTTATAAATAAAGCTCCACTTCTGGACTCTACAACGAACGCATGTCACACATATATACGCGGCAGACCGTAACCTGAACGTGATAGCAACGTAAATAGAAGATAGAAGACGGCTATGGTTTCAAGTTCATGTTCATACCATCAGTATATATCATGTACAACAAGGGGTTGTAATCTTCATTGCCTTTTGACTTATTTTATTCGATATATCTCGAACATGAGGACGTATGTTTGACAACTCATGTAATCTCACTGATAAATAATTTGAGTCATATTCTCCCCTGAAATCCACGAATGTGCAGTTTCAACAGACGTCTATTTATCCCGATGTTATCAATGGTTTAGTGTACGCCTAGACAACTCGCAAGCATTTTGCTGTGCAGCTCTCTCATGCATGTTAAACTCTTGTGTAATGTGCTTCAAGATATGAGACAGCCTACATGCTTTTGGAAGGGACATGACAATCTGCGGGATGGGATGGCATATGAAATAGAACGACAATCTGCGGAACATAATTTCAAATTGCGTGGAACGGCCGATATCTCGAGGAATACAGCACGCAGAGGCTCATTATGGTGTCCAACGAAAGGCTGGTATTCGCCCTAGCCACACATACATGTAGTAACCCCGCCACTGAGCGGACACCAGAAGTTGCATTATTCGGTCGACAACAGACCTAACATAAAAGTGTCGAAATCAAGCTCGTGGAACAGCTGTAGAAATGCATTTTTACAGCGACAACGCTATGCCCACAAGCAAACTTGGTATTAAAATAAAATTTATCATCTATTGCATAACACAAATCTATTAATTCGAGCGAAGCTGCGTTTTAATCACACCTAGAGACCAATTAACCTACCCATGCGAAGGTGCCACGAAACACGAAAAACTGCGTTCGACATCACTGTTTAGAATTTAGATCTCTCGATGAATACGCTAGAAAAAAAACAAGTATTAGGTACCAAACGACGCAATTGCATACTACGCATACAATATGGCTTTTTTAGTACGAATACGATAATGGCGAACACGCAAACACGCGCCGATGAAAACAGTTAAGAATAGACTCGATGTTTACAATAACAGGATCGATTTCAGCTGATATATTCCATATAATGGGGCGTATAGTATATCAAAATGTAGGATTAGACACAGGCAATGTAATTTTGTGTAAATGGGTCCACTGCTTGTGAAATTGTTGCAGAAATTCACCCCAAGAAAGAGCACTACTTTTTCTAATAAAAATTAGAATGGCCGACTGAAGGCGTTTTATCGTTCCAACTAAGCCTGTTCTTAGCAGCACTTCATCCACAATATACGAATATACACCATGTATCAGAAGACGTATCAAATGTGATTCTTAAAGGGATTTGCGCTCTTCATTTGTTATAATTCGCACTTATTTTTTATTTCTGTTTTGACTAAAAGCCCAGATGCCGGAAGCCGGTGTCCTGCGATTAACTGGTTTGAACGCATGGATATGTCAATGGTCAGACTGTTCGAAAGAATATTCAAATCAAACAGTGTTTATAAAAACTTATCTGTCCACTGGTCATACACGGTGGAGTTTCTCATATTATCTCACCGGTCATACGCGGGGGAGGTTCTCATTTGAACATATCATTCGCCAGTCATACGCGGGGAGTGATGTCACTATTATGTATTACAATATAATATCAACATAATTATCCTAAATAGTAGTCATATAATATCGTTAATGTGATGTTACTACCTCAGGTACATAAATGCCAGGACCATTCGGACTTAGATAGATTACAATAAACGGAATCAAAATATAAGAGTTGAGATGCTGGCTTTGATATGTATGATATGTATGATATGTATGATATGTATGATATAGCGTATGAACGGCTGTTGATTGATGGATTCAGCGGGAAAATAAAACCACGAAACAAATTCGGGTATTATTTCTGGATGAAGGAACAAGTATCCAGCAGTGTACTAAAGTTGTGCCTGGATTCAGCGGGAAGTCCACTGGTCGACAGCTATACGGAGCAACTGGTCTAGGTTCAGCTGCGAAAGTATGACCGAGAAACCTACATGTACACAATAATTATGTATTAAATAGTGGGTGAAATTTCCATAGTTTAAAGGTTTATGTCAGTCAGAGATAAATCCAGACTATTAATCTAGCAACGCGTTAGACAGGCTGAAACATTGCAACACCATTCATTTTACCACATCGATAAATTGCCTTCCGCGGCATTACCCGCAGTATGGCGTCATGAAAGTGTTGTACGATTAACAGATGTATTTCCTTTTGGTTTTATTTTTGCGAATAACAAATTCGATTCTATTTTTTGTATTTCTGATCGCCGTGCTATGATCTAGTTGTAAATTATGGAATCGTTATATACCCTTTTTACTGTATAGTGCTGAATTAGTTATCGTAATCTCTCATTAAAAAAATATATCAATACCGTTTTAAATTAGCGATGTGACAGGATATTTATTACGCCATTCTTAGGTATTTGGCTAGTTAAATTATCGATTAAGGAATTCCGGCTTCATTTTTTGAGCTGGATGTTGTTATTGGCTGATACTGACGTAATGTATCCAATAAGTAATGGAATTCCCTGCTATAATTATGTTTCAGACTATCGAACGCGTAGCATAATTTCGAGTTCTCCGGCTGAAATACTAGATGTGGGACTGTGGAAGCGCGACCGAGGGTACTACATGTTCATATATGTGTCATATCGGGGATGAAATATCGATAATTGATATACTTTCGTCTTCTCTTCCAGCTTTACTAAACCATGAGGATGGTTGGGATCATAGTTTGGCTTGCAATAGCTTTTAGTTCGTTGCTTACACCAGCGACACCGGACGCGAAAGCAACTGGACACGCATGCGTGTACCTACTGCCTGCGTATGTCAATAACGTCAGTCAAACAGTTCTGGAGGATTTCGAATTTGATAGTGCGTACATCCCGACAAATTACACCGCTGTGGTGACCAACCTCGAGTTTATTTGTGGGAAAGTATTTAAATCATATCATGAAATTGTTATTGGAGAGATTATAGATTGCACAGGTGATTCATTGGGAAAGAACAAGTATGTTACCATAGTTACTGATGGAACCATGCCTAAGAGCGAGTCAACCGTTACTACAACCAACGAAACATTATTACGGATCAGGGATTCAAGCACTTCTATTACAAACACCGTTACGGAAATGACAACAACGGTAATGACAAGGACAAACAATGTAACGATAAAGACAAACACTGTTACAACAAATATTACAGACGGTAGTTATCGCATAAAACCAAACATAACGTACAGAAACATAAGAGATATGTGTTCGCAAGAACCGATATATTGGCAGCGGGAGGCATCCAATTGGATCAGATGAATATATCCAAAGGTTCTCCTGGTCATGGGTTTCACTGGCAACACACTAGCTTTCGTGACCATCCTACGCATGAAGCCAGTGACATCAACTTCATTACTCATAGCCGTATTGGCCATTAACGACACATGCGCGCTGATTACGAAGAATGCATATTTCGAGCTTCTGACAGCCTACCACAAGCTGACTAGCCCGTTGTGCGGGTTCATGTTCTGGATGTCGGCCGCCACGACGCTATTTGCCGTCTGCTTAGTCATTTTAATGACGCTTGAACGCTTCGTTGCTGTTTGGTTTCCATTTCGTGCTAAGATAGTTATCACTAAGAGGAGAACAATAATTACAATGATCGTTGCTTGGGTATTCCTCATGGGGACGAACGTTCACCTTATGTGGACCATAGTACACGACGGTGGTATGCATTGTGTGATCAATTCGGATTTCGAAAAGTTCTGGACAGGAACTGGACTTCTTCTGTATTCGCTTTTGGTGTCACCCCTTCCTTGTGTGATTTTATTCATTCTCAATATTGCAATTATAGTCGGAATGCGACGAAGTGAAGCAATGCAAAAGAAAATGAGCGCAAAACAGGAGGATGTGAATGAGAGAAACCGATCACGCCAGGTCACTCTTATGTTACTGTCCATCAGCTTCGCGTTTTTGATTTTGTCAGCACCAGTCGCAATATTCATGAGTATCCGGTCAGAATTCGACCCTGACAAGACATACGAGTACGCTAAGTTGCTTTTGATTGACTCCTTTGTAAAAAATTTCGCGGACATGAACAACGCAGTCAATTTTTACATGTATTTCCTCACTGGGAGAAAGTTTCGCAAACAGCTATATATAATGTGTGGATGTTGTAGGTCTCCAAAATGATCACTAATGACGTCATATTGGCCGAAATCCGTACCGTTCTCGATAACGGTTCATACCCCATTCCGACACCCGGGTGAGGGGTGGGTGTGTTTCTATGGGGTATTTGGGGCGGGCCACCTACACATGTCGTAATATTGACCAACAGAGGCATGTTTTTGCGAATAATGAATAAAATGCTCCATACCCCATTTTCACCCCAGCAGGGTAGTACCCTCCATGGGGATTAGGGTAGGATGTATATACTCTCTAAAAAACACTGTGTAGAAACGCTACACACTTTGTACACATATATGTGTAACATCTGCTCTCCAACAATCATGTGTAGAAACTGTAGAGCAATTTTTGGTACAGACAATATGTGTAGCTCTATACACACATGTATGTGTATAGAGCAATTTTTGGTACACACAATATGTGTAGCTCTATACACACATGTATGTGTAGTCGCTATACACTTGTGTGTAGTAAACAGTCGGTAGACAGTTACTACACAGTTAGTACACAGATAATACACAGTTAGTGTGTACTTTATTTATACACATTTGTGTACATAGTACACAGTAGTGTGTACTTTATTTATACACATATGTGTACCAACTAATCTATACACTTTATGTGTAATAAATTTACATGCATTCTTTTTGCAAATATTGGACTTTTTCTGGTGATGTAGCAACTGTAATGTCGAATCAGAATCGCATGGTTGAGGCCACTGAATTTAGGCCACCACAGTAAGAATGTTTGATATTGAAAGCCATAATTATTACTCTTTTTTTGTATTAGCCAAAACAAATCATGAAAAACATGCTATCATATGTTATATATGCTGAATGGACCTCAAATTACATTGGCATTTACATGTACTGGTATAATAAATTTGCAATGACAATGAAATGGGCAAGAAAAGTTTAACTCACTATTTATCTAACTTTTCCGGTTCAATATAATTGTTTAATTGCCAATTTATTTTACAGGCAAATGACAATGCCAACTATGGGTGATGTTCGATCAATTAAGTGTACTGGATGTATATATAATAGCACATTCCTCGGGATTTTATTCTGGGTAACCTTTTTCTGACAATGCTGTGTTTTCTCAACAAAATTTATCAATATGATACTTTCATTCTCAGTTTTTGAAGCCACTTCTTCAATTGACAGGGCACGAGGATCTTCGGATTGACTCCAAGCCACCTCTCCCATGTCAATGACATGAAGATCTTTCAAAAATTGAAAAACTTTACAAAAGGCGGCTGGCAAATACGAAATGTAATGTGTTAGGCCACACTGCCCCATTTGCAATCTTGGGACACACAATGAACCGAAGGCTGTGCTCCCATTATTAACTGAGTGTGTAGAGACATGGACGCTATATAACGAGTATAGTATACCAGGGTCTTGAATGTCTGGGTCACTTTACAAAAAGTTGTTGATGAAAGAGAAAGGCGAATACTCACTGTTTTGGGGGGGACCCCATTAACCCATTTAATATCTTGATCAGAGCATGAACTGGAGTTATATTCTCTCATACTTAGCTGAGTGTGTGATCGAAAGGTATTGCTTTCATGGAATTATTAATTGATATATGGGTGATTTGGTTCCCTCGAAATCCTGGAACACTTTACAAAAAGCGGCTGGCAAACAAGAAGGCGAATTTTCTATGTCTTGAGGACCCCACTATGCAACTTGAAGTCTTAACAAAATGATATGCTCTCAATGTTAACTGAAGTTGTGGACAAATGGGATTATTATCTGACAATACGAATCTGTTATGGATGAGATGGTTCCCGGTCAGCAAATGAAAGGGCTAAATTTTACTCTCAGGGGACTCCATCCCTATCTGAAGTCTTGAACACAACACTAGCTCAAGGCATGAGCTATCCATATTAACCGAGATTGTGGCCGAATGGCAATGGTCTCGCGAGCCCGCCGTTCGCGAGAACACCGTGGCACCTTACACAAAGCAGATGGCAAACGATGAAGGCGAATTTTAAGGGACCCCTACCCCATGTAAACCATTGAACCTACCACGAACTGAATGGATGTGCCCTCATGTTCAAACGACGATATGGACAAATGGCTATTCTATAAAGAAATACACAATTGTTATAGATGGGTTAATACCCGACAGTCAGGGACACTTTACAAAAAGCGACTGAAAAATAAATAATGCGATTTTCAATGTTTGTATTACTAGTACCCCCCTTCCCAATTTGAAGACACCACGGATTGGAACGATATCATCATTGACTGCGTGTATGGACAATGGCGAGTTAATTGTACAAGGACGTAAACAATGTAAATAGATGGATTTGGGTTCAGAAAGAATGAGCACTTAACGAAAAGTGACTGGAAAATAAGAAAGGCAAAATTTTGAGGACCTATACTTTATTTGAAGTCTTGGAAGACACCACATGGTGAAATCATATGACCCCAATATTAATTGAGGGCTTGACCAAAGGTTAGTTTTTATCAGAATGTCTGTATCATGTGGGACTCCACAACAAGCGGCTGGCAATTGTTCACTGTTGTATGTACCCCTACCCCATTTGAGGTCTTGAACACATCATGTACTGAAGGGATTGTGAATTCAATATCAACATATATTGTGGCCGAAACTATGCGATATATAAGTATGTGGTAGTTCTAACCGGAGGTAAACAATTTATCTGGGAGGGAGATTGTATGGGGAAAATGTAATCCAGTTGGAACTGATTGGATACAATGATATACACATAGTTTCGTTGGAGCTGATTGGACGCAATGCTACACAGATAATGTTGTTTCCGTCATTGATACGCCCGTCGCCGTGAGATTGCAGACGATCTGAGGTGGTAAATTTCGCGCTCAGCAGGGTTTCAATGCTTTTCACGAAGTTTTAACAAATGACAGCATTATGGAAATCGCTTTGTTTTCGAGATAAATGTCTGAACCCCGTCAACTATTTTAATATTTTCGCGCTGACTGAGTTGCTGTACATAAAAACCACTGTATTCCAAAAAGTAATGACATGCTTTTTCTATTTGCCACAATGACAGAGAGGGGACGTTTTAATGTGATTACTCAATTGGCCATAGTTCAAACTACTGCATTTCAATATTAAACGGGAATGGAGCACCTGTGCATCTATACGTCGGACATGCTGGATTCTCCAGCTGTCCAATTATTGTAATCTCTGTTTACCATTACTGGTTTTTTGAGAATAAACTATTCATTGGTTGATTGATATGCGACACTTATTGTATGTAATAGCAAATAAAATGCGTTGTTGTTGTAATTTGGGGCCTGGAATCCTGAACACGTCTTTAATCACCTAAGCAATGTCCCCGGGCTCAATTTTCAGCAAAAGAATTATGTTGGGTCCCAGTATGATCAATTGGGAAATTTGGTAAAGTTCTGAACAAAAATATGTAATTTTTCGACCAAAAACGTGTTTGGGGGAGGTGTAGCTAAAATCCATTATTTCGCAAATTGTTCAAAATTTCTGTTAACTTCTTTCTGCACATACTTGGCAGATAACTGCGTCACCATAAGAATTAAATATTTGGGCATTATAACAATATCCATTTGAATGATAATGTTCGAAAAATAATATTTTTGTGAAAAAGTGCGATTTTTCAGCAAAAAATTAATATTTTGGCTCCAAATAGCAGGAAAATCTAAATTAACCAACACTTTTTTTTCATATCAGGTAGTATGGTATGACGTAGTAATTTAACCCCCAACAATATGGGCAAATAGGCTAGGGCATAGCCACAGGGCTCGCTTTACCAAAATCGTTAAGTTCTGGAAAAAGTCACTGGAGGGTATCGCTCATCTTCGATTTGACAATAGCCACCACCTATTCCGTTATTTTTTAATTTCTGTCAAATTCTTTCTACTTGTGTTGTCCAGATAACTACTGAGCCATATGTTATATAGTTGGTCACGTTGTTTATAACAAAGGTTTTAGTACTTAACATCGATGTTAATGCATGCAAAATTAACTGTTATCAATAAAATAATTTTTGTTGTTGTAACTGGGGGGCTGAAAGCCTGAACACATCTGTAATCGATTAAACGGCATCTCTGGACAGCACTTTCAGTACAAGATTCATATTGGGTCCCATTAAGATCAATTCAAAAATGTTTGAAATGACATTATCAAAAATATGTATTTTTTTCGACCAAAAACGTGTTTGGGGGAGGGGTAGCTAAAATCCAATATCTCGCAAACCGTTCAAAATTGTTGTTATCTTCTTCCTTGATATGCTTGTCAGATAACTACTACACCATATGACCTAAATATTTCAATATTATTGCAATATACGTTTGAATGATAATGTTCGAAAAATATAATGTTTTTGAAAAAGAGTGATTTTTCAATAAAAAATAAATGTTTCGGCTCCAAATGGCACGAAAATCCAAATTAACCAACACTTCTTGCATATCAGGTACAAATATGGTATGCTGTAGTCATTTTAACACCAACAATGTGGGCAAATAACTTAGGACATAGCCGCAGGGCTCACTTTACCAAAATCGTTAATTTCTGGGAAAAGTCACTGGTGGGTATCGTTCATCGTCAATTTGAGAATAGCCACCACCAGTTCCGTTACTTTTCACTATCATTTTCGTAAAGAGTATATATTTCTCCTTTAAATAAAGTTAGTTTTAACTTGTTCTACCGTGGGTAGGGGTATCTCGAAAACTAGAGCTCTTTTTCGATTTGGCCGCTGCACTAGAAGGGGACCGTAGTTCGTCATAACCGGCAAAGAAAAAAATCATGTTTTCGCGAAAACAGTAATAGCCAAAAAACAACGGTGTTTGGCTGTCGGTCTACCAGAATAATTGGCACAAAAAAATGTAAGGCTGAGTTCAGTACCCCGTTATGCTGACCTGATCATTGTCATCACGTAGATGTATACAGACTGTGAGGAAGTTTCTCATTTGACTGGGTAACAATTTCTTTTTGCAATGTTCTGAGAAACGAACTGTTCATATTAAATTGGAAAGTGGCTCGATCACATCAGAAGGAATTGTAACCGAAAAACATTTAAATGAACATTGTTTAGATTTAAGTGCGTATATACGTGATGGCAGTGGCCAGAACTGCGTAGCGATGAGACTGAACATTCTTCTAGTTGTGTACTTCCATAGGATGCTAGTATCTTATACATTCAGCCAATAAACATACAATTAGACACCGAAATATTCTTAATCGGGGTTCACGATTAGATGTGATCGCAATATAACAGGTAACACGAGAGGTAAGGATTGAGTCCAGGACGAAATAACGGAGATATTTGAAGGCGTGTTTTAAAGAGCGTTCCCTTAAATCCCCCAAGCCCATATATTTACCCACCCAATAGGATAATTTTACTTATAGTAGACCAAAGTTACTCGCTTGTGGTTCTGAAAAATGCAAATCTCCGTTATTTCGTCAACGTACGTTATATATAGAGTTATCGCCCTTCCGATTAACTCAGGATACTCATTTCGAAATGTAACCCAAAACGCGCGTGTCACGTGTTACTCCGTTTGAATGACAATCGCTATATAATTGTGCACTCCGATTAAATATAATTCGCTATCTAATCGTGTGCGTATCAGGTGAATATATTGAATTGAATTGAAACTAGCCTTGCAGTTTGTTGTTTCGGTTTATCTTTGTATCAAATAACATTGACGTACCTCATTCACAAAACATGTAAGCACAATTTTGTACGGCTTTTCGGACAGTGGTGCGCACAAGATCGCCGCGTGAATATGCGTTGTGTAAAGAAAATCCCAGCTTTACAACATTACTCGCACTCTCATCAAACAGATTTTCCTACTTTTGAAAAATCTAACGCTGGCGAGTATTGGAAAAGTCAATATCAGATTGTATAGAACTAATATCATGACTTCCTCATGACCGAGTAAGTGTTTTATCGCCGGGGACATTTGCGGCTCAGTGATCGCTGCAATATATTAATAATATCAACTTGGGATCTATCATTTAATGTTGCAGATTATTTACTGCTGCCGCTCATTCTACCACGAACCGTATTAATCCTCATTATGTCGGGTTATACGTCATAGGGCGTCAATTATAACCAATGCCTCGTCCGCTTCGAAACTACACAACATAAAGACATCAAGGCTAGTCAGTGTATAATATAGTGAGGACATCGAGTTTTGTCGATGTTTAGTATAAGTGAGGACAGGTGTTAGTCGAACATACCTGAATCACCACCCGGATATTTCACAGGATTAGTTCAGGTGCGTATTATGGTATTCCACAAGCTGGTAAATACAATTGTGCACGAATTTCACCGAACATGTAGACAGGTGTAATATATAATGTGGTCCGTGAAGTTAGCTCAACATTCAACATTAAACATTGTTTAATATTTCGTGTGAAGTTAGCACAACAATCAACATTCAACATTCAGTTGTGCCCCCTCCTCTCTCTCTCTCTCTCTGTCTGTCTGTCTCTCTCTCTCTGTCTGTCTGTCTGTCCCTCTCTCTCTCTCTCTTTCTCTCTCTATCTCTCTCTATACCTGCTGAATAAAAATCCTCTAATATGAGAATCGAATACTCTGGCGTCATGGTTTAACATAATATAGTCGCTTATAAAGAACGCTTTACGTCAACAATACTTAGTTACTTCAAAACATGGCGCTACAACCATGGTGTTGTTTGGTCGATTCCAATCAGATGGATGTTGAGAGTACTTGAGTTCTGCATTCCCTAATGTAAATGTTATGTGGCAGCCAACAACACATGCTGTGGTTTCAAATAAGGTGTGATAATACCATACAAAATATAAATGTAACACGAGGGGAATCACAGTATGAACCTTAGTCTTATGTATAGACTGCAGTCTAGTATCTTGTCTTTGGAACAGTTCAGACTTGTTGTATGTACACACTGATCGTATTTCAACCATACACAGACAAGAATTTAGGTGGTTTTATCTGTGTATATTGTTTATTGTTTTTTTGTTGTATATTTAAGTCCAAAATGGAAACAACTCTGCAACGTGGAGTCAAATCAATCCAAAATTGCTGGTACATAGGATCCCATGTTGGCTATTTTATTGAAGGCAATGGTAATACACCAGGATATATGCTTGTGGCGTGTAACATGGTGTTCCATCAAATACACGTAACATGTTACGCGTTGTTTCGTTAAGACACAATGTGCTCACCCCACTATTCATGGGATCCAAAAACAAGCATATCTGTATACGTATTAATGTTTGTAAAAATTTGCCGCCCTGTATGGTGTTTATTAATTTGGTGTTTCTTTTAAAAACTGGGATTGTCAAGAAGTATAAACTACAGGCCTATCAGAATTGCTGGATACGTTACTCAGATTAAGAAATGATGTTGCTGTTTGGTAATAGCTATATATGACAAAATCATTTTAGAATTGTTGACACATATACTACTCACATTTTGCTCAGGATCACCCATATACATGTATATATTTTATATAATATAGCAATATTGAACATAATCGTCATTTTAATAGTTGATTATTATATCTCCCTCCTATTTAATGGGTGTAGCAAATGTTCAGTGGCGTATATTTGCTAAATGGGGAGATGGAATCAGACTACCCCCATTTTGATGAATTTCAATAATTACAAACAAGCAACTAAAATGTATTGAATACAATTGTATTCACCAAAAAACAATGTCAGTACTTGGTGTGACCTCCGCGGGCATCCAGAACTAGTCCAGGAGATATTGGTAGACCTCTGCACCCCCCCCCCCCCAGGACTCCACTTCACCCCACTAATTTTCTTCCTTAAGATCTCCTCTAATTGTTTTCACTTGTTAACAAGAAAAATAAGTGGCCGCAGAGACTCCAGACAAGATGGCGTCCATCATGGCGGCCATTTGTTTTATATGCACCAGGTCTCTTTGATCGCCGTTATAGTAAAGATTATGTCACATGCGGTCTTGTTTTCGGTTCGATTCGTTATTGTAATATACAACCCTTACAAATTAGCCAAAAATCCGACACAAATATACAATATGGCGGCCAAGATGGCCGCCGAAATGTGAAAATTTGCTATTTTTTGGACATTTCACCACATTTCGTTTGTCTCTGTGGGAAAATATTGGCACCTTGACGCAATTTTATACATTTATCGTCTAGAAGAGTCATTGGCGAACACACGGGGATCATAATATACATTCCTTGACGGATAATTTTGTCCAATATCACGTTTTCCCAAATGCCGGTATAATCCGGTCAAAGCCAAAACGACGCTAATAACGCAATGTCTGTTTCGAATTAATGAGTGTTATTTTTATTATTACTCCAGCCATGATTATATATGTGCAGGAGATACTCGGGCTAGGATTCCTCTTATACCTGAGTTGAGGAATATTCACCCAAATCCAAGATGCAGAAATAGAAAAATCGCCGAAAATCGCTGATTTTAATATCAGTGAAAGTTATTGTCACGACAACTCCACACCTGCTTACTATTGTGAGTTGGGAACACTTAGTCGAATAACTGTCCTTATATTGCATCCAAATGAAAGTCCCCCAAATCCAAAATGGCGCCCACAATGGCTGACAAATTTTGAAAAATCACCGAAATTCCCCCATGTTCACATCATTGGGCATTATTGCCGAGAAAACTCCACACATCGCGTCAAAGTGCCAATAATTTCCCACAGAGACAAACGAAAGGTGGTGAAATGTCCGAAAATTAGCAAATTTTCACATTTCGGCGGCCATCTTGGCCGCCATATTGGATTTTTGTGTCAGATTTTTGGATAATTTGTAAGGGTTGTATATTACCATAACGAATCGAACGGAAAACAAGACCGCATGTGACATCATCTTTACTATAACGGCGATCAAAGAGACCTGGTACATATAAAAAAAATGGCCTTGATGTCTTGAGGCAGGTTCCGCCATTCCTGAACCAGTGCTTGACCCAGCTGTTGTGGAGTTGTCGGTTGGACTGGTCGCGCTGTTATTGCAGTCTGCAGCCGGTTCCAACCATGCTCTATGGGATTGAGATCCGGTGATGCCGCTGGCCAGACCATCCGCTCGATTCCTTCCTCCTGAAGGTATCGGTTTACCAGTAGGGCACGGTGTGGTATGGCGTTGTCGTCCATCGTTACGAAATCTTCGCCGACAGCACCCGCAAACGGCCGCACGATTGGGTTCAGAATTTCATCCTGGTAACGCTGTGCATTCAGGGTGCCGTTCTGGATGACATACAGGTCAGTGTTGCCGTCCGTAGTAATCCCACCCCACAACATAACCGATCCGCCACCATAGCGGTCATGTTCCCTCACTGTAGCATCCGTGAATGTCTCATTTCGCCTCCTCCAAACCAAAACACGTCTGTCGAGGAAATCTAGACAGAACCTAGACTCATCTGTGAACAGCACGGTCGACCACTGCTGTACTGTCCAGTTCACATGTTCTGTACTCCACTGTACCCGGTGTTGCCTGTGCCGTGTTCGAAAAATAACGCGAACTGTTAAGAAATTAGTGGGCCCCATATGTCTTACAGGAAAGTCGGGCATGGTACCCATTGGATTTCCCAAATAAATGGATGAATTCAATTTTAGTATCAGTAGGCCCTCATGTATATACAGAGCACACGCATTGCTAGTTGGAAATGATTGTCTTTCCAGAGCTAGAGTAGACCAATTTTTCAGGCCATTTCAGTTTGGAATTTTCAGATTTGTGGATGAAGAGTTTATACTTCGAGACAATAATGTCACAGTAC
The DNA here is from genome assembly GCA_032622095.1 of Siphonodentalium dalli. NCBI lineage: Eukaryota > Metazoa > Mollusca > Scaphopoda > Gadilida > Siphonodentaliidae > Siphonodentalium > Siphonodentalium dalli. The sequence goes on from CP136067.1 coordinate 26,971,176, forward strand.
ATTAACATGTACAATAAGATTTATTACTATTTATCGTGTGTAATCACGAGAAGATTTCAATCTTCTAATTGCTGTAAGTTTATTCGTTTAGAATTTCCAAACACCAAGGCTGGCGCAAACCCGGTGGTAAGCGGGTCCTTGAAATGTTACATATACATGTAGAGTATATTTATTTTGCGTGTATGTTTAATACATTTTGCTATTTCTTTTTGTATAATATATGTTATATATATTAAACAGTTTTAACTTGTATAATATGGTGACCATCCAAAACAAAGCGAATTTGGCCGAAACGTTAACACTGTCGCCTATGGGAAACCATTTAGTTCCGTGATTCCTATAGGATCATAAATGCAAATCGCGAATGGCGGGGTAATGTCTGGCGATAGTTTTAATCAAAGTCGAGGCACTGCATTGGTCGTAAAGACCGGTGTCATAACTTTGGTAAAATGTTCACGTTGGACATTAACCCTTTACCCTGTGCCAATGCATTCTCTTATATATGCGAGTCGACCATAGGTCGCCTCGCATATATAAGAGAATGCATTGGCTTAACACATTAAAAATTATAAAATTGTTAAAGAATGTAAGAAAAAATGGTAAAAAGTGTTTAAAAAAGATTTTTTTTAGGCCAATGCATTCTCTTATATATGCGAGGCGACCTATGGTCGACTCGCATATATAAGAGAATGCATTGGCACAGGGCATAACTGTAACTATCACAATGTGGTCAAGGAGCCGGTTCCAATGATATCCATATTTGTATGGTTCTATTGAGACAGACCGAAGATATTTTAGGCTGTTGAAGCTTTATTTGGCCGGTTTTGGCCGTTTTGTTGGGTAAAGGGTTAACATTGATATCATACCCGATAGCAGAAGAGAAATGACATTTCACCCAGAAAATATGCTAAAATTATTCCTGTATTTAATTATTCCTATATTTAATTTTTATTTTCAATTTTTTTGTCAGTTAGTTTAGTATATGCTTTGTATAGATCGAGATTCGAATATTGTCAGTTATTATCAGTTGGGAAGATTTTGTTTTGAATGGAAAAAAGAAGGTATTTACATTTGTGAAGTTTCAAAGAGTTTGGGAGTTTGGTCGCCATGCACGAAGGGGATGTATGCAGTTCTAATGTGGACTCGACAAACACTCGTTACAGCAACGTCCATATCAATGCATTTGTCTTGTTCTATGCTTGTTTTTTTTTATTATTTAAGAACACTTAAAACCGGCATGACATGTTCCACAAAGCCGTAATGTATCTGGTGTTTGAGATAAGTCGACCTTACATTATAATAAATATTCCACCATCTGTGCCAATCGCACGGTGGTCATGATATATCCGACATGCAGCCATGCATGCATGAAGCACCCCAACGGAACATCTGCACAATACATATTTTCACCTTAGTTTAAAACAAGCTTGAATATTATGTTGAGGTGCGCCTATATAGAGCTATCTGCATGGAGACAGAATTCGTACCGAGATATGTATGCATGCACGAGAAAAATAGTAGATGTTATGGAAAACATATACCATTCGTTCAGTTAAACTGATATGATCGACGTAAAGGCCGGATCTTGAGAACGCTATACTGGCCAAGTATACTTTTAAGTGCGAAATGTCGAAATTATGCAGCCCAATGTTAGTTAAAATTATATATCGACACATAATCATGTTTTTATTAATTTCCTAATTATACCAAAAACATGTACTGACCGTCAAGTCAGTGTAATCCCAGCGTAGATATTCCGTTAAATACACGTAACGTCAATATGAATAACACTATTCAGCGGGTGGAATGCATGTAACGTCGAGAACAGTAAAACTCTTTCAGCGAACGTCGGACGCTATTCGGGGACTATTCAAAATGATATTATTAGCATAAGTATGCCGTACTGTCTGGTCTTTTTCGCGTTTGTTGAAAGATTGCGACATATTCAATTTAGTTAAATCACCAAATTGCCTGAATGATCTTGAAATAATAAACAGAAAAAAAAACTAATGAACTTGAAATACTAAACAGTAACAATGGTAATATTTTAGAGAGAATATACACGAAAACGGCTAATAAGAACACGTGTTTCTCGCGATTATGAAACGCCCGAATCCAGTTTACATTATATTACAAGAAAACAATCTTGCTATGAAAATATAAAGTTCTTGTAGCACCCTAACAGTTGCAGACAAACTTTCTCTAAGCTATTTATATGCTGTATGACGTTATGCCCCGTTGTATATAATTAACTGCTGTCTTACCTTCTGTTCTGTTGTAAGATAAGATGTTTTATTATGTCAATCTAGACGCCTGCACAATCAGTATAATTAAGGTGTACAAGTGCCAGGTACATGTAAACAGTGATTTCTGTAATTACACAACAGATAAATTAATACTTAGAGATGTTTCAAATCAAGACGTGACAGTTACATTTAGTCAATTAGTTCTCCGATGATGGAGGATCTTGATTTAAAAAGTCGACCAATAAGGACACATATCTTACTCATGACACTCATCTTCGCAACTCGTTAGCTATATAAACTGGTCTTCATCTTTCAGTCGTGTTGTGTTAGGGTATATGGTATACAGTTCATCTAGGATAGGTTAACGTATTTGAATCAATGGGGGTATTGCAACATAAAATGAAACTCGTTCCCTTGAATCGTTAAACATAATTGACAAGTTATGTCCTGTTCATCAATTCCCAGATAGTGATTGGTTTCAAGTTCAAGTTTGTGGAAACTGGATCGAAGTCCCACCAGAGGGCGTCTTTGGTTAACATTACCCCAAGTAATATATTCTCTAAGCTTAAAATTAAACTTGAATGCTATATACGTCCTCAACTTGTTTCTTTGATCCGGTTTACATAATTATGTCGTATAGGCTAATTACATTAGAATTTTAGTAAAAATAAATCCAACCAAGGACAATTTATTTTTGGATGGATATAATTAGCAAGTTTGTTAACAAGTTCAGTAGATACACTGAAAGCATTCGTGATAAGACTATATCTAGAGCTTTTTAAGGTTTCATAGTAATTTACCATATTATGGAGAACGCTTAACATCGGAGGATATCTACATGTCCCCCATGGTAGGCAAATTAAATGAGTCTCCTCATAGTGCTAAAAAATACTTCCACATATTTAGTTGAATTGTATCAGGTTTAAATGTATCGCATAAGCTGAAAAGGAACATATAGTCAGTTGTCCCGTTGAAGAACTTGTAATTGTTAGAATAACCCCGAATGTCACTGCCGTAAAGTATTACCGGTTTAACTTAGTGATCAAATATGTGGGTAAGAGTTGTCAATTTTGGTATACTGGAGACCTTTAGCATAAGTGGCATGTCTTGCTGCAGAAAAGTTCCATTGCAATGAACTAACACACCAAGATATGTCTAAGAACGGGAGTTTTCGATAACCTTGTTTGAAAATGGAATTTGTTAGTATTGTCCATTCTTCCAGCTTTATTAAATACTACACATTTAGATTGTCGAAGTTAGTGCTATGTCCATTATAAATACAATACGTATCTAATTTATTGAGAATTGATTGAATGACCGCCTTAGACTTCAAGAAGATGACCTGGTCGTCGGCATATAGTAAGCAGTTCAAATTAGTTTGTCCCAAACTAATGTATGTAGAACTGTTTTGCACCAGGAAGGTCATTTATAAAAATATTAAACATAGTACGGTTTAGTGAAAACACCCTGTCTCACTCCTACTCAGAGTCAAAATGAGGAGAGAGGTACGCATCATATTTAGCACTTAATGTGTTGATGTTGTACATACATTTATATAATTTATCACTAACTCAAATGGATCTGAATTTGTATAACAACTCCTCGTGTCATACTGTGTCAAATGCATTCCGGAACTCGATAAAACATGTGAATAGCTTTTCGTATTTATTATGTGCATATGTGTCGACAAGAGTCTTCATTACGAACATGTGACCTACCGTTCTCTTCTCCAGACAAAAAAAACCTATTTTTTATTGCAAATTATTCCACGTGATACTAAGAATTTCGAGAGCCTGTTATTAAGTATTCTAGTGAAAAGCTTAGAAAGTGAACTGCTTACTGCAATACCCCGATAATTCCCTTGGTCGCCTCGGCCACATTTTTTGTAGATTCGAGTAATTAGGCTGTATGTCCATGCGCTGGGAAAGATACCTGTAGCTAAAATTCGACTAAAATGTTTGTCAGCGGGTCAATTAGTTTAGGATATGAACTTTAAAAAGTTCAGTTATCAAAGAGTCAGGTCCGACACTTTTATTTTATTTTTGAGAGCTTTTATATTAATAATAATTTCTTCAGAGTCGATTGGATAATCAAGTTCAGTAAATATAGCTTGCTCCTCCAAAGCCGGAAATAGTTCTGAAATGTCTACCTTCCCACCAGGTTGTTATAATTTAGTAAGTTGATTAAATATTCTGACCACTCATAAGTAGAGATACTACTCCCTGTGTTATTGTGAGTATCGGCGGCGGTGTATGGCGGGTATATGCATTGACTACACTTTATCTTAAGTTGGTGTGATGAAGTTATCAGGAACATCTACACATCGTTCGCATGCGTTTTTCCTGTTTGTACTGGCCAGAGCAAATATCTGATACGCAGGTAACAATGTGCATTGGTAATGAAGCATGCGTTCTCTGGTGACTTCGGTGTCACCACATGTAGCTTCCACATACGTCTCCGCTTCGGTATCGGTATCTGAAACAGCGTCATGTTCACCAAGGTAGTCCACAGAGTTACCGCCAGGATTGAAACTAACTGGATAACCAGTTAGTTTGCTTCCGACATATCACCACTTTCCGGTTTTGCGTTCAGTTGCAGCTCCTTGCCACAGAACAAGTCACACTTGTTTCCAAAATATTTTAGGCTTTTAAGTGTACTATTGGATTGGGTGTCTTTTAATGTCCGAACACGAAGAAAAAAATATCACCTGTCAACAGGAAGTTGACAGCTTTGTTGACGTTATTGTAACTTTGTGTTACGTAATTAAGGACCTTGATTGTTTGATGAGTTTCGTATATACGTTACGTCCTCGGTGTCTATCCATTGACAGTTGAAATGGGAGTGACTTTTACATAAATCACACAATCCTGTTTCTTTTTAATTTGAATGTTACGAGAATAACAACTTGTTTGTACCGTATTTTTTGTGCTTTTCTGTCCCACAATTTACTTCCGTGTTTTAGCCGTTGTAATACACCCAACATTTTCGCGTTCTAAAATAGAGTCTGTCCAGGATAAGAAGATGAAATCTCACGCGAGTGTGAATACAAATCCATTTACATTTTTGCACACATAGTTCTCGAATTTTTTTACTATTTTCTGATGGTAATTTCACTGGAAACAATATATCTTGTTATATACGTTGTTTCCGTGGAGCTCAACGTTTTACAATCGAACTGACTGTGCTGTCATCAACATGTATTATAAGACAATAATAACATAATTATACTGAATTGTAATTTTATAATATCGTTAACGTGATGTTTCTACGTTCGGTACATGTATACTATGACCATTCCGACGCATATAGGTTACAATCAAACTATAGAGTTATGTAGCTGGCATTGACATAATTTATGGCTGCTGAGTGATCGATTCAGCGGGAAAAGAAAACCACGAAATAATTTCTGAATGAATCAACAAGTATCCAACAGCATATTAAATTTGTGCCTGGCTGATCTGAGCCCACTGGTTGACATATATACGGAGCAACTGGTCTAGGTTCAGCTGCTGAAGTGTGATCGAGAACCCTACATGTACACAATAATAATGTATCAAATAGTGGGTGAAATTTCAATAATTTAAAGGATTGTGTCAGTCAGAGTTAAATCCAGACTATTAATTTAGCAACGCGTTCGACAGGCTTAAATATTGCAACACCATTCCTATTACTACATCTATAAATTGCCTTCCGTGACATTACCCGCAGTATAGCGCCAGGAAACTGTTTTACGATTGACAGATGTATTTTCTTTTGTTTTCATTTTCGCGAATAACAAATTCGATTATAATTGTTGTAATTTTTCGTATTTCTAATCGCCGTGCTATGTGTTATTTGTAAATTATGCAATCTTTATACACGTTATTCACTGTATAGTGCTGAACTTGTTATCGTAATATCTCAATATATAAATACGCTTTGAATTAGCCATGTGACTTCTCTCAATATATAAATAAGCTTTGAATTAGCCATGTGACATCTCTCAATATATAAATACCGCTTTAAATTAGCCATGTGACATCTCTCAATATATAACTACCGCTTTAAATTAGCCATGTGACATCTCTCAATATATAAATACCGCTTTAAATTAGCCATGTGACAGGACCATTCTTAGCTATTTGGCTATATTAAATTATCGATAAAGGAATTCATGTATTGGCTGACACTGACGTAATGTATCCTATACGTAATGGTATTCCCTGCTATAATTATGTTTCAGACTATCGAACCCGTAGCATAATTTCGAGTTCTCCGGCTGAAATACTAGATGTGGGACTGTTGAAGCGCGACCGAGGATACTACATGTTCATATATGTGTCATATCGGAGATGAAATGTCGATAATTGATATGCTAGCGTCTTCTCTTTCAGGCTCACACTAAACCATGAGGACTGTCGGGACCATATTTTGGCTTGCAATATCTTTTAGTTCGTTGCTTACATCAGCGACACCGGACGCGAACGCAACTGAACACGCATGCGTGTATCTACTGCCTGCGTATGTCAATAACGTCGGTCAAACCGTTCTGGAGGATTTCGAATTTGATAGTGGGTCCATCCCGACAAATTACACCGCTGTAGTGACCAACCTCGAGTTTATTTGTGGGGAAGTATTTAAATCATATCATGAAGTTGTTGTAGGAGAGATTATGGGTTGCAAGGATGATTCATTGGGAAAGAATACTTCTGTTATAACCGTTACTGATGGAACCAGGCATAAAAGTGAGCCAAACGTTACTACAGCCGAATATACATTATCACGGAGTAGGGCTTCAATTAGCACTTCCATTACAAACACCGTTACGGAAATGACAACCACGGCTATGACAATTACAAACAATGTAACGATAAAGACAAACACTCTTACGACAAATGTTACAGACGGTAGTTATCGCATAAAACGAAACATAACGTACAGAAACATAAAAGACATGTGTCCCTCGCATGAACCGATATATTGGCAGCGGGAGGCATCCGATTGGATTAGACGAATATATCCAAAGGTTCTACTTGTCATCGGTTCCATTGGCAACACACTAGCTTTCGTGACCGTCATACGCATGAAACCAGTGACGTCAACTTCATTACTCATAGCCGCATTAGCCATTAGCGATACATGCGTGCTGATTATGAAGAATGCATATTTCGATCTGCTGGCAGCCTACCACAAGCTGACTAGCCCGTTGTGTGGGTTTATATTCTGGATGTCGGGCGCCACGGCGCTATTTGCCCTCTGCTTAGTCATTTTAATGACGCTTGAACGATTCGTTGCCGTTTGGTTTCCATTTCGTGCTAAGATAGTTATCACTAAGAGGAGAACAATAATTGCAATGATCGCTGCTTGGGTATTCCTCATGGGGACGAACTCTCACATGTTGTGGACCATAGCGCACGACGGCGGTATGAATTGTGTGATAAATCCTGATTTCGAAAAGTTCTGGGTAGGAGTTGGGACTGTTCTGTATGCGCTTGTGATTACAGTCCTTCCTTGTACGATATTATTCATTCTCAATATTGCAATTATTATCGGAATGCGACGAAGTGAAGCAATGCAAAGGAAAATGAGCGCAAAAAAGGAAGATGTGAAGGAGAGAAACCAGTCACGACAGGTCACTATCATGTTACTGTCGATCAGCTTCGCGTATTTAATTTTGTCGGCACCAATGGCAATATTCAACATTATCCGGTCAGGTTTCGACCCTGAGAAGAAATACGAGTACGCGAAATTGCTTTTCATTGACTCAATAACAAATGGTTTCGCGGACATGAACAACGCAGTCAATTTTTACATGTATTTCCTCACTGGGAGAAAGTTTCGCAAACAGCTCTATATAATGTGTGGATGTTGTAGGTCTACAAAACGATCACCTCGGGGAACGGCGCTTGGTATGACATCCGGTTTGACTTCGTCACGCGCAACTAACGTTTCGATTGTTTCGAACTCGAGCTATAAGGCATCGGCCTCAGTCCAGGCAGCCTAATGCTAAGTCTGAAGAGGAGGATTTTTAAAAAGCATTTTGCTTGTTGTCCAATCCTCTTTCCAAATCTCTATGTATCTGTGGATTTTATTTGTGTTAAATGTTTTGAAAATAAATATTGTTTACACAAAGTATGAAGCGTAGCGCATTGTTGAAATTGCATACATGTAATTGATGTTGTGACTAACAGCTTGACTTATCCAGACAAGATATAGAAAACCTGAATTTTAACTGAACTCGTTACAAATTAAACTTCTAGTATTCGTAATTCGGTATATTCAATCAAATATATTTGTTTCCTCGGAGGTGTAGGAGGTACATTCACTTAGTAGAAACTATGTTGCTAAGAGATTATACTGTTTCCGAAAACCATTGTGAAGGTACACTGTTAAAAAAATGTCGTCGTTTCAACGGTCTGAGACCGCGCAGCATCGCTCCAACTTTTGATCGTTAAACATTGGGTCAGACCGTGGCAGATTTCCACGGTATAATACCGTAACTTTAACGGTCTGAGACCGCGCAGCATCGCTGCCAACATTTGACCGTTAAACATACGGTCAGGCTGTAGTATGTTAAGCGGTATAAAACCGTTAAAGTAACTGGCAGGCCATAACTAGTAACTGTCAGACCAATGTGCTTTTTACGGGTCAGCCCCCTTTAATTAATATCAAGTCGGTAACTAATAAAGTCAGACCAATGGTATTTTTCATGGGTCAACACCAACGTTTTGCTCTATATTAGCTAATTTACCATAGAATTATCCAGGTTCCCATGGTGACAATATGATTTCCCGATAGGCATTACGATTCATGTTTTTGGATGGTCGAAACTAGTATTATTAGTAACTGAAAAATACATCTTAGTTCTTATCTTATGATCATAGTTTAAATGAAATGTAAATCGTCAATGCATAAAGTGATATAAAATACTTGTGAAACTTTGCTTGTTATCTGCCTCATAGAATTTAATCTGGAAAAGGTTGTGCACGCGTAATGTGTTCGCCTTTCACTAACTAATGTATAAATATGGCTGTAAATAAAAAACGATACTAGTAATAGCTGATAAGCCAACCCATCACTATTCAGTTATGAGTAATACTAATTTCGACCATTCTAAAACATCAATCGCACGCCGTTCTAAGCCATAAAAATAATAAAGCTACATGTTTCACAGTTAAAACTCAATTGTATGTGCATGTAAAAGTAAAATATAGTAATGGCATAATTTATGTAACATACAATAAGGCGTGAAATTGTCCAGTAACTGGTAAACACAGTTTTTGTTTTAACAGATGAATCCGTACATCGTGACAATACTGCACAAGTCAGAAGAAGTGGTATTTTTATGTGCACCTATATAGTGATATTGAGCGTGCTTAATTTAGAAAAAAACGTGTGATTATAGCACAATACAAAAAATCTGTCCCGCTTATTATTGCAATATTGAACGCAAAATATTGCGATACTAAGCGCGCTAAATTTCATACAGACCCGATAGTATTATATTTATATTAGATAAATGCTGTGCATATAGTGGTCATATAGTGTATATACTAATATAGTGTACATATAGCATTTACAACTATAATTATATACATATCTAAAACATTGTCTCTATTTTTTACAATATACAGTAATGCCCAAAGTAATTGACCACTTAACCGCATCAGAATTAAGGGTAATTTTTCAGGATTTAGTCCGAAATATGGCTCGTTGCCATTAACCGGAAAGCTCTTGCCGATGAATGGCAACAAGCCATATTTCCCGACTAAATCCTTAAAAAATTACCCATAATTCTGCTGTGGTTAAGTGGTCAATTACTTTAGGTGTTACAATAGGTAGAAGAAGCAATAATTTGATTGAATGCCACAATTTTGAGAGCAATATTTATTGAGATATTAAAGATGGATTATCTCTTTAAATAACAAATTTTAAATAGTTGCGTGGGTATAAAATAATAGATATGAACTGAAGACCTATGTCCGGAAAAGCTTCTATCAATTAATAATGATTTTATTTCGAATATTAAATCGGGCCCATTTATGTTACTATTTTTAGAACCGACCATTCGGATGAGACCGTATTGCGATATAGAGCACTGGGCTGTTCCTACGGCTACGCAACGAATATCAAATGTCACATATTGGTTGTTTGTATTGTTTTGTTCCACAGATATAAGCGATAATGAGTATAATTAACGTTTATTTGTGACAAAATTGCACAATATAATTTCTGGTCTCTGTTAACAGTATCCACTATTGTTCGTTAGCTGAATAAACACACCTTTTTAGACCAGAAAATATTCGAAATAAAATTAATATTAATCGATAGAAGCATTTCCGGACAGGAGTCTTCGATTCAAATCTAATATTTTATATCCCAGTAACTATATAATACATGTTTACAAAGAGATAATCCACCTTTAAGCGCAATATATTGCAATAATATCACAAACGACATTCTTATAACGTCTCCACTTGCAATATTATTGCGATATTGGGCACGAAACTAGTGCGCTTAATATGCCACTTCTTTTGACTGGTACTGTATATCAATAACAGCTAGTTGGGATTGGAACCTCCAAGACAACAGCAGATATCATAATAACTGTGCGCGATGACTTGGCGACAACGTTCTACTGTAGTCGCACATTTTCCATGAAATTTTGAAGCATGGTGCTGCTTGATGCTTCATTTTGAACTGTATCCTGGTATCACGACACAGACTTAGTATCGATATCAGTGAGTCAGCCATGTAGTTTGATAAGAACATCACTGTACCCCCGGTAAATTGTCGTAATAACTTGTCGATAACATGGCGAATGATCACAATGTATCATATCCACACGTTTCAATGAAAATTGATGAACTCGGGATGAATTTGTCCGAGTAATTGTTCTGGTCCGTCACTGCGAGGCGTAAGTTCATTGTTTACGGTGTTGTTGACGTGAAGTTCTTGTGAATTACACTGGTGCACACAGTACATGTATATCCTCTCGTGTACACTATGTGATGTATTTGCATGTGCTTTGAAACAATCAGATTCTGAACACTGTCAGTCACTCAGTCAGTGTCAACGGCATTTTCAACATTCTAAAACTTGTTGAGTTGTTTTTGTTATTATTCAAGTTGTCACTATTGGTTGCCATCGAAGCTCGTGTTAATTGTACCTGTGTCTTCATGTGTCTGTAAATGTGCGAGTGTTTTGATACAAAGTTACGATACTGCAATTTCCAACATCAGCGCTGTGTCGAATGAAGTCAAAATCACAGAACGTGCCATGAATATGTGCGCCCTAAGTCAAATTTAGTGGAAATTGTCAATGATTAAGCCGGTGTTCGCAGAATTGAAACGTGTCCGGTTATCAACGGAACCGAAATCAGACCATCTTAACGACTGTCCACAATGGAAAAGGTAACATTTTCCCAAAAAAAAACAATAGTTTGCGATTAAATATGCAACACGAAATAAAAAATGGCGTGAAAATGATCTGGGTGATAAAACAGGTACTTAACACCGGATTACACTTACACTTCTTCTTCTTCTTTACGCCCGTGTTCGAGCAACCTCAATATGAGTATTATAATTATCAACCTCCAATTTAGTGAGTATATATACAGTGGACTATCTGAAAATACTAGGTGACATTTCATTGCTGTGTATGTGACTGGGAACTGTGTGGTAGTTTCAGAGTACTATTCTGTTCTTTCATTGAGTTCTGCATCCATGATAATTCGTACTATACGCATAACACATAATGAATGCTGGATAAATAATATCTTTTAAATATCAGCAGAGTAAGATGCAGTCCTACTGTTTGGAGTAATTGCTGTATATGACATGACCGCCGATAAATATACTACTGAATTTTTACGTCATAACTTTGAATCATGAAAATATTTAATTTAGACAATTTTCATGGGCACATAAAATAACGGTGTGGGGCCGTCAAACTGATGGAACGGTGTGGGCCGTCGATTATGACGGTGAGGCACCGTCTATCCGACGGTGATTTTTAACAGTGTAATGTATTTTAATGATATACGGGCCATTATGACACATTCTCGATTTAAAGATGAATTATCTCTTTGTGAATAGGTTTTAAATAGTTTCATGGGTATACAATAATAGATATGATTCGAAAACCATTGGCAGGTAAGTCTTTTATCGATCAATATTAATTATATTTCGAATATGTTCTTATATAAATATGTGTTATCGTTCAGCTAACGATCGACCAATGGTGGTTACTGTTAACAGAGATTGGATTGTGTAATTGTGTCATAAAAACGTTAATTAGACTCAATCATCGTTTATAGCTATATAACATAGACACTCGATCTGGGTAATTTGACGTTCGGAGCGCACCATTGGAAGAACTCTAATAATTAATATGGCTAGTCGATATCGTCTGGACCGTCGGTTCTAAAAATAGTAATATTAATTGATAGACGAGTTTCTGGGCAGGGGTCTTCTGTTCATATTTATTATGTTATACACATGGAACTATTTAATATTTGTTATATTAGGAAATAATCCTTTATATAAAAATTGATTACACATATTTTCGAGCTTTCTGGAATATAACATAACTTCAGCATGCAAGAGAAAAGGTTAGGTATACAGTCTAATAATTTAATATCAACAGAGATGTACAATTACTGCACAGAAGCAATGCAACCAGTTCCAACTAAAACCCATAAATTTACAATACAAGATACACATGATTTATCAGTTCTCATTTTGTTTTAGTTTCACTGAAAGTGTTGTTCGGGTGTTTTTCAAGAGTTATCTATGCTGGAAACGCGCTAACCTACGTGATAACCGTCTGTGGCTTTCCGTGTGCATTTTGTTTAACTGAAATGTGTATTCCTTATGCAGTCCTCTTTCATAGATGCATCTGCAAATCTTCCATGCTGCGCATCAGGGACCTGATCAATATAACTATTAAATAACACGGAAAGAGGCAGACGGTTATCACATAGGTTAGCGCATTTCCAGGATAGATAAATCTTGAAAACATACCCGCAGTATGACGTCACGAAAGTGTTTTACGATTGCCATATATATGTATTTCCTTTTGGTTTCATTTTTGCGAATAAATAAATTCGATTCAAATTGTAGTAATTATTCGTATTTCTAATCGCCGTGTTATATTCTATAGGCAAATGGTGGACTCTTAATATACGCTTTTAACTTAATTATTTACCGTATAATCTCTCAATATATAAATACCGTTTAATATTAACCGTGTGAAAGGACATTTATTACGATGTTAATAAAACTTTAACTAGGCACATATGTTCCTTATATACGCTAATACTCATTTTCAGATGTGGCGACTTTCGAAACATATACAAAATGTATTAATATTGTTCAATACACAATTCTCGAATCAGAATTTGAATGAATTTTGCAGATATGGATATGAAATAACATATTTGTTCATGGCAAACTGTCGTTTTCGATATCAAATATCTGGGGTTTCTCATTACATGGATGCGAGCAATGTGTTTTAAAAACTGCAGAGAAATCACTACTTCAATATATTATGCGGAATTGGAGACTATACTTATGGTAAGTGGTCAATACTTGTAAAAACGTAACCATACACCCTAAACTGCTTCTCGTCGACCTTGTCACATCCTTTTGCTCTCCGGCTAGACTAAACGCTTGGTGTAGTAAATACAACTGTTGTGAGAATGGCGATAAATGCATGAAACTAGTCGCATATGTTCCTTATATACGCTAATGCTCATTTTCAGATGTGGCTACTTTCGCGACAGGTCCTTCTTAGCAACGGTGCTTGGCAACTACCCATTATCGAAGTAATGCATATGACTGAAAAGTTCTAACAAACTAAACTACATCATGCAGCATTTTATGGTGAAAATACTATTAAGTTGTTAGTTCTGACCTGATTTGGCAAATTTGGCAAGTGGCAGCGCGAACCCTGCGGACAAATTACCATAGTTCTTACTTGTATAAATTACCATAGCTCTTACTTGTATAAATTACCATAGTTCTTACTTGTATAAATTACCAGAGCTCGTACTTGTATAAATAACCATAGTTCTTACTTGTATAAATTACCATAGTTCTTACTTGTATAAATTACCATAGTTCTTACTTGTATAAATTACCATAGTTCTTACTTGTATAAAATTACCATAGTTCTTACTTGTATAAATTACCACAGTTCTTACTTGTATAAATTACCATAGTTCTTACTTGTATAAATTACCATAGTTCTTACTTGTATAAATTACCATAGTTCTTACGTGTATAAATTACCATAGTTCTTACTTGTATAAATTACCATAGCTCTTACTTGTATAAATTACCATAGTTCTTACTTGTATAAATTACCATAGCTCTTGTATAAATTACCATAGGTCTTAGTTGTATAAATTACCATAGTTCTTACTTGTATAAATTACCATAGCTCTTGTATAAATTACCATAGCTCTTACTTGTATAAATTACCATATTTCTTACTTGTATAAATTACCATAGCTCTTACTGGTATAAATTACCATAGCTCTTACTTGTATAAATTACCATAGTTCTTACTTGTATAAATTACCATAGTTCTTACTTGTATAAATTACCATAGTTCTTACTTGTATAAATTACCATAGCTCTTGTATAAATTACCATAGGTCTTAGTTGTATAAATTACCATAGTTCTTACTTGTATAAATTACCATATTTCTTACTTGTATAAATTACCATATTTCTTACTTGTATAAATTACCATAGTTCTTACTTGTATAAATTACCATATTTCTTACTTGTATAAATTACCATAGCTCTTACTGGTATAAATTACCATAACTCTTACTTGTATAAATTACCATAGCTCTTACTTGTATCAATTACCATAGCTCTTAATTAGATGTGTAGACCATGTACTCGGATACCATAGTCCAAGTCCCATGTATAAAACATTAGTACACCATGGATTCTGGACCCTATATATGGTTTGATCACCTGGGACAGTTCTGTGACATACCCATCTATATATCAATATATTGGACCGATGCCACATATATGATGTTATGGATTGAGGCCTCTGCAAATAGTCTATAAACACATCGCACTGTAGGTTGAACATATATCTAGACCATGGAACCAGGCCGATATATGTACACCATATCATAGCATTGTACTCATGAATGAGTGGTTGTCTATATGTAGGATGTAGATCCATCCCCATATACGTGATATATATACAGCAATGATCCAGACAGGTTTAAGTAGTGCTAATATCCAGGTGACTATAATTATTTATGCATTGGATACAGGTGCCAATAGGTATGACATTACATGTCCCTAAATATATCATACGGATCCGGAGTTATTAGTCAGGTCATAGATCTACATATATGCTGATAGGAAATAGACTCATCCACATATTTAAGCGAAACATGGACCCCAGGCCCCTACGGATAGTTACTTGTATATCAATATAAAAAACAAATTTCAATAGGATATATTAACAGCAACATTTTTCTGTATCTCGGGTTTCATCCATAAATGGGCATTAAAACGGATTTCCATAAGTAATGTTAAACAAATTTAATCGATTGTCCCTATATAGTCTGTTTTTGAGTATACACAACAAAACGGTTAATGTTCGCGACATTCGTGTGGGCTAACGTCTGCAGTTTGGTTGATTACATCTCAATGTGTCAAACATATTTCGATGTGGGATATCAGCAGCAACATTCCGTTTATCGGATCTTCCTTTTTAGCAATAAATGTGACCTTAAAAGGAATTTCC
This sequence comes from Siphonodentalium dalli, assembly GCA_032622095.1. NCBI lineage: Eukaryota > Metazoa > Mollusca > Scaphopoda > Gadilida > Siphonodentaliidae > Siphonodentalium > Siphonodentalium dalli. The sequence continues at coordinate 26,987,186 of CP136067.1, forward strand.
GCAATACATATTTAAAAAAAACTTCACTGATTTTATCTATAGACAGTATGGTTCGGGACTAACTTCGTCATTATTAAGATGAATTTCGAGATTCTAAGCCGTCATCGTGGTTGCCTTATTTTAAATGTTGAACTGAGCGTTATATAGGTCGATCAATAAAACATAAACATTGCGGCAATTATTTGTTTTTTATATTGTTTTCAACTCCATGGGAGTAAACGTCATTTTGATTTGACAATTTTGCCATTTTTTATCACCACCTTTGTTTTATCCCGAATATCAAATATCCCAGGGCTGACCCTAGTTCGCCATAATCGGCTGAGAAAAAAAATGTATACTTGAAAACGGGCATTAGCCAAACAACGGGGTCTACAAGAATAATTGGCACAACAAAATCCAAGGCTGAGTTCAGTCCCACGTTATGCTGGCCTGATCACTGCCATCACGTACAAAGTATGTGAGGAAATATCCCATTTGGCTCGGTAACAATTTATGTTTGCATTATTATGAGAAACCAACTGTTCATATTAAATTGGAAAGTGGCTCGATCACATCAGAAGGAATTATAACCGACAAACTCTTAAATGAATATTGTTAGATTTAAATATATGTGTATGTGATGGGGCAGAGGTCAGAACTGCGGACAATAGGACTGTACATTTCTTCTAATTGTGTATTTTCAGACGATGGTAGTATCTTATACAAACAACCAATACACATACGATTAGATACCGAAATATTCTTTATCAGGGTTCACGATTATATAGCAATTGTTATGTAACCGTAATATAACAGTTGACACGCGAGGTAAGGATTGAGGCCAGGACGAAATAATGGAGATATTTGAAGATGTGTTTTAAAGAGCGTCCCCCTAAATTCCCCAAGCCCATATATGCACCCACCCGATAGGAGAATTTGACTTATGGCAGACCAATGTTGCAAATTACCGTTATTTTGTCAAAATACGTTCTATATAGAGTTATCGCCCTTCCGATTAACTCATGATACTCATTTCGAAATGTAATCCAAACAGCGAGTGTCACCTGTTACTCCGTGTGAATGTCAATCGCTATCTAATTGTGAACTCCGATTAAATATCTTTCGCTGTCTAATCGTGTGCGTATCAGGTGAATATATTGAATTGAATTGAAATCAGCCTTGCAGTTTATTGTCTGGTTATTATCTTTGTAGCAAACAACATTGATGTACCTCATTCACAAAACATGTAAGCACAATTTTGTACAGCTTTTCGGACAGTGGTGCGCACAAGATCGCCGTTTGAATATGCGTTATGTAAAGAAAATCCCCGATTTACAACTCGCATTCTCATCAAACAGATTTTCCTACTTTTGAAAAATACTATTAAAACATCGAACGCTGTCGAGTATTGGAAAAGTCAATATCAGATTGCATAGAACTAATATGATGACTTCCTCATGACCGAGTAAGTGTCGGGGACATTTGCGGCTCAGTGATCGCTGCAATATATTAATAATATCAACTTGGGATCTATCATTTAATGTTGCAGATTATTTACTGCTGCCACGCATTCTACCACGAACCGTATTAATCCTCATTATGTCGGGTTATACGTCATAGGGCGTCACTTATAACCAATGCCTCGTCGCTTCGAAACTACACAACATAAAGTCGAGAACACGAAGACATCGAGGCTAGTCAGTGTATAATATAGTGAGGACATCGAGTTTTGTCGATGTTTAGTATAAGTGAGGACAGGTGTTAGTCGAACATATCTGAATCACCACCCGGATATTTCACAGGATTAGTTCAGGTGCGTATTATGGTATTCCACAAGCTGGTAAATATAATTGTGCACGAATTTCACCGAACATGTAGACAGGTGTAATATACAATGGAGTCCGTGAAGTTAGCTCAACATTCAACATTAAACATTGTTCAATATTTCGTGTGAAGTTAGCACAACAATCAACATTCAACATTCAGTTGTGCCCCTCTCTCTCTCTCTCTCTCTCTCTCTCTCTCTCTCTCTCTCACTCTCTCTCTCTCTCTCTCTCTCTCTCTCTCTTTCCGTCTCTCTGTCTCTCTCTCTTTATCTCTCTATCTCTCTCTATACCTGCTTAAATAAAAATCCTCTAATATGAGAATAGAATACTATGGCGTCATGGTTTAACATAGTGTAGTCGCTTATAAAGAACGCTTTACGTCAAGAATACTTAGTTACAACCATGGTGTTGTTTGGTCGATTCCAATCAGATGGATGTTGTGAGTACTTGAATTCTGCATTCCCTAATGTAAATGTTATGTGGCAGCCAACAACACATGCTGTGGTTTCAAATAAGGTGAGATAATACCATACAACATATAAATGTAATACGAGGGGAATCACAGTATGAACCTTGGTCTTATTTATAGACTGCAGTCTAGTATGTTGTCTTGGAACAGCTCAGACTTGTTGTATGTACACACTGATCGTATTTCAACCGTACACAGACAAGAATTTAGGTGGTTTTATCTGTGTATATTGTTTATTGTTTTTTTGTTGTATATTTAAGTCCAAAATGGAAACAACTCTGCAACGTGGAGTCAAATCAATCCCAAATTGCTGGTACATAGGATCCCATGTTGGCTATTTTATTGAAGGCAATGGTAATACACCAGGATATATGCTTGTGGCGTGTAACATGGTGTTCCATCAAATACACGTAACATGTTACGCGTTGTTTCGTTAAGGACACAATGTGCTCACCCCACTATTCATGGGATCCAAAACAAGCATATCGGTATACGTATTAATGTTTGTAAAAATTTGCCGCCCTGTGTGGTGTTTATTAAATTTGGTGTTTCTTTTAAAAACTACAGGCCTATCAGAATTGCTGGATACGTTACTCAGATTAAGAAATGATGTTGCTGTTTGGTAATAGCTATATATGACAAAATCATTTTAGAATTGTTGACACATATACTACTCACATTTTGCGCAGGATCACCCATATACATGTATATATCTCATATATATTTTGAAGACCTCTGTTTGTTTGTCTGTCTGTCTGTCTGTCTGTATGTCTGTCATTAATACAAATCTACGATTCTCGACCGATCGGGACGAAACTTGGTACGTGCGTGTAGTTTGACCAGGCGGTGGACGTTGTCGTATTGGCGAGCCCGTGCGGCGCCCGCTTCGCGCATGCGCAGACGGGATCTCGGAAACGGGTGGAGCTATCGACTTGAAATTTGCTATGTGAATGTATCTTGCCCCGGATTCGAATTTTATCGGGTCGCCGAGCCCGTGCGACGCCAGCTTTGCGCATGCGCAGACGAGATCTCGGAAACGGGTGGAGCTATCGACTTGAAATTTGGTATGTGAATGTATCTTGCCCCGGATACAAATTTTATAGGGTCGCCGAGCCCGTGCGACGCCAGCTTCGCGCATGCGCAGACGAGATCTCGGAAACGGGTGGACCTATCGACTTGAAATTTGCTATGTGAATGTATCTTGCCCCGGATACGAATTTATCGGGTCACCGAGCCCGTGCGACGCCAGCTTCGCGCATGCGCAGACCAGATCTCGGAAACGGATAGAGCTATCGACTTGAAATCGTCGGGCTGGGTGGAGCTATCGACTTGAAATTTGGTTTTTGAATAGCCCGGACAACGTCGGGCTCATCGGCTAGTCTATTATATATTTTGAAAGATCTGTGTGTGTGTGTGTTTGTTTGTTTGTGTGTAATCGATGGACTCAAAAACGGCTAAGCCAATTTCGATGAAACTTGGTATGTGGGGGTATTTTCGGGCCACGAGTAACATAGGCCTATTAATTTGTTCGTGCGAGGTCAACTTTTCACGTGCCGAGGTCAAATCTGTTTTTACGCCGTTTTGCGCTAATATATTTCAGTTCGGTGCTCACAAATCGATTCGATATAGCGCGAATAATAAATTGCCAGTCATATAATTTGCACGGTTAGAATCTATGGCGTTTCATCTTTCCAACGATATATAATATGTATGTATCCGTTTTAGTTATCTGCCTAAATTATTAAGAAGAAGTGGTACGATCTTCTATCAGGGTAAAAACAATGCGTAACTTCTATGACGTCGTTAGAGGTCATACAGTTAGATCACGTTAACTCTTATCCCGGCCGATGCATTTGACTGTTTCAGACGTCTCGGCGATATCTCGGGCACCGATGGTAATTTATCTTTACGTTGAAACTTGATAATTAATGAGCGTGTGTATATGAGGCGCGTTTACATACTTCAGTGGAAATCAAATCGGGTTAAACTGGCGGATTTTTACGGACGAAATTTGATGCATAGGGTATCTCGGTATCCGCTGGGCCGATTTCCAGGTATCCGCTGGGCCGATTTCCACCATTTTTGGGGTGTTGGTGTTTGACACCACCTGACCTTGACCTTCAAAATGGTCAGTTCAAGGTCAAATCGGGTAAAACCGGATGGATTTCGACGGGTACTTTTGTCGGGTACTTTTGTTCGGTCACTGTGTTTTGGACGGGTCAAATCGTGACCCCACTTGACCTTGGCCTTCAAAATAGACAATTCAAGGTCAAAGCCCGGACGAAGTCGGGTCACCTTCTAGTCTATTATATATTTTGGAAGATATGTGTGTGTGTCTGTCTGTGTGTAATCGATGGACTCAAAAATGGCTGAGCCAATTTCGATGAAATTTGGTATGTGGGGGTATTTTCGGGCCACGAGTAACATAGGCCTATTAATTTGTCCGTGCGAGGTCAACTTCTCACGTGCCGATGTCAAATCTGTTTTTACGCTGTGTTACGGGACTTTCATTTGAGTTCGGTGCTTACAAATCGATTCGAAACAGCGCGAATAATAACATGCCAGTCATAATAATGACACTATGAGAATCTTTCGTGTTTCCTCTTTCCAACGATATATAATATGTATGTATCCGTTTTAGTTATCTGCCTCAATTATTAAGAAGAAGTGGTACGATCTTCTATCAGGGTAAAAACAATGCGTAACTTCTATAACGTCGTTAGAGGTCATAAAGTTAGATCACGTTAACTCTTAAACGGCCGATGCATTTGACTGTTTCAGACGTCTTGGCGATATCTCGGGCACCGATGGTAATTTATCTTTACGTTGAAACTTGATAATTAATGAGCGTGTGTATATGAGGCGCGTTTATATACTTCAGTGGAAATCAAATCGGGTTAAACTGGCGGATTTTTACGGACGAAATTTGATGCATAGGGTATCTCGGTATCCGCTGGGCCGATTTCCCGGTATCCGCTGGGCCGATTTCCACCATTTTTGGGGTGTTGGTGTTTGACCCCACCTGACCTTGACCTTCAAAATGGTCAATCCAAGGTCAAATCGGGTAAAACCGGATGGATTTCGACGGGTACTTTTGTCGGGTACTTTTGTTCGGGCACTGTGTTTTGGACCCCACTTGACCTTGGCCTTCAAAATACGTTTTAAAGTCGTTAATCCACCGTAAACCACGCTGACAAAATTACTCGATGGAGGGTTGGACACCAAACATATAAAACAAACATCAGCCTAAAATATCTTCGGTCTGTCTCATTAGAACCATACAAATATGGATATCATTGGAACCGGCTCCTTGACCACATTGTGATAGTTACAGTTATGTCCTGTGCCAATGCATTTTCTTATATATGCGAGTCGACCATAGGTCGCCTCGCATATATAAGAGAATGCATTGGCTTAACACATTAAAAATTATAAAATTGTTAAAGAATGTAAGAACAATGGTAAAAAGTGTTAAAAAAGAATTTTTTAGGCCAATGCAGTCTCTTATATATGCGAGGCGACCTATGGTCGACTCGCATATATAAGAGAATGCATTGGCACAGGGCATAACTGTAACTATCACAAACATATAAAACAAACATCAGTGATGATTGCAAGACAGTATTACACATTTATCACCAAGGTTAAATGGTAACTCCTTCGCCACCTGTCCGTCGCTGTACTGATTGATGTATACGATCTTAGGCTATGCATGGAACAAATACATACACATACAATACTAGTATCCATATCTTTCATCTATCATTTCATAGTGGGTTGCGCCGGTGCAGCATTAACCCTTTCAGTGCCAGGGGCCGATCTCATCGGCCCTAATTTACGGTCTGTAAAATCAGCCGTAAAAAAATATTATTTGTTTTTTTGTTTAGATTTTTAAAAATTTATTAAAATTGTAAAAAATAATAACAAATGATGAAAAATTGTTAGGCCAATGCATTCTCTTATATATGCGAGGCGACCTATGGTCGACTCGCATATATAAGAGAATGCATTGGCACAGGGTATATGGGTGTAGATACCCAGCGTCTTGCTGAAAATCAGCATTATATGACTTTTTGACATGATAATTGAGTCTGGTCACTTCTCACGGTACAGTTCCGATACATTAAAGATATGGACAACACACATATTGCCGCTGATAGGGTTAGTGTCACGAGACATGCATCGATAACATTCGTAGCCAGATTTCCAAAACGATCACAAATTTAGCCAACTGTTCACAAGGGATCACATATGTAGCTAGCCTTTCAAATTATATCACGTTATGACGTCATCGCGTGAGCACGCGACCAAATGAACTCATCATTTTCATGACATTTGTATAGAAATGATGAATATGAAAAGCTGGCTACGAATGTGATCGCCCTTGAAAAGCTACCATCATTGTAGAGCTTGAACTGCATAGAGACCCCTCCCGATATGCGGATTTTGTGGTAATGAACTCTTTGTAGAACTACAGAAATGCCCTAATTAATCGACTCCTTAATGACAGCAGAATTATGGGTAACTTTTCAGGATTTAGTCGGAAATATGGCTTGTTGCCATTCATCGGGAAGCTCTCCAGAGCTTTCCGATGAATGGCAACAAGCCATATTTCCGACTAAATCCTGAAAAGTTACCCATAATTCTGCTGTGGTTAAGGAGTCGATTACTTAGGGCAGTACTGTATATATGTCCACCAATTTGTCGGTTGTTTACCATCTGGCTATTTTGGAGCTTTCTATAATTATCAGTCATTGAATCCAAGATGGCCGGCAATTACTCAGGAAGTTTATAATGTATTAAGTCGGGCAATCAGTCATTATATTGATAATTGAGTACTCCTTATTTATAGGTATGAAGAAATTTCATATATTAAAAATGGCCGCCAAAAATGACCGCCGGAAGTGGAAAGTATGACTCATTTTGACTATTATCTTCTAGATAAGTTTCTGCAGTTTGGAACTGGTTGAGAATTGTGATTTTAGTTTGTTAACTGATCATGTTCAATGAGATAAGAAATTGTTGGGGTCCTAGCCCATTCCGGTCCCTGAACAATTTGATTTTACATAACGCGGTATAAAATTTCACAAACAAAAATCACAAATGGGATTCTATTCATATTTCAACAAGTAATGAGCAGAATGTGTTATGTAAGTTAGACATACCACTATCCATGGATGTTCCAAGTTATTGGGATCAAAATTGTTACTTTGGCTCAAAATATGGATGTTTTAGATGTTGTCTCAGAGTGCCCGGCAATCGCATACAAGTTGATAAATAAAATCACATTACTAAAAATATTTGATTTTACTCTCACAAATTTAACAAAAATATCGGCAAATTGAAGATATAGCACCAGCGTGGCCTGCAATCGCTTGCATGTTGTGGTTGATGAATAAGATCACATTACTAGAAATATTGAATTTTATTCTCACAAACTTGACATATATATCGGCAAAAATTCACTTTTCAGGTTTGGACCATTTTTTAAAAGTAAAATGTAATTAACTTTGGTGTTATGACAGGTGTTTATTGTTTTGATTTTATTTTAAATGTGCCACACTAGGCCAAATTAATCAAGATGGCTTCCAAAATGGCAACCAACTTATAAAGATCTTTTTTCAATTATATCCGGTATATATAGTTGCAGTATGGAATTTTACCAAAACCCTCTTTTGGGATTCTGGCCATATTTTTAAAATGAAATGGGCAGAACTTTGAAACTGAACGCAGTAAATCATAATTGATGAGGTATCGCGTGTTTAAAATAAGTTTTGAAATCGAGTACCGCATACGACTTATGGGGTGTTCGGGGAATGGACTGAATAGTTGATGCTTGAATTATGGTATATTGTGTTGGTTCAAACTTCGGGTGGCTGAAGTTTTGGTTTGTTGGCCGTTGGTAATTGCGTGTGTCTAGTGGTCTCTGGTCTCAGCGCTGTGGTCGTCTATCGGTTGGGACTTCAAGTTGTTTAGTAGTGATGCACTGTGAGGCTCACGGCATCACGAATACTATTTGGGGTAAAGCCAACACATAAATATGTATATGAATCTGTGTGTAGTCGGATAATACACAATTAGTGGTGTATACAAATGTAGCGAACCGATGACCTGAGTAACAGTCGTGATGCTCTATATATATATGTAAATATAGACGCTCACGATGAACTGAGTAAGCATACTTTCTGTGGGAATCGTGGCGCCTTATATACTATATGGGCTGCATATCAATATCATTGGATAAGATAATACACAGTTATTGGTGTATACAAAGGTAGCGGACCTGAGTAACAGGGGTTATGCGCTATGTAGATATAGACACTCGAGATGAACTGAGTAAGCATACTTTGTCGGGCAATCGTGGCGCCTTATATACTATTTGGGCTGCATATTAACACTTTCAGTGCCAGGTCCGATTTTTGTATCAATCCATATACCCTGTGCCAATGATGCATTTTCTTATATATGCGAGCCGACCATAGGTCGCCTCGCATATATAAGAGAATGCATTAGCCTAATAATTGTTCATCATTTGTTATTATTTTTTACAATTGTTCACAATTTTAATAAATTTTTTCTTATATTCTTTAACAGACTTATTTTGTAGGTTTAGTGCCAGGGAATCTTACGTTTTTCATGGGCATCAAGGAGTCGATTATTTAGGGCATTACTGTAGTATGAGTATCAGGTCCAGGTATAGCAAGGCACTGGTCTGATGTATTGATGCGGCCAGAGGCTATTAAACTTGAGCGAAGTATGCCATGCCTAGACCCGACGTCGTCCTATTTACAAAATTAAGCATTATCTCATAGTTTTCAGTTCACAGAAATTAGTCCTATGATGCACTTTTAGGTGCGATTGTTAAATTGGATATAAAAATTTGAGACAATGTAAAGCAAACACATAGATAGGTATATGAGTCTTTAATCATCGGATAATACCCAAGTGATGCATACAAATGTAGCGGACCGATGACCTGAGTAACAGTTGTGATGCTCTATGTGAATATAGACGCTAAATATGAACTGAGTAAGCATACTTTGTCGGGGAATCGTGGCGCTTTATATACAATATGGGCTGCATATCAATATCATTGGTGTTTTTGGTAATACACCTCAGGATTGCTTCATTTATTATGGAAATGCCCCACAGCCATATCAATTGGTGAGGCTTCATTGTTTGTTGATCGGATTTGTGGTAGGACGCGAGGTCATTGGAAGGTCGATGGTATGTTATTCAGGACCATGTTAACTGATATAAATGTCGTTATCTTGTCCTTGAATCAAGCGGTGTGAATCTAGTGCGGGTTCCAGTGGATGTACTATTTGTGTTTTTTAAATAAATTAAATATGAGCTAATTTCAAGAGAACATGTTACGATGTTGGGAGATTATGATCAGTATAACTTCCGTTACCTTGATATTGTACTTAATTTATGCAAATCAATGTTTGTGTTAAAAATTGTTACTCCCTAAAATAGTGCACTACTTCAGTGTCACACTCTGGACGTAATCTGGACACTTAATTACACATGACCAGGTTGCATCTTCCGCCAGCTTACATTGGGCTAATTTGGGATTAACTTTTGCTAATACGGGATTAATTTGACTTTAGTTCTCATTTATTGGCGATCTGCGCTGCTCTTTCATGCAATTTATACCTTCATGTTATACTCTCGTGTAATGTATGCGAAGACATGAAACAGCCTATGTGCGTCTGAAAACCGATTTGTAAGAGGTGCACTTCGATGAGGCGTGGCGTGTGGTACACTCCAAACGTTATGTTTTGTACATCACAAGAATAAGATTTGACGGGCGGTAACTACCACCGTTTGTTGTTGGCTTCTCTCAACTTTCATACAACGAGACCAAGAATAAGATTTGACGGGCGGTAACTACCACCGTTTTTTGTTGGCTTCTCTCAACTTGCATACAACGAGACCATCAAGCCAATTTGTTTGCTTTGGTGGTATGTGCTGCAATTCGAGCATTTGTTGCTCAATACATGAGCCACACATTTACTCAACTTATGACCTCCATATATAAGTTGTTCATAATAAATCGTGTGACGTCCTGTGGCTTTGCCCATATACATGGACGTAAGAACACCATCCGCATCTTTGGCTGACACAGGATAGAGAATAAGTGTGTAAATTAAACTAGAATCAGAATCTCTATAATTGTTGGATACAAGTTTGTCAACGCCTGCGTTTACATACTATTCGTAGTACATGGGTACTGTCGAAAGTGTTTGGTTCCGAGGAGAATATAAGCATCCATAGTAATATAACCATGCATTTGTGATATCATCCAGATTTCTGATGATAGATCTATTGACGAAGATATCGTCGTCTTCAGTTTAGTTTTTTTGCGTCAGTCTCACAGCTCTATATAGTTCGTTAGCTGCCGTCTTACGCTCCCTTCCGTTGTATTTATTTGGTATAAACATATTTATTTCTCTAAATCATGCACATTAATAAACAGAGTTGTATAATATATAAAGACAATTATTTTAGAGAATGGGATTTGGCAGAAAGTGTGACCCTTATAATATCATTTCCTCCCCATTTTGGCAAACACGTGTTGTGGTGTCATTACTACTTTTTCATAATATTCTTTTCCCAGTTAAATTTAGTTTTTATGTAAATTTTCCTATCTTATTATCATTGCCAGCCGTCTGGGGCTTAGACTGTCCAACAGCAGCCTATAATAATGAGTCACTGTTGGGCAGTCCACGCATCAGATGAACTGAATTGTCACCACCTGTTTGGTTGTGACCTGACCCTTGACCCCACTCGATCAGATTCCAATAATCGTAGCGAAATTAACGGTTCAAGATAAATACGACAAGAGTGATGCATCGTATATATATACTTGTTACGAGCAACTCTATATGTTCATGCCCGAGAACCGAATATGAGATATGAGATATTTTCTCGTTGTACTGTATATTTGGTCACCTCGATGTGATACTGTGCTTTTATACATGCGCCTTGATTCATGTATAGGCAGGAATTGTTATTTATTAATTTTTATTTATGTATACTTATTTAAACTTATTTAAACTTATTTATACAGAGTGCGACTTAGGTAAAGTTCAATTTGAGAATCGTTTAGACAACAATATACATTTGTGAACCCTCAGAAATATATATATATTCTCTTCCAGTGATAGTTCGTGGTTTCCACGTAACAGGGTTGCCATGTCTGGTCGGGTTATTAACCATGCGAAGCACCTATTTCGTTTAACAGAGAATCTGCGACAATAAAAAAGAAAATGTTCTGCTGATGTATTTAGCTGATGTCTTACGTTCTTTTATACTGTCTATACTTAGCTGTTGTCATACGTTTTGTTCTCTATATACTTAGCTACTGGCATAAGTTAATTTCATTAGTTCATTAGCTGCTATATCTTATGTCCATTTTTGTTGCATGCAATTAGATGATGTCTTACGCTCTGTTCTGTTGTATAAAATCAGCGTCTGTGTTACGTTCTGTTCTATATAATTAGCGACTGTCTTACTTTCTGTTATGTTGTATACAATTACCTGCTATCTTACGTTTTTTTACGTATAACCAGCTGCGGTCTTACGTTATACTATGTTGTGCACAATTACCATAGTTACTAGACCATGGGGAAAAATCAAAGCTGTCAGTGCTCCGCAACTTTTGAGGTAACGCATAATTTTGGTAAATATTGGAAGTTTATGTGTCCATAAACACATTTCTCAAATGTTCTGGCCTCGGGAGTTGCACACTTTTGACTGGATCAAAAGTTTATCTGAAAAAAATATATACCGCCCACGCACGCGGTTCGTTTCGTCGTGATATTCCGTCATTTAAACCGCATTTCATCGATAATATCAAAGGTCGATAAATAACCATTCATTATACATGGATTATTCCAAGCACAGTCAACATATTAACAAGAAGTTATACAATTTATAAATCCGATATAGTTTCGAATCATGAAACAGATTAAAGTCGCAACAAACAATACGTTTAATGCACGTGCCATTCCGATTCAATTAATTCTGGAAGCGGAAGCGGAACTAAGCGCGCGGCTGTCCGGAAAATTAGTATTACGTCTGCTCTTAACTGGAAACTATTTTTGACTTCATGCGGCACTTTCTCTTTATTCTATTCCGCGAAAATGGCAATATAAGTCTATAAGTTTTCAAACACGATGATGATTGTTTGTGGTTGTCGTTATGTTTGCCAGATATTATCTTTTAGAATCAAATATATCCTCAACTTAAGCTATTTATTCATGTGATAATATTTTGACTCAGTTGAGTATATTTTTCCATGTGTGAGGTGTTTGAATGTTTAATTGTGTGCTCTGTCCAAAGGGTGTGAATTAACCCTTTACCCAACAGAACGCCCAGAAACGCCCGAATGAAGCTTCAACAGCCTAAATTATCTTGGGTCTGTCTCAATAAAACCATACACATATGGATATCATTGGAACCGGCTAATTGACCACATTGTGATGGTTACAGTTATGCCCTGTGCCAATGCATTCTCTTATATATGCGAGTCGACCATAGGTCGCCTCGCATATATAAGAGAATGCATTGGCCTAAAAAAAATCTTTTTTTAACATTTTTTCTTACATTCTTTAACAATTTTACAATTTGTAATGTGTTAAGCCAATGCATTCTCTTATATATGCGAGGCGACCTATGGTCGACTCGCATATATAAGAGAATGCATTGGCACAGGGCCCTTCTGTTGGGTAAAGGGTTAAGCAGGTCTGAACAATTTGAAGGATATGTCCGTGCCGGTATGTAGTAATATGTACCGTTTATACCCGGATACCTCAAATGCTTAAAGATGGATTATCTCTTTAAATAACAAATTTTAAATAGTTGCGTGGGTATAAAATAATAGATATGAACTGAAGTCCTATGTCCGGAAAAGCATCTATCAATTAATTTTGATTTAATTTCGAATATTAAATCGGGCCCATTTATGTTACTATTTTTAGTACGGACCATTCGGATTAGACCGGATTGCGATATAGACCACTGGGCTGTTCCTACGGCTACGCAACGAATGTCAAATGTCACAGAATGGTTGCTAGTACTGTTTTGTTCCACAGATATAAGCGATAATGAGTATAATTAACGTTTATTTGTGACAAAATTGCACAATATAATTTCTGGTCTCTGCTAACAGTAACCAATATTGTTCGTTAGCTGAACAAACACACCTTTTTAGACCAGAAAATATTCTAAATAAAATTAATATTAATCGATAGAAGCATTTCCGGACAGGAGTCTTCGATTCAGATCTAATATTTTATACCCCGGTAACTATATAATACATGTTTACAAAGAGATAATCCACCTTTAAATCTACAGTGAGTTTAAAATATTTTTATTTTAACCAAAATAATGTACAAAGTTCATGATATTATGATGGAAGATATTGCTTTCTATAACATGATTTGACAGTAAGGATAGTGCTTATCTTAAGCCATCGCCAACACATATAAACTGTTGAATGGTAACCGTTGCATACATACCTAAATATAATGTACAATTCAACGTATATGAATGTATATTATGAATATTATTATTATTAATCTTATCTTAAGCCATCGCCAACACATATAAACTGTTGAATGGTAACCGTTGCATACATACCTAAATATAATGTACAATTCAACGTATATGAATGTATATTATGAATATTATTATTATTATTGTTAATTATAATGTGCTTGACAGCCCCCTTCTAACCAAATCAGGTTTTGGCAGGGTACTTTGGGCCCGATATAACACAGACTTTAATTTTGATGTGTATGTGTTTTTAATTTTGTTCCATGCATAGCCTAAGATCGTATACATCAAGTTAGTGAATAATTTGGCTTGAATCTCTCAGTTGGTTCTATATATTTTTGACTGTTAGCGAATATCTCAATATTTTTGAATAAGGGAAGTTATTTTTTAGATCTACAATTATGTAGGTTCTAGTTCAGTACAACTCTATTATTTTTAATAAGCTATTTGTTCTACTGAACAGTTCGTGTAGGTTCGTGCACGTGTGCTATTTGTCCACTATGACGACATGACATATAAATATGTTGCCTACATCACGATGCTGACAATTAAAGTCCTGTACACCCACACGTGAATTATTATTTTAAAACATGATCGTGATATTCGCTGCAATGTAAATATACCATGCATACTATATGTACCACTCTTTGTGGAATAACCCTCATGCAAAACAAAGTACGATCCATGTATCTCACCGTTTATTGGATCATAAATGCAAATCGCGAATGGCGGGGTAATGTCTGGCGATAGTTTTAATCAAAGTCGAGGCACTAAAATGTGCAATTTGTTTTACCCTGTGCCAATGCATTCTCTTATATATGCGAGTCGACCATAGGTCGCCTCGCATATATAAGAGAATGCATTGGCCTAACAATTTTTTACAATTTTAATAATGTTTTCTTGTATTCTTTAACAATTTTATAATTTCACCCATACAGAGCCCCAGACAAACATGAGCAGACGACACTCTTCTATATGCTTCTATATATGTGTGGGGCTCCCTGCAGGGTAATGGATGTTTTTTATTTTATGTCCTAAAAATTGTAAGAAACATTTATTTTAAAAACATGATAAAAAATTGTTAGGCCAATGCATTCTCTTATATATGCGAGGCGACCTATGGTCGACTCGCATATATAAGAGAATGCATTGGCACAGGGCCCTTCTGTTGGGTAAAGGGTTAATCAAAGTCGAGTGTCATAACGTTGGTAAAATGTTCACGTTGGACATTACATTGATATCATTCCCGATAGCAGAAGAGAAATGACAGTTTATACTTATTACATGCATCCTTACCTCTAAATATATAACAGTTTATGTTTGTCTGGGGCTCTGTATGGGTAAAATTATAAAATTGTTAAAGAATACAAGAACAAATTATTAAAATTGTAAAAAATTGTTAGGCCAATGCATTCTCTTATATATGTGAGGCGACCTATGGTCGACTCGCATATATAAGAGAATGCATTGGCACAGGGTAAAAAATATTCACGTTGGACATTACATTGATATCATTCCCGATAGCAGAAGAGAAATGACATTTCACCCAGAAAATATGCTAAAATTATTCCTGTATTTAATTATTCCTATATTTAATTTTTATTTTGTATTTTGTCAGTTAGTTTAATATATGCTTTGTATAGATCGAGATTCGAATATTGTCAGTTATTATCAGTTGGGAAGATTTTGTTTTGAATGGAAAAAAGAAGTTATTTACATTTGTGAAGTTTCAAAGAGTTTGGGAGTTTGGTCGTCATGCACGAAGGGATGTATGCAGTTCTAAGGTGGACTCGACAAACACACGTTACAGCAACGTCCATATCAATGCTTTTGTCTTGTTCTATGCTTGTTTTTATTATTATTTAAGAACACTTTTGGGCTTATCGCATGATTTTTCAGTGACTATTATTGACGGGTGTTAATCATCCAGATTCCTTGAGAACCAAACGTTATTGGATGTTTATGCTTTGGTTCCCATCGCAAACCCATAAAACCGGCATGACATGTTCCACAAAGCCGTAATGTATCTGGTGTTTGAGATAAGTCGACCTTACATTATACTAACTTTTCCACCATCTGTGCCAAGCGCACGGTGGTCATGATATATCCGACATGCAGCCATGCATGCACGAAGCACCCCAACGGAACATCTGCACAATACATATTTTCACCTTAGTTTAAAACAAGCTTGAATATTATGTTGAGGTGCGCCTATATAGAGCTATCTGCATGGAGACAGAATTTGTTCCGAGATATGTATGCATGCACGAGAAAAATAGTAGATGTTATGGAAAAAATATACCATTCGTTCAGTTAAACTGATATGATCGACGTAAAGGCCGGATCTTGAGAACGCTATACTGGCCAAGTATACTTTTAAGAGCGAAATGTCGAAATTATGCAGCCCGATGTTAGTTAAAATTATATATCGACACATAATCATGTTTTTATTAATTTCCTAATTATACCAAAAACATGTACTGACCGTCAAGTCAGTGTAATCCCAGCGTAGATATTCCGTTAAATACACGTAACGTCAATATGAATAACACTATTCAGCGGGTGGAATGCATGTAACGTCGAGAACAGTAAAACTCTTTCAGCGAACGTCGGGCGCCATTCGGGGAATATTCAAAATGATATTATTAGCATAAGTATGCCGTACTGTCTGGTCTTTTTCGCGTTTGTTGAAAGATTGCGACATATTCAATTTAGTTAAATCACCAAATTGCCTGAATGATCTTGAAATAATAAACAGGAAAAAAAACTAATGAACTTGAAATACTAAACAGTAACAATGGTTATATTTTAGAGAGAATATACACGAAAACGGCTAATAAGAACACGTGTTTCTCACGATTATGAAACGCCCGAATCCAGAACAGTTTACATTATATTACAAGAACACAATCTTGCTATGAAAATATAAAGTTCTTGTAGCACCCTAAAAGTTGCAGACAAACTTTCTCTAAGCTATTTATATGCTGTATGACGTTATGCCCCGTTGTATATAATTAACTGCTGTCTTACCTTCTGTTCTGTTGTAAGATAAGATGTTTTATTATGTCAATCTAGACGCCTGCACAATCAGTATAATTAAGGTGTACAAGTACCAGGTACATGTAAACAGTGATTGCTGTAATTACACAACAGATAAATTAATACTTAGAGATGTTTCAAATCAAGACGTGACAGTTACATTCAGTCAATTAGTACTCCGATGATGGAGGATCTTGATTTAAAAAGTCGACCAATAAGGACACATATCTTACTCATGACACTCATCTTCGCAACTCGTTAGCCATATAAACTGGTCTTCATCTTTCAGTTGTTTTGTGTTAGGGTATTTGGTATACAGTTAATCTAGGATAGGTTAACGTATTTGAATCAATGGGGGTATTGCAACATAAAATGAAACTCGTTCCCTTGAATCGTTAAACATAATTGACAAGTTATGTCCTGTTCATCAATTCCCAGATAGTGATTGGTTTCAAGTTCAAGTTTGTGGAAACTGGATCGAAGTCCCACCAGAGGGCGTCTTTGGTTAACATTACCCCAAGTAATATATTCTCTAAGCTTAAAATTAAACTTGAATGTTCTATACGTCCTCAACTTGTTTCTTTGATCCGGTTTACTACGATTATTGTACGCATTGTACCAACATATGTCGTATAGGCTAATTACATTAGAATTTTAGTAAAAATAAATCCAACCAAGGACAATTTATTTTTGGATGGATATAATTAGCAAGTTTGTTAACAAGTTCAGTAGATACACTGAAAGCATTCGTAATAAGACTATATCTAGAGCTTTTTAAGGTTTCATAGTAATTTACCATATTATGGAGAACGCTTAACATCGTAGGATATCTACATGTCCCCCATGGTAGGCAAATTAAATGAGTCTCCTCGTAGTCCTAGAAAATACTTCCACATATTTAGTTGAATTGTATCAGGTTTAAATGTATCGCATAAGCTGAAAAGGAACCTATAGTCAATTGTCCCGTTGAAGGACTTGTAATTGTTAGAATAACCCCGAATGTCACTGCCGTAACGTATTACCGGTTTAACTTTGTGATCAAATATGTGGGTAAGAGTTGTCAATTTTGGTATATTGGTGTCGCTAAAGGTTTTACTAAACTTAAAATAAGCCCGGAGACCATTAGCATAAGTGGCATGTCTTGCGGCAGAAAAGTTCCATTGCAATGAACTAACACACCAAGATATGTCTAAGAACGGGAGTTTTCGATAACCTTGTTTGAAAATGGAATTTGTTAGTATTGTCCATTCTTCCAACTTTATTAAATACTACACATTTAGATTGTCGAAGTTAGTGCTATGTCCATAATAAATACAATACGTATCTAATTTATTGAGAATTGATTGAATGACCGCCTTAGACTTCAAGAAGATGACCTGGTCGTCGGCATATAGTGAGCAGTTCAAATTAGTTTGTCCCAAACTAATGTATGTAGAACTGTTTTGCACCAGGAAGGTCATTTATAAAAATATTAAACATAGTACGGTTTAGTGAAAACACCCTGTCTCACTCCTACTCAGAGTCAAAATGAGGAGAGAGGTCCGCATCATATTTAACACTTAATGTATTGATGTTGTACATACATTTATATAATTTATCACTAACTCAAATGGATCTGAATTTGTATAACAACTCCTCGTGTCATACTGTGTCAAATGCATTCCGGAACTCTATAAAACATGTGAATAGCTTTTCGTATTTATTATGTGCATATGTGTCGACAAGAGTCTTCATTACGAACATGTGACCTACCGTTCTCTTCTCCAGACAAAAAAAACTATTTTTTATTGCAAATTATTCCACGTGATACTAAGAATTTCGAGAGCCTGTTATTAAGTATTCTAGTGAAAAGCTTAGAAAGTGAACTGCTTACTGCAATACCCCGATAATTCCCTTGGTCGTCATGGCCACATTTTTTGTAGATTGGAGTAATTAGGCTGTATGTCCATGCGCTGGGAAAGATACCTGTAGCTAAATTTTATTTTATTTTTGAGAGCTTTTATATTAATAATAATTTCTTCAGAGTCGATCGGATAATCAAGTTCAGTAAATATAGCTTGCTCCTCCAAAGCCGGAAATAGTTATGAAATGTCTACCTTCCCACCCGGTTGTTATAATTTAGTAAGTTGATTAAATATTCTGACCACTCATAAGTAGAGATACTACTCCCTGTGTTATTGTGAGTATCGGCGGCGGTGTATGGCGGGTACATGCATTGACTACACTTTATCTTAAGTTGGTGTGATGAAGTTATCAGGAACATCTACACATCGTTCGCATGAGTTTTTCCTGTTTGTACTGGCCAGAGCAAATATCTGATACGCAGGTAACAAGGTGCATTGGTAATGAATCCATTCCTTGCAATCACTACATTGAAGCATGCGTTCTCTGGTGACTTCGGTGTCACCACATGTAGCTTTCACATACGTCTCCGCTTCGGTGTCGGTATCTGAAACAGCGTCATGTTCACCATGGTAGTCCACAGAGTTACCGCCAGGATTGAAACTAACTGGATAACCAGTTAGTTTGCTTCCGACATATCACCACTTTCCGGTTTTGCGTTCAGTTGCAGCTCCTTGCCACAGAACAAGTCACACTTGTTTCCAAAATATTTTAGGCTTTTAAGTGTACTATTGGATTGGGTGTCTTTTAATGTCCGAACACGAAGAAAAAAATATCACCTGTCAACAGGAAGTTGACAGCTTTGTTGACGTTATTGTAACTTTGTGTTACGTAATTAAGGACCTTGATTGTTTGATGAGTTTCGTATATACGTTACGTCCTCGGTGTCTATCCATTGACAGTTGAAATGGGAGTGACTTTTACATAAATCACACAATCCTGTTTCTTTTTAATTTGAATGTTACGAGAATAACAACTTGTTTGTACCGTATTTTTTGTGCTTTTCTGTCCCACAATTTACTTCCGTGTTTTAGCCGTTGTAATACACCCAACATTTTCGCGTTCTAAAATAGAGTCTGTCCAGGATAAGAAGATGAAATCTCACGCGAGTGTGAATACAAATCCATTTACATTTTTGCACACATAGTTCTCGAAATTTTTTACTATTTTCTGATGGTAATTTCACTGGAAACAATATATCTTGTTATATACGTTGTTTCCGTGGAGCTCAACGTTTTACAATCGAACTGACTGTGCTGTCATCAACATGTATTATAAGACAATAATAACATAATTATACTGAATTGTAATTTTATAATATCGATAACGTGATGTTTCTACGTTCGGTACATGTATACTATGACCATTCCGACGCATATAGGTTACAATCAAACTATAGAGTTATGTAGCTGGCATTGACATAATTTATGGCTGCTGAGTGATCGATTCAGCGGGAAAAGAAAACCACGAAATAATTTCTGAATGAATCAATAAGTATCCAACAGCATATTAAATTTGTGCCTGGCTGATCTGAGCCCACTGGTTGACATATATACGGAGCAACTGGTCTAGGTTCAGCTGCTGAAGTGTGATCGAGAACCCTACATGTACACAATAATAATGTATCAAATAGTGGGTGAAATTTCAATAATTTAAAGGATTGTGTCAGTCAGAGTTAAATCCAGACTATTAATTTATCAACGCGTTCGACAGGCTTAAATATTGCAACACCATTCCTATTACTACATCTATAAATTGCCTTCCGTGACATTACCCGCAGTATAGCGCCAGGAAACTGTTTTACGATCGACAGATGTATTTTCTTTTGTTTTCATTTTCGCGAATAACAAATTCGATTATAATTGTTGTAATTTTTCGTATTTCTAATCGCCGTGCTATGTGTTATTTGTAAATTATGCAATCTTTATACACGTTATTCACTGTATAGTGCTGAACTTGTTATCGTAATATCTCAATATATAAATACACTTTGAATTAGCCATGTGACTTCTCTCAATATATAAATAAGCTTTGAATTAGCCATGTGACATCTCTCAATATATAAATACCGCTTTAAATTAGCCATGTGACATCTCTCAATATATAACTACCGCTTTAAATTAGCCATGTGACATCTCTCAATATATAACTACCGCTTTAAATTAGCCATGTGACATCTCTCAATATATAAATACCGCTTTAAATTAGCCATGTGACAGGACCATTCTTAGCTATTTGGCTATATTAAATTATCGATAAAGGAATTCATGTATTGGCTGATACTGACGTAATGTATCCTGCTGAGTGATCGATTCAGCGGGAAAAGAAAACCACGAAATAATTTCTGAATGAATCAACAAGTATCCAACAGCATATTAAATTTGTGCCTGGCTGATCTGAGCCCACTGGTTGACATATATACGGAGCAACTGGTCTAGGTTCAGCTGCTGAAGTGTGATCGAGAACCCTACATGTACACAATAATAATGTATCAAATAGTGGGTGAAATTTCAATAATTTAAAGGATTGTGTCAGTCAGAGTTAAATCCAGACTATTAATTTATCAACGCGTTCGACAGGCTTAAATATTGCAACACCATTCCTATTACTACATCTATAAATTGCCTTCCGTGACATTACCCGCAGTATAGCGCCAGGAAACTGTTTTACGATTGACAGATGTATTTTCTTTTGTTTTCATTTTCGCGAATAACAAATTCGATTATAATTGTTGTAATTTTTCGTATTTCTAATCGCCGTGCTATGTGTTATTTGTAAATTATGCAATCTTTATACACGTTATTCACTGTATAGTGCTGAACTTGTTATCGTAATATCTCAATATATAAATACACTTTGAATTAGCCATGTGACTTCTCTCAATATATAAATAAGCTTTGAATTAGCCATGTGACATCTCTCAATATATAAATACCGCTTTAAATTAGCCATGTGACATCTCTCAATATATAACTACCGCTTTAAATTAGCCATGTGACATCTCTCAATATATAAATACCGCTTTAAATTAGCCATGTGACAGGACCATTCTTAGCTATTTGGCTATATTAAATTATCGATAAAGGAATTCATGTATTGGCTGATACTGACGTAATGTATCCTGCTGAGTGATCGATTCAGCGGGAAAAGAAAACCACGAAATAATTTCTGAATGAATCAACAAGTATCCAACAGCATATTAAATTTGTGCCTGGCTGATCTGAGCCCACTGGTTGACATATATACGGAGCAACTGGTCTAGGTTCAGCTGCTGAAGTGTGATCGAGAACCCTACATGTACACAATAATAATGTATCAAATAGTGGGTGAAATTTCAATAATTTAAAGGATTGTGTCAGTCAGAGTTAAATCCAGACTATTAATTTATCAACGCGTTCGACAGGCTTAAATATTGCAACACCATTCCTATTACTACATCTATAAATTGCCTTCCGTGACATTACCCGCAGTATAGCGCCAGGAAACTGTTTTACGATTGACAGATGTATTTTCTTTTGTTTTCATTTTCGCGAATAACAAATTCGATTATAATTGTTTTAATTTTTCGTATTTCTAATCGCCGTGCTATGTGTTATTTGTAAATTATGCAATCTTTATACACGTTATTCACTGTATAGTGCTGAACTTGTTATCGTAATATCTCAATATATAAATACGCTTTGAATTAGCCATGTGACTTCTCTCAATATATAAATAAGCTTTGAATTAGCCATGTGACATCTCTCAATATATAAATACGGCTTTAAATTAGCCATGTGACATCTCTCAATATATAACTACCGCTTTAAATTAGCCATGTGACATCTCTCAATATATAACTACCGCTTTAAATTAGCCATGTGACATCTCTCAATATATAACTACCGCTTTAAATTAGCCATGTGACATCTCTCAATATATAACTACCGCTTTAAATTAGCCATGTGACATCTCTCAATATATAAATACCGCTTTAAATTAGCCATGTGACAGGACCATTCTTAGCTATTTGGCTATATTAAATTATCGATAAAGGAATTCATGTATTGACTGACACTGACGTAATGTATCCTATACGTAATGGTATTCCCTGCTATAATTATGTTTCAGACTATCGAACCCGTAGCATAATTTCGAGTTCTCCGGCTGAAATAATAGATGTGGGACTATTGAAGCGCGACCGAGGATACTACATGTTCATATATGTGTCATATCGGGGATGAAATGTCGATAATTGATAGGCTAGCGTCTTCTCTTTCAGGCTCACACTAAACCATGAGGACTGTCGGGACCATATTTTGGCTTGCAATATCTTTTAGTTCGTTGCTTACATCAGCGACACCGGACGCGAACGCAACTGAACACGCATGCGTGTATCTACTGCCTGCGTATGTCAATAACGTCGGTCAAACCGTTCTGGAGGATTTCGAATTTGATAGTGGGTCCATCCCGACAAATTACACCGCTGTAGTGACCAACCTCGAGTTTATTTGTGGGGAAGTATTTAAATCATATCATGAAGTTGTTGTAGGAGAGATTATGGATTGCAAGGATGATTCATTGGGAAAGAATACTTCTGTTATAACCGTCACTGATGGAACCAGGCATAAAAGTGAGCCAAACGTTACTACAGCCGAATATACATTATCACGGAGTAGGGCTTCAATTAGCACTTCCATTACAAACACCGTTACGGAAATGACAACCACGGCTATGACAATGACAAACAATGTAACGATAAAGACAAACACTCTTACGACAAATGTTACAGACGGTAGTTATCGCATAAAACGAAACATAACGTACAGAAACATAAAAGACATGTGTCCCTCGCATGAACCGATATATTGGCAGCGGGAGGCATCCGATTGGATTAGACGAATATATCCAAAGGTTCTACTTGTCATCGGTTCCATTGGCAACACACTAGCTTTCGTGACCGTCATACGCATGAAACCAGTGACGTCAACTTCATTACTCATAGCCGCATTAGCCATTAGCGATACATGCGTGCTGATTATGAAGAATGCATATTTCGATCTGCTGGCAGCCTACCACAAGCTGACTAGCCCGTTGTGTGGGTTTATATTCTGGATGTCGGGCGCCACGGGGCTATTTGCCGTCTGCTTAGTCATTTTAATGACGCTTGAACGATTCGTTGCCGTTTGGTTTCCATTTCGTGCTAAGATAGTTATCACTAAGAGGAGAACAATAATTGCAATGATCGCTGCTTGGGTATTCCTCATGGGGACGAACTCTCACATGTTGTGGACCATAGCGCACGACGGTGGTATGAATTGTGTGATAAATCCTGATTTCGAAAAGTTCTGGGTAGGAGTTGGGACTGTTCTGTATGCGCTTGTGATTACAGTCCTTCCTTGTACGATATTATTCATTCTCAATATTGCAATTATTATCGGAATGCGACGAAGTGAAGCAATGCAAAGGAAAATGAGCGCAAAAAAGGAAGATGTGAAGGAGAGAAACCAGTCACGACAGGTCACTATCATGTTACTGTCGATCAGCTTCGCGTATTTAATTTTGTCGGCACCAATGGCAATATTCAACATTATCCGGTCAGGGTTCGACCCTGAGAAGAAATACGAGTACGCGAAATTGCTTTTCATTGACTCAATAGCAAATGGTTTCGCGGACATGAACAACGCAGTCAATTTTTACATGTATTTCCTCACTGGGAGAAAGTTTCGCAAACAGCTCTATATAATGTGTGGATGTTGTAGGTCTACAAAACGATCACCTCGGGGAACGGCGCTTGGTATGACATCCGGTTTGACTTCGTCACGCGCAACTAACGTTTCGATTGTTTCGAACTCGAGCTATAAGGCATCGGCCTCAGTCCAGGCAGCCTAATGCTAAGTCTGAAGAGGAGGATTTTTAAAAAGCATTTTGCTTGTTGTCCAATCCTCTTTCCAAATCTCTATGTATCTGTGGATTTTATTTGTGTTAAATGTTTTGAAAATAAATATTGTTTACACAAAGTATGAAGCGTAGCGCATTGTTGAAATTGCATACATGTAATTGATGTTGTGACTAACAGCTTGACTTATCCAGACAAGATATAGAAAACCTGAATTTTAACTGAACTCGTTACAAATTAAACTTCTAGTATTCGTAATTCGGTATATTCAATCAAATATATTTGTTTCCTCGGAGGTGTAGGAGGTACATTCACTTAGTAGAAACTATGTTGCTAAGAGATTATACTGTTTCCGAAAACCATTGTGAAGGTACACTGTTAAAAAAATGTCGTCGTTTCAACGGTCTGAGACCGCGCAGCATCGCTCCAACTTTTGATCGTTAAACATTGGGTCAGACCGTGGCAGATTTCCACGGTATAATACCGTAACTTTAACGGTCTGAGACCGCGCAGCATCGCTGCCAACATTTGACCGTTAAACATACGGTCAGGCTGTAGTATGTTAAGCGGTATAAAACCGTTAAAGTAACTGGCAGGCCATAACTAGTAACTGTCAGACCAATGTGCTTTTTACGGGTCAGCACCCTTTAATTAATATCAAGTCGGTAACTAATAAAGTCAGACCAATGGTATTTTTCATGGGTCAACACCAACGTTTTGCTCTATATTAGCTAATTTACCATAGAATTATCCAGGTTCCCATGGTGACAATATGATTTCCCGATAGGCATTACGATTCATGTTTTTGGATGGTCGAAACTAGTATTATTAGTAACTGAAAAATACATCTTAGTTCTTATCTTATGATCATAGTTTAAATGAAATGTAAATCGTCAATGCATAAAGTGATATAAAATACTTGTGAAACTTTGCTTGTTATCTGCCTCATAGAATTTAATCTGGAAAAGGTTGTGCACGCGTAATGTGTTCGCCTTTCACTAACTAATGTATAAATATGGCTGTAAATAAAAAACGATACTAGTAATAGCTGATAAGCCAACCCATCACTATTCAGTTATGAGTAATACTAATTTCGACCATTCTAAAACATCAATCGCACGCCGTTCTAAGCCATAAAAATAATAAAGCTACATGTTTCACAGTTAAAACTCAATTGTATGTGCTTGTAAAAGTAAAATATAGTAATGGCATAATTTATGTAACATACAATAAGGCGTGAAATTGTCCAGTAACTGGTAAACACAGTTTTTGTTTTAACAGATGAATCCGTACATCGTGACAATACTGCACAAGTCAGAAGAAGTGGTATTTTTATGTGCACCTATATAGTGATATTGAGCGTGCTTAATTTAGAAAAAAACGTGTGATTATAGCACAATACAAAAAATCTGTCCCGCTTATTATTGCAATATTGAACGCAAAATATTGCGATACTAAGCGCGCTAAATTTCATACAGACCCGATAGTATTATATTTATATTAGATAAATGCTGTGCATATAGTGGTCATATAGTGTATATACTAATATAGTGTACATATAGCATTTACAACTATAATTATATACATATCTAAAACATTGTCTCTATTTTTTACAATATACAGTAATGCCCAAAGTAATTGACCACTTAACCGCATCAGAATTAAGGGTAATTTTTCAGGATTTAGTCCGAAATATGGCTCGTTGCCATTAACCGGAAAGCTCTTGCCGATGAATGGCAACAAGCCATATTTCCCGACTAAATCCTTAAAAAATTACCCATAATTCTGCTGTGGTTAAGTGGTCAATTACTTTGGGTGTTACAATAGGTAGAAGAAGCAATAATTTGATTGAATGCCACAATTTTGAGAGCAATATTTATTGAGATATTAAAGATGGATTATCTCTTTAAATAACAAATTTTAAATAGTTGCGTGGGTATAAAATAATAGATATGAACTGAAGACCTATGTCCGGAAAAGCTTCTATCAATTAATATTGATTTTATTTCGAATATTAAATCGGGCCCATTTATGTTACTATTTTTAGAACCGACCATTCGGATGAGACCGTATTGCGATATAGAGCACTGGGCTGTTCCTACGGCTACGCAACGAATATCAAATGTCACATATTGGTTGTTTGTATTGTTTTGTTCCACAGATATAAGCGATAATGAGTATAATAAACGTTTATTTGTGACAAAATTGCACAATATAATTTCTGGTCTCTGTTAACAGTATCCACTATTGTTCGTTAGCTGAATAAACACACCTTTTTAGACCAGAAAATATTCGAAATAAAATTAATATTAATCGATAGAAGCATTTCCGGAGAGGAGTCTTCGATTCAAATCTAATATTTTATATCCCGGTAACTATATAATACATGTTTACAAAGAGATAATCCACCTTTAAGCGCAATATATTGCAATAATATCACAAACGACATTCTTATAACGTCTCCACTTGCAATATTATAGCGATATTGGGCACGAAACTAGTGCGCTTAATATGCCACTTCTTTTGACTGGTACTGTATATCAATAACAGCTAGTTGGGATTGGAACCTCCAAGACAACAGCAGATATCATAATAACTGTGCGCGATGACTTGGCGACAACGTTCTACTGTAGTCGCACATTTTCCATGAAATTTTGAAGCATGGTGCTGCTTGATGCTTCATTTTGAACTGTATCCTGGTATCACGACACAGACTTAGTATCGATATCAGTGAGTCAGCCATGTAGTTTGATAAGAACATCACTGTACCCCCGGTAAATTGTCGTAATAACTTGTCGATAACATGGCGAATGATCACAATGTATCATATCCACACGTTTCAATGAAAATTGATGAACTCGGGATGAATTTGTCCGAGTAATTGTTCTGATCCGTCACTGCGAGGCGTAAGTTCATTGTTTACGGTGTTGTTGACGTGAAGTTCTTGTGAATTACACTGGTGCACACAGTACATGTATATCCTCTCGTGTACACTATGTGATGTATTTGCATGTGCTTTGAAACAATCAGATTCTGAACACTGTCAGTCACTCAGTCAGTGTCAACTGCATTTTCAACATTCTAAAACTTGTTGAGTTGTTTTTGTTATTATTCAAGTTGTCACTATTGGTTGCCATCGAAGCTCGTGTTAATTGTACCTGTGTCTTCATGTGTCTGTAAATGTGCGAGTGTTTTGATACAAAGTCACGATACTGCAATTTCCAACATCAGCGCTGTGTCGAATGAAGTCAAAATCACAGAACGTGCCATGAATATGTGCGCCCTAAGTCAAATTTAGTGGAAATTGTCAATGATTAAGCCGGTGTTCGCAGAATTGAAACGTGTCCGGTTATCAACGGAACCGAAATCAGACCATCTTAACGACTGTCCACAATGGAAAAGGTAACATTTTCCAAAAAAAAACAATAGTTTGCGATTAAATATGCAACACGAAATAAAAAATGGCGTGGAAATGATCTCGGTGATAAAACAGGTACTTAACACCGGATTACACTTACACTTCTTCTTCTTCTTTACGCCCGTGTTCGAGCAACCTCAATATGAGTATTATAATTATCAACCTCCAATTTAGTGAGTCTATATACAGTGGACTATCTGAAAATACTAGGTGACATTTCATTGCTGTGTATGTGACTGGGAACTGTGTGGTAGTTTCAGAGTACTATTCTGTTCTTTCATTGAGTTCTGCATCCATGATAATTCGTACTATACGCATAACACATAATGAATGCTGGATAAATAATATCTTTTAAATATCAGCAGAGTAAGATGCAGTCCTACTGTTTGGAGTAATTGCTGTATATGACATGACCGCCGATAAATATACTACTGAATTTTTACGTCATAACTTTGAATCATGAAAATATTTAATTTAGACAATTTTCATGGGCACATAAAATAACGGTGTGGGGCCGTCAAACTGATGGAACGGTGTGGGCCGTCGATTATGACGGTGAGGCACCGTCGATCCGACGGTGATTTTTAACAGTGTAATGTATTTTAATGATATACGGGCCATTATGGCACATTCTCGATTTAAAGATGAATTATCTCTTTGTGAATAGGTTTTAAATAGTTTCATGGGTATACAATAATAGATATGATTCGAAAACCATTGGCAGGTAAGTCTTTTATCGATCAATATTAATTATATTTCGAATATGTTCTTATATAAATATGTGTTATCGTTCAGCTAACGATCGACCAATGGTGGTTACTGTTAACAGAGATTGGATTGTGTAATTGTGTCATAAAAATGTTAATTAGACTCAATCATCGTTTATAGCTATGTAACATAGACACTCGATCTGGGTAATTTGACGTTCGGAGCGCACCATTGGAAGAACTCTAATAATTAATAAGCCCACGTAGGCTAGCCGCGAAGCGGCTAGCCGTGGGCTTAAGTGAGTACTGCGTATACACACTCGACGCTGGGAGAGCATAGAATCTGCAATACTGTTAAACGAAAAAATATCTTTCCAAAAATAAATTGACCTTTGAAACGCTCTTTGAACTTTGAACTCGTCTTCCCGAGCCACATATGCAGCGATTGGATAATCGCGTTTGTCTTAACCAATCAAAATCAACGCTGCTCGCAGACGGTTGTTAGGCAAGTGATGCTATTACAAAATACTTAAAACCAAATCGGCCGGTCGCCGACGTCCTTGGCCTTGCGTCTTGACGCACGCGAAATCACATCGACTTCCGTCGCATCCCGCGGATATTTTGAATAGCCTCGAATTGTCGAAACTACGAAAGCTTATTATTATTGATCTTGAAGATAATTTCTTTCGTTGCGGTAAAGATATTTAGCGGGCTAGATGGACCGTTATTACGGTTGAAATTTCTGAATTAGTTGTATTAATTTAATAGCGCCATTAATTCAAGAAATTATGCTTTTTTATTTCATTTTAATCAATGTTTGTTTATTTAAATTCTTCTCAATCTCATTCCGTAGATCTAATTTCCGATTCATCATCGATCAATGAATCATTGAATGGAGAATATAAATTATGATACAAAAACAAATAAAGATTGCGCTGTTTAAAGTTGTAGTCCTTCCTTAATCAGTGTATCGTGCAAATATGTTGTTGTCCTCCGTTAACTGAATCGATCATCATTGTTTATTGAGTCAGATCTCTTTTGAATATCAACACTACAACTAGTACAAGTACAACCGAGTCCATCACAGAGGACAAATACGATTGATATCTAGCCTCTGGATAGTCTAGAAAGCAGGCTATACTCTAGGAATTTACTCTTGGGATCCAAATAAACATACTCTTCAGTACTCTTATTAATTTTTAACTAAACATCCCCTGTATCATGATGCTGCTTATTTTGGGTCTCTATAGTTGTTTTTATTTCATTCCAAATGACTGCTGTTGATATAATTATAAAACCAGTTCAATGTGATATCAAATCCATATTAAAAATCAGACAATGACTAACACAGCTTCTCTTGTTCTTATAGTTATAGGGTTAAACATAGAATATGATCCCATTAATTATTTCACCCCTGTAGTTATTATTTAATTTTGAGTAACCCCCCCCCCCCATACTATTATTCCACCCCTATGTTTATTCAAATGGATCCTTATACTATAGTATTCAAATTTTAATTAAAGGCAGTAAAGCAACATATGATATGTATTGACAGTGATAATTTAATACAGTACCAAATTACTTAAAAATAAAATATGCAAGCCAGCACCCCCCTCCAACAACTGCAGAAGCAAATTAAAAAATAAAGTCCAGGGGCCTTGAGATTATCCACTGAATAACTTATAAAGTAAAGTATCCCCTTCAGAACACCCTCTGCTCTATTATATATCATTATTTGACCCATCACGGTATAAACGCTCTTTATGATCACAGCTACTAGTACTGAGCTAGGTGCTTGAAGTTAAACTGTGCTTCTGACTCCCAATTATGAATCAGTGAATCAATGCCTGCACTGGGGCTTCAAATTTGATCATGTTTAAATCAGAATAAGAACATATGAGTTGTTACAGCATTAAATAATAATAATATGCTACCAAACTAATGGCAAAATGACTCAAATTATAAAGCCCCCACCCCACCAAGCAAATTGAAAATAAAGACCCCTTGAAATTATACACAAAAGTAACTAAAGAAGTACATATATATATAATATATATACGTACTTCTTCACTTACTTTTGTGCCTCAAATCCAGAGTGCTAGGCGAGAATTGAGCAACGTCATTAGTGCAACAACAGGAGAAGAATTATTGACCATCTGCTCTAAGAAAGGACGACCAGGAATGCGAAATTTGGCTAAACGAAAATATGACCAGATAGCGAGCAATACTGAGGACCGGACGCCCACAGACTTGATAAAATATACATGCCCAGTATGTAAATTGGACTGTTCGGCAAACCCGAAATTGAAACAACAGTACTCAATCGGATGCGATATTTGCATGCACTGGTATCATTGGAAATGTGTCTCTATTTCGAAAGCTCCACCGGAGGATGAATGGAAGTGTATGGATTGTTCTTGACTCTCAAGTCCAAAACTATTAAGCATTAGGGTAGATTAGATAACCACCAACTCGTGTAACCAGAGAAGGGTGGTATTATAGTAGGTCTAGGGTACCACCAACTCGTGTAACCAGAGAAGGGTGGTCTTAAATTAGGTCAGGGTAGATCAGGTAACCACCAACTCGTGTAACCAGAGAAGGGTGGACTTAAATTAGGTCTAGGTAACCACCAACTCGTGTAACCAGAGAAGGGTGGTCTTCACATAGGTCTAGGGTAGATCAGGTAACCACCAACTCGTGTAACCAGAGAAGGGTGGTCTTAAATTAGGTCTAGATAACCACCAACTCGTGTAACCAGAGAAGGGTGGTCTTAAATTAGGTCTAGGGTAGATCAGGTAACCACCAACTCGTGTAACCAGAGAAGGGTGGTTTTCACATAGGTCTAGGGTAGATCAGGTAACCACCAACTCGTGTAACCAGAGAAGGGTGGTCTTAAATTAGGTCTAGGTAACCACCAACTCGTGTAACCAGAGAAGGGTGGTCTTAAATTAGGTCTAGGGTAGATCAGGTAACCACCAACTCGTGTAACCAGAGAAGGGTGGTCTTAAATTAGGTCTAGGTAACCACCAACTCGTGTAACCAGAGAAGGGTGGTCTTAAATTAGGTCTAGGGTAGATCAGGTAACCACCAACTCGTGTAACCAGAGAAGGGTGGTCTTCACATAGGTCTAGGGTAGATCAGGTAACCACCAACTCGTGTAACCAGAGAAGGGTGGTCTTAAATTAGGTCTAGGTAACCACCAACTCGTGTAACCAGAGAATGGTGGTCTTAAATTAGGTCTAGGGTAGATCAGGTAACCACCAACTCGTGTAACCAGAGAAGGGTGGTCTTAAATTAGGTCTAGGTAACCACCAACTCGTGTAACCAGAGAAGGGTGGTCTTAAATTAGGTCTAGGGTAGATCAGGTAACCACCAACTCGTGTAACACGAGTTGTTGGTTACCTGATCTACCCTGACCTAATTTAAGACCACCCTTCTCTGGTTACACGAGTTGGTGGTTACCTGATCTACCCTAGACCTAATTTAATACCACCCTTCTCTGGTTACACGAGTTGGTGGTCTTAAATTAGGTCTAGGTATCCACCAACTCGTGTAACCAGAGAAGGGTGGTATTAAATTAGGTCTAGGGTAGATCAGGTAACCACCAACTCGTGTAACCAGAGAAGGGTGGTCTTAAATTAGGTCTAGGTAACCACCAACTCGTGTAACCAGAGAAGGGTGGTCTTAAATTAGGTCTAGGGTAGATCAGGTAACCACCAACTCGTGTAACCAGAGAAGGGTGGTCTTCACATAGGTCTAGGGTAGATCAGGTAACCACCAACTCGTGTAACCAGAGAAGGGTGGTCTTAAATTAGGTCTAGGTAACCACCAACTCGTGTAACCAGAGAAGGGTGGTCTTAAATTAGGTCTAGGATAGATCAGGTAACCACCAACTCGTGTAACCAGAGAAGGGTGGTCTTCAATTAGGTCTAGGTAACCACCAACTCGTGTAACCAGAGAAGGGTGGTCTTAAATTAGGTCTAGGGTAGATCAAGTAACCACCAACTCGTGTAACCAGAGAAGGGTGGTCTTAAATTAGGTCTAGGGTAGATCAAGTAACCACCAACTCGTGTAACCAGAGAAGGGTGGTCTTAAATTAGGTCAGGGTAGATCAAGTAACCACCAACTCGTGTAACCAGAGAAGGGTGGTCTTAAATTAGGTCTAGGGTAGATCAAGTAACCACCAACTCGTGTAACCAGAGAAGGGTGGTCTTAAATTAGATCTATGGTAGATCAGGTAACCACCAACTCATGTAACCAGAGAAGGGTGGTCTTAAATTAGATCTAGGGTAGATCAGGTAACCACCAACTCGTGTAACCAGAGAAGGGTGGTATTAATTTAGGTCTAGGGTAGCTTATGTAACCACCAACTCGTGTAACCAGAGAAGGGTGGTCTTAAATTAGATCTAGGGTAGATCAGGTAACCACCAACTCGTGTAACCAGAGAAGGGTGGTATTAAATTAGATCTATGGTAGATCAGGTAACCACCAACTCGTGTAACCAGAGAAGGGTGGTCTTAAATTAGATCTAGGGTAGATCAGGTAACCACCAACTCGTGTAACCAGAGAAGGGTGGTATTAATTTAGGTCTAGGGTAGCTTATGTAACCACCAACTCGTGTAACCAGAGAAGGGTGGTCTTAAATTAGATCTAGGGTAGATCAGGTAACCACCAACTCGTGTAACCAGAGAAGGGTGGTCTTAAATTAGATCTAGGGTAGATCAGGTAACCACCAACTCGTGTAACCAGAGAAGGGTGGTATTAATTTAGGTCTAGGGTAGCTTATGTAATCACCAACTCGTGTAACCAGAGAAGGGTGGTCTTAAATTAGATCTAGGGTAGATCAGGTAACCACCAACTCGTGTAACCAGAGAAGGGTGGTCTTAAATTAGATCTAGGGTAGATCAGGTAACCACCAACTCGTGTAACCAGAGAAGGGTGGTATTAATTTAGGTCTAGGGTAGCTTATGTAACCACCAACTTGTGTAACCAGAGAAGGCTGGTCTTAAATTAGATCTAGGGTAGATCAGGTAACCACCAACTCGTGTAACCAGAGAAGGGTGGTCTTAAATTAGATCTAGGGTAGATCAGGTAACCACCAACTCGTGTAACCAGAGAAGGGTGGTATTAATTTAGGTCTAGGGTAGCTTATGTAACCACCAACTCGTGTAACCAGAGAAGGGTGGTCTTAAATTAGATCTAGGGTAGATCAGGTAACCACCAACTCGTGTAACCAGAGAAGGGTGGTCTTAAATTAGATCTAGGGTAGATCAGGTAACCACCAACTCGTGTAACCAGAGAAGGGTGGTCTTAAATTAGATCTAGGGTAGATCAGGTAACCACCAACTCGTGTAACCAGAGAAGGGTGGTATTAAATTAGATCTATGGTAGATCAGGTAACCACCAACTCGTGTAACCAGAGAAGGGTGGTATTAATTTAGGTCTAGGATAGCTTATGTAACCACCAACTCGTGTAACCAGAGAAGGGTGGTATTAATTTAGATCTAGGGTAGCTTATGTAACCACCAACTCGTGTAACCAGAGAAGGGTGGTATTAAATTAGGTATATGGTAGAACAGGGTACCACCAACTCGTGTAACCAGAGAAGGGTGGTATCAGATAAGTTCATTGCTTTTCCATTGGTGACTAGGTGGAGTGCAATATGTTCTTTATTCTTACTAACCAAATCATATCAGGTTAGCCCAATTTTGAAATTGAAATAAAAATTAAGTTCATGCTAAAACACATTACAAGTGGGTATTAGGCTGTAAGGCGTGTTTAGCCATTCAATGACTGAAGATTCCTGAAATTTTGTGAAAACCCTGTGCCAATGCATTATTTTATATATGTGAGTCTCCCATAGGGAGCCTTTAATATATAAGAGAATACATTGGCCTAACAATATTTACCTTGACCGTGTACACCAGTTCATTCTCTTTTATAAGTGAGGCTCCTTATGGGACACTCGCATATACAAGAGAATACACTGGCACATGATCTTTAATGCTGCACCAGCCCAGCTCTCATCAGGAAATTAATTAATTAATTAATTTTATGCTTAGCGTCAAATGTCGCATTTCCTTTTTTGACAGAAAATAATAATGAATTTGTTGTTAACTTTTTGGCACAATGTACAATGTCCTAATGAGTGTTCCATATGAACATTCAGATAGGAACATTTACTCTCAGTTAACATAGCCTATTTAGCTCAAACAGCATTGATTAAAAGGCAGCAATATGAGCACAGGCAATTTTGGCTCAGATTCATATTAATGTGAGGGCATTTGGGGCGACCTGATTGCTTACTAACTCAGTGTGATTCCATTTATCAGCATGTTTAACCCTAAATAGCAAAAATTGTCAAATGTATTAAACATATTTCATGGAATGGACTTCACAATGGCCTAATTTATTATTCACCATGTTAGCGCTCATCTGAGCCACTGGCTGTCAAATCTGAATCAGGTGTCCAGTGTCCACACTGGGCTGAATGCCAAATGGGGTATGTGACAGTAGTACTGCCATGAGCCAATATATATATAAATGTTGATAAATGCAAACACGCTTCTAGTCACAAGTGGTATTCAACTGCTAATCTCGCAAAACATTTTACACTCGTGGTTGGATTTTGAAGCATATATAGTCATAGCTCAAAATGAATGAAATGAATATTCTAAAGATTCATAAAATTGTTTTGAAAAAGAATTTGAATTTGATACAAATTCAGGTCAAATTGTGCACAAAATACAAAAAAATACTAAATAATTTCAGAACAAATAGCAAGAATACCGCTTAGGCTCCAAAGGTATTGAGCGCAATATCAGCCCAATATATCTTTTGAGTGCTAGGGCCCTCTCAATGAGAGTATCTTCCAATAAAAGGGGAAGACTTGCTTAATAAGCAGATTACAAAATATAACTGGTGCTGCTCTGGTATGGACTGGTAAGGTACTAATTGGAATTACAGAGACCCTATGTTGGCCACAAGACTAAAATACCATTCTTTCTGAACAAATAAGCAAGAATACCGCTTAGGCTCCAAAAGGTATTGAGTGCAATATCAGCCCAATATATCTTTTGAGTGCTAGGGCCCTCTCCACGAGAGAATCTTCCAATAAAGACTTGCTTCATTGAATCCAGTACTAACTAACTAGTCTTACTGCACATAGTGACTAATCAATCACGTTTCCTGTTAATATATTAATTCAATATATTAACCAATGACAGTGGTTGGACACTTTTCTATTTAAAATTACTGTAGTATGCAAGTCGAGTTGTAAGTCTGTTAGTCATTCAAGTAGGAAGTTATCTATGTTCTGATTGACTACTGCTTAGAGTGTTTAAATTGATTATGAGATTACATATACGGTACTCAAGTACATGTATGTGTATTTACTTAAACTAGTCAGTATGGTTAGTCACTATAGCCAGTCAGCCTGGTTAGTCATTTTAGCAGACTATAGTTTGGAAAACCATCACCAGATATGGAAACAAAATTTAAAAAGTAGATGATCAATTATCAGGTTTTATTAAATATTTAAATACATGTATATAATTTATAAACACCTCAAAAAAAGAAAGTTATCCCTCAAATAATACCCTGTATACTATCAGGACAAATGAATAAAATATGACATACAGGGTATTATATGAGGAACTAACTTTTTTTGAGGTGTTTATATGGTTTCAAGTTCAACATCTCCTGTCTTTATATGCCAAGAAGTATTTGGGATGAATGACCCCATTCACACCTTTTGTGACGATGTCACCAGATCCAGTTTCCCAGAATTCAATACCATCTGTAAAGAAACATCACTATTATTAGTAACAGTTTTACTAATTATTTACTCTTCATGAGTAGTTCCTGCACAGAATGTTCAGGTGGTTGTGATATCTTCTATTTAATAGTATAATCATTAATGAAACATCAGTAATAGACTGCTAGTAATGGTAAGCAGTAAGCAGAATTTGGGTGATTTTGAAGTAACATAAGATTCATACCCCTCTGTTAACTTGACACTTGTTCATGAGCCCATTTTAACTGGTAATCAGGAGTCAATAACATTAGCATCAATTATTCCAAATTTGATTATTTCTTAGCAAAAATGACAAATTAAAATAAGCCTTTGCCTTGCTCACTCATGACATATTTTTCCGTATCCACGCAAATACACTTATATCACTTAAAATTGAGTAAAACTTACCCTTTAAACATTCCTTCATGTCTATAAAGATCAAGCGATCCCAGTTCAAATTTGTCTTCTTAACTGGAATGATATAAAAGCATCAAGGTAAATCGAACTGTCGTAGCACTGTTTTAGTTACATTGTAATATGTATTCAAAAGAGAATGAAATATTGATGATGTTTTGATTGCTGATATGAATTGAACAAGTTTTAATTTGAATAATCTGAAACTGATGATTGTCAATGAGAAACAAATTTAATTTGATTGTCAACAAAAACATGGTCCTAAGTACGCTACTACTACTGCTCACAATCAGAAGAATACTCAAAATAAAATGTGTACCTTTGTCCTGGTTCCATCTGTGGAGGTGGATGTGGCTCCTCCCTTGCCTCTTTAATCCCTGTAAAATGTGACAAGACATTAGTAAAAGTTAGTAACGAAAACTGATGCTGGTATGTGAGAT
The DNA here is from genome assembly GCA_032622095.1 of Siphonodentalium dalli. NCBI lineage: Eukaryota > Metazoa > Mollusca > Scaphopoda > Gadilida > Siphonodentaliidae > Siphonodentalium > Siphonodentalium dalli. Next base: position 27,024,618 of record CP136067.1, read on the forward strand.
TATTTAGGACCGTGTGATATTTTGTGAAAAAGTATCCCCTTTTTTTATACCCCACGCCTCTCCCTGACTGTAATTAAGTTGTGGTGTGTGGTATATATGAATCAGTTTGTCTGTCCGTCTCTTCATATGAGCTTGTATTCCTGTATTTTTCAGTCAATTTTGTTTTAAACCTGGCACTGATATATATTCATTGAACAAGTTTTTTTCCTTGGAACTGGTCCGGAATCTTTCATAAAGAATGCTATACATTCAATAGCCCATTGCAATACATATTAAAGGCCCTTAATGATAATGGAAATACTATTTATTCGTGTTGGTCTTGGTCTAACAAACTATGTATGATTCTCACCTCTCTTTGAATATTCCCGATACATCGGGAATACGTCCCATGGAATATTGTTTCCACTTCTTGAAATGGGTGCATCCCAAATTCTGGCTCTTTGATCTTTAAAAGAAAAGTTAGACTCTATAAGAAAAGAACCACTGTAAATCTGTAAAAAATTAATGTGAAATACTAAAGAATACTGTCGCCCTTAAAGTCATTTTCCATTTGCAGTGCATATTGATTTTCATTTTCCATATACTGTTTTGAGGTTTGTTTGTTGCAAATATTCTTTCTTACAAGTAAACATTTATAAAACCATTTTTAGTTATAAAAATATAAATGGAGTAGTACCGTTACAAAAATAGCTACATTTTCTGTCCCATTTCTTGAAAAAAAAATTGGAAAACAGATTATTTCTAAGTGGTCTCTCTGGCTCAAAAGTATGTTTATAACAATGAAGGTATACATAAAGTTCAAGGAAGAGATAAATCATCTTTACTTTATATAATATGCAATTGCCAAAGTATTAACCAGTTAACCACTTACATCTGCATATGAATGTCCCTGATGTGCACGTTATAGCCACACACTGTTGATGTTCTTCACATCGAGGCGTTCATTCCTCTCGAGGAGAGGAATTATTTGAGCTATTTTTACCATGCCGAATATTGATTTAAATTGGCTCTGTCTGGCCACCTCATGGACTTTCAAGAATCCCTCTGTAATATAAGTGTTGTAATTTTTATATATTAAAATAGAAATCTGAATCAAGATCAAGGATGGAGATAAATGACTATATTTGCATTTTAAGGTCAAAATTTAGAGCCGGAGGGTCTTAACCAAATGACCAACTGTTACACATTCTCATGTCTGAACCTATATTATAAATTTTTCCATGACCATGCATGGTATAAATAGAGGATCTACAAAATATAAAATAAATTTATTGATGTTTTTAGCATCGACCTGACTATCCTGACATGAGTTTTTACATCAGCAAAACTCCATCGTTAACATGCTCACCTTTGTCGCGTTTTAGTAGGCGGCCATGTCTTGCCAACTTTACGTAATATCGACCAATATCATTGGCGCTTGATTCTGTAAAAAAACAAAATTGATAAAAAAAAATTGCTTTTCAATTTTATATTCAGCATGTCTCCCCCTTTGATTGGGAGATGCATATTCACCAGTTAGATGAATATGGGCCCTAGCACTAAGCACAATCCACGAGGGATTATGCTCAGCTTAAGCGGTATTCGTGCTGAACAAACTTTTTGAAGTGAATTTTTATTTTAACATTAATAGACATTTCTTAATGTTAAACTGATTACCAATTTATGCATAAATAACTATGCGAGAAGTGAGATCTCTGTACATACTCCTACAAAGCATGATGCTACATACATTTGCCAGCCTTAATTCAAATATCAGGACCAGCCTAACAACATGGGAATGTATGTAGCACTATCCCATGTGGGATGACAGAATTCAAACATCCAGTTATAACTGTGTCGTTCACTTCCTTAACATAAAAGCATTCTGCGACAAATCGCCAAAAGATTTCAGGAAATTTACCCAGGGTGTGAACTTGAAGTGGTGATATTTTGCAAAGACAGAAATTGCAAAGGAATCATGAAATGTCAACATTTGACTTAAAACTGTTGACATTTCATAATTCCTTTGCAATGCCTGTCTTTTCTAAATTTAACAGAATGAAATTCAATTTGAAAAAGTAGATGTGGCAATTGTTAGTACTTTGGAGCTTGTTCAAAAATACCGCTTGCGTCTATGCTGTGAGATGGTATTTAGAAACAAATAGATGTACTCCTTAGTTGAAGCTTCAGGATCAATATTTTCACTCATTTTGGGTGAAATCAAAACACACGATGCTGTGTGAATTAGATTGGAATGTAGACCATGTACCAAATGAAAGACCGACAAAATAGGCTTCCCTTAGCACATCTTTGTACAAACAGGGATTTTATACTTAACAGTCTGCCCCCCCCCATCATTCACACACACAACAACCAAGTTGAATCATGAGCTACTATCTCCACAAAATCTGCTTCTCAACTTCTTTATACCAGCATTAGATTTTCCTAACTGTACATTTTAGAAGAATGAAATGCTGGTGAGAACCAACAATGCAGACTTCATCATTTGCAGATTGTATGGAGGAATAGGCCTGCCTTCTTCACGATTGAACACGTTTGTTATGTGTCATGAATGATAAGGACACACTGTGCCATATGATTATAATGGCTGACTGCTTATTGTGATTCTGCAAAATGTCTCTTGTCATGATTTATCACAGTTTATCATCTCACAGGGCTACCAAGTTCTCCAAAATGGTTAACTTTTGATAAGCAGGTCTATTCAATCTACATTTCTGAAAACCTGTTATAAAACTCTCTGATAAGAATGTAATTAAATTCAACTTTGATTGAAAAACAGCTTGGTTACATCTGTTATGCCAAGTTAGTGCATATAACCTGATGATGCATTTGTAAAATCATCTGGTACGGAAATTCAATCATAATAGAAAGCAGAAAATGAAAAATGCTACATATTTGGTGGTAGCTTTTGCCTTAATTCTACTTGAGGTGAAATCATGGTTCAAACAAAGCCTCCAGCTATAATGTGTAGTAATAGATCATTTTGGGGAAAATGGAAGATTCAGTGTTTCTTTTACTGCATCACCTAGACGCCCGTGACAACAGTAGATGAAATAGGGATAAATACAGTAATGCCCTAAATAATCAACTCCTTAACCACATCAGAATTATGGGTAACTTTTCAGGATTTAGTCGGAAATATGAATAGCCATATTTCCGACTAAATACTGATAAGTTACCCATAATTCTGTTGAGGTTAAGGAGTCAATTATTTAGGGCATTACTGTACATGGACATTTTAGAAGAACAAATCAATATGACATGTATATTCTTAAATATGGTGTAGTACTAGTAGTATGGGATAGATGTGACAAGTGAGACAAAGGTTAAAGAAAGGGAAGAATAGATAGTAGATATTAGAGTGACAGTATGAGAAGCAATGAGGGAAAGAAAATACACCATATTTAAGACTATGGGTAACATATGAATACAGAACTTAATTGCTTGTAATACGACTCCGCATTTTTCAAAGAAATCAGGTATATGAAGACATCATTGAGCAAAAATCTTGAAGATAACAGCCAGTAATGGCATCATTTGGTAATTTCAGTTTAATAGTATATCTGAAACCGAAAAATGGACAATTGAATAGAGGTCTGTTCAAAAATTTTAACTTGAAATTGTGTTCAGATATTTCAAACTAGCGCAAATAAATGATGCTTCAAGTCCATTATTGATACTTTGAGAAAAGGTCGTATTACAATGCATGAAGGCATGGACTATGCCATGTTGAAATATTGAGCATTGTCAAATCAGTCCAATGTAGTGCAAAACTTCAACCACAGTGACAAGCTTCAGTTGAATCTTGAATCAATTAGGTCACCTCTGACAAGCACAATTTCCAACACATGCAAGGAAGTCTTTTTATTACATGTTTGTTCTGGTTTTGTAGGATTTGAGTTCAATTACCATCATTATCATAATGAAAACAGGATAAAAGTGTTGATGCTCATTGTGTTGTTAACTATCGTGAATAATTCATTTTGTACATGGGTAATATCAGTTAATAAATAGAGCATCAGAATACTTGTAACAGTTTGTTATTATATCTTCAAAACATTAAATTGGTACAAACTGTTACATAAAACAGCCAGTTTCATTCCTCTTAAATTAAAACATAAATTCCAAACTATACTGACTGGCAATAGTATATTATATATGGTGTGTAATAAAATAATAGAATGGCACAGTTGATTGGATGAGTTCATATGATTGCATTTGTTTGATATACCCAAGCTATGACATGAGTTTTATCAGTCTACCATGGTTTTACAGGAAATTTATGCAATAATACAAACTTATCCATGCAAATGTTACATACTATATATGTATTTATTCAGTCAACAAATGGAGCTTTGATTTTGTCTTTCTTGAATGCTTCATGTTCAAAATGTAAATCAAAAATATCTTTTTCTTCTGACAAAATTTTGTAACTACTAATAATTGGAATTCTCTTTTCACTAATATTATAAGTTATTGTGGTGGATTGATGGTAACATGGTGTGACATTGATGGTTTGGAGTTTATGTTCAACCGATTAGCGAAGCGACAATGTATATGCTCCAAGCCGTCAATGTCACATCATGTTACCGTCAATCCACCACAATAACATATATGTTCTGCCGACACTCCTGGTCATTCTCAGAAATTTGACATTTATTCCAAAGAATCATCAGCAGAAAATGTGAAAATCTCCTATCGACATTTTTTGCTGATCATTCTTCGGAATAAATGTAAAACTTCTGAGAATGACCAGGAATGTCTGCAGAACATATACGTTATTGTGGTGGATTGACGGTAACATGGTGTGACATTGACTGCTTGGAGCGTATGTTCAACCTCGTCACTTCGCGACTCGGTTGAACATAATAAACTACAAGCAGTCAATGTGACACCATGTTACCGTCAATACACCACAATAACTTATAATACCAGGTCATAAAAATTTATTCAAATTAATGTTGCACTGTATCTTTAGACCAAAGTAAAAATATAATTTGTTTGCAGTCACCTGACCTACTGGCCTCAAATGGCACCTACTTAAATTATTTATTGGCCTTGTCAAGCAAGTTTTATTTTTGGATCCACTGCTAGATATAAATATATGTATTGTGTTCTATTCCTATCAATTCCTACCTTGAAAAATTTGAGTAGGTTGACTGCAAACATATATATCTTTAATGCTGGCCATTAGAGAAGCCGCAAAGCTTCTCTAAGCTCCCAAAAGAGAATGAAATTCCCTTCCTCTGAAAGATGGGTGTTACCCGAATAAAGAAAATCATGTTTGCTGAGTAGCACAGGATGCTCAACAAACTGGAAAATGTGCTGATTGCACTCACGACGCATCAAGGAGATGAGTATGCGGTTAACCCGCTTCCTCACCTTCTCGATGGCTGCGTCTGAATCAGCACCAATCCAGTGTCGGCGCTGCAAAATCTCTGAAACCATGATTTTGCATGAAACAAGTCGTTGGTTATCACGCAGATAATCAAACAGTTGTTCCATCAAAATCTTAAGTTGTGTGGCTGGAGTGGCCACCAGGTCATTGGAACCCGCATGGATGATTATAACATCTGGGGTGAATTCTTCCTGGCTAAGCCAGGTACTTAGTAACTCCCTGATCTGGCAGATAGACCGCCCCCCTCTTCCCCTCCAGCTGACTGTCACTCCATTTAAGTCAAGGTTGACCTTCCCCGCCGCCACCGCATACTCAGCCAACCCCTCCACAAAACTGTCGCCAACAATCCATACTCTAGTACCTGGAAGAGTAGCATATTATTAAGAGGGAGTCCCAACATCCATGTTATAAACATGTCAGGTATTATTTATGAAGGGCCCCACCCATACTATATGCCCAAAATACAAAGGTAATTGCCCATACACATTTCCTATGATGGACCCTTAAAAGTTTGAGCTCCAAATTTCAGCGTGTGCGGGGAAAACCTAAGTCAGCTATGTCTAAGTCATGTCCAGATGCAAGAGGGTGAGGATATGCCCCAACATCCATATTATATGTCTAAAATCCAAAGGTATAGTCCCAAGGACATTATCTATGATGAGCCCTTAAAAGTTTGAGCCCCAAATTGGAGCCTGTGCGGGGAAAACCTATGTCAGCTATGTCTAAGTCATGTCCAGATGCAAGAGGGTGAGGATATGCCCTAACATCCATATTATATGTCTAAAATCCAAAGGTATAGTCCCAAGGACATTATCTCTGATGAGCCCTTAAAAGTTTGAGCCCCAAATTGGAGCCCGTGCTGGGAAAACCTAAGTCAGCTATACCTGAGTCATGTCCAGATGCAGGAGGATGAAGATATGCACCAACATCCATATTATATGTCTAAATCCAAAGGTATAGTCCCAAGAATATTATCTATGATGAGCCGTTAAAAGTTTGAGCCGCAAATTGGAGCCCGTGCTGGGAAAACCTAAGTCAGCTATATCTAAGTCATGTCCAGATGCAGGAGGAGGAAGATATGCCCCAACATCCATATTATATGTCTAAAATCCAAAGGTATAGTCCCACAGACATTATCTATGATGAGCCCTTAAAAGTTTGAACCCCAAATTGGAGCCTGTACAGGGAAAACCTAAGTCGGCTATACCTGAGTCACATCCAGATGCAGGAGGGTGAGGATATTCCCCAAAATCCAAAGGTATAGTCCTATAGACATTATTTAGGAAGAGCCCTTAAAACACTCACCTCTGACGTTGTTTTCTGCCATTTTGAAGTTGAATCTGCAGAATATTTAATTTATAATATAAATACAATGTCAAACATGCCATATAGTTATATGCCATATAGTTATATGCCATATATCCTAGCCATATCATTCACCCACCTATGATACCAATGAAATTGAAAATTTGGGTAGAACCCCCCCCCCCTCCACCAGAGTGTGAAAATTGGTGCACATATATAGGTGAAATGACATGGGGGGAAAGTCACAGGGTAGGTGCCTTTGACCTCAAATGACTTAGAGAGGCACTCATATTTAGTAATAAAGAGCGTTTATTGTCAGCTTTTAAAAAGATAGAATGTAACTTTATACGGAGAGTGTCAATACAGTCATGCAAGGCCAAACAAAATTATACCTGTGTTTGGGGTCCCACCCTCTCTGAGAATTAGGGTACGGTAGGAAGGTAGATTATTATTATTTTTTATTTTCTGTAATACTGTGGACATTGAAATTATATCTGATCGCAAAGTACTTAGGCTGATAAAATCCTATGTGTATCAATGTAAAGTTTAAGTCAATTTCTGTCTGGGCTGATGTAAATTGACTGGAGGATCAAAAAGTTCTGGGTAGGCACCTTTACGATATGATATCGAGGGAGATCCCAAACACACATAATTTAAGTCGCTCTTTCGACCTTAGATCTTCCTCAGTTTATATAATTCAGACAAAATCACATGATGGCATTCAGATAAACATACAAATAACAACAACAAAATAGTGAAAACACCTGCTAAAGAGCGTCGTGTCTGATTGGTGTCATTTCCTGCACATAATCAGCTTCGAATCGCCTCATCATGTTTCGATAATGTGAATAAAACGTTCTTATTTTCAGCACATTATCGACTCAAATTGAGGCAATTCTATGCAGATTATCTACCTAAAACAAGTTATATTATAAGCATATAATTTGCTAATTTTCGGGAGAATAGGCTGGAATAAAGGCTCTGTCTAACTTTAAAATGTGGAGGTTATAACGGCGTCAGTTTCCCCACAATTTGGATTTAAAACAAATTAGTTAACAAAATAATTTTGTTTTTAAAGTCTTCTTTAGAATCAAATAGGCCCAATATGAACCTATATTAATATCTAGATCCAATATGAACCTATTTGCATATATCAAAATGTGCGTGATGCGCACAAATTAGTGGGGCCGGCCGCGGCTTTTGATTAAAACAAATTAATTAAATAAATAAAAACAAAATTAAGTTTATTTCAGAATAAATTAAGTCTATATATGTGAATATTTAGGTCCAATATTAACCTAACAGATAGATAAAAATAAACGTAATGTGCATGCACCCCGGAGGCCGCCGTGGAAATACGGACATTAATATACAACATATAATGTGAAATGGGTACCGTACATAATGTGATTATTTTTTTCATGAAATAAGCAGATAAGTGACTCATACCCGTTATTTCGTTTTTTTGGCGTGGGCTACAGGAAAAAAAACTTTTAAAGAGCGTTGTATGTTGGCTTATTGTCATTTTCCACACATATATACCGGTATAATATGTTTAAAATCGCCTCATTATGTGTCGATGGTGTGAAAAAACGTACTCATTTTCAGCACATTATCGACTCAAAGTAATGCGATTATGAGCAGATTATCTACCTATAATAGATCTAAGCATAAAGGAATGTTTGAATTTCATGTTGAATGGCTTTATTATTCAATAATAAAACGACCCAGGTAGGCTTAATGGCTTTAGTATATATTATAAATATAGTGTATCATACATGTATTTATATAATAGTTTGTTAAGAAACTATTCATACAGGTCTAGTAACTTCGCATTTTTAATTTGAAGCCTTGAACTTGAAGGTCAAAGAGACTCAAAACAACACTCAACAGTGACTGACAATTAGCACTAATATTGACTGGTTTTCAATATTCCATTTTCTAACAATTTTTATATTGCTGTCCTAAACTACTGGCCATTTAACATTAGTGGTTGATTATTATTTTCTTCATTCATTGCAATTATTTCTTTTAGATATAAAGTCATAAGATGAATGAATTAAAAAAAAAATTTAAAACGTTCAAAACTTCTTTTTTTTCAATGAATGACAGTTTTATCACAGCGATATAATAACATTTAAAATGCGAGAAATGTGACAGTTAAATATTAGAATACGGTTATAATAATTTCACCAGAATGAGTTGATTTAATTAAAGCATTCAAGAAACCCGACCTTTCTGTAATCTTTTTGAAAGAACCGCGGGATGCGACGGAAGTCAACGTAATTTCGCGTGCGTCAAGTCGCAAGGCCAAGGACGTCGGCGACCGGCCGATTTGGTTTTAAGTATTTTGCGATGCTATTCAAACAAAGTCGAAAATCGCCACCTCGGATTATTATTTCCACGAATTGCCAATTACAACACACGCTTTGGGCGAGAAAAAAACTGGTTACATTATGATATACAAGGTGAGTACATGTATATGATCAGTATCGAATGTAGGATGTACCATTGTACGCCTTGTTTGGCCGCGAATGTAACAAATTCACCAATTCCAGCCAATTTCCAGGGTATGACAGACTGACGCATGACCGTTGACTCCAAGTTTAGTGACTCGGGTTCAAAGTCATAATTCCCCGATTCATTCTTGCAACAAATTTAGAAATTACAATTTGAACGAATCAAGCATCTACTTCATTTGTGATTATACTTGCGAGTACTATTTAGATACCTGCAGGCTACACAGCGACAAAATTAATTTATGAACACAGTTTTGTCAAAGGTGGCATTACCTGCGACCAGAAATTATTTAGACAGAACGGAAGCGATCGAATTCTCGCATTGTTGACTTGTCGAATGACAGAACACTGACACACGGCGATGGTAAAATGATCATTTTCATGGTGATAATCCTGATGAGAAAGTACACAACACTTACTACAGTACAGTACCGTTTATTAATATAACAGTTTGTTTTCAGTTTTGAAACTTGTCAGAGTAAACTGGTATTATTATTAATCATTCTGCAATACCAAATCATGGCCTCACCTTCACACTACTAACTAGTATGTTTATAGTTATACACTTCATCTTCAAGTTAATCATGATTTCAAGGAAATACGGTGCGTAGCGGGAATTGTCTTGGATCCAGCTATTATTTTTTTAAACTTTCATCCTAATATTTGTAATATTTGACACGCAGGCATGAACATTATTATTTTTCGCTCAGTTTTAAATTTACGCAGCTACAGATACAGTTCTTAATCGATGTTGAATATATATTTGAGAACCGCCATGCACAACATACATGTAAATGTACTGCATGCACCAGTATCGGTACATATAAAATTAAAAAAAGGTCCAAAAAATTTCCATGTTTCGACTAACCAAAATCCATGTTCAGGACCTCAAACCTAATTTTTTTCCCTCGACAGCGATAATTGTGTTGCCAAACTTTACCGTTACACACTTTTGCCTCTTCCTGTTATAAATACAAAACAAATTTCTAACACAACTCCATTGTGAAAACACTATACATTAAACCGAAACAACTATCATGCAAGCTTTCGGTTTCCCCATGTACATGTAGGCCTATCCATGTGTGAGCTGAGATATAAAAATGGATTAACTTACTGAATGCAAAATTGCTACCATACATGATTTGTGGTTATAATGTTAAAACCCAATTGGTCTGTCTTTCAATTCTTTTATTGTTTAGTCAGCTAACGATCAGTGAGAGCAAGTACAATTACATTTTTCTCCTTTCGTTTCACACAAGCTGACACAAGTAGAACTTTTCTCAAAGTAAATTTATCTTCTCATGTGCTTGGTCAGTGGCTCAGTGGACACTGATCCCCAGTGACAAGCCACTGTTCATCGCAGTTATTGGTACCATGGAAACGTACATGTTAAAACTCAACCATTTTAAGTTACTTGTACCGCTGCAAACTTAGCTTGAAAGATATATGTCTTATTAGCATCATAGTAGCAACTGTTTAAGTAATGGTTCCCATCACAGAACACATGGCCAATGCTGATAATCCTCAAACATATTAGGCAAAAAAATACCTGTGGAATTGTGGGATAGACATATGTCCAGTTAAACTTTTCACATGCCCATAACTTAACTGATGGGAAAGGTTATAAATATACCTTCGATCAACTTATATACCTTAATCAACTATTACAGTAACCGTGAACATTTTTACAAGTGCAAATTTTGGCACCTGCGAATAAAATATTGCCAGTAATTATAGGTGTGGGAGCAATCGCTCCCTTTTCCTGGGAAAGACTTGGCCAATGCATTCTCTTTTATACTAGTACATTGTAGGTGAGGTGCCATATTGGCGACTCGCATATATAAGAGAAAGCATTGGCACAGGGTTTTTGCAAAATTTCAGGAAGCTCCAGTTAGGAAAGGGTTAATAAATAGCATTGATGAGCTAAGAAGTAGTATCAGCTTAGAAGATAATATACCGGGTATGTAGGAAAATTAATACACAGGGGTACTGTAACGTGACCCATGGATTGTCGTGGGATAGGTGCTGTGTTTCTCAGATGATTTTAAAGTGGCACTAATAATTAGCAATAAAGAGTGTTTGTCATCAGCTTAGAATATATGTAGGGGGAACTGTCTCAGGTGTCTCATGGAATAGGTGCGGCAAATCAAAGAGACACTAATAATTTAAATAGCTTGGATGACTTGTAGGCACAATAATTATTTAACCCTCATTAAAGCAAACTCCTGGTATCCCAGCTACAGTAGTAGTTACTACTGTTTATTTTTAATGTTGACAACAATGCTTTTAGATGTCAGCAAATATTTACATGGTTGTACTCGATAGATCAAACTGCTTGGCATAAAAAGGACTGTTGGTCGTTCCTTTTATTTAACAGTTCAAACTCCATGAAAAGAAGCCATAGCACTTGATCAATTGATTAGTTGTGCAACCACACTTTTTAAAATCATGTCTGTATTGTGTACCGGTATGTATTATTGTATACTTAAAGTGTTTTATTTTCTATTTTCAGGGATATTTTGGATCTACATCCTGCTTATCACACATATAACTATATCAACTATCAGAAGTTCAACTCTGTGATCTGACAATTACTGGTTCTTAATACATTTTGAAAAGGCATCAGACAATTGTTTTGGACAGGTGTAAAATTAAAATTCACAATCAGAGATTAAATGGAACTGTTGTATCCTGACTGATGACTCAAATGTCAAATCCACTATTTTCTGTTAACTCTCTTCTTGGAATGTTATTCAAACACAAAGACAATATCAACACCAAGGACGCAAACTTGTAATAACTTGCAACTTCAGCTTCCTTATAATACTATTAGAATAGGAAATGATGAGAAAACAGGATAATAGAAAATACATCATCTATTCTAAATTATATTGGAGGTATCATGTGTGCAATGGATACTTTTGGGGTGGAGGCATACATGTGTAATATGTGCACACGGTATAGTGATTCTTGACCTGAGGTAACAAGGAATTCACTCCAGGAAGCTGATGTGTATTTATTTATTCAGTGCAAAACATCTTATGAAAGTACAGGGTATTGATCCACTTGTTCTAAGGAAAATATACACTGCTTCAATTCTGGAGAATGTAAATCTTGTTCTATTACATTCGGAAAGTGTCATAATTTACACTTGAAGGTGGCTGTACATATATGTCTAACAGAAAGTGTAATGAACAGACATGAAGACTCATGGGTGATGTGATTGCCTTCTGATTAATAAAATATTGCGCCAACAGGATGATCATATTATTTTGAACTAAATCCAAATTCACCAATAAGCAATATATTTTTAATAGAATGAGATACTGCCATCATACCGGTTAGTATTTATTCATTCTTGCCACATTTGTCATGTTCCAGGGATCAGGGTGTGCAATAAAGAGAGGATCTACAATGAGTCCCCAGTTTGTAGCGGAATTTACAAAACGAGTCCAGAAAATTAGAACTGGACCAGCCTTTGTTGAGGTCCTGACCTAATGTAGTGGACGGGTTTTGTAAATTCCGCTATAGCCTATACTCGACGAGTTATAGATTATATTTATTACATGATCCAAAGCCTCGACAAAACCTACTTAAATCAACAAATGGGACGCTAAACTAACATCGGCTTCTATAAGACATCAGATGACTGTTCATGTAACTGTGCATTGTTTGGGCGTGTAAACAATAGTCTCAGATAAATCAGGACACTTTGATGTATTTAATGGTGTATATATAACATAATTAACTCACAAACCCAGGTTAATAATTATTGGTAAGACACACGTGTACTATTAGCACGGGCGATGACGTCACGCCATTATTTGAATGACTTGCGATTGCTGACGTTTATGATAGTTTTCTTCGATGAATACTTCGCGTTTATTTGATCATGTGATAAAAGGTATATCAAACTCATTCTACTTTATACGTAATTTATCAACCTCATCCACTAAATTCTATTTGAGTCTCGGTGAACCTCGGCTCAAATCGAATTTAGTTATCTCGATTGATAGATCCCGTACACAATATAAACTCATGTGCGATCCTCTACATACAAATATTTACTATAATTTTGCCTTACATACAATGTACATCGGGGTACATGTACTACTATAGCTATTTTAGTTCGTGAAACATGACTGCAAACAGCAATTATTATGTTCAATTAGACATTCAAAGAAAGAACATACATCGGTGCTATGGCCCCAAGTTTATGAAACTACTGCGATCCCATAACAATAACGCATGTGGTATTTCACTGTTCGTGCAGAAAATTGTGCTATATTTGCGCATTTTCACTCATATGGTAAACTGACGACAGGAACACACATAATCAGTTGTGTGTATATATTGCATACCAACGTTTCATATTGATATACCGGTAGTGGCACATGCGTCCATATGTTTGCGATATACACGATGGCAAGAGTCTGCTAATTTGGTCATTTCTATTCTTAACAATGTGTTCCAGACTCGTGATGTTTCAATATTTTGGGAGGTGTGTCCATACGGGTGTGACGTTGATGAACACGTCCTGGCATATGGACTGAAAGATCCTTTATTGATGCAGTAGTGCTGTGGAAAATGATTGACGTATTTACTCAGTATAACCAAAATAAAACTACAGCTTTAGCATCGTGGCAGTCTAGTAATAACTAGACCAAGGTTTCCTTACAGTTAACTATCAACGTAAGTTGAAAGTAATGAAAGTTAGGTCTAGTTTTAATAAGACTGGCATCGTGGTATAGCAGTAATTGGTAGCAGTGTTCTCAGCTCTACCGTACTTGGTATGATTGTGATTTGATATTGACGGTTTGTGGTGTCAGTTATATTTAAGCAGGTACCGGTAGCTACAAGCAATTGCATTAAAAGTTTCAAACTGGCAATTTCACGATTTCATTGCACATGCAGGAACAGACACATTGCAAAGATGTTAAGATGCGGCGTGGACTTCCGGAATGTTTATGATATTCTGTGCGATCGTGGAAGTGTATTTGACAGGTCAAGCTATCATTACGTCATTGCACTTTTCAGATAAACTGACAACACGAGCACACACATGCGGTTTTGTATAACATATTTCATACCAAGCGAGTGATATTGATATGGTGGCAAGTGCTTTCATATGCTTGCGACATACAATATGGAAATAGTCTGTCTACCCATTAGTGGTAGGAAGTTCAATGGTGGCTATTACTTAATTTCACAACGCTTTCCATAGTTGGGTATGTCGATATTCCAGAAGGGACGCCCATATGGTTGCGACATTGATCAACTCATACTAGAATATAGACTGAAAATCCTTTATTGGTGTACCAGCGCAGTGTGAAAATGTGTGATGTGAGAGCGCATTAAAATATATAATACGGCCTTAGACTTGTGACATAACCAGTGATTGTGTACAGTGTTCTCAACGCTACCTGCTATTAGAGTTTTGATGCTGATAGTGCATGGTATCTATTAAATTTAACAATTTCATGACTTGAGTTTCCGGAAATATTACGAAAAACCCTGTGCCAACGCATTCTCTTACATACACGAGGCTTCCCATATAAGAGAAAGCACTGGAACATGGTCTTTAATACCACAACAGTGCAGTTCCCAGCATTAAAAGGATAAACAAATATTGCAGGAAAAATACGAACAGTCACTAAAATACTTAAAATTTCCAGGTTGTGTGATTAAATCTATGAGATTAAATCGTTATATGTATTTGGCACTTTCATGGAAGAAACCGCGTTGAGCAATTAACATCCATAATGCAGGGATGTAGAGACACTTGTGGGGAAGGGTCAGTTAGAATATGCCGTTCCAATGTGTGATTAACAGCCGCATATATTTGTGTATAGTTCCCCCTGGTATATGACATACTTGCATACATGTACGTCGCGTAAGGATAACAGTTTGTATTTGACTGATCGTGCGATCATTACGCCACTGCACTCGTCCGATATGCGACAACAGTAACTCGCGCGTGCGATTTTGTGTATATATTCCGTACCAAGCGTGCGATATTGATGTCGTGTCAAGTGCGTCCATATGCGTGCGACATACAGTATATGACAATAGTTTGACAATCCGTTAGTGGTATACTATGTTCAATTGTGGTTAATTCTTAATTTCACATTGCATGCGTTCTAGAGTTGGGATACGTCGATATTCCGGAAGGGGCGCTCACATGGTTGCGACATCGATTAATGGATCCTGGCATATGGACTGAACATTGCTTTATTGACGTAGTAGCGAAGTGTACAAAACATAAAGCCTTAAAATGTTTACACAACCAGTAATTGGGTACAGTATTCTCGACTACGTGTATGACTGAATGTTGGTGCTGATGGGGTTTGGTGTCCGTATTATTTTGAAGCAGATATGACAATTATCGCAAGACAAATACAAATGAAGTTACTAAAATGCAGGTTTTATGGTTAAATCTATGCGTTTTGTTCTACCTGAAATTGAGCACTTTCACTCAAGAAACAGTGTTAGGCAACATCTATCTTGAAGGAATATAGGGACATCGGTGGGGAAGAGTCAGTTAGAATATATCGATCGAGCGTGTGGTAAACAGACGCAGTTGCATGTTTGTTACTGGCCGATAGTGTATGTTAATCATGCACGCATGCGTCTTTTAATGAGAACAATAATGTTTTTTGGCAGATTGTGCTATCCGACGCCATTGAACTCGTCCGATATACTGACAACAGTAACACACACGCGTAGTTTTGTGTATATATTCCATACCAAGCATGCGACATTGATATCTTGTCATAAGTGCATCCACATGCTTGCGACATACACTAGTTATGGCAGTAGTCTGTCCAACCGGTAGTGGGCCATTGTATTTAATCGTGGATACTTCTTAATTTCACATTGCGTTCCGCAGTTGATCAACATATCCTTGTATATATTGACTGAAAATTGCTTTATTGACGTAGTAGCAGTGTACAAATTATTGATGTAGGAACGCTTTACACACAAACAAATAACGATTATATAACGGTGTGACATAACCTGTATTTGGGTACAATATTCTGGACTCTGGTATGACTGAACTTTGGGAATTATATGCATGCCTGCGTCGCGTAAGGATGACACTTAGGGTTGCAATCGATCGATATATACTGATACCAGTAACATACGCGTGCGGTTTTGTGTATGTATCCCACATATTGATATAGTGTCAAATGCATGCGTTCATATGCTTGCGATATATTCTGTGACATGGGTCTGTCAATCCGTTAATGTCACTAATACTATGTTCAATCGTGCCGGTTAGTTCTTAATGTCACACCTGTGTTCTTTAGTTGGGATATGGGACGAGCACCCATATGCTTGCGACATGACTGTAACAGGACTTGTTTCTTCGGATTGTGAACTGTACTATACTGTATGACGTCACCGTGTGCTCACACAATTCCCTCCAACTTATGCAAATAAGCATTTCTATCTCAGATTTGAATAGACGTTGGATATTTTCGGACCACATGACTTAGCTGTGTAGCAACACACCATGAGCTATACAGCACACCCTGTAATGACTCCACATGTAGTGCAGAATTTCAACACACAACTTGGAGCATTTTGTAATGTAATTTTATTATATTTCAACGCTGTCAAGCAGACCAGATCTTCGGTGTTACCAGTAAACGCATCGAGTAAAAATATTGTGAAAATGTGAACAGTGTCGCACAAAAGAACACCTCTTCGAAAGTTCTATTTGAGCACAGGAAGAAATGTCATTATTTCCCTTTATCTTTGTCGCATCAATTTCGTCGACTAATTTCGATACCGGTGTAATTCAAAAACGGTAATTATTATAAATGTATTTCGTATCGCAAACTGCCTGATTTAATCTACGTGGGCTTTATTACGTTTACGTATGGTCATATTATGGCTAGTCGATATCGTCTGGACCGTCGGTTCTAAAAATAGTAATATTAATTGATAGACGAGTTTCTGGGCAGGGGTCTTCTGTTCATATTTATTATGTTATACACATGGAACTATTTAATATTTGTTATATTAGGAAATAATCCTTTATATAAAAATTGATTACACATATTTTCGAGCTTTCTGGAATATAACATAACTTCAGCATGCAAGAGAAAAGGTTAGGTATACAGTCTAATAATTTAATATCAACAGAGATGTACAATTACTGCACAGAAGCAATGCAACCAGTTCCAACTAAAACCCATAAATTTACAATACAAGATACACATGATTTATCAGTTCTCATTTTGTTTTAGTTTCACTGAAAGTGTTGTTCGGGTGTTTTTCAAGAGTTATCTATGCTGGAAACGCGCTAACCTACGTGATAACCGTCTGTGGCTTTCCGTGTGCATTTTGTTTAACTGAAATGTGTATTCCTTATGCAGTCCTCTTTCATAGATGCATCTGCAAATCTTCCATGCTGCGCATCAGGGACCTGATCAATATAACTATTAAATAACACGGAAAGAGGCAGACGGTTATCACATAGGTTAGCGCATTTCCAGGATAGATAAATCTTGAAAACATACCCGCAGTATGACGTCACGAAAGTGTTTTACGATTGACATAAATATGTATTTCCTTTTGGTTTCATTTTCGCGAATAACAAATTCGATTCTAATTGCAGTAATTATTCGTATTTCTAATCGCCGTGTTATATTCTGTAGGAAAATGGTGGACTCTTAATATACGCTTTTCACTTAATTAGTTACCGTAATCTCTCAATATATAAATACCGTTTAATATTAACCGTGTGAAAGGACATTTATTACGATGTTAATAAAAGCTTTAACTAGGCACATATGTTCCTTATAAACGCTAATGCTCATTTTCAGATGTGGCGACTTTCGAAACATATACAAAATGTATTAATATTGTTCAATACACAATTCTCGAATCAGAATTTGAATGAATTTCGCAGATATGGATATGAAATAACATATTTTTTCATGGCAAACTGTCGTATTCTATATCAAATATATGGGGTTTCTCATTACGTGGACGCGAGCAATGTGTTTTAACAAACTGCAGAGACATCACTTCTTCAATATATTATGCGGAATTGGAGACTATACTAATGGTAAGTGGTCAATACTTGTAAAAACGTAACCCTACCCCCTAAACTGGTTCTCGTCGACCTTGTCACATTTTGCTCTCCCGCTAGACTAAACGCTTGATGTAGAAAACACCACTGTTGTGAGAATGGCGATAAATGCATGAAACTAGTCGCATATGTTCCTTATATACGCTAAAGCTCATTTTCAGATGTGGCGACTTTCGCGACAGGTCCTTCTTAGCAACGGTGCTTGGCAACTACCCGGTATCGAAGTAATGCATATGACTGATAAGTTCTAACAAACTAAACTACGCCATGCAGTATTTTATGGTGAAAATAATATTAATTTGTTAGTTCTGACCTGATTTGGCAAATTTGGCAAGTGGCAGCGCGAACCCTGCCGACAAATTACCACAGCTCTTACTTGTATAAATTACCATAGCTCTTACTTGTATAAATTACCATAGCTCTTACTTGTATAAATTACCATAGCTCTTACTTGTATAAATTAACATAGCTCTTACTTGTATAAATTACCATAGCTCTTACTTGTATAAATTACCATAGCTCTTACTTGTATAAATTACCATAGCCCTTACTTGTATAAATTACCATAGCTCTTACTTGTATAAATTACCATAGCTCTTACTTGTATAAATTACCATAGCTCTTACTTGTATAAATTACCATAGCTCTTACTTAGATGTGTATACCATGTACTCAGATACCATAGACCAAGTCCCATGTATAAAACATTAGTACACCATGGCTTCGGGACCCTATATATGGTTTGATATATAGACAACCACTCATTCATGAGTACAATGCTATGATATGGTGTACATATATCGGCCTGGTTCCATGGTCTAGATATATGGTCAACCTACAGTGCGATGTGTTCATAGACTATTTACAGAGGCCTCAATCCATAACATCATATATGTGGCATCGGTCCAATATATTGATATATAGATGGGTATGTCACAGAACTGTCCCAGGTGAGTAGTGCTAATATCCAGGTGACTATAATTATGTATGCATTGGATACAGGTGCCAATAGGTATGACATGGGCTCAGGTCCCTAAATATATCATACGGATCCGGAGTTATTAGTCAGGTCATAGATCTACATATATGCTGATAGGAAATAGACTCATCCACATATTTAGGCGAAACATGGACCCCAGGCCCCTACGGATAGTTACTTGTATCTCAATATAAAAAACAAATTTCAATAGGATATATTAACAGCAACATTTTTCTGTATCTCGGGTTTCATCCATAAATAGGCATTAAAACGGATTTCCATAAGTAATGTTAAACAAATTTAATCGATTGTCCCTATATAGTCTGTTTTTGGGTATACACAACAAAACGGTTAATGTTCGCGACAGCGCCCACGTGTGGGCTAACGTCTGCAGTTTGGTTGATTACATCTCAATGTGTCAAACATATTTCGATGTGGGATATCAGCAGCAATATTCGGTTTATCGGATCTTCCTTTTTAGCAATAAATGTGACCTTAAAAGGAATTTCCGCAATACATATTAAAAAAAAACTTCACTGATTTTCTCTATAGACAGTATGTTTCGGGACTAACTTGGTCATTATTAAGATGAATTTCGAGATTCTAAGCCGCCATCGTGGTTGCCATATTTTAAATGTTGAACTGAGCGTTATATAGGTCGATCAATAAAACATAAACATTGTGGCAATTATTTGTTTTTTTTATATTGTTTTCAACTCCATGGGAGTAAACGTCATTTTGATTTGACAACTTTGCCATTTTTTATCACCACCTTTGTTTTATCCCGAATATCAAATCTCCCAGGCCTGACCCTAGTTCGCCATAATCGGCTGAGAAAAAAAATGTATACTGGAAAACGGGCATTAGCCAAACAACGGGGTCTACTAGAATAATTGGCACAACAAAATCCAAGGCTGAGTTCAGTCCCACGTTATGCTGGCCTGATCACTACCATCACGTACAAAGACTGTGAGGAAATATCCCATTTGGCTCGGTAACAATTTATGTTTGCATTATTATGAGAAACCAACTGTTCATATTAAATTGGAAAGTGGCTCGATCACATCAGAAGGAATTATAACCGACAAACTCTTAAATGAATATTGTTAGATTTAAATATATGTGTATGTGATGGGGCAGAGGTCAGAACTGCGAACAATAGGACTGTACATTTCTTCTAATTGTGTATTTACAGACGATGGTAGTATCTTATACAAACAACCAATACACATACGATTAGATACCTAAATATTCTTTATCAGGGTTCACGATTAGATAGCAATTGCTATGTAACCGTAATATAACAGTTGACACGCGAGGTAAGGATTGAGGCCAGGACGAAATAATGGAGATATTTGAAGATGTGTTTTAAAGAGCGTCCCACTAAATTCCCCAAGCCCATATATGCACCCACCCGATAGGAGAATTTGACTTATGGCAGACCAATGTTGCAAATTACCGTTATTTTGTCAAAATACGTTCTATATAGAGTTATCGCCCTTCCAATTAACTCATGATACTCATTTCGAAAGGTAATCCAAACAGCGAGTGTCACCTGTTACTCCGTTTGAATGTCAATCGCTATCTAATTGTGAACTCCGATTAAATATCTTTCGCTGTCTAACCGTGTGCGTATCAGGTGAATATATTGAATTGAATTGAAATCAGCCTTGCAGTTTATTGTCTGGTTATTATCTTTGTAGCAAACAACATTGATGTACCTCATTCACAAAACATGTAAGCACAATTTTGTACAGCTTTTAGGACAGTGGTGCGCACAAGATCGCCGTTTGAATATGCGTTATGTAAAGAAAATCCCAGATTTACAACTCGCACTCTCATCAAACAGATTTTCCTACTTTTGAAAAATACTATTAAAAAATCGAACGCTGTCGAGTATTGGAAAATGTCAATATCAGATTGTATAGAACTAATATGATGACTTCCTCATGACCGAGTAAGTGTTGGGGACATTTGCGGCTCAGTGATCGCTGCAATATATTAATAATATCAACTTGGGATCTATCATTTAATGTTGCAGATTATTTACTGCTGCCGCGCATTCTACCACGAACCGTATTAATCCTCATTATGTCGGGTTATACGTCATAGGGCGTCACTTATAACCAATGCCTCGTCCGCTTCGAAACTACTCAACATAAAGTCGAGAACACGAAGACATCGAGGCTAGTCAGTGTATAATATAGTGAGGACATCGAGTTTTGTCGATGTTTAGTATAAGTGAGGACAGGTGTTAGTCGAACATATCTGAATCACCACCCGGATATTTCACAGGATTAGTTCAGGTGCGTATTATGGTATTCCACAAGCTGGTAAATACAATTGTGCACGAATTTCACCGAACATGTAGACAGGTGTAATATATAATGGGGTCCGTGAAGTTAGCTCAACATTCAACATTAAACATTGTTCAATATTTCGTGTGAAGTTAGCACAACAATCAACATTCAACATTCAGTTGTGCCCCCCCCTCTCTCTCTCTCTCTCTCTCTCTGGAGAGTGTTTGGTGGTTTATGTGCCAACCGGTCCTGAAACAGTGATGTGGGGACACTACTTTCCAGTGGCGTTAGAAGCACGTGCCAAATTAATAGTAATGCCCCGACGCACTGTCTATCGGTAGCCCTTTTCAGAATATGAACTCTCTCCACGCAACCAGAATAATCTTGAATCATATCCACGAATGAGATACAGGTTTATGGGAACAACATTCGGGGAAGATATGGTTTATGGGCCAGAGAGACATTCCTTATATGGGGACCTGATTTTCAGAGAGCAGGTTTGTGGGACTGGAAAACTATATATATGGGGACGTGATTATGAGAGTAGGGTTTATGGGCCAGAAGATAATCGTTTTATGGGACTGATCACTGATTGTGATAGGCCTAGTACACTCTGTACACTCTGTCTATATAATATATGCTGTCCGTCGTGTTAAGCGTGTTTAGCAGGTTTATCGGGCCATGTGAGGGCCAGTAGGTTCTGAGGCGCCGGAAGAATGGGGGCAGAGCGGGGGGCAGCTGACCCCCTGCCCTTGGTCAAGGGGCGAGCGGGACAGGACACGCCATTTTTCTGGTGACTGAAAATAGTTTTATGTGTTAAATCTTGTATTTTTGACTAGTTGTGTGATGGCCAAATCAAAAATCTAATTAAAAGACAAACTAATGGAAATCATCTTTCTCCGAGAAGTCTGAATAAACAAAAAACGAAATGGAATTCCTGACAATACTGAATAAATCAGCGCGACCGTTGTTTCAATTTTATTATCTTATTTATCAAAATAATCGTTGACAATTTCTGCAAGCGACCTATATTCAGCATTTTCAGAAATTCCATAAGTTTTTCTTTTAATTAGACTTGTGATTTGACCATCACAGATGTCGACCAGATTTTGTGTTTAGCAATCTCTAGCTGAGCAAACGATGGATGGATTTTCATAATTATAGTATGTGTCGGAGAGCAGGTTTATGTGGCCCCTGGGTGAGAGTGTAGTTTTATGGGGACGCCATATCAGAGGTTTATCGGGCACACCGTGTGGGAGAGTAGGTATATGGGGGCCCAAAATATAGGTAAGGCAGTAGTTTTATGAGGACACCGTATCGGGGAGTAGGTTTATCGGGAACGCTGTGTCACATGGGCCCACATGCGATTAACATGACGTTTATACCAGAGCGGGGGGGGGGGCAACCGACCCCCCTGCCCTTGGCCAAGGGGCGAGCGGGACAGGACATGCCATTTTTCTGGCGACTGAAAATAGTTTTATGTGTTAAATCTTGTATTTTTACAGCACAATCTGACTATTTGGGTTCAAAAACCAGCAATATCATTATATCACAAGGTTTAGTAATTTTGTGAAAATTTTATAACACAAATGGTCGCACAAATAGACGTCACAAAAAATATGACCGATTAAGATTTAATTATCTGGTTGACATATATTGTGTGATGGCCAAATCAAAAATCTAATTAAAAGAAAAACCAAAGGAAATCATCTTTCTCCAAGAAGTCTGAATAAACAAAAAACTATATGGAATTCCTGACAATACGGAATAAATCAGCGCGACCATTGTTTCAATTTTCAATTTATTATCTTATTTATCAAAATAATCGTTGACAATTTCTGCAAGCGACCTATATTCAGCATTGGCAGAAATTCCATAAGTTTTTCTTTTAATTAGACTTGTGATTTGGCCATCACAGATGTCGACCAGATTTTGGGGAGGGAATTTTGTGTTTAGCAATCTCCAGCTGAGCAAACGATGGATGGATCGATTTTCATAATTATAGTATGTGTCGGAGAGCAGGTGTATGTGGCCCCTGAGTGAGAGTGTAATTTTATGGGGACGCCATATCAGAGGTTTATCGGGCACACCATGTTGGAGAGTAGGTATATGGGGACCCAAAATATAGGTGAGAGAGTAGTTTTATGAGGACACCGTATCGGGGAGTGGGTTTGTCGGTAACGCTGTGTCACAGGGGCCCACATGCGTGTAACATGACGTATATACCAGAGTGGGGGGCAGCTGCCCTTGGCCAAGGGGCGAGCGGGACAGGACATGCCATTTTTCTGGCGACTGAAAATAGTTTTATGTGTTAAATCTTGTATTTTTACAGCACAATATGACTATTTGGGTTCAAAAACCAGCAATATCATTATATCACAAGGTTTAGTAATTTTGTGAAAATTTTATCACAAAAATGGTCGCACAAATAGACTTCACTAAAAATATGACCGATTAAGATTTAATTATCTGGTTGACATATTGTGTGATGGCCAAATCAAAAATCTAATTAAAAGAAAAACCAATAGAAATCATCTTTCTCCGAGAAGTCTGAATAAACAAAAAACTAAATGGAATTCCTGACAATATGGAATAAATCAGCGCGACCGTTGTTTCAATTTTCAATTTATTATCTTATTTATCAAAATAATCGTTGACAATTTCTGCAAGCGACCTATATTCAGCATTGGCAGAAATTCCATAAGTTTTTCTTTTAATTAGACTTGTGATTTGGCCATCACAGATGTCGACCAGATTTTGTGTTTAGCAATCTCTAGCTGATCAAACGATGGATGGACTTTCATAATTATAGTATATGTGTCGGAGAGCAGGTTTATGTGGCCCCTGAGTGAGAGTGTAGTTTTATGGGGACGCCATATCAGAGGTTTATCGGACACACCGTGTGGGAGAGTAGGTATATGGGGACCCAAAATATAGGTGAGAGAGTAGTTTTATGAGGACACCGTATCGGGGGGTATAGGTTTATCGGGAACGCTGTGTCACAGGGGCCCACATGCGTGTAACATGACGTATATACCAGAGCGGGGGTGGTGGCAGCTGACCCCCCTCTGCCCTTGGCCAAGGGGCGAGCGGGACAGGACATACCATTTTTCTGGCGACTGAAAGTAGTTTTATGTGTTAAATCTTGTATTTTTACAGCACAATCTGACTATTTGGGTTCAAAAACCAGCAATATCATTATATCACAAGGTTTAGTAATTTTGTGAAAATTTTATCACAAAAATGGTCGCACAAATAGACTTCACTGAAAATATGACCGATTAAGATTTAATTATCTGGTTGACATATTGTGTGATGGCCAAATCAAAAATCTAATTAAAAGAAAAACCAAAGGAAATCATCTTTCTCCAAGAAGTCTGAATAAACAAAAAACTAAATGGAATTCCCGACAATACGGAATAAATCAGCGCGACCGTTGTTTCAATTTTCAATTTATTATCTTATTTATCAAAATAATCGTTGACAATTTCTGCAAGCGACCTATATTCAGCATTGGCAGAAATTCAATAAGTTTTTCTTTTAATTAAACTTGTGATTTGGCCATCACAGATGTCGACCAGATTTTGGGGAGGACATTTTGTGTTTAGCAATCTCTAGCTACGCAAACGATGGATGGATTTTCATAATTATAGCATGTGTCGGAGAGCAGGTTTATGTGGCCCCTGAGTGAGAGTGTAGTTTTATGGGGACGCCATATCAGAGGTTTATCGGGCACACCATGTGGGAGAGTAGGTATATGGGGGCCCAAAATATAGGTGAGAGAGTAGTTTTATGAGGACACCGTAACGGGGAGTAGTTTTATCGGGAACGCTGTGTCACATGGGCCCACATGCGATTAACGTGACGTATATACCAGATCGGGGGTGGTGGCAGCTGACCCCCTGCCCTTGGCCAAGGGACGAGCGGGACAGGACATGCCATTTTTCTGGCGACTGAAAATAGTTTTATGTGTTAAATCTTGTATTTTTACAGCACAATCTGACTATTTGGGTTCAAAAACCAGCAATATAATTATATCACAAGGTTTAGTAATTTTGTGAAAATTTTATCACATAAATGGTCGCACAAATAGACTTCACTGAAAATATGACCGATTAAGATTTAATTATCTGGTTGACATATTGTGTGATGGCCAAATCAAAAATCTAATTAAAAGAAAAACCAAAGGAAATCATCTTTCTCCAAGAAGTCTGAATAAACAAAAAACTAAATGGAATTCCCGACAATACGGAATAAATCAGCGCGACCGTTGTTTCAATTTTCAATTTATTATCTTATTAATCAGAATAATCGTTGACAATTTCTGCAAGCGACCTATATTCAGCATTGGCAGAAATTCCATAAGTTTTTCTTTTAATTAGACTTGTGATTTGGCCATCACAGATGTCGACCAGATATTGGGGAGGGCATTTTGTGTTTAGCAATCTCTAGCTGAGCAAACGATGGATGGACTTTCATAATTATAGCATGTGTCGGAGAGCAGGTTTATGTGGCCCCTGGGTGAGAGTGTAGTTTTATGGGGACGCCATATCAGAGGTTTATCGGGCACACCATGTGGGAGAGTAGGTATATGGGGACCCAAAATATAGGTGAGAGAGTAGTTTTATGAGGACACCGTATCCGGGAGTGGGTTTATCGGTAACGCTGTGTCACAGGGGCCCACATGCGTGTAACATGACGTATATACCAGAGTGGGGGGGGGCAGCTGACCCCCTGCCCTTGGCCAAGGGGTGAGCGGGACAGGACATGCCATTTTTCTGGCGACTGCAAATAGTTTTATGTGTTAAATCTTGTATTTTTACAGCACAATCTAACTATTTGGGTTCAAAAACCAGCAATATCATTATATCACAAGGTTTAGTAATTTTGTGAAAATTTTATCATAAAAATGGTCGCACAAATAGACGTCACTAAAAATATGACCGATTAAGATTTAATTATCTGGTTGACATATTGTGTGATGGCCAAATCAAAAATCTATTTAAAAGACAAACTAATGGAAATCATCTTTCTCCGAGAAGTCTGAATAAACAAAAAACTAAATGGAATTCCTGACAATACTGAATAAATCAGCGCGACCGTTGTTTCAATTTTATTATCTTATTTATCAAAATAATCGTTGACAATTTCTGCAAGCGACCTATATTCAGCATTGTCAGAAATTCCATAAGTTTTTCTTTTAATTAGACTTGTGATTTGGCCATCACAGATGTCGACCAGATTTTGGGCTTAGCAATCTCCAGCTGAGCAAACGATGGATGGATTTTCATAATTATAGTATGTGTCGGAGAGCAGGTTTATGTGGCCCCTGGGTGAGAGTGTAGTTTTATGGGGACGCCATAACAGAGGTTTATCGGGTACACCGTGTGGGAGAGTAGGTATATGGGGGCCCAAAATATAGGTGAGAGAGTAGTTTTATGAGGACACCGTATCGGGGAGTAGGTTTATCGGGAACGCTGTGTCACAGGGGCCCACATGCGTGTAACATGACGTTTATACCAGAGCGGGGGGGGGGGGCAGCTGACCCCATACCCTTGGCCAAGGGGCGAGCGGGACAGGACATGCCATTTTTCTGGCGACTGAAAATAGTTTTATGTGTTAAATCTTGTATTTTTACAGCACAATCTGACTATTTGGGTTCAAAAACCAGCAATATCATTATATCACAAGGTTTAGTAATTTTGTGAAAATTTTATCACAAAAATGGTCGCACAAATAGACGTCACTATACATATGACCGATTAAGATTTAATTATCTGGTTGACATATTGTGTGATGGCCAAATCAAAAATCTAATTAAAAGAAAAACTAATGGAAATCATCTTTCACCGAGAAGTCTGAATAAACAAAAAACTAAATGGAATTCCTGACAATACGGAATAAATCAGCGCGACCGTTGTTTCAATTTTCAATTTATTATCTTATTTATCAAAATAATCGTTGACAATTTCTGCAAGCGACCTATATTCAGCATTGTCAGAAATTCCATAAGTTTTTCTTTTAATTAGACTTGTGATTTGGCCATCACAGATGTCGACCAGATTTTGTGTTTAGCAATCTCTAGCTGAGCAAACGATGGATGGATTTTTATTATTATAGTATGTGTCGGAGAGCAGGTGTATGTGGCCCCTGGGTGAGAGTGTAGTTTTATGGGGACGCCATATCAGAGGTTTATCGGGCACACCGTGTGGGAGAGTAGGTATATGGGGGCCCAAAATATAGGTGAGAGAGTAGTTTTATGAGGACACCGTATCGGGGAGTAGGTTTATCGGGAACGCTGTGTCACATGGGCCCACATGCGTGTAACATGACGTATATACCAGAGCGGGGGGGGGGGCAGCTGACCCCCTGCCTTTGGCCAAGGTGCGAGCGGGACAGGACATGCCATTTTTCTGGCGACTGAAAATAGTTTTATGTGTTAAATCTTGTATTTTTACAGCACAATCTGACTATTTGGGTTCAAAAACCAGCAATATCATTATATCACAAGGTTTAGTAATTTTGTGAAAATTTTATCACAAAAATGGTCGCACAAATAGACGTCACTAAACATATGACCGATTAAGATTTAATTATCTGGTTGACATATTGTGTGATGGCCAAATCAAAAATCTAATTAAAAGAAAAACTAATGGAAATCATCTTTCTCCGAGAAGTCTGAATAAACAAAAAACTAAATGGAATTCCTGACAATACGGAATAAATCAGCGCGACCGTTGTTTCAATTTTCAATTTATTATCTTATTTATCAAAATAATCGTTGACAATTTCTGCAAGCGACCTATATTCAGCATTGTCAGAAATTCCATAAGTTTTTCTTTTAATTAGACTTGTGATTTGGCCATCACAGATGTCGACCAGATTTTGTGTTTAGCAATCTCTAGCTGAGCAAACGATGGATGGATTTTCATAATTATAGTATGTGTCGGAGAGCAGGTTTATGTGGCCCCTGGGTGAGAGTGTAGTTTTATGGGGACGCCATATCAGAGGTTTATCGGGCACACCGTGTGGGAGAGTAGGTATATGGGGGCCCAAAATATAGGTGAGAGAGTAGTTTTATGAGGACACCGTATCGGGAAGTAGGTTTATCGGGAACGCTGTGTCACAGGGGGCCACATGCGTGTAACGTGACGTATATACCAGAGCGGGGGGGGGGGCAGCTGACCCCCTGCCCTTGGCCAAGGGGCGAGCGGGACAGGACATGCCATTTTTCTGGCGATTGAAAATAGTTTTATGTGTTAAATCTTGTATTTTTACAGCACAATCTGACTATTTGGGTTCAAAAACCAGCAATATCATTATATCACAAGGTTTAGTAATTTTGTGAAAATTTTATCACAAAAATGGTCGCACAAATAGACGTCACTAAAAATATGACCGATTAAGATTTAATTATCTGGTTGACATATTGTGTGATGGCCAAATCAAAAATCTAATTAAAAGAAAAACTAATGGAAATCATCTTTCTCCGAGAAGTCTGAATAAACAAAAAACTAAATGGAATTCCTGACAATACTGAATAAATCAGCGCGACCGTTGTTTCAATTTTCAATTTATTATCTTATTTATCAAAATAATCGTTGACAATTTCTGCAAGCGACCTATATTCAGCATTGGCAGAAATTCCATAAGTTTTTCTTTTAATTAGACTTGTGATTTGGCCATCACAGATGTCGACCAGATTTTGGGGAGGGCATTTTGTGTTTAGCAATCTCTATAGCTGAGCAAACGATGGATGGATTTTCATAATTATAGTATGTGTCGGAGAGCAGGTTTATGTGGCCCCTGGGTGAGAGTGTAGTTTTATGGGGACGCCATATCAGAGGTTTATCGGACACACCGTGTGGGAGAGTAGGTATATGGGGGCCCAAAATATAGGTGAGAGAGTAGTTTTATGAGGACACCGTATCGGGGAGTAGGTTTATCGGGAACGCTGTGTCACAGGGGCCCACATGCGTGTAACATGACGTATATACCAGAGCGGGGGGGGGGCAGCTGACCCCTGCCCTTGGTCAGGGGGCGAGCGGGACAGGACATGCCATTTTTCTGGCGACTGAAAATAGTTTTATGTGTTAAATCTTGTATTTTTACAGCACAATCTGACTATTTGGGTTCAAAAACCAGCAATATCATTATATCACAAGGTTTAGTAATTTTGTGAAAATTTTATCACAAAAATGGTCGCACAAATAGACGTCACTAAAAATATGACCGATTAAGATTTAATTATCTGGTTGACATATTGTGTGATGGCCAAATCAAAAATCTAATTAAAAGACAAACTAACGGAAATCATCTTTCTCCGAGAAGTCTGAATAAACAAAAAACTAAATGGAATTCCTGACAATACTGAATAAATCAGCGCTGGGATAAGGCCTTAAATAAATAACCCATTCCTATCCCATTTCGGATATCGGTCATACGACCTCCCTATGTTATCTGGGATGACCGTCCGATCTCCGTATGGTCCATGGGAAGACCTTGCGATGCCTGATGATTATACGATGTAACGACATCCATCTGGTCCCTGGGATTGTCATACGACCTCTATATGGTCACTGTGACGACATTACGACCTCAATGTGGTCACGTGGTCGAAGGTACGACCTTCAGATGGCCCATGGGACGACCCTCCGACACCCCAATGATCCCTGGGGCGATCATAGTACATCCCTGTATGGTACATCATGCATGGGATGATCATACAACCTCCCATTTTGCCTGTCATTTTAGTAAAATATTATGACATTTTCTTGTGATACGGACATATCAGTCATATTTTGTTATATATAGCACTATTAAATGATCTGCACAACTCAATTTTACTTTTTGTTGAAAAATATTGAAAAAAGTCTCTTTTTTTTATTTATTTTTGTTTATAAATATTTCAGTAAATTTTTGGCGAATTTCGAGATTTTTAAAATTATGAATGACAAATGTCGGATTATCAAATCATTATATTGTTTAAAATCAATTTTGAAGGAGCATATGTGTTGAATGGGTACACTATTGAAAATTTCAAAAATTGGATTAAATTATTAAAAAATAGGGGGTAGGGGTAGCTTTTTTCATAGTAAGTCGAAAATACGGAATGAATCACATTCTAGTTTTTCGAACATGTGGAATATACCCTTGCGAAGTTTTTAAAACCTTAATATCCGCATGTTTCACTGAAATCCGGAACTTATATCATTTTATATTAGACAACATTTTGGAAAAAGTACCCAAAAAATCACTCTTTTTATCACACTTTTCACTATAACTCAATTTATTTTCAATATTTTCAAAAAATGACAATTGTGTCCATTGACGGTATATATGAGGCATGTTATCAACTATAAATGGTTCTTCTGAAGTTTTTAAGATTCGCGTAGGGGCTTAATGATTCAGAACAGCTACATGTAATGTTTTCAACTGGGGTAGGGTTAATCATCCTCATTTTTCGAAACTTTTGGACACATTTCTGAAGTGGAAATTTACACCACCCTGACGGCTATATAATTACCTACAATTTGGTATAACAAACACTTGTTCGGAGGGGGGTGCAACGAAAGCGAAAACTAGGCGTCTTTTTGGAATTGGCCCACGGACTAGGATGGATGCGATTAAAGTCCATAAATGCCAAGCATTTAATGACGGTCCCATTAATGTCTTTGGATTTCTATACAACCCTTCCACATTTCCCAACTTTCCACAACAACTAGATCATTTCAAATACCATGTGCCATGTACATGATACTGTTATGTCCATTAATTGGTGCCAGCAATGGCTTGAAAGAAATGGGTAACATTCCCCCACTCTGGGGCTAGCTCTCCAGGATTGTCCATAAATCTTTGTATCTTTAATATATATTAGTTGTTAACCAAATCTGACTGGGTATTTTATGGTGCACTCCGTTTACTACATATAATAAGCTGATACAGTTAGATGGCATGGTACAGGGCCCTATTAGCATGTGTCTTCTTGGTAAACTAACAGCCTGGGATCATTAAATGCTTGACTTTCTTCTGTTTTATGTTCCAAATACTAATAAAACGGCTAGCTGCTATGTGTGTAATGAAAAAGATTAAATTGTGTGGACCCTGATATTGGTACGACCAAAACCGTCCAGCTACTACACCACTGCCCTTACATATATACGCCCATGTCAGAGCGGCTTAACATCAGACCCAGAATTTGTATTTAGGTGGCAAACTTGGCCCATGTGCAAACTCTGAATAATATATGGAGTTCACCAAACCCGGATAATAGAGAATGTCCGTAGTTTCTACAATAATGAGTCCAGATGCTAATAAATCTAATCTTACTAACCACGGGCCACATTGGCGGGAGCCAATGTTTTCGCTCAAGCAAGGACTTGTATAGCAAAAATTAAAAAACCTTGGCTCAAGGAAACGAAAGCATTTATTGCCAACACAACCTTATACATTTCCTGATATCCTGCTGTGATGTCAGACCAGACCAGTTAGAAATCCCATGTCTGTTATGTAATGCCTTTGATACAATCAATCAATCAATTTTATTGTACTTTTACATCATACAAAGATTGACACACATGTCCATCACGGCGATGAGCGGTAGATAGATAGATAACATTTATTGCAAGACATATATATTACAGACATGTTGCAAAGTAGTATATAAAAACACATATATACGAATGTTCATTGTATCAACACATATTTTGAACACAGATAATTAAAATTACGTACGAATGTTTCCCTTCCAACTTCCCTTTTTCATTTGTTGTGAGCAACATTTTCCCGTATTATGAAGAATCCATATAATATTATGTTATTGCAAATCATATCGCACACTGTGGGATTGTTATTTTTCATAATACTAATAAATGTTTCCTTGTTTGATAGTTTGATGAACCCCGGATTTACAGTTTCTAATTTTTCAAATAGCTTTGTTCGTGCTATATCATATAATTTTGTTGTTGTATGCTTTATTTTTGTCACTAAATTAATGTGATACAAAATATTGAATATATGTACACTATATACACATATATATATATCCCACATTCCATAATAAAATCTCCCCGGACTAACCAAAAGCTATCTTGATCCTATCATGTAAAGCGAAAACCCTGTGGTCTGCAAAATCGGTTTATGTGGTGAAATATAGATGCGGTGAGTGTGTACAAAATTACCTATGGGCTAACCTGTCATAAAACAAAAACAAGCCTAAATTGTGTGGGTACCACCTGTGTGCCAGAAATGACCCCTCGTCGAGCAAACTTCCCGACCTTGGTCGAGTTTCGCTAATTTTTCATAAACAGTTGAACTCATGCTCCGGGAAAATGTGTGTTTTTCTGATTTAACGCAGGTAAGTATAATATTTAAATGTTGAAACATGTAGAGATATGATCTAAATATAATTTTGTGAAGCAGGTGACCAAAATTTATGTCGCATTTATACAGAAATACGTAACTACTCTGCAACTTTGGGTCTAGTTTTCTCGCCGATGAATGAGAAAAGGAACCAATTTTATTATAGTCAAAATTCACAACGTAACAATGAACAAATGTGGTCGATACAATAAAGGATATCTCCTCCAAATGATATATAAAACTCAGTTTGCCCAGTGATCGATGTCGCGCGAAAACAGCGTTATCCGATTTAAAAAGTTCAAACTTCGTGAAATGGTCACATCAGATCTGGAGGTTTGTTTCAAATTAAGCAGAAATGATTATTCTATCCGTATTACCAAACGTAACTATGATGGCAAAGCCGTGGTATTAGTTACATCGACTAAAACGACCGACATATGAGCGTGATAATTAGTTTACGCTAAGGGTTTGATTGATTGATTGATTGATTTATTGCATAAGTCACATAACAGTGAAACAAGCAAAACATATATACACTATGTACACAACTTTGAATATCACATTAATCATTGTTCATTTCATATACACAGCAGTAATTAAATTAGATTACACAATAATAGGCGATAAACTTAACAAGTATGATAACTACATGTGTTCACCCATAACAATAAATGATTTCGATTATATAGTATAAGACACCTTCTTAAAGGCACACCTTAGGAATATGCATAGTCTTTTTATGAGGCTTATATTTTGAAGAGATAGGAGACCATGGAATTTCTCTCTCGTAGGGTTCTTCCAAAAGTACTCAGGGATATATTGTTTTCTGATTTCATCCAAATGACTGCATATAATAACTAAATGGTATTCGTCTCCTAAATATTTTCCACATATGGTGCATATCCTATTGTCATTATCATTCTGAGATTTCTTCCATCTTGAGCACTCTATAGGCAGTTTATGATTTGCAGTTCTGAGCTTCAAGAGGTATATCGATAGATTAGACGGCAAAATCTTCAAGTAATTTGGGTAACCGTAGTCAGTTTTAATAAAACTATAAAATTGGGCCCTCGATGAAGCAGATGTGTTTATGTCAACGAGTAGTGCGTCCCAATGACGTTGTTTGAGAACAGTTTTTGCATTTCTCAGTTCAATAGCGGTCAGGCCCGTCTGTGTGATCCACTTTGATTGCAATTTCAAATCATAAAGAGCATTTTTGACAAAACATAACCATTTGGAGTTATTTTTGTCTGCTGTCTGTGAGTTCATCTCATGAGTCTGATAAATTAAGGTATAAATATTCTTAGCTAGCTCAGAGCCGTTACTCGATACGAGCTTTGACCAATATGTCAGAGCTCGGCATGTTATTTCTATAGAGACGGGGTGTCGTGCGAATTCTGCATAAACTATGTAATTGGGGGTACTCATTTTGATGGACGCAACCATCTTACAAAATTTTAGATGTAGTGTCTCTACACTTTGAATACGTTCAAAACACCATATCTCACTCCCATACAGTAAAATAGGTAAAATCATCTTATCGAATAAATCAAGCATAATATCAATGGGTAAGTTTAGTTTTCGGACCTTATTAAGCAGTCCGTACATGGCTCTCGTTGCAGAGTTAACTGTTTTCTTTATGTTCTGGCAGAAGCGACCATTATAAAATAATTTAACCCCTAAATAAGTGAATTCTTTAACTCTATCTGACTATATGTGCAATCAGTATAGGCATATAGTCCGAGGGGAAATCGGATTAACAATTTACCTGACAATATTATGTGAAATTTCAATTTGATATATTTATGTTCTCTGTTAATTGTTGTATTTATACCGCTCTGTCACAATCATGGGCCGGGGGGGGGGGGGCTGGAGGCTGCAGCCCCCCCCCAAATCGGGTAGAAAGTTCAACATTCGGGCAAACTGGAGATTTTTTATGGTCCTATTCCAGCCTATTCGGGCAATTTTCTGGCAAATTGAATGATATTTCAGGGAAAATTGTTGCACATTACAATAGTTTCCACATTTCTGCCCGAATTATTCTTATTTGAGGCTAATTTGGACACTTTTGTTATATTTGTGTGTGTATATATTGTATATTCGATAGTTTGGCTATGTAACTTGCAAGCTGAGTCGTTTACCCGTGATTTGTTTTGGGTCCAACAAGTCGCGAATGAGTACCGATCACGGCCCCAAATTTAACGTTTTCATTGGAGCCATATATTGGTGTGGGTGTGGTCGTGAAGGTGTATCGAGGCATATGTAAAATAATTAGTTGTTTGTAACCTGTTATTATTATATTTTTTTCTCCTCCAGATATTGAATATTTTACAAAGAATATAACATTGTTATGCACAACACAATGAATAGATATCATAATTAAATTTTATAGAAACAACACAAATAAATATGATAAGCAAGACGTATTTACATTTCTACAATGGTGGATATACTGACGATGATGATGATGATTGGGATGATGTTGAGAACGACGACGTTGATCGATGATGACGATGTTAATGTTGAACGTGAGGAAGAAGATGACTATATTGATGATGATGATAATGATAATGATGACGATGATGATGATGTACATGATGATGAAAATGATGTTGAAGATGAGGAAATTAGATTATGACGATGACGTCAATGATGACGGTGGCGATGACGACGATGAAGATTATGATGATGACATGGACGACGGCGATGATGATTACTATGATTATGTCGATGGTGGTGACGACGATGATGATGATAATGATGATGATGACGATGATGATGATGGGCTGACTGATTTGTATTATTCAATGGACTAGGAAATATTTCCCTGCAAGAGTGCATTGTATCACATCCATAATTTGGCAGTAATCGTTACCATGAAGTCCAGAAAGACGTATACATCATCAACTGCTGTACACATATCACCAGTAATATGAGTCAAATGAAGCAAGATCATTTCGTCCAATGAAAGATCATCAATCTTGATAAAACATTCTACGCCATAACGATCAATAATATCAAAAAAACATATTATTCCGTAGTGATGTCAGGGAACTGCATTCAATGAGAACGTGCTGTACTTTATCAAGGTACATTTTATAGCAGTTAGGACACTGGATAAGTGCTTCGTTTAAGTACGTTGTTGCATCGATCACAAGAGCTGTGGTTAGATAGGAATGTTTATTATGTGAAAATTTTCGACAGAGTCGCCAAAGATCAGACATGTTTAGGTTGTCATGTACATTCCGAAACCGATTGAATGATGGGTCAATTTCCGTTCTAATTTTCCAATCTGACTCGGTTGTGTTTCGAATATTATTTCTCGTTAGCGCCTTCCACGACTCTTTCGAGAGAAATACGCCATACCTGATGTACTCATATACTCCATCAGTCAAGTTGTATTTCACGAGTAATGAAAATACTTCGCCAATAAAAGTTGTTGTCGGGTTCTGTGAGTAAACGTAATCAAACAGCCTAGTTTCAAAGATTGTTTTACAAGCCTTTCCAGGCGTTAGTCGACAAAGGGCTCCAAAGAGTGAAATTTTTCTGGCATCAATACTAACTTGAAGTGGATATGTTCCTAGCAGGCCAGTAACGACATCGGTCCTGCGTCGGGCAGGTAGGCCCTGAATACGCTTCAAGCAAAATCTGTGAACTCTTTCGAGCTTGGTCAAGTTAGAGGCTGATAAGCCACAGAGAAATTCTGAACCGTAAAGTCCACGAGAAAGTACCACTGATTTATACATTACCATTGAACTCTGAGGTGTTATGCCTCCTGCGTACATACCAGCAGTGCTTAACATAAGATATGTCGACCGAATTTTTGAGCTGACACTTTCTGTAAGAGTGTTTGGAAAGTCACTTTTGTGTAATGGTATGCCCAGGTGCGTGACTGAATCCGTTTTATTAACTGCTATGCCATTTAGCATCCATGTGCGATTGATAGAGGCGTATTTAGATTTCTCATTGAAGATAATTACCTGACATTTCTGTTGGTTATACATGAATCGCCATTTTTTACTGTAATTGCCACATATATTACACATTTTTTGTATTCCATATGATGAAAGCGAGAGGAGGGTCATATCATCTGCCTGTGTGGGAGACGAGCAGTTGATATTTAGCAGCCTGAAACCAAAGTTCGAGTGTTCGAGCTCACTGAGCAAACTGTCTATGTAGATGGCGTAGAAAATCGGAGCGAGGGTACTTCCCTGCCTTGTTCCCTGGCTAATAGATATTATACGTGATGTAAGATTTTCATTGGAGCCATAGATTGGTGTGGGCGTGGTCGTGAAGGTGTATCGAGGCATATGTAAAATAATTAGTTGTTTGTAACCTATAGGTCTCGCGAGATCATGGACACCACGTGGTAAAACTGGTAATAGGAGGGGGTATTTATTACCGGCCATATTAAGTAATTGCTGTATGCTCTAACAGCGTGTTACAGTTAGTTGGTTACTCTTTGTAGCACACATGTAAGGTCGGCTCCTTAGAGTAGGGATATGTACTATGTCACTAAGTCATTTAAGGCCACACTTGGATTGCCACTTCACGAAAACGAAAATATATCATCTCTTAAAGTGATATAATTCATTCTCAGATTTGACACTTTTCACGAATTAGATATCTTCGCATGTAAAAAGTTATTTTGGGCATATCCAGCATTATTATTGATAACTATTCACATCTAGCTAACACATGTGATTTAAGATGTTTTATTAAATCAATCAATCGACCAACACTCCAGTAATTTACTCAATTAATCAATTTATTTGTACTTTTGCATCAAACGATCAAGCGTACACATACATGAAATAATAGGTAATAAAAGACAATAGGTAACAACAGAGCATACTTAAATATAATACATGAGATAAGCAGGTACATAATTAGTTTATGGTGATGACTGGTAGTATTTTAGGTCATTAATTAAGGGGTGCTTACTCTCGTATGGTTTCCTATTCTTTGTAGTAGTTCTGGACTAGGTTGCCATATTCCCTTTTTTTCTAATCCGTGATGAATAAAACGGGCAAGGGCATTTATGAAAAGCGGATCAGTACATTGCAGTATGCGATTGAACTGATCTAACCCCGATAGTTGTTGTATATTATATGGTAGTTTGTTAAAGTGATGGGTTCGTTCTTGTGCGAGTAATGAACAGCTCGTAATAAGATGTAATTCGTCATCCTTCTCATTGCACAGTTCGCAAATGCGATATTGTTCGTCAACATTTTGATGACGACCTCGTTCAATTCCCAACGACTGCATGGGAACCGATTCGTAGCCGTGTAAGTGATTCCCAAGGTTTTGTTATTTTACATTCATTTAAGTAGTCTTCTAATTTCGTCTCAGTCTTAAATTGTCTGTATCTTTTTAATTTGTAACAGGGTGGAGTTCGTCCGTCATTCATTTCGTCCGTTAATCACCAAAATTATTTCCATTAAATTAATTAAACATGCTATTTTGGACCATTAATTAATACCGCCCTGTACCGAAAATTCGGGAAATTTCAGAAATTCCCTGATTCGGACCACATTTTTCGACGGAACTTCCTAAACCATCTAGGATTCCGATTTACCAACTAAAATAAAATGTACAGGTAAGAACTTAGTGATCTCTTGCCAAATTCATCTTGTTCACAGTCTAAAAATTCCAAAATTTAGATTGTTTTCCTCGGAATTGCCAAAAGTTGAAATTTGGCCAAATATTGGGGGTGTCACACCCCTACATCCACCTGTAGCTACGTCCCTGACATCATGCTATTTAATACACGCTGAATAAGTCAACTGTGGACGTTGTAGATGCGTTGTTGATCCGTTGGCAATGCAGTTATATGGATTACACCTTGAACCAATTATAGGTCGTAGTCCAATATCATGCATTTGAACGCCGGTATAACAACAATAAATGTGTCTAGGTATGGTATGGAATCGATAGAATAGAATAGAATAGATTTATTAGCAATGAACACCCTTCCGGGCAGAATGCTTTTACAATGAACATAATAGTACATTTTCATTTCACATACATCATATTATATAATGTATACATTCATTGTGATTATTGAAGTATAGTTATTTCAAGGAAAATATAACAACATAAAAAATTAAATAGATCAATTGTTGCATCCAATTTGATATTCTGATCTTAACTGAAAGTACTGTCGGATCAAGCTGCAGACTTTCGCACAATTTGATCTGTTATCGTTCCTCAATATCATCTTAAACTTATGTATATCATCCAAGTTATTATATGCCTTTGAATGCTTTGTCATTATTTTATTGATCTCTGATCGCAAGGTACTATATATTGGACATTCCATTAAAAAGTGAAATTCATCCTCGATCGTTGATGTACTACATTTGCATACTCGTTTTCAAGAGGTATTTTAGGTTGATAATGTCTTCCTTTTTCAATTGCAAGATTGTGATTACTTATGCGTAGTCTAGTGAACATATTTCGATCCTTAGCAGAGTGCGTGCATTCCAAATATAATTCTAAACTAATATTTCGTTTCACAACCCGATAAGTCCTTAATTTGTTTTTCTTATCTTTTTCGGTATTATCGGCCATACTGTCTATAAACTTACATACATGCATTTCCTTCAGTTTGTTTTTTCAAATTAATCATAAATGTCAATGGGTTTGTCTGGTTTGTGATATTGGACATATCAATAATTTGCGGAAATGAAAAGATAGACATATCAGCGGGAAGTAGGTGTTGATCTTTAATAGCTTGCGATAAAAGACCGCCAACATCTGGTGAGAGTAATTTCGTTGCGTAAGACGCTGTTCTTAAGATGGCATCATGTGTTAAAGGGAATCTCCCAAGCTCCGCGCGAACGGCTTGGTTTGAGGCGAATTTTCCGACACCTAGTACTTGTTTGCAGAATTTAATATGTAACTGTTCCAACTCTGATTTGTCCGCATTACTTTTTAACATATAAGATCCCCATAGTTCGCTACCGTAGAGCTGAATTGGTTTGATTAGTTTATCATATAACTTCAACATTATTTTAATTGGTGGTAATGAGGTTGTTTTGAACGCGTCAAACAAGGAATACATAGCTTTCCTTCCTTTCGCACTTAGGTCAGACATTGCATTTTTAAAAGAACCTGTTCTGGTAAAATTTATTCCCAAAAAAGTGTAGTTACATGTTTGTACCAGACACACTTTCGCTTGTATAAGAAATACCAGCCTGGCCCCATGAAATCAGCACATAGTGGCCTCAATGATTTTTCCTTTTCAGCCCATAAAGCTTATTTGTGTCTCGTGTTCATCTCTACACGCTATACGAGACTTTTTGGTGTCATCGTTTTCAGCACCATTATGGAATATTTCAAAATGAATTAGTACCATATAGTGATATAGAGCTGAAAATATATAATTAAAATTAAGCACGAATCTAGTGAATTAACGGAATGTTTTGATGTTATGAATTACGCCCAATACGGGCTCATCGCAACAATATGGTATATATGATATTATTTCAGGAGAATATGTTGAAAATACACACGCAGTATCCTAGCCTGTTTCGTGAAAATAAGTTCATATGGAATATATATAATATTTGTTTTTCGCTTTCAGCCCATATATAGAGCTAATTTATTTTTTGTTTTCATTCTTATATACGAGAGTATTTGGGGTCATCGTTTTCAGCACTATATGCGATTATATCAATATGAAATTGTCCCACATAACGCTGAAAATAAACATTCAATTTAAGCTTGAAACATCTTTTACTAAGTAACGGAAAAGTCTGATTATGGTGTTCTGAATTATAAATCCAATACGGGCTTATTGCAATAATAGGGACTTTTTCGTGTAATTTTCGGCCAAATTGAATGGTGGTATATCAGGGGGAATTCTATAAATAATACCCAAATCTTACGCATTTCAATTATTTACACGGTGGTGCAAGATCGGTGGCGCAACGGTGGCGAAAACGGTGGTGATTTTGAAGATGGCGACGGGCGATGTTTTGATGAGTATGTATGTCAGAAATCACGTTTTACATCACATGTGTTACGTTTGTGTTTACTGATATTTCATCCGATTGCTTTGGAATATAATAATGTACGCTGGGACATACGATATGTGGTGATTGAATTTGTTATTACGCGTGATTGTTTATATTTATTAACCCATTTCACCACTTATACTGTGGTATTCGAGCATACATGAAGCCACCAACCCGCCCGACCCCAATATCCATTACAATTAAACAATACATTAAGCCTTTACAACGGGAAGGACGGACCGGCGTATATATATGGTACATGATTGAAGGTTCGAATAGTGAACTTGTTCAATCGACCTAATTTGATGTGAAAGCCGTGGGTATTTTCGTGATTTCTCTTAGTTTATGCATTCTAAATTAATATGTAATGACGCGTGGGTACTTATATTATTAAATTTGACATAAGGGAAGTCAATCGGGAGATCTGTATTGCCTAGATATTAATTTTTTTTTTATGCCGGTGACGACTATTGCGGTGGCGACGAATTTATGCCGGCGGCGACTAAATTTATTAACATTTCTTACATCGCCACCGTTTTCGCCACCGATATTGCACCACTGTGATTTAGGGTCCTGTGAATAATCGAGATTCGATGAAAAACGAATCGACTAATATTCTTCATAAGTGCACATCTATCGCTTTATTATTGTTTAAGTTCTTGGTTCACTAATTCCAAAATGAAATAGGTTCAGTTTGGGCTCGTTAGTTAATAACTTCACCCGTTGTTATAGTCTGGGTTCCAAATTGAATCAATTGAATTCAAGGGAGCAATTTTCGATTCGACGTTTCGGAATTTCCGATATTCACAGGACCCTAACAGTAACTGTTCCTCCATACAAACCAATGTAAAATTTACAAATTTGCATGCTATAACCATTCAATTCATCGGTCAATATTTACACTCCAATATGTCAGTGGCTATGGAACGCGAATTTAAACTCGGGATTGGTGTAGAGTCCACCACGTGACGCTCGGGAACCGGTTGCAACACGTGCCGACCAGAGCACGTGTTATATTGACCAGCGATATTACTAGTAAGTGCAGACCACACAACTTCGGGTCTGTGATAACTTGCACATAATGTTGCTTCCGACTTATTGCTATTTCACAACGAATGACACAATAACTCACGCCTATTATAATAGGCATGTTACTATGAACAACATGCGAAGCCTTGAAGGCCATCGCTCAATTCAGCTGTCTTGAGACAGTCTGTATCTACCATGCACACATACCTATATGTGTTGATCCCTCAGTTACTTTGAGGAATCTTAATTCCGCTCTCTCCTGATGAGACCTTGCGGGTTCACCAATTTCTAAATTGGTTGACAAAATAGGTCGAAACACTAAAAGGCAGTGTAGAGTGCTACATAGAATGTCCCGTCCATAGATCGGATGGGATGTTGGTATTTATCCAATTTTATATAAAAACCGAATTTTAGATGTCATTATGTCGACGTATTTCCATAATTATATTATACGCGGAAAACCAGGGCGGGGGGTGGGGAAAAAACTCCAGGAACGTATGCTTATTTTCTGCGTTCGGGAACTTTTGGGACCCACCCAAATCCGCAAATTTTGTACTACCAAAATTTAGGTACCCACCCCCATACTGCTTTATTTTATGTGAAATTTAATACAGATTTATGCCCCAATATCTAAAATTTCCCTCATGTTCTGTTTCTGAAAATTTTAGATTGGCGGGGATGGGGGGGGGGGCTTCACGCAGCCGCCTGGCTTACCCTCATGCATGCAGCTCGTACGACCATGACGAGATAATAATAGTATGTGCGGTCATTTATATGTGAAAGCAATTTAATTGTATATATAGCTGTCGAAATCTATAATCTTTAATGGATGACCCTTCGTGTTCAGTTCCCAACATCCCAGATGGTGCCAATTGATAGCGCACATAAAACGCACATAAAACGTGTTGACCCTAAATGAACCCATGCCAGTATTAGTCAAATCTGGTCAGTGGCCGAAGGGGGATAACTCAATCTGGTAAATTGTCACCCAATACTATTCTTAAAAATGCATTTTATTCCCAACTGATACTAATTTCATAATATTTCTGACTGGGAATATCATTATTTGTATCACAGTAGTCACAATGAATCCACTTACGTAGTTTTAGACACAGAAAACACCATCCGGTTTATGGGCCAGGAGAGTAGGTCCCCATAACACATAAGTCCCCACAGGCCAGGTCTAAAGACGGCGCGGTTTCCCCGTAAACCATGTTTAAACATCCCTCTCTTTCTCTCTCTCTCTCTCTTTCTCTCTCTATCTCTCTCTATACCTGCTGAAATACAAATCCTATAATATGAGAATCGAATACTCTGGCGTCATGGTTTAACATAGTATAGTCGCTTATAAAGAACGCTTTACGTCAACAATACTTAGTTACTTCAAAACATGGCGCTACAACCATGGTGTTGTTTGGTCGATTCCAATCAGATGGATGTTGTGAGTACTTGAGTTCTGCATTCCCTAATGTAAATGTTATGTGGCAGCCAACAACACATGCTGTGGTTTCAAGTAAGGTGAGATAATACCATACAGAATATAAATGTAATACGAGCGGAATCACAATATGAACCTTAGTCTTATGTATAGACTGCAGTCTAGTATGTTGTCTTTGGAACAGCTCAGACTTGTTGTATGTACACACTGATCGTATTTCAACCATACACAGACAAGAATTTAGGTGGTTTTAGCTGTGTATATTGTTTATTGTTTTGTTGTTGTATATTTAAGTCCAAAATGGAAATAACTCTGCAACGTGGAGTCAAATCAATCCCAAATTGCTGGTACATAGGATCCCATGTTGGCTATTTTATTGAAGGCAATGGTAATACACCGGGACTGATATATGCTTGTGGCGTGTAACATGGTGTTCCATCAAATACACGTAACATGTTACGCGTTGTTTCGTTAAGGACACAATGTGCTCATCCCACTATTCATGTGATCCAAAACAAGCATATCTGTATACGTATTAATGTTTGTAAAAATTTGCCGCCCTGTATGGTGTTTATTAATTTGGTGTTTCTTTTAAAAACTGGGATTGTCAAGAAGTATAAACTACAGACCTATCAGAATTGCTGGATACGTTACTCAGATTAAGAAATGATGTTGCTGTTTGGTAATAGCTATATATGACAAAATCATTTTAGAATTGTTGACACATATACTACTCACATTTTGCTCAGGATCACCCATATACATGTATA
The DNA here is from genome assembly GCA_032622095.1 of Siphonodentalium dalli. Lineage (NCBI taxonomy): Eukaryota > Metazoa > Mollusca > Scaphopoda > Gadilida > Siphonodentaliidae > Siphonodentalium > Siphonodentalium dalli. Next base: position 27,068,841 of record CP136067.1, read on the forward strand.
TATTTTATATAATATAGCAATATTGAACATAAATCGTCATTTTAATAGTTGATTATTATATCTCCCTCTTATTTAATGGGTGTAGCAAATGTTCAGTGGCGTATATTTGCTAAATGGGGAGATGGAATCAGACTACCCCCATTTTGATGAATTTCAATAATTACAAACAAGCAACTAAAATGTATTGAATACAATTGTATTCACCAAAAAACAATGTCAGTACTTGGTGTGACCTCCGCGGGCATCCAGAACTAGTCCAGGAGATATTGGTAGACCTCTGCACCCCCCCCCCCCCCCAGGACTCAACTTCACCCCACTAATTTTCTTCCTTAAGATCTCCTCTAATTGTTTTCACTTGTTAACAAGAAAAATAAGTGGCCGCAGAGACTCCAGACAAGATGGCGTCCATCATGGCGGCCATTTGTTTTATATGCACCAGGTCTCTTTGATCGCCGTTATAGTAAAGATTATGTCACATGCGGTCTTGTTTTCGGTTCGATTCGTTATGGTAATATACAACCCTTACAAATTAGCCAAAAATCCGACACAAATATACAATATGGCGGCCAAGATGGCCGCCGAAATGTGAAAAATTGCTATTTTTTGGACATTTCACCACATTTCGTTTGTCTATGTGGGAAAATATTGGCACCTTGACGCAATTTTATACATTTATCGTCTAGAAGAGTCATTGGCGAACACACGGGGATCATAATATACATTCCTTGACGGATAATTTTGTCCAATATCACGTTTTCCCAAATGCCGGTATAATCCGGTCAAAGCCAAAACGACGCTAATAACGCAATGTCTGTTTCGAATTAATGAGTGTTATTTTTATTATTACTCCAGCCATGATTATATATGTGCAGGAGATACTCGGGCTAGGATTCCTCTTATACCTGAGTTGAGGAATATTCACCCAAATCCAAGATGCAGAAATAGAAAAATCGCCGAAAATCGCTGATTTTAATATCAGTGAAAGTTATTGTCACGACAACTCCACACCTGCTTACTATTGTGAGTTGGGAACACTTAGTCGAATAACTGTCCTTATATTGCATCCAAATGAAAGTCCCCCAAATCCAAAATGGCGCCCACAATGGCTGACAAATTTTGAAAAATCACCGAAATTCCCCCATGTTCACATCATTGGGCATTATTGCCGAGAAAACTCCACACATCGCGTCAAAGTGCCAATAATTTCCCACAGAGACAAACGAAAGGTGGTGAAATGTCCGAAAATTAGCAAATTTTCACATTTCGGCGGCCATCTTGGCCGCCATATTGGATTTTTGTGTCAGATTTTTGGATAATTTGTAAGGGTTGTATATTACCATAACGAATCGAACGGAAAACAAGACCGCATGTGACATCATCTTTACTATAACGGCGATCAAAGAGACCTGGTACATATAAAAAAAATGGCCTTGATGTCTTGAGGCAGGTTCCGCCATTCCTGAACCAGTGCTTGACCCAGCTGTTGTGGAGATGTCGGTTGGACTGGTCGCGCTGTTATTGCAGTCTGCAGCCGGTTCCAACCATGCTCTATGGGATTGAGATCCGGTGATGCCGCTGGCCAGACCATCCGCTCGATTCCTTCCTCCTGAAGGTATCGGTTTACCAGTAGGGCACGGTGTGGTATGGCGTTGTCGTCCATCGTTACGAAATCTTCGCCGACAGCACCCGCAAACGGCCGCACGATTGGGTTCAGAATTTCATCCTGGTAACGCTGTGCATTCAGGGTGCCGTTCTGGATGACATACAGGTCAGTGTTGCCGTCCGTAGTAATCCCACCCCACACCATAACCGATCCGCCACCATAGCGGTCATGTTCCCTCGCTGTAGCATCCGTGAATGTCTCATTTCGCCTCCTCCAAACCAAAACACGTCTGTCGAGGAAATCTAGACAGAACCTAGACTCATCTGTGAACAGCACGGTCGACCACTGCTGTACTGTCCAGTTCACATGTTCTGTACTCCACTGTACCCGGTGTTGCCTGTGCCGTGTTCGAAAAATAACGCGAACTGCGACTCTCCTGGCACGTAAACCAGCAGCGTGAAGTCTATCACGGATGGTCTGCGTCGCACTTCTGATCCCAGTCGCATTTTGGAGGTTACGTTGCAGGGACGTGGCATTAATGGTGCGGGTCCGAGTCGCTGTTATCCTCAGATAACGGTCTTGGCGTTCGGTCGTGATCCGCTGACGATACCCACCGTGTCTTATGTTTGCACTGTCATGTGTGTTTTAGCGATTCCACACAATGGAGACAACGCTCTGGCTGCCACCTATGTCTGCAGCAACCTGCCTCTGTGATATTCCAGATTAGAGCATCCCCACCCCTCTGGCCAATTCTTGCGCGCTTAAAAGACGCCGACACCATACCCATTGCAATTACGCACGGGACTTCATATATATATCTATTGAATGGTACTGTAGATGACTGTGAATTTTGCTTTGACAATAAATTATTTTAATACGTTTTAAAGTCGTTAATCCACCGTAAACCACGCTGACAAAATTACTCGACGGAGGGTTGGACACCAAACATATAAAACAAACATCAGTGATGAGTGCAAGACAGTATTACACATTTATCACCAAGGATAAATGGTAACTCCCTCGCCACCTCTCCGTCGCTGTACTGATCCATGGGGTGTAGATACCCAGCGTCTTGCTGAAAATCAGCATTATATGACTTTTTGACATGATAATTGAGTCTGGTCACTTCTCACGGTACAGTTCCGATACATTAAAGATATGGACAACACACATATTGCCGCTGATAGGGTTAGTGTCACGAGACATGCATCGATAACATTCGAAGCCATATTTCCAAAACGATCACAAATTTAGCCAACTGTTCACAAGGGATCACATATGTAGCTAGCCTTTCAAATTATATCACGTTATGACGTCATCGCGTGAGCACGCGACCAAATGAACTCATCATTTTCATGACATTTGTATAGAAATGATGAATATGAAAAGCTGGCTACGAATGTGATCGCCCTTGAAAAGCTACCATCATTGTAGAGCTTGAACTGCATAGAGACCACTCCCGATATGCGGATTTTGTGGTAATGAACTCTTTGTAGAACTACAGAAATGCCCTAATTAATCGACTCCTTAATGACAGCAGAATTATGGGCAACTTTTCAGGATTTAGTCGGAAATATGGCTTGTTGCCATTCATCGGGAAGCTCTCCAGAGCTTTCCGATGAATGGCAACAAGCCATATTTCCGACTAAATCCTGAAAAGTTACCCATAATTCTGCTGTGGTTAAGGAGTCGATTACTTAGGGCAGTACTGTATATATGTCCACCAATTTGTCGGTTGTTTACCATCTGGCTATTTTGGAGCTTTCTATAATTATCAGTCATTGAATCCAAGATGGCCGGCAATTACTCAGGAAGTTTATAATGTATTAAGTCGGGCAATCAGTCATTATATTGATAATTGAGTACTCCTTATTTATAGGTATGAAGAAATTTCATATATTAAAAATGGCCGCCAAAAATGACCGCCGGAAGTGGAAAGTATGACTCATTTTGACTATTATCTTCTAGATAAGTTTCTGCAGTTTGGAACTGGTTGAGAATTGTGATTTTAGTTTGTTAACTGATCATGTTCAATGAGATAAGAAATTGTTGGGGTCCTAGCCCATTCCGGTCCCTGAACAATTTGATTTTACATAACGCGGTATAAAGTTTCACAAACAAAAATCACAAATGGGATTCTATTCATATTTCAACAAGTAATGAGCAGAATGTGTTATGTAAGTTAGACATACCACTATCCATGGATGTTCCAAGTTATTGGGATCAAAATTGTTACTTTGGCTCAAAATATGGATGTTTTAGATGTTGTCTCAGAGTGCCCGGCAATCGCATACAAGTTGATAAATAAAATCACATTACTAGAAATATTTGATTTTACTCTCACAAATTTAACAAAAATATCGGCAAATTGAAGATATAGCACCAGCGTGGCCTGCAATCGCTTGCATGTTGTGGTTGATGAATAAGATCACATTACTAGAAATATTGAATTTTATTCTCACAAACTTGACATATATATCGGCAAAAATACACTTTTCAGGTTTGGACCATTTTTTAAAAGTAAAATGTAATTAACTTTGGTGTTATGACAGGTGTTTATTGTTTTGATTTTATTTTAAATGTGCCACACTAGGCCAAATTAATCAAGATGGCTTCCAAAATGGCAACCAACTTATAAAGATCTTTTTTCAATTATATCCGGTATATATAGTTGCAGTATGGAATTTTACCAAAACCCTCTTTTGGGATTCTGGCCATATTTTTAAAATGAAATGGGCAGAACTTTGAAACTGAACGCAGTAAATCATAATTGATGAGGTATCGCGTGTTTAAAATAAGTTTTGAAATCGAGTACCGCATACGACTTATGGGGTGTTCGGGGAATGGGCTGAATAGTTGATGCTTGAATTATGGTATATTGTGTTGGTTCAAACTTCGGGTGGCTGAAGTTTTGGTTTGTTGGCCGTTGGTAATTGCGTGTGTCTAGTGGTCTCTGGTCTCAGCGCTGTGGTCGTCTATCGGTTGGGACTTCAAGTTGTTTAGTAGTGATGCACTGTGAGGCTCACGGCATCACGAATACTATTTGGGGTAAAGCCAACACATAAATATGTATATGAATCTGCGTGTAGTCGGATAATACACAATTAGTGGTGTATACAAATGTAGCGAACCGATGACCTGAGTAACAGTCGTGATGCTCTATATATATATGTAAATATAGACGCTCACGATGAACTGAGTAAGCATACTTTCTGTGGGAATCGTGGCGCCTTATATACTATATGGGCTGCATATCAATATCATTGGATAAGATAATACACAGTTATTGGTGTATACAAAGGTAGCGGACCTGAGTAACAGGGGTTATGCGCTATGTAGATATAGACACTCGAGATGAACTGAGTAAGCATACTTTGTCGGGCAATCGTGGCGCCTTATATACTATTTGGGCTGCATATTAACACTTTCAGTGCCAGGTCCGATATTTGTATCAACCCATATACCCTGTGCCAGTGATGCATTTTCTTATATATGCGAGCCGACCATAGGTCGCCTCGCATATATAAGAGAATGCATTGGCCTAATAATTGTTCATCATTTGTTATTATTTTTTACAATTGTTCACAATTTTAATAATTTTTTTCTTATATTCTTTAACAGACTTATTTTGTAGGTTTAGTGCCAGGGAATCTTACGTTTTTCATGGGCATCAAGGAGTCGATTATTTAGGGCATTACTGTAGTATGAGTATCAGGTCCAGGTATAGCAAGGCACTGGTCTGATGTATTGATGAGGCCAGAGGCTATTAAACTTGAGCGAAGTATGCCATGCCTAGACCCGACGTCGTCCTATTTACAAAATTAAGCATTATCTCATAGTTTTCAGTTCACAGAAATTAGTCCTATGATGCACTTTTAGGTGCGATTGTTAAATTGGATATAAAAATTTGAGACAATGTAAAGCAAACACATAGATAGGTATATGAGTCTTTAATCATCGGATAATACCCAAGTGATGCATACAAATGTAGCGGACCGATGACCTGAGTAACAGTTGTGATGCTCTATGTGAATATAGACGCTAAATATGAACTGAGTAAGCATACTTTGTCGGGGAATCGTGGCGCTTTATATACAATATGGGCTGCATATCAATATCATTGGTGTTTTTGGTAATACACCTCAGGATTGCTTCATTTATTATGGAAATGCCCCACAACCATATCAATTGGTGAGGCTTCATTGTTTGTTGATCGGATTTGTGGTAGGACGCGAGGTCATTGGAAGGTCGATGGTATGTTATTCAGGACCATGTTAACTGATATAAATGTCGTTATCTTGTCCTTGAATCAAGCGGTGTGAATCTAGTGCGGGTTCCAGTGGATGTACTATTTGTGTTTTTTAAATAAATTAAATATGAGCTAATTTCAAGAGAACATGTTACGATGTTGGGAGATTATGATCAGTATAACTTCCGTTACCTTGATATTGTACTTAATTTATGCAAATCAATGTTTGTGTTAAAAATTGTTACTCCCTAAAATAGTGCACTACTTCAGTGTCACACTCTGAACGTAATCTGGACACTTAATTACACATGACCAGGTTGCATCTTCCGCCAGCTTACATTGGGCTAATTTGGGATTAACTTTTGCTAATAATTAATTTGACTTTAGTTCTCATTTATTGGCGATCTGTGCTGCTCTTTCATGCAATTTATACCTTCATGTTATACTCTCGTGTAATGTATGCGAAGACATGAAACAGCCTATGTGCGTCTGAAAACCGATTTGTAAGAGGTGCACTTCGATGAGGATGGCGTGTGGTACACTCCAAACGTTATGTTTTGTACATCACAAGAATAAGATTTGACGGGCGGTAACTACCACCGTTTGTTGTTGGCTTCTCTCAACTTTCATACAACGAGACCAAGAATAAGATTTGACGGGCGGTAACTACCACCGTTTTTTGTTGGCTTCTCTCAACTTTCATACAACGAGACCATCAAGCCAATTTGTTTGCTTTGGTGGTATGTGCTGCAATTCGAGCATTTGTTGCTCAATACATGAGCCACACATTTACTCAACTTATGACCTCCATATATAAGTTGTTCATAATAAATCGTGTGACGTCCTGTGGCTTTGCCCATATACATGGACGTAAGAACACCATCCGCATCTTTGGCTGACACAGGATAGAGAATAAGTGTGTAAATTAAACTAGAATCAGAATCTCTATAATTGTTGGATACAAGTTTGTCAACGCCTGAGTTTACATACTATTCGTAGTACATGGGTACTGTCGAAAGTGTTTGGTTCCGAGGAGAATATAAGCATCCATAGTAATATAACCATGCATTTGTGATATCATCCAGATTTCTGATGATAGATCTATTGACGAAGATATCGTCGTCTTCAGTTTAGTTTTTTTGCGTCAGTCTCACAGCTCTATATAGTTCGTTAGCTGCCGTCTTACGCTCCCTTCCGTTGTATTTATTTGGTATAAACATATTTATTTCTCTAAATCATGCACATTAATAAACAGAGTTGTATAATATATAAAGACAATTATTTTAGAGAATGGGATTTGGCAGAAAGTGTGACGCTTATAATATCATTTCCTCCCCATTTTTGGCAAACACGTGTTGTGGTGTCATTACTACTTTTTCATAATATTCTTTTCCCAGTTAAATTTAGTTTTTATGTAAATTTTCCTATCTTATTATCATTGCCAGCCGTCTGGGGCTTAGGGTGGATACACACATGCATGTAATGTCTGTATGTAAAATACATGTATTTTACATGGCCACACCAATAATTGACAAAAGTAATCACCTGCGCGCGAGAGGTCAATTTCACCAGTGAGTAGTTATAAGCCATTATCAAACAAACTGCCATCAAGAAATTTCAGGCCAGTCATAAACATGTCTTCTTTCATGGATGCCGAAATGAGTAATTCTTGTCTGATATATGTTGCTGTTTTTCACGAGTTATAATTCATTTCGAAAAGTGGATTAGAGCCGGTCGATTTTATACTTGATTTGTTTCTGTCATTTCTTGGAAACAGGGTCATCCAAAACAAAAATAAAATATGCAGAATTCTTTTATAGGATGATACCGGCTTGTTGAGATTTCTCTGATAATTTGAGAGCGAGCTCATGTGATAACATTAATTCAATTGGGATTGCAAATATTCATTATGGCGCCAAAAACTAATGCAGGTACAGCGTTGAAATTAAAAAGAGTGACACCCCCCCCCCCCCATTTATATATATGTTTCTCAAGCCAAAGGTTGAACAAGCTCCTACCTGTCACAAGCTTGAATTATAACATTTTCGACCATAATCCATGATTGGGGGAGGGGCTGGTTCTCGAAAGCTTCCAATAACTAAGGGAGTTAATCGAATGTATCAGCCGGGATTATCTGGGCAAGAATTACAATATAATGTTTTACTTAAATATTCCATAGTTGTAAATTTTGCGTATACATGTATAACTGTATAACACAAGAGAGGAAAGGTGAATTAGTTGGGAACTCGTAGCTAGCCAACCCTTTCGCCGAATGAAGACAAACAGCAACACCATGCATTCAAATTTAAAGCTGTATAATATGTTCATAATTATATGAATAGCATAAATTGCTGCATATTAGATTAATCACTAGTAGAAAACAGACACGACAGCCATGACTACGATATTTATAAAGCAGGGTGTCAGGACTCAGGGTGCTGCATGCACACCCCCCCCCCGTCGAGGAAATATGCAATGGTGAATTCGGTAGCTTCTGGGATAATATAGCTCCCCGTGCATGTTGGGGGTCATAGCCCCCTGCGTTGGGAAAGAGACCATCACTGGTATTAACATCAATAGAAGACTGACAATATTTAAACAGAACGTCGACCATTTGAGTTATCGCGCGAATAATTATTTTAAGCGGCCTGACGACTTCGTCCCAGTCAACGGCTCTTCAGCGGTTCAGAGTTTAACTCACTGTGGTCAAACACAGTCGCAATGATTGGGTTGTCAGCGGACACATATTACACGGTGTATATGATCCATGTAAAACTCCAAATACACGATATTTACAGAGATTACATGCATGTGTGTATCCACCCTTAGACTGTCCAACAGCAGCCTATAATAATGAGTCACTGTTGGGCAGTCCACGCATCAGATGAACTGAATTGTCACCACCTGTTTGGTTGTGACCTGACCCTTGACCCCACTCGATCAGATTCCAATAATCGTAGCGAAATTAACGGTTCAAGATAAATACGACAAGAGTGATGCATCGTATATATATACTTGTTACGAGCAACTCTATATGTTCATGCCCGAGAACCGAATATGAGATATGAGATATTTTCTCGTTTTCTCGTTGTACTGTATATTTGGTCACCTCGATGTGATACTGTGCTTTTATACATTCGCCTTGTTTCATGTATAGGCAGGAATTGTTATTTATTAATTTTTATTTATGTATACTTATTTAAACTTATTTAAACTTATTTATACAGAGTGCGACTTATGTAAAGTTCAATTTGAGAATCGTTTAGACAACAATATACATTTGTGAACCCTCAGAAATATATATATATTCTCTTCCAGTGATAGTTCGCGGTTTCCACGTAACAGGGTTGCTATGTCTGGTCGGGTTATTAACCATGCGAAGCACCTATTTCGTTTAACAGAGAATCTGCGACAATAAAAAAGAAAATGTTCTGCTGATGTATTTAGCTGATGTCTTACGTTCTTTTATACTGTCTATACTTAGCTGTTGTCATACGTTTTGTTCTCTATATACTTAGCTACTGGCATAAGTTAATTTCATTAGTTCATTAGCTGCTATCTTATGTCCATTTTTGTTGCATGCAATTAGATGATGTCTTGCGTTCTGTTTTGTTGTATATAATTAGCTGCTATCTTACGTTGTGTTATGTGGTATGTACTTAGCTGTTGTCTCACGTTCTGTTTTGTTGTGTATAATTAGCTGCTGTCTTGCGTAATGTTGTATATAATTATATGCTTTCTTACGTTCTGTTCTGTTGTATATATTTAGCGTCTGTCCTACGCTCTGTTCTGTTGTATAAAATCAGCGTCTGTGTTACGTTCTGTTCTATATAATTAGCGACTGTCTTACTTTCTGTTATGTTGTATACAATTACCTGCTATCTTACGTTTTTTTACGTATAACCAGCTGCGGTCTTACGTTATACTATGTTGTGCACAATTACCATAGTTACTAGACCATGGGGAAAAATCAAAGCTGTCAGTGCTCCGCAACTTTTGAGGTAACGCATAATTTTGGTAAATATTGGAAGTTTATGTGTCCATAAACACATTTCTCAAATGTTCTGGCCTCGGGAGTTGCACACTTTTGACTGGATCAAAAGTTTATCTGAAAAAAATATATACCGCCCACGCACGCGGTTCGTTTCGTCGTGATATTCCGTCATTTAAACCGCATTTCATCGATAATATCAAAGGTCGATAATTTTGAATTTTTGATTGTGAAATATACTCAACAATCACCGACAGACTAGTGGTCTGCGTCCCATGTTCCTACATTGCCCGGATGGTCATATTTTTAAATTGAGCATATGTTTCGATTCACTTTTTCACTATAGTATACTAGCGATAACGTGGAATCTCGTCAGGAAACACGTGTTAAATATCTTGGCATAACATATGCCTATTTTAAATGTGATTGGCCTAATTTGTTGAGGCCGGTAGTGCCAATAATGTGGTAGTACCCAGTGTGTGATAATTTTATATCTCAGCGTATTATATGCCACTTTAATGAGCATTTCTGAGCACGGAATTTTAGTGATTCCATTGTGCTGCTAATTTTACGAGAGCAGTTGATCGTATCACTTCCAAGTTTTGCACTTTGAGTCAGTGATGTACGTATTAATTATTTTATAATTTGCATATTATATGCAACCTAGATCAGCTTGACCTGCCTGTTAGGCAGCGCTTTCTAGAGTCGACACATTGAGTGTGAAGAACGCTGATAAAAGCTCCAGCATTTATGCACTGAGTACGACAAACTGGCTAGAACCAGATTGATCCGGTCTCAGTTAATGAGCAATTCGCACATGCGCGGCATATGTCGTCTGAAGCTTTGATTTTGCGAGATTTGATACCGCTACTGTCCGAGCCGATAATTAATCATGTATTCACGATTTGCTTCAATGGTGTGATCTCATTATGGTATAACTGTTGTGTCAGTATAAATCGGGGCGTTTGTTTTAATTCAGCGCTCATCAATGTTAACGATTCTGGAATGTCAAATTTGACACTCTTACTCTGTTGGAGTTCCAGTGGTAATTAATCACTTTGTGATTTGCTTGCAATGGTGTTTACATTGCATAATCTGCCAGGGTGAACTGGGAATAATTCCAGGGCAGGTATAGCCTCTGTCTTTTGAGAATATATTACAGAGATTTCAAAAAAATTTGTGGAAGATTTTATGTTGTTAGTTTTGGGGAATAGGCCCAACAGTTCCATAGTTTAGTTTTTAGATGTTTTGACACATCGATCATATACATTGTATATATAGTGAATAATTTCATATAAATTTTGTGTATAGTTCGCCATATTTCTTGGCATCTAGTGGTATATGTTAATTCCATATTAGCGTGATCAAGCATAGAACACACCACTCTTCTCAGATATATGGTTTGAGATAATGGTGCAGGCTAGTAGGCTCGCATGTGTATATAACTAAGCAAGACAGAGCATAATATCATAAGAAATTAGTGGGCCCCATATGTCTTACAGGAAAGTCGGGCATGGTACCCATTGGATTTCCCAAATAAATGGATGAATTCAATTTTAGTATCAGTAGACCCTCATGTATATACAGAGCACACGCATTGCTAGTTGGAAATGATTGTCTTTCCAGAGCTAGAGTAGACCAATTTTTCAGGCCATTTCAGTTTGGAATTTTCAGATTTGTGGATGAAGAGTTTATACTTCGAGACAATAATGTCACAGTACATTAACATGTACAATAAGATTTATTACTATTTATCGTGTGTAATCACGAGAAGATTTCAATCTTCTAATTGCTGTAAGTTTATTCGTTTAGAATTTCCAAACACCAAGGCTGGCGCAAACCCGGTGGTAAGCGGGTCCTTGAAATGTTACATGTACATGTAGAGTATATTTATTTTGCGTGTATGTTTAATACATTTTGCTATTTCTTTTTGTATAATATATGTTATATATATTAAACAGTTTTAACTTGTATAATATGGTGACCATCCAAAACAAAGCGAATTTGGCCGAAACGTTAACACTGTCGCCTATGGGAAACCATTTAGTTCCGTGATTCCTATAGGATCATAAATGCAAATCGCGAATGGCGGGGTAATGTCTGGCGATAGTTTTAATCAAAGTCGAGGCACTGCATTGGTCGTAAAGACCGGTGTCATAACTTTGGTAAAATGTTCACGTTGGACATTAACCCTTTACCCAACAGAACGTTTTTTTTACCCTGTGCCAATGCATTCTCTTATATATGCGAGTCGACCATAGGTCGCCTCGCATATATAAGAGAATGCATTGGCTTAACACATTAAAAATTATAAAATTGTTAAAGAATGTAAGAAAAAATGGTAAAAAGTGTTTAAAAAAGATTTTTTTTAGGCCAATGCATTCTCTTATATATGCGAGGCGACCTATGGTCGACTCGCATATATAAGAGAATGCATTGGCACAGGGCATAACTGTAACTATCACAATGTGGTCAAGGAGCCGGTTCCAATGATATCCATATTTGTATGGTTCTATTGAGACAGACCGAAGATATTTTAGGCTGTTGAAGCTTTATTTGGCCGGTTTTGGCCGTTTTGTTGGGTAAAGGGTTAACATTGATATCATACCCGATAGCAGAAGAGAAATGACATTTCACCCAGAAAATATGCTAAAATTATTCCTGTATTTAATTATTCCTATATTTAATTTTTATTTTCAATTTTTTTGTCAGTTAGTTTAGTATATGCTTTGTATAGATCGAGATTCGAATATTGTCAGTTATTATCAGTTGGGAAGATTTTGTTTTGAATGGAAAAAAGAAGGTATTTACATTTGTGAAGTTTCAAAGAGTTTGGGAGTTTGGTCGCCATGCACGAAGGGGATGTATGCAGTTCTAAGGTGGACTCGACAAACACTCGTTACAGCAACGTCCATATCAATGCATTTGTCTTGTTCTATGCTTGTTTTTTTTTATTATTTAAGAACACTTAAAACCGGCATGACATGTTCCACAAAGCCGTAATGTATCTGGTGTTTGAGATAAGTCGACCTTACATTATAATAAATATTCCACCATCTGTGCCAATCGCACGGTGGTCATGATATATCCGACATGCAGCCATGCATGCATGAAGCACCCCAACGGAACATCTGCACAATACATATTTTCACCTTAGTTTAAAACAAGCTTGAATATTATGTTGAGGTGCGCCTATATAGAGCTATCTGCATGGAGACAGAATTCGTACCGAGATATGTATGCATGCACGAGAAAAATAGTAGATGTTATGGAAAACATATACCATTCGTTCAGTTAAACTGATATGATCGACGTAAAGGCCGGATCTTGAGAACGCTATACTGGCCAAGTATACTTTTAAGAGCGAAATGTCGAAATTATGCAGCCCAATGTTAGTTAAAATTATATATCGACACATAATCATGTTTTTATTAATTTCCTAATTATACCAAAAACATGTACTGACCGTCAAGTCAGTGTAATCCCAGCGTAGATATTCCGTTAAATACACGTAACATCAATATGAATAACACTATTCAGCGGGTGGAATGCATGTAACGTCGAGAACAGTAAAACTCTTTCAGCGAACGTCGGGCGCTATTCGGGGACTATTCAAAATGATATTATTAGCATAAGTATGCCGTACTGTCTGGTCTTTTTCGCGTTTGTTGAAAGATTGCGACATATTCAATTTAGTTAAATCACCAAATTGCCTGAATGATCTTGAAATAATAAACAGGAAAAAAAACTAATGAACTTGAAATACTAAACAGTAACAATGGTAATATTTTAGAGAGAATATACACGAAAACGGCTAATAAGAACACGTGTTTCTCGCGATTATGAAACGCCCGAATCCAGTTTACATTATATTACAAGAAAACAATCTTGCTATGAAAATATAAAGTTCTTGTAGCACCCTAACAGTTGCAGACAAACTTTCTCTAAGCTATTTATATGCTGTATGACGTTATGCCCCGTTGTATATAATTAACTGCTGTCTTACCTTCTGTTCTGTTGTAAGATAAGATGTTTTATTATGTCAATCTAGATGCCTGCACAATCAGTATAATTAAGGTGTACAAGTGCCAGGTACATGTAAACAGTGATTTCTGTAATTACACAACAGATAAATTAATACTTAGAGATGTTTCAAATCAAGACGTGACAGTTACATTTAGTCAATTAGTACTCCGATGATGGAGGATCTTGATTTAAAAAGTCGACCAATAAGGACACATATCTTACTCATGACACTCATCTTCGCAACTCGTTAGCCATATAAACTGGTCTTCATCTTTCAGTCGTGTTGTGTTAGGGTATATGGTATACAGTTCATCTAGGATAGGTTAACGTATTTGAATCAATGGGGGGTATTGCAACATAAAATGAAACTCGTTCCCTTGAATCGTTAAACATAATTGACAAGTTATGTCCTGTTCATCAATTCCCAGATAGTGATTGGTTTCAAGTTCAAGTTTGTGGAAACTGGATCGAAGTCCCACCAGAGGGCGTCTTTGGTTAACATTACCCCAAGTAATATATTCTCTAAGCTTAAAATTAAACTTGAATGCTATATACGTCCTCAACTTGTTTCTTTGATCCGGTTTACATAATTATGTCGTATAGGCTAATTACATTAGAATTTTAGTAAAAATAAATCCAACCAAGGACAATTTATTTTTGGATGGATATAATTAGCAAGTTTGTTAACAAGCTCAGTAGATACACTGAAAGCATTCGTGATAAGACTATATCTAGAGCTTTTTAAGGTTTCATAGTAATTTACCATATTATGGAGAACGCTTAACATCGGAGGATATCTACATGTCCCCCATGGTAGGCAAATTAAATGAGTCTCCTCATAGTGCTAAAAAATACTTCCACATATTTAGTTGAATTGTATCAGGTTTAAATGTATCGCATAAGCTGAAAAGGAACATATAGTCAGTTGTCCCGTTGAAGAACTTGTAATTGTTAGAATAACCCCGAATGTCACTGCCGTAAAGTATTACCGGTTTAACTTTGTGATCAAATATGTGGGTAAGAGTTGTCAATTTTGGTATACTGGTGTCGCTAAAGGTTTTAATAAACTTAAAATAAGCCCGGAGACCTTTAGCATAAGTGGCATGTCTTGCTGCAGAAAAGTTCCATTGCAATGAACTAACACACCAAGATATGTCTAAGAACGGGAGTTTTCGATAACCTTGTTTGAAAATGGAATTTGTTAGTATTGTCCATTCTTCCAGCTTTATTAAATACTACACATTTAGATTGTCGAAGTTAGTGCTATGTCCATTATAAATACAATACGTATCTAATTTATTGAGAATTGATTGAATGACCGCCTTAGACTTCAAGAAGATGACCTGGTCGTCGGCATATAGTAAGCAGTTCAAATTAGTTTGTCCCAAACTAATGTATGTAGAACTGTTTTGCACCAGGAAGGTCATTTATAAAAATATTAAACATAGTACGGTTTAGTGAAAACACCCTGTCTCACTCCTACTCAGAGTCAAAATGAGGAGAGAGGTACGCATCATATTTAGCACTTAATGTGTTGATGTTGTACATACATTTATATAATTTATCACTAACTCAAATGGATCTGAATTTGTATAACAACTCCTCGTGTCATACTGTGTCAAATGCATTCCGGAACTCGATAAAACATGTGAATAGCTTTTCGTATTTATTATGTGCATATGTGTCGACAAGAGTCTTCATTACGAACATGTGACCTACCGTTCTCTTCTCCAGACAAAAAAAACCTATTTTTTATTGCAAATTATTCCACGTGATACTAAGAATTTCGAGAGCCTGTTATTAAGTATTCTAGTGAAAAGCTTAGAAAGTGAACTGCTTACTGCAATACCCCGATAATTCCCTTGGTCGCCTCGGCCACATTTTTTGTAGATTCGAGTAATTAGGCTGTATGTCCATGCGCTGGGAAAGATACCTGTAGCTAAAATTCGACTAAAATGTTTGTCAGCGGGTCAATTAGTTTAGGATATGAACTTTAAACAGTTCAGTTATCAAAGAGTCAGGTCCGACACTTTTATTTTATTTTTGAGAGCTTTTATATTAATAATAATTTCTTCAGAGTCGATTGGATAATCAAGTTCAGTAAATATAGCTTGCTCCTCCAAAGCCGGAAATAGTTCTGAAATGTCTACCTTCCCACCAGGTTGTTATAATTTAGTAAGTTGATTAAATATTCTGACCACTCATAAGTAGAGATACTACTCACTGTGTTATTGTGAGTATCGGCGGCGGTGTATGGCGGGTATATGCATTGACTACACTTTATCTTAAGTTGGTGTGATGAAGTTATCAGGAACATCTACACATCGTTCGCATGCGTTTTTCCTGTTTGTACTGGCCAGAGCAAATATCTGATACGCAGGTAACAAGGTGCATTGGTAATGAATCCATTCCTTGCAATCACCACATGTAGCTTTCACATACGTCTCCGCTTCGGTATCGGTATCTGAAACAGCGTCATGTTCACCAAGGTAGTCCACAGAGTTACCGTCAGGATTGAAACTAACTGGATAACCAGTTAGTTTGCTTCCGACATATCACCACTTTCCGGTTTTGCGTTCAGTTGCAGCTCCTTGCCACAGAACAAGTCACACTTGTTTCCAAAATATTTTAGGCTTTTAAGTGTACTATTGGATTGGGTGTCTTTTAATGTCCGAACACGAAGAAAAAAATATCACTTGTCAACAGGAAGTTGACAGCTTTGTTGACGTTATTGTAACTTTGTGTTACGTAATTAAGGAC
Organism: Siphonodentalium dalli; assembly: GCA_032622095.1. Classification (NCBI taxonomy): domain Eukaryota; kingdom Metazoa; phylum Mollusca; class Scaphopoda; order Gadilida; family Siphonodentaliidae; genus Siphonodentalium; species Siphonodentalium dalli. The sequence continues at coordinate 27,085,470 of CP136067.1, forward strand.
CTTGATTGTTTGATGAGTTTCGTATATACGTTACGTCCTCGGTGTCTATCCATTGACAGTTGAAATGGGAGTGACTTTTACATAAATCACACAATCCTGTTTCTTTTTAATTTGAATGTTACGAGAATAACAACTTGTTTGTACCGTATTTTTTGTGCTTTTCTGTCCCACAATTTACTTCCGTGTTTTAGCCGTTGTAATACACCCAACATTTTCGCGTTCTAAAATAGAGTCTGTCCACACTGTAAATAGTAATTGACGTTATATGTGTTTAATAGGCATTTAGGTGTTTATTAAATGTTTGGAATCTAAACGGCACGTTTCATATTTTGATATATTATACCAATGTGTTTATGTATAGGTGTATAGCAACAAAGTGTTTAACTTGTTGCAAAGGCATAGGTCATATTCCATACAGTGTATAACACAAATCTAATGTATTGGCTACATGGATTGTAGAAATTCTCAATGCTTAGTCTAGACATAAATTAAACCTGCTGATTGTGTACACATAAATGTTTTTATTGCAGAAAATCGGGGGAAAACCCCCACCAGGATCTGGGTGTTGATTACGGCGAATGTTTATTCATTTTATTACCCCACCCGCTTCATATGCGATAAAATAGCCTGCGGGACATGATTGACATAGGAGCCCCTAGAATCCCTGCATGTGACAGCATTATTGTATGTCGATAACAACGATTGCCTTGTTCGGCCATATTCTTCTTTAATTGTTATACGACACCAAAACAAACGATGCGTTTAACCAGTCAGACCCATTGACATATATATTGGCGTTTAGGTAATTTGATTCCGCGATTTCATAGCACCGATCCACAGATTTTGATTCCGCGGCGCATGCGCGTGTTGACATCACGTTATTCAAAGATGAAGTTCAAGAATGATGTCGGCATTCAGTCGTTGATCAGAGTTTGTGTCGGTTTGTTCATTTCCACAACAAGGTAACAGTAATATTCCAATTCTTGGACACTTTCTGAATTTCGTAAGTACATTTTATTTGCAACTGTGGTTGATTTACTTTTAAAACCTATCGAAAACAAGTCAAGTAAGTTCAAATCACTCAGTCAAACTGAAAGTGAAAGTGACTGACGGCCATTACTGCTCTGCGACTGAGAGTGAGATTGGTCGGTGAAGTGACAGATTCATATCACAATTTTAGTATTAACTTAGAAATTCATATCATACAGTACATGTAAGGACTAATTTAGAGAATTTACCTAATTTTCACAGCTTGATTTGTATTATGCAAATAAATCTACTAAGACTAGTAAGAGTATAAAGATTGTATACATATGATTTTTAACTTGTATTTAAATTTTAATGTTTAAGTTTAGTCTTGAGACTAATATTTACATGTACCGTACATGTATGCCACGGTACATGATTGTTACATGTACATGCACTAATAATACTATTGCACATGTACTTAAATGTTTTACCGATATATTAGTAGGCTACTAGTATAATCATTCATAGTACATGTATGGCATGTTTATTGTGTTACTTTTTCAAGTTTTTTATCTATATTTTTGAAAATTCATATTTACTATAACTGAACATCAACACTGACATAACAACACTGAACAATTAAATGTAAACTAAAATTCTGTAGAAATATATGGTAATGTGTGGTATATAATTATATTATAAATATATAATTTTGGGCTTTGATTTGAACCACATTCAATTTTAATTTCAAACCATCATTGCATCAACTTAGATTCAAGACAAAATATTGTGCTGTCCCTAGTTTTACATGAAATAGATGGTAGTAATTTTTTATATTTTGTGAATTTTTAAAGAAATAATAAACATTGAGTGAAATCTCATTGAATCTTATCAATAAATTCAAGTTCAACAATAGATCAATTAGAATTCTCAAAATGAATGTCTTCAAATGCACTATGTGTTGTTACGAATCGCATAATTATAGACAATTTTTTTATCATGTTGTTCGCTTTCATAAATTTGATAAGATGTTCATTGTTAATTGTACAGTTGAATCGTGTGCTTACACTACGAAAAGTTGGCCAGCTTTTAAAATGCATATGAAACGAAGGCACTCTTCTGTGATTGATTCTCTGACAAGCACAAGTGATTCAGTTATGTTCGACGAGGCAGACGAATATAATGACAATCTTCCTAGTGACATGCATATGCCAAATAACTTGCTTCAACCAAACTGTTTAATTTCATACAGTGCTGCCTATCTGTTATCTTTGGAAACCAAACACAAACTTTCACAGGAAGCACTACAAAGTGTCATGTCAACCACACCAGAGCTCATGTCTCATCATATCAGTGCTTTCAAACAGCGGATCACATCTGAACTTGAGCAACGTGGTATTAATGACAGTCACACCATAATGGATGTTAGAACTGATGACTGCTTCGAAGGTTTGGAAACTCAGACAATATAAGCGTCTCAAATTTTATAAGGAACATTTTGGCTATCTCGAACCTGAGGAAATTATTCTTGGTCATCATATGCATCGTGTCAATGGGAAAATAATTCAGAAACTTAATTATGGATATGTTGTTCCTTTCCGGAAAAATCTGGAAAATTTTCTCTCACTACCGGAGGTTTGGCTCTCTATAGGATCATCTCACACTAACGTTAACACAATGAGTGACTTCTGTGATGGCAGTTATATTTCTCAGCACAATTTATTCGGAAAGGACATTAAGGCTCTGCAGATTCTTTTGTATACAGATGACATTGAGATTGTGAATCCAATTGGAACTAATGTAAAAAGACACAAAATAACTGTATTTTACTTCACGCTTGTGAATATTCCTCCAAAATACCGATCTAAGTTAACGAGCATTCAACTTCTTGCGGTGAGTAAGACAAAGGATGTTCGAAAATATGGAACTGGAATTATACTGAAAGATTTTGTTGATACTGTTAAAGTTTTGTCAACGGAAGGCATAAATATCTGTGTAAACAATAATAATGAAATAATAAAGGGTTCTCTACTGGCTATTTGTGCTGACACACCGGCAGCCCACTGGCTTGGTGGATTCAAAGAAGGAGTTGGGTTTGCAAATCGGCCGTGTAGAAATTGTGATATTACAAAACAACTAATGAAACCAGTGGCAATAGAAAAACAATGTATAATGAGGACAATCGATGAACATAAGCAACGGTGTGATCAATTGGCGTCCTTGTCAAAAAAAACTCGGATATATTGGAGTAAGCATTGGGGGATCAATAACAAGAGTTTTCTGAATGACATTCCCATGTTCGACGTATGTCAATGCATTCTTCACGACCCTATGCATCTTTTGTTGGAAGGTGTTATTCCATATGAACTGAAATTAATGCTGTACTGTTGTGTCATTGATGAAAAGTTTTTCACTATGGACTGGTTCAATTCACAACTATCAGCCTTCAGCTACTCATATCTTGAAGTTGACAGACCATGCCGCATTGAAAAACAAAGTTTGCTGTCAGAAACCAAGATTAAACAAACATCGGGTGCAGTGATGACTCTGTGCAAAATATTACCTTTCATACTGGGGAAAAAGATACCAGAGGGCTACACAAAGTGGAATTTATTTCTCCAACTGATACAACTAACTTTCATTGTGTTAGCACCCGAAGTAACGTTGTCGACAGTGGGCTACCTGGAACAACTTATAGCATCTCATCATGTACAATTCCAACATGAATATCCTCATGCTTCAGTTACACCAAAAATGCACTATCTTCTGCACCTGCCTATGCAGATGTTGAAATTTGGACCACTCCGACATCATTGGTGTATGCGCTTCGAAGGAAAGCATGCTTTCTTCAAAGGATTCAAGTGGAAATGCTTCAAAAATTTACCAAAATCGTTGGCCACAAAACACCAACTTATGATGTGCCATGCCCAACTTGGACCGAATGGGTCAAAAAACTCAAATTTCCTTTACACTGGAGATGTTGTGGGAGAAGGAGATGAAATTATTATGGAAAATGTTTTTCCAGAGATAATACCTGCATTGGTTCGATTTCCTGAACTTGCATCACAGGAAGTAGTGTATTCAACAAATAAAGTAAATATTCATGGGATTGAATATCGTGCTGGATGTGTTATTGTTAAAGGTTGTGATGAATTTGGAATGTCTGATTTTGCGCTGATCAAAACAATTATTGTATCAAACGATACCAAATATTTTATTGTTCAAGATTTGTTGATTGAACAATTTGTTCCTCATTTGATGTCTTACTGTGTGTCATCAGGTGAATCTGATTTAGTCAAACATTTGGATTTGAAGAATAGGTGGGTACTTTCTGCTCACAAATTTAATGGCAAAATGTATTTGATGAATATATTCAGCCAAGCCCCAACAATTTTATGAGTGTTCAGTTATCAACTCGCTTTGGTCAATCAACATTTACCAGTACAGCAATCTTCAAATCTATAGGGGTACTGTTTACACTAAATCTGGCCATTTATGGGACCATCTCCTAATTCTCATTTTATATTGAACAGATTATACTAGTATGCAACACAAGTGTATTTTGCACTCATCCATGGCTTAAAGACATATTATGGACTTGTTCGGGTGCGTGAAATTGATAAGTAATAGTACTCAGGCGCTATGCCAACCTGGGGAGTGTAGCATTCTACTAACATCCCCGAAATTTTCAAAGAAATCTACCATACCACTCATTAGAAAACATCGTCTGAAATACGCCCAATTGTAAATATTTACATCTAGATTCGGGACGTAACTATCGGCGATAATATAACACAAATGAGTTCGCCATAGAGAGTCATTGAATTTAATTAATATATAAGAATGACGGTGTGTACCGTGAATTTGGATTAATATTCGCAACAAATAACTACTTTGAGCAAGATTATTCTCAATTTCTATTTGATCACCCTACCGGGGTGTTTCATATCACTTTAAATTCATTGACTTGTCGCATATATTCTGTTGAGAATAAAATGAGATGGTCCCATAAAAGGCCGGATGTACCGGTAGTGTACAGTATGTTTCCCTTTAAACCTACAAATTTGTTACATGCAGTGATATATGGATTTATGTATTAATTCAAGGCAATAAGTTCACTTCAGTGCATCTTTCTGAGACAGAGTACTTAAAGATACGGTTGGCCTTGGCGGTGGGTATCCTGTGAAAATATTTCCACCCATCAAAAACCGCCACAAACAGAAAGAACAACAAAATGTAGACAGACTTTGTCCGTATACAAATAAGAAATATCGCATAAACAGTATGTTATTGTCATATCTTTGACCATTGTTATGTAAACAAAAGCATAAAAAGTTACTTTTCTGGTGTTTGTTTATATTATGATGGTAAACATAAAGAGCGTTCTTTGTTGGTGAATTCCTGATATGGAACGAATAAAGAGCGTTTATGCCATTTGTGTGTGATTAGCCAGCAGCATTGTGCTGTCTTCTGTAACACAATCAGGGTCTTGCTTAGGTAAAACATAGTAAATCTTTATGATAACATGCTGTTTACGCGATGGTCATGGTATATATGAACGAAACTGTATGCGTTTTAATGTTTTTCTGTTTACGGTGATTAGAACAAATATGAATATTTTCGACAACTAAGGCCTCACGTACCTTTAATACTAGTAAGTCTATTATTTTAATTAAAGTTTTTAATCAACCTATTTTTATAAGCAAAATTATATGACAAGCATTCAATTACTCCCTGTAAAGCAGTTTTCAGCTTTTCGCACAGAAGTACATGTAAGACAAACGTTCTTTATCTAGGACTCTGAATTTATGTTGAAATCGGTTGGGATAATGCTGTTTTACATCAAAGTCCTGTGTATATATCTTTCTATGGCAGACTTTATGCCAAGATCCAGTGGGGAGATTTTTTGTCAGTTTTAATCGATTTTACCCAACAAATCAATACATGATACATGTACTACTAGTACATGTATATATATCAGAAAGAGTCATATCTTATGGTCATAATGTTCTAATCAAACTTTCATGTTAAATTGCGCATACATTATGCCACGCAATTATGAGTAACCTTGGTTTGTTTACAATTTATTTCACACTGTCACTTCGCGAGGTCAAACGAGTTCACATTTATGTAAACAATGTGATAAAATATATTTTTCACATTTCATTAAAGGCACGGATGGCCTTCGCGGTGGGTATTGTTGTTAAAATAGTCACAGCCATTAAAACTGCCATAAACAGAGGGAATATTAAAATATAGACAGACTTTATTCTTATACCAATCATAAATATTGCATAAATAGTATGCTATTGTCAATTTAGTATGCTTAGTTATGTAAACAGAAACCAAAACAGTCACATAACCTGGCTTTTGTTTACATAACAAGGCATATGAACTTTACAATAACATACTATTTACGTGACATCTACATGTATGATTGGATTAGGAACAAAATATATCTATATTTTAATATTCTTTCTGATTATGGCAGTTTTGATGGGTGTGACTATTTTAAATGCATACCCACTTTTAGCTGAAAACTCTTGTGGAGTTCACAACAAATGGAATACATGTATGTTCTATGGAATAAACCTTTACTGTCACAATTGTGACATTTTATATGTACCGTAGTTATTGGGGATTTTAGGCGAGCAGGTCAACAAAACTAAACCCTGATATAAAACGACACATACACAGGATTTCAAGAGTAAAACAGCATTATCCCAACCGATTTAACCAGTCGGTTTACATCACAGGAAACTGGACTAAATGCAATTGAATTGTAAAACCTGAGACTAAATGCAAATCTTGTCAGATAATCACTTTAAATTACATGTCTGTCACCATTGTGTCTGTACATGTTTGGCTATATGCCGCGGTTATCCATGTGAGTATAATACACAGGCTTCGTGCATCTCACCATTACTTGTAATCTTATTTCTTCACTTAAAGGGACTCAAGGCACTCACATTTGGTAAATGTGTTAAAAAAAACTATAAAAGTCTGAAAAATATCCGACACCCAAACCTTTGGCTTTGTTCTGATATTCAGTATTGATACGCTGTTACTCCGTAGTACTCAAAAATTAAATTCATTGTGTTGAAACCATTATTAAGTACTGGTAAACTAAACTGTTACAATGATCAGACATTGAAATTAAAGGTAAAATGTCCCACGGCATATTTAATGCTGCCACGTGTTAGATGAACACATATCGCAACGGCGTTTCCCATTGCATTGCTTATTACCATGACCAAATTCTTGGTAAAATATTGGTAATTTGACTGTAACAGTAATGTATACCTACATGTAACAATGGTTTTTACATGCAAAATGTAATTACCAGTATTGTAGAGTTATTATTAATGAAGGCCTTGAGTCCCTGTAGTAAGTAGGCTGCCAACTACAGTAATGCCCTAAATAATTGACTCCTTAACCACAGCATAATTATTTCTCGCCGAGAGCTTTCCGATGAATGACAAGAAGCCATATTTCCAACTAAATCCTGAAAAATTACTCATAACTCTGCTGTGGTTAAGGGGTCAATTACTTTGGCAATACTGTAGTTACTACAAGTTTCCATTCAAACTGCCAATTGCCAGTTTATAAAATGGTATAATAATTGATCTATTTCTCATTTGTAATAGCATACCAGTCCATGCCTAAGGGTATGTTCATACACTCGAAAGTTTGCACAAAATTTTTGCTGGAATTTTCTTGTGGAAAAACCTACAGTAATGCCCTAAGTAATCGACCTCTTAACCAAAGCAGAATTATGGGTAACTTTTCAGGATTTAGTAGGAAATATGGCTTGTTGTCATTCACTGGAAAGCTCTCGGCGAGAGCTTTCCTATGACTGGCAACAAGCCATATTTCCGACTAAATCCCGAAAAAAAAACAAGGCTTTGATTACTTGTAAATCTTGATGCTTTGACACTCAATGGACCATCTTCAGAAATTAATTGATTACCTGTACATTACATGTATCACCATACACATACTAGTAATATGATACACTTATCATTTGAAAGAGTAGCGCAATACATTGAATTTACAATTAATCTTTACAGCGTTTGAATGTATTCTGAGATTGCGCTTTTAAGATGCAGTTTCATCCATTTATCCAATGTATATTATAAACCTTCTCAAGTGGTTACAATAAGAATTTGGAATATTAAATATGTTCACTTGCTTTCTCATGCCAACTTGTGTTTGGGAGCCTATCAGGATTACTTGACATTTTAAGACAAATGAATTACATTATTGAATATTTCAAAATAAAAGTGTTATATCTCAGAGTTGGGTGTGTGTACAGCAGATACATTTAGGTCAGGCTAAGAAAAACAAATGTATTTTTTTAAGGCTTATCAAATTGCCTCATCTATCTTTGCAGCTTACCACGGAATTCCTTATGATTCTGGGCTCGTACAGAAATGGCTCCGAGATTACTGAACGTCTTAGCAAATTCTTCAGCAGCTTCTCCTCCGAAGTGTCAACAGAATCAGTGGTGAGTTTTTGCAGAATCAAATAGTTTTTACTTGACTGAATATTGCAGACCAATCAATTATGAGAGATATATTTTATGCATGCTTGAAGTGGTGGAACGTATATTATCCTTATTATCCTTGGAGGGGAATGCTGGGAAATTAGAACATCATACGAAGCGATTGGCAAAATAATTATGTGCATTAGAAAATTAGAGTATTTACGGTAATTCCTGGAAAAACCGGCATGCAATTTTTGTCTTCCTTTGATCTTTCAATTTCGAGTTTCATTGCACACATGAAAATTAAATTGATTTAATCGGCCTAGTATTAAAATGAAAGTACGCGGGGTGCTGGGAAATTATAACGTTGTATGAAGCGATCAGCAAAATAACTATGTGCGATTTGGCCCATTATATTTTTGTGAGTGGTAAGACCTTGATTCTTTTTCTTCAGGTAACAGGAATCGAGACCTTCATCACAACATGGAAATGGTTGGAGAAGCAGACAGGCTTTTTCAAAGGGAAAGGGCAAAAGACAAAGTCGGTCATTGATGTCAAAAAGGTAAGATCCAACACTTTTCCCTGTTTGTGATGACTTTATGTAAATTCTTGAGTTCCCAAAATGATAAATTTATTGCCTAATTCTGCCATCAATTGAGCTAACACATGTGACTTAGCAGACAGATTAAATTTTAGAAATATAAAATGCATGTATATTATTATTTTTGGCACTTTTCCGTCATCTGTCTATCAATGACGTCTCTACCATTGCCTATGCAGGGCTTAAAATCCATTGGAAGTGAGGAGAATCAAATTTATTCTGATCTTTTGATAGTTAAGAATCTAAATATAAGCATGATGTGCCAAAATCAGATTACGAGTGCCGCAGCCATGAGCGGGGGTGGGTTTGGAAGCACGTGTGTTTATGATTTGCTTCATTCTAGAGTGAACGAATCAATTCGTTTTGAGCATTTTATGTGTACCATACCATAGTATGGTACACATAATATCTACGTCTGGATTGACCACTCGTCGTTAGTCCGTCCGTTTGTCCGTAGACACTTTATACATGGTGCGATAACTCAAACATGATCTAAATGATCAGAACCAAATTTTGTGTATGAGTTTCTCAGACCAAATTTATACAGATTGAGTACAAATATGGGTCTGATCCAAGTTTTGTTTACGGAGTTATGGAACTTATGACCCTTTTTTTACTTAGAATTCGCACATGCTACTATAACTCAAAAAACTGTTGTTTGATCGGAACCAAATTCGGTATTTGAGTTCCTCAGCCCAAACTACAGATCAAGTTCAGATATGAGTTTGATCAAATTTTTTTAACAGAGTTATTATCCTTTTTCCCAAAAAAAATGAAATTAAATTTTTTTTTTTTAGTTTCAACTCCTAACTCATTTTAAACACACAAAAAAAACATTTCAAATATTTTTATTATTAATAATTACTGAGACTCATTTGAAGGTACTCAATCCGATTAAGCACCCCTAAATTACTATTTCTTTGGCTCCAAGGGTAATAAATATTTGATTCGAGTCGAGGAACCCACCCATCTAAACTCAGAGTGATCAGATATAGATTTTTGAAGTTTGTTATTTCTAGAGATGTTTACTAATAATAGTCCCCACAAACACTTATTCTTAAGGACGAATATGGATAACTCTAAATTCAAGTGGTAATAATAACGCAGTTTTGACCGAGCTCATCCTTTTGACGGCGTGTTTCTGGGCCACAAACAATAGAAATAACAAAACTTCAAATATAAATATCTGATCACTCGGAGCGTTGATGGGTAGGTTCCTCGTCTCGAGTCAAATAGTTTTTACCCCCGAAGCCAAAGAAATAGTAATTTATGAGTGTCAGATCGGATTGAGCACATTTAAATATTTATTATTATGGACTAAGTCCTTAAAACCACAAATATTAATTAGAATGTGTCTTCCATTCTAGGGTGTAATGTCTGAAGACTTGGATAAAGAAACAAAAACAGATCATCAGACAGCCCCAAAATTAGTGCTCTTTCTTTCGGAGGACAGCGGAGAGATGGAGGGAGCAGCTGTTGTAGGCGATGGTGTTCGGACTTGGTTGCATAGTAATGACCCATGTGAAGCTGTTCTCTGCCTCTTGGCCATTTATTATGTTGGTCATCTGTCATATCCAAAAATTTATCAGTGTATGTTAGGGCTTTTGCAACAATTTGTTCTGAAATGTCAGTTTACAGAGCAAAAATCTTCTAACTTCACAACATTTGTCAAGAAATATGAAAAACGTCTGATGCTCGAGTGAATGCCAATTGATGTACATACCTACACATCCCTGGTTAAGTGGTTCTGCTGAGTTGCTATGATGTTAGAAGGGCAAACTGATGTTGTAAGAAAAAGTACCATTATTTATTTTTGCAGTGTTTGGTTAAGTACTCTATTAAGCGATTTGAGAAAAAACAGTGTCTACTAAATATCCGATGATGTTAAATTTTGCTATATATATACCGGTATATATGAACTGCACTACAGAAAAATGGTCAAGGAAATGAACTTAATATATGTTGTAATAATGCCTGTGCTGGTATTTGTAAAATGATATGAATAGCCAGCCATCTTGATTATGGTCTATTTGCAACAACCAACACATCAATTGTTAAAATATTTCGCAATATACATGTATATCTTGAATGTTTTAAACACACACAACTGCTTTTCTTCGATTCGTTAAACCATGAACAGCAAAAATGATAACTTATGTAAAATAATTCATTTTCTTAACAGCATCATTTATTTCTACCAGCACCAAAGCAATTCAGCAAGATCATCCAAAATCATAGCAAATTAACAGGACCAGAGGGCGAGTCACAGGCTTTGGTATATGCATTATTAACTGATATGTATATGTGGCCTTATAACAATCAATCTGCAGCACAGTATCTGAGACTGCATCTGATTTAACATTTTTCTGTGGGATCCACCACATGAATAGGTGGAGTTTCTTGATTATGAGGAGTATCTATTTTTAATCCTTTTATGATGGGATCTGCGCTGGTGCAGCACTTAAGATCCTGTGCCAGTGCATTCTCTTATATATGTGAGTCCGGATCCCATAGAGGGTCTTACATATTTGAGAGAAAGCACTGGCTTACAAGGTCAATGTAAATGTTGTTAGGCCAATGTATTCTCTTATATTTGCGAGGCTCCAGTTATGGAGGGTTAACAAATCATGAAATCAATGGGAATAACTGTTGTAGCTCTGCATGTTCAGAACAATAGTACTGGCTAGGTATGCCATTGTTTTGTCACAAACAGCTTTCTCTGTTTTGACAACTCATCTTTTGGTGCTAAAGATATATTGTTGCTGCTTTCTATTCTCAATCTTATATATTTAGAAAAGTTGATATATTTAACATTTTAACGGTACTGATGGCCATGGTTGTAGGTTATAATTTAGACAAATAAGTTACCATATTATGAATTTACTCATGAATATACTATAATAGTACACTATAATGATAGTATGAATGCGATATTACCCACAAAACACACTTTGTGTGAACTAAGCATTTGTTTATATACATGACATAATTAGTGTTTGATAAGCAAAATAATGAACAAAGTGGCAATTTTTTTCCGAGAGTGATTTACTCTGACCAATCAATATTGAAATATCTTGAGTGACGAGGATTCGTGAGCGCCTTATCGGTATGTTATAAATAATCTGGCTTCAATTTTAACCAAAGATTTATAACACAATACACAGCGCAAAGGCCATCCGTATATTTAATTGAATAACTTATGGCACCATCTACAATGTTATGCCTATTTTCATATGCTTTTGTGCTGAATTTTCAAGGATATATTCATGGCTCCAGACCGAATTACGACACATCTATCGTTAGGTCATTAGTATGTAGAAATTATAGCAACATATTAAATATGTTTATAATGCAGTCTTTTAATGTGTTAATATCTATGTGAAACATAATTTGTATACACCAGTACTATGAGCAGTCATGGAAAATAGCACATTTTGACATTACCACAGATAACTATTGGAATAACTCAGTTATATTAGGTGCAAGGCAGCAAACATTTTGGAATTATATATACCCGGTAGATTACTTTGTAGCAATTCGTTTTGGACTTTGTGTAGGCAAGCTGTTTTTTTGTTGTTTTTAAAGGGGGACTGTACCAGTGTACCCTAAATCTGGCATTTTATAGGATCATCTCCTTTTATAACAGAATCAATGGAACAAATGAATAAATTAGAGCCATGGATGAGCGCAAAATACACTCATGTGTTCTAATAACAATGCAAACATCATGATAATTATAATTAAAATGAGTCATGTATTCATATTCATTATAATTACCATGTTATTTGCATCGTTCATAGAGCATATGAGTGGATTTTGCACTAATACATGGCTCAAATTCATTCATTTCTTACACATAATCTGTTGAGTATAAAAGGAGATGGTCCCAAAAATTACTGGATTTAGTATACATTACCCCTTTAAGGTCTCAAGAATATTGAGAAACGTATAAATTTTCCTAATGCATTACTGCTAAGGTAAAAAAAATAGTGATATTTCCGGACACTCGCCGCTACTATTGTACTAACCCGTGAAAAAATTAATAAATGCAAAAACCTAATTAAAATTTCCTTTATTATCTCTGATTATATTTTCTGGCCCCGAATAAAGGTACATGTAGTTAGGCTCATTTGTGTTAAAATCCCACCATTACAGTGCTTATTTAGCACCCTATGTTTATTACAAGTCCCTTGGAAAAACATATGAATATAATCCATATATGAATGTTAAAAAAAATAAAATAAATATTTACCCCCCCCCCCCTAATTTTGTCCCCGTCTGTTAGCGGAAACATCACTATTTTTAGACCTAACATCAAAATCAGCCTGAAAATATGTATACAACTATTGAACTGTGAGAATGTATAATTTTAATTATGTTTTGTCTGTAGCTGTTAAACATATGTAAATTTTACTATCCTGTTACTGTTAAATATGTTACTTGAATAAACACATTCTATTTTATAAACATATTTCGTCTTATAAACGTGTCCATGTGTGTGTAAAGTGGAACAACCCCATAAACGCCCGGATGTGTTTTTAACCTAAACACATAAACACATCAGCTAAACACATTATTATGTTTATAACCTAAATGGCATGTTATTATAATGCGTTTATTTCCAAAACATTATATGTGTTTAATGACACAAACGTGGTGTTTAGGTAATAAACACATCAATATGTTTAGAAACTAAACGCCATGTTAACACTATGTGTTTATTCCTTAAACACATTTGTTTATTTTCTAAACATATTTGACATTTATTCATTAAAAACGTGACGTTTAGATAATAAACATTCCATTTAGAAAATAAATGCGTGGACGCGTGTGAAAACTGTAACGGTATTGCGTTTAAGATTGTGTTGAGATCCTAAACACCTATTTTTACAGTGATATCGATAAGAAGATGAAATCTCACGCGAGTGTGAATACAAATCCATTTACATTTTTGCACACATAGTTCTCGAAATTTTTTACTATTTTCTGATGGTAATTTCACTGGAAACAATATATCTTGTTATATACGTTGTTTCCGTGGAGCTCAACGTTTTACAATCGAACTGACTGTGCTGTCATCAACATGTATTATAAGACAATAATAACATAATTATACTGAATTGTAATTTTATAATATCGTTAACGTGATGTTTCTACGTTCGGTACATGTATACTATGACCATTCCGACGCATATAGGTTACAATCAAACTATAGAGTTATGTAGCTGGCATTGACATAATTTATGGCTGCTGAGTGATCGATTCAGCGGGAAAAGAAAACCACGAAATAATTTCTGAATGAATCAACAAGTATCCAACAGCATATTAAATTTGTGCCTGGCTGATCTGAGCCCACTGGTTGACATATATACGGAGCAACTGGTCTAGGTTCAGCTGCTGAAGTGTGATCGAGAACCCTACATGTACACAATAATAATGTATCAAATAGGGGGTGAAATTTCAATAATTTAAAGGATTGTGTCAGTCAGAGTTAAATCCAGACTATTAATTTAGCAACGCGTTCGACAGGCTTAAATATTGCAACACCATTCCTATTACTACATCTATAAATTGCCTTCCGTGACATTACCCGCAGTATAGCGCCAGGAAACTGTTTTACGATTGACAGATGTATTTTCTTTTGTTTTCATTTTCGCGAATAACAAATTCGATTATAATTGTTGTAATTTTTCGTATTTCTAATCGCCGTGCTATGTGTAATTTGTAAATTATGCAATCTTTATACACGTTATTCACTGTATAGTGCTGAACTTGTTATCGTAATATCTCAATATATAAATACGCTTTGAATTAGCCATGTGACTTCTCTCAATATATAAATACGCTTTGAATTAGCCATGTGACATCTCTCAATATATAAATACCGCTTTAAATTAGCCATGTGACATCTCTCAATATATAACTACCGCTTTAAATTAGCCATGTGACATCTCTCAATATATAACTACCGCTTTAAATTAGCCATGTGACATCTCTCAATATATAAATACCGCTTTAAATTAGCCATGTGACAGGACCATTCTTAGCTATTTGGCTATATTAAATTATCGATAAAGGAATTCATGTATTGGCTGATACTGACGTAATGTATCCTATAAGTAATGGTATTCCCTGCTATAATTATGTTTCAGACTATCGAACCCGTAGCATAATTTCGAGTTCTCCGGCTGAAATACTAGATGTGGGACTGTTGAAGCGCGACCGAGGATACTACATGTTCATATATGTGTCATATCGGGGATGAAATGTCGATAATTGATATGATAGCGTCTTCTCTTTCAGGCTCACACTAAACCATGAGGACTGTCGGGACCATATTTTGGCTTGCAATATCTTTTAGTTCGTTGCTTACATCAGCGACACCGGACGCGAACGCAACTGAACACGCATGCGTGTATCTACTGCCTGCGTATGTCAATAACGTCGGTCAAACCGTTCTGGAGGATTTCGAATTTGATAGTGGGTCCATCCCGACAAATTACACCGCTGTAGTGACCAACCTCGAGTTTATTTGTGGGGAAGTATTTAAATCATATCATGAAGTTGTTGTAGGAGAGATTATGGGTTGCAAGGATGATTCATTGGGAAAGAATACTTCTGTTATAACCGTTACTGATGGAACCAGGCATAAAAGTGAGCCAAACGTTACTACAGCCGAATATACATTATCACGGAGTAGGGCTTCAATTAGCACTTCCATTACAAACACCGTTACGGAAATGACAACCACGGCTATGACAATTACAAACAATGTAACGATAAAGACAAACACTCTTACGACAAATGTTACAGACGGTAGTTATCGCATAAAACGAAACATAACGTACAGAAACATAAAAGACATGTGTCCCTCGCATGAACCGATATATTGGCAGCGGGAGGCATCCGATTGGATTAGACGAATATATCCAAAGGTTCTACTTGTCATCGGTTCCATTGGCAACACACTAGCTTTCGTGACCGTCATACGCATGAAACCAGTGACGTCAACTTCATTACTCATAGCCGCATTAGCCATTAGCGATACATGCGTGCTGATTATGAAGAATGCATATTTCGATCTGCTGGCAGCCTACCACAAGCTGACTAGCCCGTTGTGTGGGTTTATATTCTGGATGTCGGGCGCCACGGCGCTATTTGCCCTCTGCTTAGTCATTTTAATGACGCTTGAACGATTCGTTGCCGTTTGGTTTCCATTTCGTGCTAAGATAGTTATCACTAAGAGGAGAACAATAATTGCAATGATCGCTGCTTGGGTATTCCTCATGGAAACGAACTCTCACATGTTGTGGACCATAGCGCACGACGGCGGTATGAATTGTGTGATAAATCCTGATTTCGAAAAGTTCTGGGTAGGAGTTGGGACTGTTCTGTATGCGCTTGTGATTACAGTCCTTCCTTGTACGATATTATTCATTCTCAATATTGCAATTATTATCGGAATGCGACGAAGTGAAGCAATGCAAAGGAAAATGAGCGCAAAAAAGGAAGATGTGAAGGAGAGAAACCAGTCACGACAGGTCACTATCATGTTACTGTCGATCAGCTTCGCGTATTTAATTTTGTCGGCACCAATGGCAATATTCAACATTATCCGGTCAGGTTTCGACCCTGAGAAGAAATACGAGTACGCGAAATTGCTTTTCATTGACTCAATAACAAATGGTTTCGCGGACATGAACAACGCAGTCAATTTTTACATGTATTTCCTCACTGGGAGAAAGTTTCGCAAACAGCTCTATATAATGTGTGGATGTTGTAGGTCTACAAAACGATCACCTCGGGGAACGGCGCTTGGTATGACATCCGGTTTGACTTCGTCACGCGCAACTAACGTTTCGATTGTTTCGAACTCGAGCTATAAGGCATCGGCCTCAGTCCAGGCAGCCTAATGCTAAGTCTGAAGAGGAGGATTTTTAAAAAGCATTTTGCTTGTTGTCCAATCCTCTTTCCAAATCTCTATGTATCTGTGGATTTTATTTGTGTTAAATGTTTTGAAAATAAATATTGTTTACACAAAGTATGAAGCGTAGCGCATTGTTGAAATTGCATACATGTAATTGATGTTGTGACTAACAGCTTGACTTATCCAGACAAGATATAGAAAACCTGAATTTTAACTGAACTCGTTACAAATTAAACTTCTAGTATTCGTAATTCGGTATATTCAATCAAATATATTTGTTTCCTCGGAGGTGTAGGAGGTACATTCACTTAGTAGAAACTATGTTGCTAAGAGATTATACTGTTTCCGAAAACCATTGTGAAGGTACACTGTTAAAAAAATGTCGTCGTTTCAACGGTCTGAGACCGCGCAGCATCGCTCCAACTTTTGATCGTTAAACATTGGGTCAGACCGTGGCAGATTTCCACGGTATAATACCGTAACTTTAACGGTCTGAGACCGCGCAGCATCGCTGCCAACATTTGACCGTTAAACATACGGTCAGGCTGTAGTATGTTAAGCGGTATAAAACCGTTAAAGTAACTGGCAGGCCATAACTAGTAACTGTCAGACCAATGTGCTTTTTACGGGTCAGCCCCCTTTAATTAATATCAAGTCGGTAACTAATAAAGTCAGACCAATGGTATTTTTCATGGGTCAACACCAACGTTTTGCTCTATATTAGCTAATTTACCATAGAATTATCCAGGTTCCCATGGTGACAATATGATTTCCCGATAGGCATTACGATTCATGTTTTTGGATGGTCGAAACTAGTATTATTAGTAACTGAAAAATACATCTTAGTTCTTATCTTATGATCATAGTTTAAATGAAATGTAAATCGTCAATGCATAAAGTGATATAAAATACTTGTGAAACTTTGCTTGTTATCTGCCTCATAGAATTTAATCTGGAAAAGGTTGTGCACGCGTAATGTGTTCGCCTTTCACTAACTAATGTATAAATATGGCTGTAAATAAAAAACGATACTAGTAATAGCTGATAAGCCAACCCATCACTATTCAGTTATGAGTAATACTAATTTCGACCATTCTAAAACATCAATCGCACGCCGTTCTAAGCCATAAAAATAATAAAGCTACATGTTTCACAGTTAAAACTCAATTGTATGTGCATGTAAAAGTAAAATATAGTAATGGCATAATTTATGTAACATACAATAAGGCGTGAAATTGTCCAGTAACTGGTAAACACAGTTTTTGTTTTAACAGATGAATCCGTACATCGTGACAATACTGCACAAGTCAGAAGAAGTGGTATTTTTATGTGCACCTATATAGTGATATTGAGCGTGCTTAATTTAGAAAAAAACGTGTGATTATAGCACAATACAAAAAATCTGTCCCGCTTATTATTGCAATATTGAACGCAAAATATTGCGATACTAAGCGCGCTAAATTTCATACAGACCCGATAGTATTATATTTATATTAGATAAATGCTGTGCATATAGTGGTCATATAGTGTATATACTAATATAGTGTACATATAGCATTTACAACTATAATTATATACATATCTAAAACATTGTCTCTATTTTTTACAATATACAGTAATGCCCAAAGTAATTGACCACTTAACCGCATCAGAATTAAGGGTAATTTTTCAGGATTTAGTCCGAAATATGGCTCGTTGCCATTAACCGGAAAGCTCTTGCCGATGAATGGCAACAAGCCATATTTCCCGACTAAATCCTTAAAAAATTACCCATAATTCTGCTGTGGTTAAGTGGTCAATTACTTTAGGTGTTACAATAGGTAGAAGAAGCAATAATTTGATTGAATGCCACAATTTTGAGAGCAATATTTATTGAGATATTAAAGATGGATTATCTCTTTAAATAACAAATTTTAAATAGTTGCGTGGGTATAAAATAATAGATATGAACTGAAGACCTATGTCCGGAAAAGCTTCTATCAATTAATAATGATTTTATTTCGAATATTAAATCGGGCCCATTTATGTTACTATTTTTAGAACCGACCATTCGGATGAGACCGTATTGCGATATAGAGCACTGGACTGTTCCTACGGCTACGCAACGAATATCAAATGTCACATATTGGTTGTTTGTATTGTTTTGTTCCACAGATATAAGCGATAATGAGTATAATTAACGTTTATTTGTGACAAAATTGCACAATATAATTTCTGGTCTCTGTTAACAGTATCCACTATTGTTCGTTAGCTGAATAAACACACCTTTTTAGACCAGAAAATATTCGAAATAAAATTAATATTAATCGATGGAAGCATTTCCGGACAGGAGTCTTCGATTCAAATCTAATATTTTATATCCCAGTAACTATATAATACATGTTTACAAAGAGATAATCCACCTTTAAGCGCAATATATTGCAATAATATCACAAACGACATTCTTATAACGTCTCCACTTGCAATATTATTGCGATATTGGGCACGAAACTAGTGCGCTTAATATGCCACTTCTTTTGACTGGTACTGTATATCAATAACAGCTAGTTGGGATTGGAACCTCCAAGACAACAGCAGATATCATAATAACTGTGCGCGATGACTTGGCGACAACGTTCTACTGTAGTCGCACATTTTCCATGAAATTTTGAAGCATGGTGCTGCTTGATGCTTCATTTTGAACTGTATCCTGGTATCACGACACAGACTTAGTATCGATATCAGTGAGTCAGCCATGTAGTTTGATAAGAACATCACTGTACCCCCGGTAAATTGTCGTAATAACTTGTCGATAACATGGCGAATGATCACAATGTATCATATCCACACGTTTCAATGAAAATTGATGAACTCGGGATGAATTTGTCCGAGTAATTGTTCTGGTCCGTCACTGCGAGGCGTAAGTTCATTGTTTACGGTGTTGTTGACGTGAAGTTCTTGTGAATTACACTGGTGCACACAGTACATGTATATCCTCTCGTGTACACTATGTGATGTATTTGCATGTGCTTTGAAACAATCAGATTCTGAACACTGTCAGTCACTCAGTCAGTGTCAACGGCATTTTCAACATTCTAAAACTTGTTGAGTTGTTTTTGTTATTATTCAAGTTGTCACTATTGGTTGCCATCGAAGCTCGTGTTAATTGTACCTGTGTCTTCATGTGTCTGTAAATGTGCGAGTGTTTTGATACAAAGTCACGATACTGCAATTTCCAACATCAGCGCTGTGTCGAATGAAGTCAAAATCACAGAACGTGCCATGAATATGTGCGCCCTAAGTCAAATTTAGTGGAAATTGTCAATGATTAAGCCGGTGTTCGCAGAATTGAAACGTGTCCGGTTATCAACGGAACCGAAATCAGACCATCTTAACGACTGTCCACAATGGAAAAGGTAACATTTTCCCAAAAAAAAACAATAGTTTGCGATTAAATATGCAACACGAAATAAAAAATGGCGTGGAAATGATCTGGGTGATAAAACAGGTACTTAACACCGGATTACACTTACACTTCTTCTTCTTCTTTACGCCCGTGTTCGAGCAACCTCAATATGAGTATTATAATTATCAACCTCCAATTTAGTGAGTATATATACAGTGGACTATCTGAAAATACTAGGTGACATTTCATTGCTGTGTATGTGACTGGGAACTGTGTGGTAGTTTCAGAGTACTATTCTGTTCTTTCATTGAGTTCTGCATCCATGATAATTCGTACTATACGCATAACACATAATGAATGCTGGATAAATAATATCTTTTAAATATCAGCAGAGTAAGATGCAGTCCTACTGTTTGGAGTAATTGCTGTATATGACATGACCGCCGATAAATATACTACTGAATTTTTACGTCATAACTTTGAATCATGAAAATATTTAATTTAGACAATTTTCATGGGCACATAAAATAACGGTGTGGGGCCGTCAAACTGATGGAACGGTGTGGGCCGTCGATTATGACGGTGAGGCACCGTCTATCCGACGGTGATTTTTAACAGTGTAATGTATTTTAATGATATACGGGCCATTATGACACATTCTCGATTTAAAGATGAATTATCTCTTTGTGAATAGGTTTTAAATAGTTTCATGGGTATACAATAATAGATATGATTCGAAAACCATTGGCAGGTAAGTCTTTTATCGATCAATATTAATTATATTTCGAATATGTTCTTATATAAATATGTGTTATCGTTCAGCTAACGATCGACCAATGGTGGTTACTGTTAACAGAGATTGGATTGTGTAATTGTGTCATAAAAACGTTAATTAGACTCAATCATCGTTTATAGCTATATAACATAGACACTCGATCTGGGTAATTTGACGTTCGGAGCGCACCATTGGAAGAACTCTAATAATTAATATGGCTAGTCGATATCGTCTGGACCGTCGGTTCTAAAAATAGTAATATTAATTGATAGACGAGTTTCTGGGCAGGGGTCTTCTGTTCATATTTATTATGTTATACACATGGAACTATTTAATATTTGTTATATTAGGAAATAATCCTTTATATAAAAATTGATTACACATATTTTCGAGCTTTCTGGAATATAACATAACTTCAGCATGCAAGAGAAAAGGTGAGGTATACAGTCTAATAATTTAATATCAACAGAGATGTACAATTACTGCACAGAAGCAATGCAACCAGTTCCAACTAAAACCCATAAATTTACAATACAAGATACACATGATTTATCAGTTCTCATTTTGTTTTAGTTTCACTGAAAGTGTTGTTCGGGTGTTTTTCAAGAGTTATCTATGCTGGAAACGCGCTAACCTACGTGATAACCGTCTGTGGCTTTCCGTGTGCATTTTGTTTAACTGAAATGTGTATTCCTTATGCAGTCCTCTTTCATAGATGCATCTGCAAATCTTCCATGCTGCGCATCAGGGACCTGATCAATATAACTATTAAATAACACGGAAAGAGGCAGACGGTTATCACATAGGTTACCGCATTTCCAGGATAGATAAATCTTGAAAACATACCGCAGTATGACGTCACGAAAGTGTTTTACGATTGCCATATATATGTATTTCCTTTTGGTTTCATTTTTGCGAATAAATAAATTCGATTCAAATTGTAGTAATTATTCGTATTTCTAATCGCCGTGTTATATTCTATAGGCAAATGGTGGACTCTTAATATACGCTTTTAACTTAATTATTTACCGTATAATCTCTCAATATATAAATACCGTTTAATATTAACCGTGTGAAAGGACATTTATTACGATGTTAATAAAACTTTAACTAGGCACATATGTTTCTTATATACGCTAATACTCATTTTCAGATGTGGCGACTTTCGAAACATATACAAAATGTATTAATATTGTTCAATACACAATTCTCGAATCAGAATTTGAATGAATTTGGCAGATATGGATATGAAATAACATATTTGTTCATGGCAAACTGTCGTTTTCGATATCAAATATCTGGGGTTTCTCATTACATGGATGCGAGCAATGTGTTTTAAAAACTGCAGAGAAATCACTTCTTCAATATATTATGCGGAATTGGAGACTATACTTATGGTAAGTGGTCAATACTTGTAAAAACGTAACCATACACCCTAAACTGCTTCTCGTCGACCTTGTCACATCCTTTTGCTCTCCGGCTAGACTAAACGCTTGGTGTAGTAAATACAACTGTTGTGAGAATGGCGATAAATGCATGAAACTAGTCGCATATGTTCCTTATATACGCTAATGCTCATTTTCAGATGTGGCTACTTTCGCGACAGGTCCTTCTTAGCAACGGTGCTTGGCAACTACCCATTATCGAAGTAATGCATATGACTGAAAAGTTCTAACAAACTAAACTACATCATGCAGCATTTTATGGTGAAAATACTATTAAGTTGTTAGTTCTGACCTGATTTGGCAAATTTGGCAAGTGTCAGCGCGAACCCTGCGGACAAATTACCATAGTTCTTACTTGTATAAATTACCATAGCTCTTACTTGTATAAATTACCATAGTTCTTACTTGTATAAATTACCAGAGCTCTTACTTGTATAAATAACCATAGTTCTTACTTGTATAAATTACCATAGTTCTTACTTGTATAAATTACCATAGTTCTTACTTGTATAAATTACCATAGTTCTTACTTGTATAAAATTACCATAGTTCTTACTTGTATAAATTACCACAGTTCTTACTTGTATAAATTACCATAGTTCTTACTTGTATAAATTACCATAGTTCTTACTTGTATAAATTACCATAGTTCTTACGTGTATAAATTACCATAGTTCTTACTTGTATAAATTACCATAGTTCGTACTTGTATAAATTACCATAGCTCTTGTATAAATTACCATAGCTCTTACTTGTATAAATTACCATATTTCTTACTTGTATAAATTACCATAGCTCTTACTGGTATAAATTACCATAGCTCTTACTTGTATAAATTACCATAGTTCTTACTTGTATAACTTACCATAGTTCTTACTTGTATAAATTACCATAGTTCTTACTTGTATAAATTACCATAGCTCTTGTATAAATTACCATAGGTCTTAGTTGTATAAATTACCATAGTTCTTACTTGTATAAATTACCATATTTCTTACTTGTATAAATTACCATATTTCTTACTTGTATAAATTACCATAGTTCTTACTTGTATAAATTACCATATTTCTTACTTGTATAAATTACCATAGCTCTTACTGGTATAAATTACCATAACTCTTACTTGTATAAATTACCATAGCTCTTACTTGTATCAATTACCATAGCTCTTAATTAGATGTGTAGACCATGTACTCGGATACCATAGTCCAAGTCCCATGTATAAAACATTAGTACACCATGGATTCTGGACCCTATATATGGTTTGATCACCTGGGACAGTTCTGTGACATACCCATCTATATATCAATATATTGGACCGATGCCACATATATGATGTTATGGATTGAGGCCTCTGCAAATAGTCTATAAACACATCGCACTGTAGGTTGAACATATATCTAGACCATGGAACCAGGCCGATATATGTACACCATATCATAGCATTGTACTCATGAATGAGTGGTTGTCTATATGTAGGATGTAGATCCATCCCCATATACGTGATATATATACAGCAATGATCCAGACAGGTTTAAGTAGTGCTAATATCCAGGTGACTATAATTATTTATGCATTGGATACAGGTGCCAATAGGTATGACATTACATGTCCCTAAATATATCATACGGATCCGGAGTTATTAGTCAGGTCATAGATCTACATATATGCTGATAGGAAATAGACTCATCCACATATTTAAGCGAAACATGGACCCCAGGCCCCTACGGATAGTTACTTGTATATCAATATAAAAAACAAATTTCAATAGGATATATTAACAGCAACATTTTTCTGTATCTCGGGTTTCATCCATAAATGGGCATTAAAACGGATTTCCATAAGTAATGTTAAACAAATTTAATCGATTGTCCCTATATAGTCTGTTTTTGAGTATACACAACAAAACGGTTAATGTTCGCGACATTCGTGTGGGCTAACGTCTGCAGTTTGGTTGATTACATCTCAATGTGTCAAACATATTTCGATGTGGGATATCAGCAGCAACATTCCGTTTATCGGATCTTCCTTTTTAGCAATAAATGTGACTTTAAAAGGAATTTCCGCAATACATATTTAAAAAAAACTTCACTGATTTTATCAATAGACAGTATGGTTCGGGACTAACTTCGTCATTATTAAGATGAATTTCGAGATTCTAAGCCGTCATCGTGGTTGCCTTATTTTAAATGTTGAACTGAGCGTTATATAGGTCGATCAATAAAACATAAACATTGCGGCAATTATTTGTTTTTTATATTGTTTTCAACTCCATGGGAGTAAACGTCATTTTGATTTGACAATTTTGCCATTTTTTATCGCCACCTTTGTTTTATCCCGAATATCAAATATCCCAGGGCTGACCCTAGTTCGCCATAATCGGCTGAGAAAAAAAATGTATACTTGAAAACGGGCATTAGCCAAACAACGGGGTCTACAAGAATAATTGGCACAACAAAATCCAAGGCTGAGTTCAGTCCCACGTTATGCTGGCCTGATCACTGCCATCACGTACAAAGTATGTGAGGAAATATCCCATTTGGCTCGGTAACAATTTATGTTTGCATTATTATGAGAAACCAACTGTTCATATTAAATTGGAAAGTGGCTCGATCACATCAGAAGGAATTATAACCGACAAACTCTTAAATGAATATTGTTAGATTTAAATATATGTGTATGTGATGGGGCAGAGGTCAGAACTGCGGACAATAGGACTGTACATTTCTTCTAATTGTGTATTTTCAGACGATGGTAGTATCTTATACAAACAACCAATACACATACGATTAGATACCGAAATATTCTTTATCAGGGTTCACGATTATATAGCAATTGTTATGTAACCGTAATATAACAGTTGACAC
Organism: Siphonodentalium dalli; assembly: GCA_032622095.1. Lineage (NCBI taxonomy): Eukaryota > Metazoa > Mollusca > Scaphopoda > Gadilida > Siphonodentaliidae > Siphonodentalium > Siphonodentalium dalli. The sequence goes on from CP136067.1 coordinate 27,110,925, forward strand.
GCGAGGTAAGGATTGAGGCCAGGACGAAATAATGGAGATATTTGAAGATGTGTTTTAAAGAGCGTCCCCCTAAATTCCCCAAGCCCATATATGCACCCACCCGATAGGAGAATTTGACTTATGGCAGACCAATGTTGCAAATTACCGTTATTTTGTCAAAATACGTTCTATATAGAGTTATCGCCCTTCCGATTAACTCATGATACTCATTTCGAAATGTAATCCAAACAGCGAGTGTCACCTGTTACTCCGTGTGAATGTCAATCGCTATCTAATTGTGAACTCCGATTAAATATCTTTCGCTGTCTAATCGTGTGCGTATCAGGTGAATATATTGAATTGAATTGAAATCAGCCTTGCAGTTTATTGTCTGGTTATTATCTTTGTAGCAAACAACATTGATGTACCTCATTCACAAAACATGTAAGCACAATTTTGTACAGCTTTTCGGACAGTGGTGCGCACAAGATCGCCGTTTGAATATGCGTTATGTAAAGAAAATCCCCGATTTACAACTCGCATTCTCATCAAACAGATTTTCCTACTTTTGAAAAATACTATTAAAACATCGAACGCTGTCGAGTATTGGAAAAGTCAATATCAGATTGCATAGAACTAATATGATGACTTCCTCATGACCGAGTAAGTGTCGGGGACATTTGCGGCTCAGTGATCGCTGCAATATATTAATAATATCAACTTGGGATCTATCATTTAATGTTGCAGATTATTTACTGCTGCCACGCATTCTTCCACGAACCGTATTAATCCTCATTATGTCGGGTTATACGTCATAGGGCGTCACTTATAACCAATGCCTCGTCGCTTCGAAACTACACAACATAAAGTCGAGAACACGAAGACATCGAGGCTAGTCAGTGTATAATATAGTGAGGACATCGAGTTTTGTCGATGTTTAGTATAAGTGAGGACAGGTGTTAGTCGAACATATCTGAATCACCACCCGGATATTTCACAGGATTAGTTCAGGTGCGTATTATGGTATTCCACAAGCTGGTAAATATAATTGTGCACGAATTTCACCGAACATGTAGACAGGTGTAATATACAATGGAGTCCGTGAAGTTAGCTCAACATTCAACATTAAACATTGTTCAATATTTCGTGTGAAGTTAGCACAACAATCAACATTCAACATTCAGTTGTGCCCCTCTCTCTCTCTCTCTCTCTCTCTCTCTCTCTCTCTCTCTCTCTCTCTTTCCTTCTCTCTGTCTCTCTCTCTTTATCTCTCTATCTCTCTCTATACCTGCTTAAATAAAAATCCTCTAATATGAGAATAGAATACTATGGCGTCATGGTTTAACATAGTGTAGTCGCTTATAAAGAACGCTTTACGTCAAGAATACTTAGTTACAACCATGGTGTTGTTTGGTCGATTCCAATCAGATGGATGTTGTGAGTACTTGAGTTCTGCATTCCCTAATGTAAATGTTATGTGGCAGCCAACAACACATGCTGTGGTTTCAAATAAGGTGAGATAATACCATACAACATATAAATGTAATACGAGGGGAATCACAGTATGAACCTTGGTCTTATTTATAGACTGCAGTCTAGTATGTTGTCTTGGAACAGCTCAGACTTGTTGTATGTACACACTGATCGTATTTCAACCGTACACAGACAAGAATTTAGGTGGTTTTATCTGTGTATATTGTTTATTGTTTTTTTGTTGTATATTTAAGTCCAAAATGGAAACAACTCTGCAACGTGGAGTCAAATCAATCCCAAATTGCTGGTACATAGGATCCCATGTTGGCTATTTTATTGAAGGCAATGATAATACACCAGGATATATGCTTGTGGCGTGTAACATGGTGTTCCATCAAATACACGTAACATGTTACGCGTTGTTTCGTTAAGGACACAATGTGCTCACCCCACTATTCATGGGATCCAAAACAAGCATATCTGTATACGTATTAATGTTTGTAAAAATTTGCCGCCCTGTGTGGTGTTTATTAAATTTGGTGTTTCTTTTAAAAACTGGGATTGTCAAGAAGTATAAACTACAGGCCTATCAGAATTGCTGGATACGTTACTCAGATTAAGAAATGATGTTGCTGTTTGGTAATAGCTATATATGACAAAATCATTTTAGAATTGTTGACACATATACTACTCACATTTTGCGCAGGATCACCCATATACATGTATATATCTCATATATATTTTGAAGACCTCTGTTTGTTTGTCTGTCTGTCTGTCTGTCTGTATGTCTGTCATTAATACAAATCTACGATTCTCGACCGATCGGGACGAAACTTGGTACGTGTGTGTAGTTTGACCAGGCGGTGGACGTTGTCGTATTGGCGAGCCCGTGCGACGCCAGCTTCGCGCATGCGCAGACGAGATCTCGGAAACGGGTGGAGCTATCGACTTGAAATTTGCTATGTGAATGTATCTTGCCCCGGATACGAATTTTATCGGGTCACCGAGCCCGTGCGTCGCCAGCTTCGCGCATGCGCAGACCAGATCTCGGAAACGGATAGAGCTATCGACTTGAAATCGTCGGGCTGGGTAGAGCTATCGACTTGAAATTTGGTTTTTGAATAGCCCGGACAACGTCGGGCTCATCGGCTAGTCTATTATATATTTTGAAAGATCTGTGTGTGTGTGTGTTTGTTTGTTTGTGTGTAATCGATGGACTCAAAAACGGCTAAGCCAATTTCGATGAAACTTGGTATGTGGGGGTATTTTCGGGCCACGAGTAACATAGGCCTATTAATTTGTTCGTGCGAGGTCAACTTTTCACGTGCCGAGGTCAAATCTGTTTTTACGCCGTTTTGCGCTAATATATTTCAGTTCGGTGCTCACAAATCGATTCGATATAGCGCGAATAATAAATTGCCAGTCATATCATTTGCACGGTTAGAATCTATGGCGTTTCATCTTTCCAACGATATATAATATGTATGTATCCGTTTTAGTTATCTGCCTAAATTATTAAGAAGAAGTGGTACGATCTTCTATCAGGGTAAAAACAATGCGTAACTTCTATGACGTCGTTAGAGGTCATACAGTTAGATCACGTTAACTCTTATCCCGGCCGATGCATTTGACTGTTTCAGACGTCTCGGCGATATCTCGGGCACCGATGGTAATTTATCTTTACGTTGAAACTTGATAATTAATGAGCGTGTGTATATGAGGCGCGTTTATATACTTCAGTGGAAATCAAATCGGGTTAAACTGGCGGATTTTTACGGACGAAATTTGATGCATAGGGTATCTCGGTATCCGCTGGGCCGATTTCCAGGTATCCGCTGGGCCGATTTCCACCATTTTTGGGGTGTTGGTGTTTGACCCCACCTGACCTTGACCTTCAAAATGGTCAATTCAAGGTCAAATCGGGTAAAACCGGATGGATTTCGACGGGTACTTTTGTCGGGTACTTTTGTTCGGTCACTGTGTTTTGGACGGGTCAAATCGTGACACCACTTGACCTTGGCCTTCAAAATAGACAATTCAAGGTCAAAGCCCGGACGAAGTCGGGTCACCTTCTAGTCTATTATATATTTTGGAAGATATGTGTGTGTGTCTGTCTGTGTGTAATCGATGGACTCAAAAATGGCTGAGCCAATTTCGATGAAATTTGGTATGTGGGGGTATTTTCGGGCCACGAGTAACATAGGCCTATTAATTTGTCCGTGCGAGGTCAACTTCTCACGTGCCGAGGTCAAATCTGTTTTTACGCTGTGTTACGGGACTTTCATTTGAGTTCGGTGCTTACAAATCGATTCGAAACAGCGCGAATAATAACATGCCAGTCATAATAATGACACTATGAGAATCTTTCGTGTTTCCTCTTTCCAACGATATATAATATGTATGTATCCGTTTTAGTTATCTGCCTCAATTATTAAGAAGAAGTGGTACGATCTTCTTTCAGGGTAAAAACAATGCGTAACTTCTATAACGTCGTTAGAGGTCATAAAGTTAGATCACGTTAACTCTTAAACGGCCGATGCATTTGACTGTTTCAGACGTCTTGGCGATATCTCGGGCACCGATGGTAATTTATCTTTACGTTGAAACTTGATAATTAATGAGCGTGTGTATATGAGGCGCGTTTATATACTTCAGTGGAAATCAAATCGGGTTAAACTGGCGGATTTTTACGGACGAAATTTGATGCATAGGGTATCTCGGTATCCGCTGGGCCGATTTCCCGGTATCCGCTGGGCCGATTTCCACCATTTTTGGGGTGTTGGTGTTTGACCCCACCTGACCTTGACCTTCAAAATGGTCAATTCAAGGTCAAATCGGGTAAAACCGGATGGATTTCGACGGGTACTTTTGTCGGGTACTTTTGTTCGGGCACTGTGTTTTGGACCCCACTTGACCTTGGCCTTCAAAATACGTTTTAAAGTCGTTAATCCACCGTAAACCACGCTGACAAAATTACTCGATGGAGGGTTGGACACCAAACATATAAAACAAACATCAGCCTAAAATATCTTCGGTCTGTCTCATTAGAACCATACAAATATGGATATCATTGGAACCGGCTCCTTGACCACATTGTGATAGTTACAGTTATGTCCTGTGCCAATGCATTTTCTTATATATGCGAGTCGACCATAGGTCGCCTCGCATATATAAGAGAATGCATTGGCTTAACACATTAAAAATTATAAAATTGTTAAAGAATGTAAGAACAATGGTAAAAAGTGTTAAAAAAGAATTTTTTAGGCCAATGCAGTCTCTTATATATGCGAGGCGACCTATGGTCGACTCGCATATATAAGAGAATGCATTGGCACAGGGCATAACTGTAACTATCACAAACATATAAAACAAACATCAGTGATGAGTGCAAGACAGTATTACACATTTATCACCAAGGTTAAATGGTAACTCCTTCGCCACCTGTCCGTCGCTGTACTGATTGATGTATACGATCTTAGGCTATGCATGGAACAAATACATACACATACAATACTAGTATCCATATCTTTCATCTATCATTTCATAGTGGGTTGCGCCGGTGCAGCATTAACCCTTTCAGTGCCAGGGGCCGATCTCATCGGCCCTAATTTACGGTCTGTAAAATCAGCCGTAAAAAAATATTATTTGTTTTTTTGTTTAGATTTTTAAAAATTTATTAAAATTGTAAAAAATAATAACAAATGATGAAAAATTGTTAGGCCAATGCATTCTCTTATATATGCGAGGCGACCTATGGTCGACTCGCATATATAAGAGAATGCATTGGCACAGGGTATATGGGTGTAGATACCCAGCGTCTTGCTGAAAATCAGCATTATATGACTTTTTGACATGATAATTGAGTCTGGTCACTTCTCACGGTACAGTTCCGATACATTAAAGATATGGACAACACACATATTGCCGCTGATAGGGTTAGTGTCACGAGACATGCATCGATAACATTCGTAGCCAGATTTCCAAAACGATCACAAATTTAGCCAACTGTTCACAAGGGATCACATATGTAGCTAGCCTTTCAAATTATATCACGTTATGACGTCATCGCGTGAGCACGCGACCAAATGAACTCATCATTTTCATGACATTTGTATAGAAATGATGAATATGAAAAGCTGGCTACGAATGTGATCGCCCTTGAAAAGCTACCATCATTGTAGAGCTTGAATTGCATAGAGACCCCTCCCGATATGCGGATTTTGTGGTAATGAACTCTTTGTAGAACTACAGAAATGCCCTAATTAATCGACTCCTTAATGACAGCAGAATTATGGGTAACTTTTTCAGGATTTAGTCGGAAATATGGCTTGTTGCCATTCATCGGGAAGCTCTCCAGAGCTTTCCGATGAATGGCAACAAGCCATATTTCCGACTAAATCCTGAAAAGTTACCCATAATTCTGCTGTGGTTAAGGAGTCGATTAATTAGGGCAGTACTGTATATATGTCCACCAATTTGTCGGTTGTTTACCATCTGGCTTTTTTGGGGCTTTCTATAATTATCAGTCATTGAATCCAAGATGGCCGGCAATTACTCAGGAAGTTTATAATGTATTAAGTCGGGCAATCAGTCATTATATTGATAATTGAGTACTCCTTATTTATAGGTATGAAGAAATTTCATATATTAAAAATGGCCGCCAAAAATGACCGCCGGAAGTGGAAAGTATGACTCCTTTTGACTATTATCTTCTAGATAAGTTTCTGCAGTTTGGAACTGGTTGAGAATTGTGATTTTAGTTTGTTAACTGATCATGTTCAATGAAATAAGAAATTGTTGGGGTCCTAGCCCATTCCGGTCCCTGAACAATTTGATTTTACATAACGCGGTATAAAATTTCACAAACAAAAATCACAAATGGGATTCTATTCATATTTCAAGTAATGAGCAGAATGTGTTATGTACGTTAGACATACCACTATCCATGGATGTTCCAAGTTATTGGGATCAAAATTGTTACTTTGGCTCAAAATATGGATGTTTTAGATGTTGTCTCAGAGTGCCCGGCAATCGCATACAAGTTGATAAATAAAATCACATTACTAGAAATATTTGATTTTACTCTCACAAATTTAACAAAAATATCGGCAAATTGAAGATATAGCACCAGCGTGGCCTGCAATCGCTTGCATGTTGTGGTTGATGAATAAGATCACATTACTAGAAATATTGAATTTTATTCTCACAAACTTGACATATATATCGGTAAATATACACTTTTCAGGTTTGGACCATTTTTTTAAAGTAAAATGTAATTAACTTTGGTGGTATGACAGGTGTTTATTGTTTTGATTTTATTTTAAATGTGCCACACTAGGCCAAATTAATCAAGATGGCTTCCAGAATGGCAACCAACTTATAAAGATTTTTTTTCACTTATATCCGGTATATATAGTTGCAGTATGGAATTTTACCAAAACCCTCTTTTGGGATTCTGGCCATATTTTTAAAATGAAATGGGCAGAACTTTGAAACTGAACGCAGTAAATCATAATTGATGAGGTATCGCGTGTTTAAAATAAGTTTTGAAATCGAGTACCGCATACGACTTATGGGGTGTTCGGGAATGGGCTGAATAGTTGATGCTTGAATTATCGTATATTGTGTTGGTTCAAACTTCGGGTGGCTGAAGTTTTGGTTTGTTGGCCGTTGGTAATTGCGTGTGTCTAGTGGTTTCTGGTCTCAGCGCCGTGGTCGTCTATCGGTTGGGACTTCAAGTTGTTTAGTAGTGATGCACTGTGAGGCTCAGGGCATCACGAATACTATTTGGGGTAAAGCCAACACATAAATATGTATATGAATCTGTGTGTAGTCGGATAATACACAATTAGTGGTGTATACAAATGTAGCGAACCGATGACCTGAGTAACAGTCGTGATGCTCTATATATATATGTAAATATAGACGCTCACGATGAACTGAGTAAGCATACTTTGTGTGGGAATCGTGGCGCCTTATATACTATATGGGCTGCATATCAATATCATTGGATAAGATAATACACAGTTATTGGTGTATACAAAGGTAGCGGACCTGAGTAACAGGGGTTATGCGCTATGTAGATATAGACACTCGAGATGAACTGAGTAAGCATACATTGTCGGGCAATCGTGGCGCCTTATATACTATTTGGGATGCATATTAACACTTTCAGTACCAGGTCCGATTTTTGTATCAACCCATATACCCTGTGCCAATGATGCATTCTCTTATATATGCGAGCCGACCATAGGTCGCCTCGCATATATAAGAGAATGAATTGGCCTAATAATTTTTCATCATTTGTTATTATTTGTTACAATTGTTCACAATTTTAATAATTTTTCTCTTATATTCTTTAACAGACTTATTTTGTAGGTTTAGTGCCAGGGAATCTTACGTTGTTCATGGGCATCAATGAGTCGATTATTTAGGGCATTACTGTAGTGTGAGTATCAGGTCCAGGTATAGCAAGGCACTGGTCTGATGTATTGATGCGGCCAGAGGCTATTAAACTTGAGCGAAGTATGCCATGCCGAGACCCGACGTCGTCCTATTTACAAAATTAAGCATTATCTCATAGTTTTCAGTTCACAGAAATTAGTCCTATGATGCACTTTTAGGTGCGATTGTTAAATTGGATATAAAAATTTGAGACAATGTAAAGCAAACACATAGATAGGTATATGAGTCTTTAATCATCGGATAATACCCAAGTGATGCATACAAATGTAGCGGACCGATGACCTGAGTAACAGTCGTGATGCTCTATGTGAATATAGACGCTAAATATGAACTGAGTAAGCATACTTTGTCGGGGAATCGTGGCGCTTTATATACAATATGGGCTGCATATCAATATCATTGGTGTTTTTGGTAATACACCTCAGGATTGCTTCATTTATTATGGAAATGCCCCACAACCATATTAATTGGTGAGGCTTCATTGTTTGATGATCGGATTTGTGGTAGGACGCGAGGTCATTGGAAGGTCGATGGTATGTTATTCAGGACCATGGTAACTGATATAAATGTCGTTATCTTGTCCTTGAATCAAGCGGTGTGAATCTAGTGCGGGTTCCAGTGGATGTACTATTTGTGTTTTTTAAATAAATTAAATATGAGCTAATTTCAAGAGAACAGACTGTGTATTAGTCATAATGTTAGGATGTTGGGAGATTATGATCAGTATAACTTCAATAACCTTGATATTGTACTTAATTTATGCAAATCAATGTTTGTGTTAAAAATTGTTACTCCCTAAAATAGTGCACTACTTCAGTGTCACACTCTGAACGTAATCTGGACACTTAATTACACATGACCAGGTTGCATCTTCCGCCAGCTTACATTGGGCTAATTTGGGATTAACTTTTGCTAATACGGGATTAATTTGACTTTAGTTCTCATTTATTGGCGATCTGCGCTGCTCTTTCATGCAATATATACCTTCGTGTTATACTCTCGTGTAATGTATGCGAAGACATGAAACAGCCTATGTGCGTCTGAAAACCGATTTGTAAGAGGTGCACTTCGATGAGGCGTGGCGTGTGGTACACTCCAAACGTTATGTTTTGTACATCACAAGAATAAGATTTGACGGGCGGTAACTACCAACGTTTGTTGTTGGCTTCTCTCAACTTCCATACAACGAGACCATCAAGCCAATTTGTTTGCTTTGGTGGTATGTGCTGCAATTCGAGCATTTGTTGCTCAATACATGAGCCACACATTTACTCAACTTATGACCTCCATATATAAGTTGTTCATAATACATCGTGTGAAGTCCTGTGGCTTTGCCCATATACATGGACGTAAGAACACCATCCGCCTCTTTGGCTGACACAGGATAGAGAATAAGTGTGTAAATTAAACTAGAATCAGAATCTCTATAATTGTTGGATACAAGTATGTCAACGCCTGAGTTTACATACTATTCGTAGTACATGGGTAATGTCGAAAGTGTTTGATTCCGAGGAGAATATAAGCATCCATAGTAATATAACCATGCATTTGTGATATCATCCAGATTTCTGATGATAGATCTATTGACGAAGATATCGTCATCTTCAGTTTAGTTTTTTTGCGTCAGTCGCATAGCTCTATATAGTTCGTTAGCTGCCGTCTTACGCTCCCTTCCGTTGTATTTATTTGGTATAAACATATTTATATCTCTAAATCATGCACATTAATAAACAGAGTTGTATAATATATAAAGACAATTATTTTAGAGAATGGGATTTGGCAGAAAGTGTGACGCTTATAATAGCCATTTCCTCCCCATTTTTGGCAAACACGTGTTGTGGTGTCATTACTACTTTTTCATAATATTCTTTTCCCAGTTAAATTTAGTTTTTATGTAAATTTTCCTATCTTATTATCATTGTCAGCCGTCTGGGGCTTAGACTGTCCAACAGCAACCTATAATAATGAGTCACTGTTGGGCAGTCCACGCATCAGATGAACTGAATTGTCACCACCTGTTTGGTTGTGACCTGACCCTTGACCCCACTCGATCAGATTCCAATAATCGTAGCGAAATTAACGGTTCAAGATCAATACAAGAGTGATGCATCGTATATATATACTTGTTACGAGCAACTCCATATGTTCATGCCCGAGAACCGAATATGAGATATGAGATATTTTCTCGTTTACTCGTTTTCTCGTTGTACTGTATATTTGGTCACCTCGGTGTGATACTGTGCTTTTATACATTCGCCTTGTTTCATGTATAGGCAGGAATTGTTATTTATTAATTTTTATTTATTTATACTTATTTAAACTTATTTAAACTTATTTATACAGAGTGCGACTTAGGTAAAGTTCAATTTGAGAATCGTTTAGACAACAATATACATTTGTGAACCCTCAGAAATATATCTATATTCTCTTCCAGTGATAGTTCGCGGTTTCCATGTAACAGGGTTGCTATGTCTGGTCGGGTTATTAACCCTGCGAAGCACCTATTTCGTTTAACAGAGAATCTGCGACAATAAAAAAGAAAAAATGTTCTGCTGATGTATTTAGCTGATGTCTTTTTATTCTGTATATACTTAGCTGTTGTCATACGTTTTGTTCTGTATATACTTAGCTACTGGCATAAGTTATTTTCATTAGTTCATTAGCTTCTATCTTATGTTCATTTTTGTTGCATGTAATTAGCTGATGTCTTAAGTTCTGTTTTGTTGTATATAATTAGCTGATGTCTTAAGTTGTGTTTTGTTGTATATAATTAGTTGCTGTCTTAAGTTGTGTTTTGTTGTATATAATTAGCTGCTATCTTACGTTGTGTTATGTGGTGTGTGTACTTAGCTGTTGTCTCACGTTCTGTTTTGTTGTGTATAATTAGCTGCTGTCTTGCGTAATGTTGTATATAATTATATGCTTTCTTACGTTCTGTTCTGTTGTATATATTTAGCGTCTGTCCTACGTTCTGTTCTGTTGTATAAAATCAGCGTCTGTGTTACGTTCTGTTCTATATAATTAGCGGCTGTCTTACTTTCTGTTATGTTGTATACAATTACCTGCTATCTTACGTTTTGTTACATATAACCAGCTGCGGTCTTACGTTATACTATGTTGTGCACAATTACCATAGTTACTAGACCATGGGGAAAAATCAAAGCTGTCAGTGCTCCGCAACTTTTGAGGTAACGCATAATTTTGGTAAATATTGGAAGTTTATGTGTCCATAAACACATTTCGCAAATGTTCTGGCCTCGGGAGTTGCACACTTTTGACTGGATCAAAAGTTTATCTGAAAAAATATATACCGTCGACGCACGCGGTTCGTTTCGTCGTGATATTCCGTCATTTAAACCGCATTTCATCGATAATATCAAAGGTCGATAAATAACCATTCATTATAAATGGATTATTCCAAACACAATCAACATATTACCAAGAAGTTATACAATTTATAAATCCGATATAGTTTCGAATCATGAAACAGATTAAAGTCGCAACAAACAATACATTTAATGCACGTGCCATTCCGATTCAATTAATTCTGGAAGCGGAAGCGGAACTAAGCGCGCGGCTGTCCGGAAAATTAGTATTACGTCTGCTCTTAACTCGAAACTATTTTTGACTTCATGCGGCACTTTCTCTTTATTCTATTCCGCGACAATGGCAATATAAGTCTATAAGTTTTCAAACACGATGATGATTGTTTGTGGTTGTCGTTATGTTTGCCAGATATTATCTTTTAGAATCAAATATATCCTCAACTTAAGCTATTTATTCATGTGATAATAGTTTGACTCAGTTGAGTAGATTTTTCCATGTGTGAGGTGTTTAAATGTTTAATTGTGTGCTCTGTCCAAAGGTGTGAATTAAGCAGGTCTCAACAATTTGAAGGATATGTCCGTGCCGGTATGTAGTAATATGTACCGTTTATACCCGGATACCTCAAATGCTTAAATCTACAGTGAGTTTAAAATATTTTTATTTTAACCTAAATAATGTACAAAGTTCATGATATTATGATGGAAGATATTGTTTTCTATAACATGATTTGACAGTAAGGATAGTGCTTATCTTAAGCCATCGCCAACACATATGAACTGTTGAATGGTAACCGTTGCACACAGACCTAAATATAATGTACAATTCAACGTATATGAATGTATAAGGCTCAATACAATTATTATTATTATTGTTGTTAATTATAATGTGCTTGACAGCCCACTTCTAACCAAAGCAGGTTTTGGCAGGGTACTTTGGGCCCGATATTACACAGACTTTAATTTTGATGTGTATGTGTTTTTAATTTTGTTCCATGCATAGCCTAAGATCGTATACATCAAGTTAGTGAATAATTTGGCTTGAATCTCTCAGTTGGTTCTATATATTTTTGACTGTTAGCGAATATCTCAATATTTTTGAATAAGGGAAGTTATTTTTTAGATCTACAATTATGTAGGTTCTAGTTCAGTACAACTCTATTATTTTTAATAAGCTATTTGTTCTACTGAACAGTTCGTGTAGGTTCGTGCACATGTGCTATTTGTCCACTATGACGACATGACATATAAATTTGCTGCATACATCACGATACTGACAATTAAAGTCCAGTACACCCACACATGAATTATTATTTTAAAACATGATCGTGATATTCGCTGCAATGTAAATATACCATGCATACTATATATACCACTCTTTGTGGAATAACCCTCATGCAAAACAAAGTACGATCCATGTATCTCACCGTTTATTGGATCATAAATGCAAATCGCGAATGGCGGGGTAATGTCTGGCGATAGTTTTAATCAAAGTCGAGGCACTGCATTGGTCGTAAAGACCGGTGTCATAACTTTGGTAAAATATTCACGTTGGACATTACATTGATATCATACCCGATAGCAGAAGAGAAATGACATTTCACCCAGAAAATATGCTAAAATTATTCCTGTATTTAATTATTCCTATATTTAATTTTTATTTTTAATTGTGTCAGTTAGTTTAATATATGCTTTGTATAGATCGAGATTCGAATATTGTCAGTTATTATCAGTTGGGAAGATTTTGTTTTGAATGGAAAAAAGAAGTTATTTACATTTGTGAAGTTTCAAAGAGTTTGGGAGTTTGGTCGTCATGCACGAAGGGATGTATGCAGTTCTAAGGTGGACTCGACAAACACACGTTACAGCAACGTCCATATCAATGCTTTTGTCTTGTTCTATGCTTGTTTTTATTATTATTTAAGAACACTTTTGGGCTTATCGCATGATTTTTCAGTGACTATTATTGACGGGTGTTAATCATCCAGATTCCTTGAGAACCAAACGTTATTGGATGTTTATGCTTTGGTTCCCATCGCAAACCCATAAAACCGGCATGACATGTTCCACAAAGCCGTAATGTATCTGGTGTTTGAGATAAGTCGACCTTACATTATACTAACTTTTCCACCATCTGTGCCAAGCGCACGGTGGTCATGATATATCCGACATGCAGCCATGCATGCACGAAGCACCCCAACGGAACATCTGCACAATACATATTTTCACCTTAGTTTAAAACAAGCTTGAATATTATGTTGAGGTGTGCCTATATAGAGCTATCTGCATGGAGACAGAATTTGTTCCGAGATATGTATGCATGCACGAGAAAAATAGTAGATGTTATGGAAAAAATATACCATTCGTTCAGTTAAACTGATATGATCGACGTAAAGGCCGGATCTTGAGAACGCTATACTGGCCAAGTATACTTTTAAGAGCGAAATGTCGAAATTATGCAGCCCGATGTTAGTTAAAATTATATATCGACACATAATCATGTTTTTATTAATTTCCTAATTATACCAAAAACATGTACTGACCGTCAAGTCAGTGTAATCCCAGCGTAGATATTCCGTTAAATACACGTAACGTCAATATGAATAACACTATTCAGCGGGTGGAATGCATGTAACGTCGAGAACAGTAAAACTCTTTCAGCGAACGTCGGGCGCCATTCGGGGAATATTCAAAATGATATTATTAGCATAAGTATGCCGTACTGTCTGGTCTTTTTCGCGTTTGTTGAAAGATTGCGACATATTCAATTTAGTTAAATCACCAAATTGCCTGAATGATCTTGAAATAATAAACAGGAAAAAAAACTAATGAACTTGAAATACTAAACAGTAACAATGGTTATATTTTAGAGAGAATATACACGAAAACGGCTAATAAGAACACGTGTTTCTCACGATTATGAAACGCCCGAATCCAGAACAGTTTACATTATATTACAAGAACACAATCTTGCTATGAAAATATAAAGTTCTTGTAGCACCCTAACAGTTGCAGACAAACTTTCTCTAAGCTATTTATATGCTGTATGACGTTATGCCCCGTTGTATATAATTAACTGCTGTCTTACCTTCTGTTCTGTTGTAAGATAAGATGTTTTATTATGTCAATCTAGACGCCTGCACAATCAGTATAATTAAGGTGTACAAGTGCCAGGTACATGTAAACAGTGATTTCTGTAATTACACAACAGATAAATTAATACTTAGAGATGTTTCAAATCAAGACGTGACAGTTACATTTAGTCAATTAGTACTCCGATGATGGAGGATCTTGATTTAAAAAGTCGACCAATAAGGACACATATCTTACTCATGACACTCATCTTCGCAACTCGTTAGCCATATAAACTGGTCTTCATCTTTCAGTCGTGTTGTGTTAGGGTATATGGTATACAGTTCATCTAGGATAGGTTAACGTATTTGAATCAATGGGGGTATTGCAACATAAAATGAAACTCGTTCCCTTGAATCGTTAAACATAATTGACAAGTTATGTCCTGTTCATCAATTCCCAGATAGTGATTGGTTTCAAGTTCAAGTTTGTGGAAACTGGATCGAAGTCCCACCAGAGGGCGTCTTTGGTTAACATTACCCCAAGTAATATATTCTCTAAGCTTAAAATTAAACTTGAATGCTATATACGTCCTCAACTTGTTTCTTTGATCCGGTTTACATAATTATGTCGTATAGGCTAATTACATTAGAATTTTAGTAAAAATAAATCCAACCAAGGACAATTTATTTTTGGATGGATATAATTAGCAAGTTTGTTAACAAGTTCAGTAGATACACTGAAAGCATTCGTGATAAGACTATATCTAGAGCTTTTTAAGGTTTCATAGTAATTTACCATATTATGGAGAACGCTTAACATCGGAGGATATCTACATGTCCCCCATGGTAGGCAAATTAAATGAGTCCTCATAGTACTAAAAAATACTTCCACATATTTAGTTGAATTGTATCAGGTTTAAATGTATCGCATAAGCTGAAAAGGAACATATAGTCAGTTGTCCCGTTGAAGAACTTGTAATTGTTAGAATAACCCCGAATGTCACTGCCGTAAAGTATTACCGGTTTAACTTTGTGATCAAATATGTGGGTAAGAGTTGTCAATTTTGGTATACTGGTGTCGCTAAAGGTTTTAATAGTACACATTTAGATTGTCGAAGTTAGTGCTATGTCCATTATAAATACAATACGTATCTAATTTATTGAGAATTGATTGAATGACCGCCTTAGACTTCAAGAAGATGACCTGGTCGTCGGCATATAGTAAGCAGTTCAAATTAGTTTGTCCCAAACTAATGTATGTAGAACTGTTTTGCACCAGGAAGGTCATTTATAAAAATATTAAACATAGTACGGTTTAGTGAAAACACCCTGTCTCACTCCTACTCAGAGTCAAAATGAGGAGAGAGGTACGCATCATATTTAGCACTTAATGTGTGGATGTTGTACATACATTTATATAATTTATCACTAACTCAAATGGATCTGAATTTGTATAACAACTCCTCGTGTCATACTGTGTCAAATGCATTCCGGAACTCGATAAAACATGTGAATAGCTTTTCGTATTTATTATGTGCATATGTGTCGACAAGAGTCTTCATTACGAACATGTGACCTACCGTTCTCTTCTCCAGACAAAAAAAACCTATTTTTTATTGCAAATTATTCCACGTGATACTAAGAATTTCGAGAGCCTGTTATTAAGTATTCTAGTGAAAAGCTTAGAAAGTGAACTGCTTACTGCAATATCCCGATAATTCCCTTGGTCGCCTCGGCCACATTTTTTGTAGATTCGAGTAATTAGGCTGTATGTCCATGCGCTGGGAAAGATACCTGTAGCTAAAATTCGACTAAAATGTTTGTCAGCGGGTCAATTAGTTTAGGATATGAACTTTAAACAGTTCAGTTATCAAAGAGTCAGGTCCGACACTTTTATTTTATTTTTGAGAGCTTTTATATTAATAATAATTTCTTCAGAGTCGATTGGATAATCAAGTTCAGTAAATATAGCTTGCTCCTCCAAAGCCGGAAATAGTTCTGAAATGTCTACCTTCCCACCAGGTTGTTATAATTTAGTAAGTTGATTAAATATTCTGACCACTCATAAGTAGAGATACTACTCCCTGTGTTATTGTGAGTATCGGCGGCGGTGTATGGCGGGTATATGCATTGACTACACTTTATCTTAAGTTGGTGTGATGAAGTTATCAGGAACATCTACACATCGTTCGCATGCGTTTTTCCTGTTTGTACTGGCCAGAGCAAATATCTGATACGCAGGTAACAAGGTGCATTGGTAATGAATCCATTCCTTGCAATCACCACATGTAGCTTTCACATACGTCTCCGCTTCGGTATCGGTATCTGAAACAGCGTCATGTTCACCAAGGTAGTCCACAGAGTTACCGTCAGGAGTGAAACTAACTGGATAACCAGTTAGTTTGCTTCCGACATATCACCATTTTCCGGTTTTGCGTTCAGTTGCAGCTCCTTGCCACAGAACAAGTCACACTTGTTTCCAAAATATTTTAGGCTTTTAGGTGTACTATTGGATTGGGTGTCTTTTAATGTCCAAACACGAAGAAAAAAATATCACCTGCCAACAGGAAGTTGACAGCTTTGTTGACGTTATTGTAACTTTGTGTTACGTAATTAGGGACCTTGATTGTTTGATGAGTTTAGTATAAACGTTACGTCCTCGGTGTCTATCCCTTGACAGTTGAAATGGGAGTGACTTTTACATAAATCACACAATCCTGTTTCTTTTTAATTTGAATGTTACGAGAATAACAACTTGTTTGTACCGTATTTTTTTGCTTTTCTGTCCCACAATTTACTTCCGTGTTTTAGCCGTTGTAATACACCCAACATTTTCGCGTTCTAAAATAGAGTCTGTCCAGGATAAGATGATGAAATCTCACACGAGTGTGAATACAAATCCATTTACATTTTTGCACACATAGTTCTCGAATTTTTTACTATTCTCTGATGGCAAATTTCACTGGAAACAATATATCTTGTTATATACGTTGTTTCCGTGGAGCTCAACGTTTTACAATCGAACTGACTGTGCTGTCATCAACATGTATTATAAGACAATAATAACATAATTATACTGAATTGTAATTTTATAATATCGTTAACGTAATGTTTCTACGTTCGGTACATGTATACTATGACCATTCCGACGCATATAGGTTACAATCAAACTATAGAGTTATGTAGCTGGCATTGACATAATTTATGGCTGCTGATTGATCGATTCAGCGGGAAAAGAAAACCACGAAATAATTTCTGAATGAATCAACAAGTATCCAACAGCATATTAAATTTGTGCCTGGCTGATCTGAGCCCACTGGTTGACATATATACGGAGCAACTGGTCTAGGTTCCGCTGCTGAAGTGTGACCGAGATCCCTACATGTACACAATAATTATGTATCAAATAGTGGGTGAAATTTCAACAATTTAAAGGATTGTGTCAGTCAGAGTTAAATCCAGACTATTAATTTAGCAACGCGTTCGACAGGCTTAAATATTGCAACACCATTCCTATTACTACATCTATAAATTGCCTTCCGCGGCATTACCCGCAGTATGGCGTCGTGAAAGTGTTTTACGATTGACAGATGTATTTTCTTTTGATTTCTTTTTTGCGAATAACAAATTCGATTCTAATTGTTGTAATTTTTCGTATTTCTAATCGCCGTGCTATGTGTTATTTGCAAATAATGCAATCTTTATACACGCTATTCACTGTATAGTGCTGAACTAGTTATCGTAATATCTCAATATATAAATACGCTTTGAATTAGCCATGTGACTTCTCTCAATATATAAATACGCTTTGAATTAGCCATGTGACATCTCTCAATATATAAATACCGCTTTAAATTAACCATGTGACATCTCTCAATATATAAATACCGCTTTAAATTAGCCATGTGACATCTCTCAATATATAAATACCGCTTTAAATTAGCCATGTGACAGGACCATTCTTAGCTATTTGGCTATATTAAATTATCGATAAAGGAATTCATGTATTGGCTGACACTGACGTAATGTATCCTATACGTAATGGTATTCCCTGCTATAATTATGTTTCAGACTATCGAACCCGTAGCATAATTTCGAGTTCTCCGGCTGAAATACTAGATGTGGGACTGTTGAATCGCGACCGAGGATACTACATGTTCATATATGTGTCATATCGGGGATGAAATGTCGATAATTGATATGATAGCGTCTTCTCTTTCAGGCTCACACTAAACCATGAGGACTGTCGGGACCATATTTTGGCTTGCAATATCTTTTAGTTCGTTGCTTACATCAGCGACACCGGACGCGAACGCAACTGGACACGCATGCGTGTATCTACTGCCTTCGTATGTCAATAACGTCGGTCAAACCGTTCAGGAGGATTTCAAATTTGATAGTGGGTCCATCCCGACAAATTACACCGCTGTAGTGACCAACCTCGAGTTTATTTGTGGGGTAGTATTTAATTCATATCATGAAGTTGTTGTAGGAGAGATTATGGATTGCAAGGATGATTCATTGGGAAAGAATACTTCTGTTATAACCGTTACTGATGGAACCAGGCATAAAAGTGAGCCAAACGTTACTACAGCCAAAGATACATTATCACGGAGCAGGGATTCAATTAGCACTTCCATTACAAACACCGTTACGGAAATGACAACCACGGCTATGACAATGACAAACAATGTAACGATAAAGACAAACACTCTTACGACAAATGTTACAGACGGTAGTTATCGCATAAAACGAAACATAACGTACAGAAACATAAAAGACATGTGTCCCTCGCAAGAACCGATATATTGGCAGCGGGAGGCAGCCGATTGGATTAGACGAATATATCCAAAGGTTCTACTTGTCATCGGTTCCATTGGCAACACACTAGCTTTCGTGACCATCATACGCATGAAGCCAGTGACGTCAACTTCATTACTCATAGCCGTATTAGCCATTAACGACACATGCATGCTGATTATGAAGAATGCATATTTCGAGCTGCTGGCAGCCTATCACAAGCTGAGTAGCCCGTTGTGTGGGTTTATATTCTGGATGGTGGCCGTCACGGGGCTATTTGCCGTCTGCTTAGTCATTTTAATGACGCTTGAACGCTTCGTTGCTGTTTGGTTTCCATTTCGTGCTAAGATAGTTATCACTAAGAGGAGAACAATAATTGCAATGATCGTTGCTTGGGTATTCCTCATGGGGACGAACTCTCACCTTTTGTGGACCATGGTACACGACGGCGGTATGAATTGTGTGATCAATCCTGATTTCGAAAAGTTCTGGGCAGGAGTTGGGACTGTTCTGTATGCGCTTGTGATGTCAGTCATTCCTTGTATGATTTTATTCATTCTCAATATTACAATTATAATCGGAATGCGACGAAGTGAAGCAATGCAAAGGAAAATGAGCGCAAAACAGGAAGATGTGAAGGAGAGAAACCAATCCCGGCAGGTCACTATCATGTTACTGTCGATCAGTTTCGCGTTTTTAATTTTATCGGTACCAATGGTAACATTCAACAGTATCCGGTCAGGATTCGACCCTGAGAAGAAATACGAGTACGCGAAATTGCTTTTCATTGACTCAATAACAAATGTTTTCGCGGACATGAACAACGCAGTCAATTTTTACATGTATTTCCTCACTGGGAGAAAGTTTCGCAAACAGCTATATATAATGTGTGGATGTTGTAGGTCTACAAAACGATCACCGCGGGGAGCAGCGATTGGTATGACATCCGGTTCGACTTCGTCACGCGCAACTAATGTTTCGATGGTTTCGAACTCGAGCTGTAAGGCATCGGCCTCAGTCCAGGCAGCCTAATGCTAAGTCTGAAGCGGAGGACTTTTGAAAAGTATTTTTCTTGTTGTACAATCCTCTTTTTAAATCTCTATGTATTTATATGTGTATTTTATTTGTGTTAAATGTTTGATGTTTTGAAAATAAATATTTGTTTACACCAAGTCTGAAGCGGAGCGCATTGTTGACAGTGCATACATGTAATTGGTGTTGTGATTAACAGCTTCACTTATCCAAACAAGTTACGGAAAACCTGAATTTTAACTGATCTTGTTACAAATTAAAATTCTAGTATTCGTAATTCGGTACATGTATATGTTAGAATGTTTCTGAAAACCATTTTGAAGGTAATGTATATGTATTTTAATCATATACGGACCATTATTACACATTCTCGATTAAAAGATGGATTATCTCTTCGTAAACAAGTTTGAAATATTTTCATGGGTATAATATTATAGTTATGACCCTTGTTCTGAAACGCTTCTATTGATTAATATTAATTAAATTTTGAATATTTTCTTAGATAAAGATGTGTTATCGTTTAGCTAACGACCAGTGGTGGTTACTGTTAACATAGATTGTATTATGCAATTGTGTCATAAAAACGTTAATTAGACTCATAAATCGCGTAATTATGACTCATAAATCTCTTATAACTGTGTAACACAACAATGCAAATAATCGATCTGGGTAATTTGACGTTCGGCGTGCACCAGTGGAAGAACTCTAAGGTCCGAATCGGCATCTCTGGTTTAGACTAGGTTTTATTCTAGACCAGGTTTAACTCCAGTTTAAACTAGGTTTAAGAAGGATTTAAACTTGGTTTTACTGTAGTTAAACTAGGTTTTATGGGAGTAAAACTGGGTTTTAGTGTAGCTAAACCCAGTTTTGCGATAAACTCAGTTTAAATTTGTGGAATTCGATCTCAATTGAAACTAGGTTTTATTGACGTGATAAAGCTATGTTAATATTACCAATTGTTTGTGGTGAATTGGCTATATAGTCATCAGTATAAGCTTCGGTATATATGATTTATACGTACCATACGTCTCGTCTCGAAAATGTACCTTTAAATATACTTTGAAAAAAACATCAAAGTTAAACCACCCTACCCCAGGTTTTACTAAAACCTAGTTTTGTGGGTTTAATTATTCGGTCGATTTTGTTCGCCCAGTATTGATGTTGTTTCTTCGCGTGTATGGGAGTGTTTATTTTGAATTGGGGGAGGCGTTTATGCTTGGGCGTTTGTCACTCAATGTACATGCAGGAGAGTCTTAGTGGAATTCGGGGAGGCGATGTCGGTACTTATGGGATAAATTCTATCAACATATGTCCCAGTGTGGTGGATGATTTCTTGCTATATATGTGTGTCTGCTATTCGCTCGTTCGGATGTCGCTTTGGCGACTGAGAGCATGGAGGGATCGGACTGATCAGTTTGACACGTATACACGAACATGACTTTTGAAACTGATTCCTTATTCACAAAAAGGTCTCTTTCTATAAATTTGACGCATGGGTTGGTGGCCGCCCAAATACCCACCAGAGACACCCCAGCCCTCACCGGGGGAGGGTAACGGCCACCCTGAGGGGGAATGGAGTACGACCATTTTGGAGAACTGTAAGGATTTCGGCCAATTTGATGGTATGGGTGGGTGCGTGGCCCGCCCAAATAACCCATAGAAACACCCCACCCCCAATAACACATAGAAACACGCCACCCCTCACATCCGGGGGGGGGGGTGAACATGGGATATGGACCATTTTCGATACCTGTAAGGGTTTCGGCCGATTTGACGGCATGGGTGGATGGCTCGCTCAAATGTCCCATAGAAACAGCCCACCCCTCAACCCTGGGGGAACCACCCCAGGAGGTGAAAATGGGGTATGGACCATTTTCGAGAACGGTAAGGATTTCGGTCAATTTGACGTCAGGAGTGGGTATCCCGCTCCAACTACCCCCTATAAGCACCCTCACCCGGGGGTACCACCCCGAGGGGGTGAAATGGGGTTTGGACCATTTTCTAGAACGGTGGGTGGCACACCCAAATGCCCCCCCCCCACTAGAAACACCCCAACCCGCACCCCGGGGTCCATACCCGACTTTCGCCCGCTCGGGTAGAACCACCCGCGGTGAGGGTGGGGGTGTTTCTATGGACTATATTTGAGGGCGGGCCGCCCACCAATGCCGTCATATTGGCCGAAAGCCTTACCGTTCTCGATAGCGGTCCATATCCCATTCCAACACCCGGGTGAGGGTGGGGTGTTTCTATGGGGTATTTGGGGCGGGCCACATACACATGCCGTAATATTGACCGACAGAGGCATGTTTTTTTGCGAATAAGGAATAAAATGCTCCATACCCCATTTTCACCCATTAGGGTGGTACCCTCCAGGGATGAGGGTAGGGCGTTTCTAGGGGATATTTGAAGCGGGCACACACACCTGTCGTCAAATTGGCCGAAATCCTTATCGTTCTCGAACATGGTCTAGATGTGAGGGGTGTGTGTTTATGGGGGTTATTTGAGGTACCCTTCCCCGGGGGTGAGGGCTGGGGTGTTTCTATTCGGTATTTGGGCGTACCCCATTTCCACCTCCTCTGGTGGCACCCCCCCCCCCTGTGAAGGGTGGGTGGTGGTGGGTTCTATGGTGTATTTTGATCGGGCCACCCACTCCTGCTGCCAAATTAATTAGCCTAAATCCTTATCGTTCTCGAAAATGGTCCATACCTCAGTTATCCCGGGGTGAGGGGTGATGTTTCTATCGGGTATTTTGGGCGGGCCACCCATTCATGCCGTCAAATTCGCCGAAATCCTTCCCATTCTCGAAAATGGTCCATACCCCATTTTCACCCGTCCGGATGGTACCCCGGGGAGGGATGGTGGTGTTTCTATTGGGTATTTGTGGCGGGCCCCTACCCATGCCATCAATATATATTCATGTTCGTCCATGATATTAGATAATATCTAACCGCTATACAACAGACCGCGCATTCATCGTGATTTCTCAAAGCGCACGGGTTATTCGCCTGATTAGATAGCGACAACAGGTCGCGTGACCGGACAATGCATTGACACGTAACGATAATAAACAGACAGACCACGCCGCCTATCCTTGCAATTGGACAAGTGTGGTCCACAGGTGACACAATCGACCAAATCTATGTCCTCCCAGCGGTGGAGAAAAACTTGGTTTAACTACTAAAACCCAGTTTAAACTGGTAGTTTAAACTAGGTCTAAACTGGAGATGCCGATTCGGACCTAATAATTTATATCGCTAGTTGATATCGCCTGGACGGTCGGTTCTAAACATAGTAAGAAATATATGTCATACTTGATCATCATTATATAACAAAATATTCTAAATAAAATCAATATTAATTGATAGAGGCATTTCCGGACAGGGGTCTTCTGTTCATATTTATTATTTTATACACATGGAACTATTTAATATTTGTTATATTATATAAATAATGAATGGCTTGGAGTTGGCTATGTCAAAATAGTGGTCATCGAGGAGGAATAGTGGACTATTCCTCCTCGAGGACCACTATGTTGGCATAGTCAACGACAAGACATTCATTATTTATTATATTATATCGAACATCGGTATCAATTTCCTCACAATTTCTGTGTCTGATTTTGTCACAATTTTATTTACCGTGAATTTGGGAAATCGGTCTCAGGCATTTGTTTGACGATGGCACGGGAGCATAACTATTGTTATTACATGTATAGTTACATCTAACAGCATCTGTTCATTATTCATGCATTTATTTCTATAAATACGTCATTAGCAAGACATTTTGAAGAACGTTTAGAAAACGGAAAGGAAGTTATAAATAACGTCTACTGACATTACACAATTAGGACTGGTCGCTTGCCAACTAAACAGACAAACTATCAAATACATTGGCTAGCTTTGATCGGACATTTGTGAGACCATTACAATTCACAATCAATCTAATGATATACCGATATTGCAACAAGTATCGTACAAGGTATAGTTTCAGATTAGCCTTATCTTCAGGCGGCAACTCGATTTCGTGAAATGAGTTTGTTACTATAAATAGAAAAAGAATAGTAGGCATGTAGGAATCCTACTGGGGTACTATCATAACATAATATAGCAGTGTGCAGCCAATCAGAATGCGAGAAAGTCACGTGAGATATAATATAAGGAAATAATCCATCTTTATATCAGGAGACAACTTCACATATTTTAGAGTATTCTGGAATACAACATGTAGAAAGAAGGTGAGATATACAGTCTAATAATTCCATATCGCCATAAATGTACAGTTACTGCAAAGCAACAATGCAACGAGTTCCAACTAAAACCATTAATTCACAATACAGGATGCACATGATTTATCAGTTCTCATTATGTTTTAGTTACGCTGAAAGTGTTGTTCGTTGGTTTTTCAAGAGTTATCTATGCTGGAAACGCGCTAACCTACGAGATAACCGTCTGTGGTTTTCCGGGCGCATTTTGTTTAACTGAAATATGTTTATTTCTTATATAGTCCTCTTTCATGGAGGCATCTGCAAATCTTTCATGCTATCCATCAGGGAATGGATCAATAGAATTTTTAAATAAAACGTGCACGGTAAGGCGCATACGGTTATCACATATGTTAGCGCATTTCCAGGATTAAATAACTCTTGAAAAACATACCCGCAGTATGACGTCACGATAGTGTTTTATGATTGAGAGATATTTCCTTTTGGTTTCATTTTCTCGAATAACAAATTCGATTCTAATTGTTGTAATTCTTCGCATTTCTAATCGCCGTCTTATATTATATTGGTAAATGATGGACTCTTTATACACGCTTTTTACTTAATTAGTTATCGTAATCTCTCAATATATAAATATCGTTTTAAATTAGCCATGTGACATCTCTCAATATATAAATACCGTTTCAAATTAGCCATGTGACATCTCTCAATATATAAATACCGTTTTAAATTAGCCATGTGACAGCTCTCAATATATCAATACCGTTTTAAATTAGCCATGTGACATCTCTCAATATATAAATATCGTTTTAAATTAGCCATGTGACATCTCTCAATATATAAATACCGTTTTAAATTAGCCATGTGACATCTCTCAATATATAAATACCGTTTTAAATTAGCCATGTGGCATCTCTCAATATATAAATACCGTTTTAAATTAGCCATGTGACATCTCTCAATATATAAATGCCGTTTTAAATTAGCCATGTGACATCTCTCAATATATAAATATCGTTTTAAATTAGCCATGTGACATCTCTCAATATATAAATACCGTTTCAAATTAGCCATGTGACATCTCTCAATATATAAATACCGTTTTAAATTAGCCATGTGACAGCTCTCAATATATAAATACCGTTTTAAATTAGCCATGTGACATCTCTCAATATATAAATATCGTTTTAAATTAGCCATGTGACATCTCTCAATATATAAATACCGTTTTAAATTAGCCATGTGGCATCTCTCAATATATAAATACCGTTTTAAATTAGCCATGTGACATCTCTCAATATATAAATACCGTTTTAAATTAGCCATGTGACATCTCTCAATATATAAATACCGTTTTAAATTAGCCATGTGACAGCTCTCAATATATAAATACCGTTTTAAATTAGCCATGTGACATCTCTCAATATATAAATATCGTTTTAAATTAGCCATGTGACATCTCTCAATATATAAATACCGTTTTTAATTAGCCATGTGACATATCTCAATATATAAATACCGTTTTAAATTAGCCATGTGACATCTCTCAATATATAAATACCGTTTTAAATTAGCCATGTGACATATCTCAATATATAAATACCGTTTTAAATTAGCCATGTGACATCTCTCAATATATAAATACCGTTTTAAATTAGCCATGTGACATCTCTCAATATATAAATACCGTTTTAAATTAGTCATGTGACATCTCTCAATATATAAATACCGTTTTAAATTAGCCATGTGACATCTCTCAATATATAAATATCGTTTTTAATTAGCCATGTGACATCTCTCAATATATAAATATCGTTTTTAATTAGCCATGTGACATCTCTCAATATATAAATACCGTTTTAAATTAGCCATGTGACAGCTCTCAATATATAAATACCGTTTTAAATTAGCCATGTGACATCTCTCAATATATAAATATCGTTTTAAATTAGCCATGTCACATCTCTCAATATATAAATACCGTTTTTAATTAGCCATGTGACATATCTCAATATATAAATACCGTTTTAAATTAGCCATGTGACATCTCTCAATATATAAATACCGTTTTAAATTAGCCATGTGACATATCTCAATATATAAATACCGTTTTAAATTAGCCATGTGACATCTCTCAATATATAAATACCGTTTTAAATTAGCCATGTGACATCTCTCAATATATAAATACCGTTTTAAATTAGTCATGTGACATCTCTCAATATATAAATACCGTTTTAAATTAGCCATGTGACATCTCTCAATATATAAATATCGTTTTTAATTAGCCATGTGACATCTCTCAATATATAAATACCGTTTTAAATTAGCCATGTGACAGGACATTTATTACGATATTCTTAGCTATTTGGCGAGATAAATTGTCCTGAAGGAATTCCGAACTTTGTTTGGATTGGCTTCAATTTTGTAGCTGAATGTTGTTATTGGCTGATATTGACGTAAGGTTTCGTGTACGTAATGACACTCCCTGCTATTATTATGTTAGACTATCGAACGCGAAGCATAATTTCGAGTTATCTGGCTCACATAGCAGATGTGAGACACTTGGTCTATTTGTCTATCGTACACATTAGACGTGAAAGGGGAAATGTACGGAAATAAATTGGGAAAAGCTGATTTTGTTTTACTATTATTTGGGCCAAAACATCGCGGACGCGTCACGAAAGTCCCCTAAAATCAGAGCTCAGTGTTCTGAGTTACACCATTTTTACATATAAAAAAACTTTTATATTTTTCACAATCATGGAAATAATTGGATGCTGTAACATTTTTTCAGCCGAAACAGATACAAAATGTACAATTATTGTTCAATACACAATTCTCGAATCAGAGACATCAATTCAAAGGAGAAATGTGAATGAATTCCGCAGATATGGATATGAAGTAACATATTTTTTTCATGGCAAACTGTCGTATTCAATGTCAATTTTATGGGGCTTCGCATTACGCAGACGCGAGCAAATTGTTTTTAAAACTGCACAGACATAACTCCTCACTATATTATGCGGAATTAGCAACTGTACCTACGTACGGTGGTAAGTGGTCAATACGTGTATAAACATAACCCTAACCCATAAACTGGACCTTGTCACATTTTGCTCTTCCACTAGTTCAAGCGCTTGGTGTAGAAACCACCACAATTGTGAAAAATGTGATAAAAGCATGAAACTTGACACATAAGTTCCGTATACGCTAATGCTCATTTTCAGATGTGGCGACATTCGCGACAGGTCCTTCTTAGCAACGGATGCTAAGCAACTACCCGGTATCGAAGTAATGCATATGACTGATAAGTTTTAATAAACTAAACTACATCATTTAGCATATTTATGGTGAAAATAATATTAAGTTGTTTGTTCTGACCTGATTTGGCAAATGTGGCAAGTGGCAGCGAGAACAATCTGATAAGAGTAGTCTTGACAAATTAAATTACACCAAGTATCACTTTTATGTTGACCAAAATTATAATTGTTGTTGTTAGTATGGAACTGGCTGAATAAATACCATATATTTCTTACTTATTTGAGTGTTAACTGTTGCTATGGTAATACCATGAATCCAAAAATGCACAGATGACTGATATTATGGTAATTTTAACTAAATTCGTTTTAAGGAGAAAACAGTTATAAATGTTGTTAGTGTGAGCCCAACCAGAGTGCGCTACAAATTTAGCTTCCATATGGGTACACTTATCCGTTATGCTCCATTATCAGTTCAGTTATCGGGAATTCAAAGTGAGAGTTGAAAAGTTGTTGCTTATGTTTAATATTAGGCATGACCATAATAGTTATATAAGCCACGGACCCACACAGCTAGATGTCTAACATAAGTCACCGACCCACTCTATTATATACAAAGAACATGGGGGCAGCCACCAATATGTTAGTCATGGACCTAGCCCACAATAGTTAGGTTAGGACCCATGTCCATACCTATAGACCACGGCCGTAGGGTATGTATAGTCTACGAAACAGGCCGCTACCTGTAAGCCCGTATATATTGGCCTTGGATCCAGACATCTATAGACAAGGCATAAACCATTTAACCATGATGGTTAGGCTGGTTATATCTGGTCACCGAAACAGGCCGCAACGGAGCGATGCCGTATTATAGAAATACAATAGTATACTGTATTGCGATGGACTCAGCCCATTATACATGTATGATATCTAAGCTGCATGGTCAAGGACCATGCCACTGTTACATGGTGCAAATACACAAGTGCCCATATGTAGACCGTATACTCAGATACCATTGACCAAGTCCCATGTATAAAACGTTAGTACATCATGGACCCAGGATCATATAAGTATGCAATTGACGCAGGTCACTATGGAAAGCCCATGTATCCAGGCTGATTTAGTTATGACCTTATCCAACATGATTACCAGGCATTTATATGTAAGACATGAACCCATCCCATGTATATACAGTTACGGGACTGTCTAGGTTATAATTCCAGCCACTGATAAGCATTGACCCATATGAACCCCACGTGTAGTGCAAATACACAGGTGCCTATAGTTATGAACTTATGACATGTACCCAGGTCGATATAGCAAATCCATAGAACCAGGCCTAAATAGTGTATCATCGATCCAGGCCCCTGTCTATGACATGGACACAGTAGTTAAGACACGCCATTGGACGCAGTTCCATATGATATAGATAGGTCATGAACCATGTAACTGTGGGTTGATCATGGACCCATGTGTGCCCATGCCGATAGGAAATTTATCACCGGTTCCTAAAGGTAGTTCATGGTATCTCAGTCTGAAGGACCCATGTCTATGTATTGACATATATGTAGTTATGGCATGGATAAGAAGGACGCACAGTTAGTTCTCACTATACAGCAACTAATATTCCGGATGCTACCACATAAGGATTAACTGTCATGTGGACTGTTTTTATGGAGATGTAACGGTGAGGTAAGTGGACATAACTTGTGTAAAACCCGAAGGGTTTTACATACAAGTTATGTCCACTTACCTCACCGTTACATCTCCATAAAAATAGTCCACATGACATTTAATCCTTATATTTATATACATTTAGCGAAAAAGCCACGTTTGTAAATATATTTAAATCGAAAAGTGTATCGTGACAAGATCAGCCCAAAATACCCAATAGCACCCTTGGCAAAAGTTAATAGGAACAATTTCTCTTCATGTTGAAACCCGATGATGTATTAAGTCAATCCTGCGCGAGTCAAAATGCGCCCAAAGCATTACGCGTTCGTCTTTCCAAACCCAATGACGTATCGATGGTGTTATTAGCTTGGTGTCATGAGGCGTTGCGCATTCACCGAGAAATAACTGCAGCTAGCCACGTGGGCGCCGACCAATCAGAATGCTGGATTTAGTGATGACAACACTTAGTGTGTAAATATACTGTGATGAAGTATTCTGCATGGATGCCATGGTCAAATGTAGTGCGAATGTCGGATTCCAAGGGGTGAGGTGGTATCGACATAAATGTTGGTCAATATGTTCACACGTCTCATTAAAATGTATTATAATAATCGATTTATGGCATATACAATCATACACTTCATACAATGACATTTGGTAATGCAGTATTTGTCAATGTAAGCATACTATGGCACATTATGAAACACTTATATCATGTAAATGGCTAGAAACTTATACCGTATTATGAAACATTTATATCAGTCAAATTACCTGAAACCCACACAAATGGCATGCTTGCAATGGTGGCTATGTCGTTAGCAACCATTACACCAACCATTACCACTCCTGTAAGTAAGAAATATATAGTTTATTTTTCAGTCGAACACACACTAACAACAACTATGATATTTTGATTTCGCCATAAAGTGATAATGACGCAATTTATATTTGTTTGTTAAAACAATCATAATATCAGTCAGCTCTCAGCATTTTTCGCTTTACGATATGTCCCTAACAACCGTTACCGCTCATGCAAGTAAGAAATAAGGTAATTTTCCAGTCAAATCCACACTAACAACAACTAATATTATTGTCACCATCAATATGCTAATGACGTAGCTTAGATTGTTAAAACTGCCATTATATCAATCATATTTGTATTTCTTCGTTGTCCGATAGTAATGCGAATGTCGGATTCCAGGGGGTGAGGTGGTATCGATATAAATGCGGTCAATATGTTTACACGTCTCATTAAAATGTATTATATTAATCGATGTATGGCATATACAATCATACACTTCATACAACGACATTTGGTGATGCATTATTTGTCAATATAAGCATACTATGGCACATTGTGAAACACTTATATCATGTAAATGGCTAGAAACTTATACCGTATTATGAAACATTTATATCAGTCAAATTACCTGAAACCCACACAACTGGCATGCTTTCAATGGTGACTATGTCGTTAGCAACCATTACAACAACCGTTACCACTCCTGCAAATTAAGAAATATATAGTTTTTTTTTCTCAGTCGAACACACACTAACAACTATGAGAATTTTATTTCGCCATAAAGTGATAATGACGCAATTTATATTTGTTTGTTAAAACTATCATAATATCAGTAAGCTCTCAGCATTTTTCGCTTTAGGATATGTCCCTAACAACCGTTACCGCCCAAATAAGGTAATGTTCCAGTAAATCCACACTAACAACAACTAATATTATGTTCACCATCAATATGCTAATGACGTAGCTTAGATTGTTAAAACTGCCATTATATCAATCATATTTGTATTTCTTAGTTGTCGGATAGTAGTGCGAATGTCGGATTCCAGGGGGGTGGGGTGGTATCGACATACATGCGGTCAATATGTTTACACTTCTCATTAAAATGTATTCTAATAATCGATTTATGGCAATATACAATCATAAACTTCATACATGTATGTCATTCTGATAAAAAATAACGAAATAGTCCTGTCAGATTAAAATAGTTTTGTCAATGGTAGATGGTTACCTAGCAACATTTAAACATAAATACGAATCTGGCACATGACAATTTTTGCATCAGTACACAACACAACAACCTTTAGCGATGCATTATTTGTCAATGTAAGCATAATATGGCTCAATGCGAAACCTTATATCATGTAAATGGCCAGAAACTCATACCGTATTATGAAACAGATATATCAGTCAAATTACCAGCAACCCACACATATGGCATGTTTTCAATGGTGGCTATGTCGTTAGCAACCATTACACCCACCGTTACCACTCCTGTAAGTAAGAAATATATAGTTTCAGTCGAACACACACTAACAACTATGAAAATTTTATTTCGCCATAAAATGATAATGACGTAATTTATATTTGTTTGTTAAAACTATCACAATATCAGTCAGCACTCAGCATTTTTCGGTTTAGGATATGTCCCAAACAACCGTTACCACCCATGTAAGTAAGAAATAAGTTAATTTTCTAGTTAAATTCACATTAACAACAACTAATACTCTGTTCATCATAAATATGCTAATGACGTAGCTTAGATTGTTAAAACTGCCATTATATCAATCATATTTGTATTTCTTCGATGTCTGATAGTTTCCTAGCAAACGTTGCTAAGAAATGACCTGCCGCAATGTCTACACATTTGCTAATGATCAATGCTGCATAGAGAACCTACCTATGTACCAAGTGTTGTGGTTTTAGCACCCTTTGCACAATTGTTACACCAAAATGCCTGCACTATTATGTGGTCTATTTTTTCCTTTCAGACACTCGATGCCAGGGCGTACGTTTTAGTAGGTAGTGTTCAGGTTTCAGCTATAACATCTTCAGGATGGTGACGTTTCGATAGAGCTTATCTCTTTCCTTTTCTGAATTAACCTCTGTTCTAGAACCTCATTGTCGCCCTCTGTTGTGAGGAAAATTTTGAATCATTTTTGCGATTGATATGCTCGCTTTGGTAATATAGGCCATCGCAATTACGGAATATCGACTGTTATACTAATCTAGCGACACCTGCTCCACGGTAGACGGGTACGTGTGAAGATTGAGCCCGTAGTTAGCCTACAATTGACTGCCTTCGTCAGATTTTGAACCATTCCGAAAAATCATGATATCTCAAAACGCTCAACAGGAATTTTAGGGGACTTTTGCCATATTCTCCATAAACATCTTATTAATCGATGCAATAAATCAGCTTTCCCAGTTTTTCCCTAGTGAACCCTAATGTGCTTGAACTACTACATGTAGGGTTAACTTTTTGATTCAGTGAATTTCCATGAGTCATCAGTACTCCTTATAATTTAAAACCGAAAATAACATTAAATTTAAAAGTGAAAAAGATGCTTTAAATATTCGTGAACACACGGCAGTTGTAGCACATTCTCTCTCCCTTTCTCCCTCTCTCTCCATGCCTATCTCGCTCGCTCCCTCTCTATCTCGCTCTGTTTCTCTGACCTCAGCAGATTCATCAATTAACTGCGCTTATTAAATTAATCATTATCATGTTATACGTATACTGTCATTCATATCATGTACTTTTCAACTTGGCCTCTTGCCCTACTCCATGTAAGGAGGAGAATAACTCAACATACACGATGACTCGCTTGTTGTTAGATCCTCTTCACCCTCATCTATTCTAAATCATGTCATAAACATCTGTAAAAATATTATACTTGTTATTTGAGGGTAGAAATAAATATTGTTTAAACCAGGGTTAACTGCAGAAGCTCGATAGAGAACACTACATGTTCAAATAATTATTTGTCATATCGGGGATGACATATCGATAATTGATATGTTGCCTCTTCTTTTCCAGGCTTACAGTAAACCATGACGATGGTCGAGACAACATTTTGGCTTGCAATAGCTTTTATTTCGCTTCATACATCAGCGATACCGGATGAAAACGCAACTGGACACGCATGCGTGTATTTACTGCCCACGTATGTCAATAACTTACGTCGATCAATGTTGGAGGATCTCGAATTGTATAGTGGTTACATCCCCATAAATTACACCGCTGTAGTGACCAACCTCGAGTTTATTTGTGGGGAAATATTTAACTCATATCATGAACTTGTTGTAGGAAAGATTATGGGTTGCGCGGGTGATTCATTGAGAAATAACACTTCTGCTACCACAGTTACTGGTGGAACCATGCTTAAGAGCGAGTCAACCGTTACTACAGCCAAAGCAGCATCATGTAGCGGGGATTCGAGCACTTCTATTACAAACACCGATACGGAAATCACAACCACGGTTATGACAATGACAAACACTGTAACGTTAATGACAAACACTGTTACGACATCTGTTACAGACGGTAGTTATCGAATAGAACCAAATATAACGTACACCAACATAAGAGACATGTGTCCCTCGCAAGAACCAATCTATTGGCAGCGAGAGGCATCCACTTGGATCAGAGGAATATATCCAAAGGTTCTCCTGGTATTCGGTTCCATTGGCAACACATTAGCTTTCGTGACCATCATACGCATGAAGCCAGTGACGTCAACTTCATTTATCATAGCCGTATTAGCCATTTCCGACAACTGCGTGCTTATTATGAAGAACACATATTTCGAGCTACTGACAGCCTATCACAAGCTGAGTAGCCCGTTATGTGGGTTTGTATTCTGGATGGTGAGCGCCGTGGGGATCTTTGCCAACTGCTTAGTCGTTTTGATGACGCTTGAACGCTTCGTTGCTGTTTGGTTTCCATTTCGTGCTAAGATAGTTTGCACGAAGAGGAGAACTGTAATTGTAATGATGTCAGCTTGGGTATTCCTCATGGGGTTGAACTCTCATATGATGTGGACCATAGTACACGACGGTGGCATGCATTGTGTGATCAATCCTGATTTCGAAAAGTTCTGGACAGGAATTGGACTTTTTCTGTATGGATTGTGTGCTTCAGTCCTTCCTTGCGTGATTTTATTCATTTGCAATATTGCAATTATTCTCGGACTGCGACGAACTGAAGCTTTGCAAAGGAAAATGAACGCAACACGGGAATGTGTGAAGGAGAAAAACCAATCACGTCAGATCACTGTTATGTTACTGTCGATCAGCTTTGCGTTTTTAATTCTATCGGCACCAATGGCAATATTCAACATTATCCGGTCAAGATTCGATCCTGACAAGAAATACGAGTACGCGAAGTTGCTTTTTATTGACACATTGGTAAATTTGTTCTCGGACATGAACAACGCAGTCAATTTTTACATGTATTTCCTCACTGGACGAAAGTTTCGCAAACAGCTATATATAATGTGTGGATGTTGTAGGTCTACAAAACGATCACCGCGGGGAGCAGCGCTTGGTATGACATCCGGTTCGACTTCGTCACGCGCAACTAATGTTTCGATGGTTTCGAACTCGAGCTATAAGGCATCGGTCCCGGTCGAGACAGCATAGTGTGAAGCGAGACAGCTTAGTGTGAAGCGAGACAGCATAGTGTGAAGCGTAGCGCGTTGTTCACAGTGAATACGTGTAATTGATGTTGTGATTAACCGTTTGACTTATCCAGAAAAGTTATGGAAAACTTGAATTTTAACTGAACTCTTTACAAATTAAACTTCGTAATGCGGTATATTATGTATAGGATAATGGCTGAAAACTGTAAATAATTCAGGGAATGGATCGATCGAGACCGTATGTCGAGATCGTTCCAATCGCTGAAATAATGTTCAGTTTGAAGCTATTATCTGACTTAAAACATGGCCGAGTCCATTTGTTGGATGCATCACCTCTTATCAGAATGGATTAACCCGACATTGGGTCAAGACACCCGAGTTGTACCATGTGTTCGGCCCTATCCGCTCTCTCATTGGCTGCACAGATGGCGTGATATCTTAACCCATTGTCAACTTAACGGACAGGCAGCACACTATTGCATTTCAGTCCGTTGAGTGAACAATACGTATCGACATTGAGCTCCTTCTGCGATAGATTTACGAATATCATCGGGAGTTTTGCCCTTATATTTCGGCATTTGTATTAAATTATTTATGCGGCATATTTCGGATTTTGCGGAGAATTATAAATTTAATGGCAGATTGGTGCGAGTAGTGTGCAAAATCGGAGATTTGGCGATCTTGTAGTTTGAAATCGCGGTTAATACTGAAGATCGACGGACTACATTTGCATGTTAATTACTATATATATATTACATTTTATCGTGAGTGGTACTACAACATGCCACACGGGAACGGAATCAGATTCGAGAAATTTTAACAGTTGCAAATTAAATGCACATTCATGAAACGACATGCCTGGAATTTAAAGTTGTACGCCCCCACCCCGTTTCACCACAACCTGAGTGTCTGTCCAGTCCTGTTCTAGCAATCAATCAGAGCGATGTTGTACTTGACAACAGTTTTCTATAGATAGTTACGTGCATACAATATTGTATCGTACGTGCATGTCATATCGTCCGCAGCAAAATAACCGTTCATTAAATTGGATATATTGAGCGTCCAATATTAAAATAATGAATCGTTGTTTGAAAATAATGTACGATCTCGACAATAGCCATCCACTATCCAATAAACTGGACTCGATGAACAAAGGAGTGACGTCATAGCCATGTTTTAAATATATTTTATCCCTCCATAATTTGAAGAGTATATTTGTGTACTGGTTTGACAAACGATTAACATTAACAGACGAGAAAAAATGATACATATGAGTATAGTTCGCAAGAAATATGCCTGCTTCAAATTCTGCTATATACATGATTTAAAATTCAAAGATGAATCCAGTGGTCATATGGAGCAAATACTTATGGGATAATGGCATTCTTGAGAGCGATTATTGTGTAGCATGTGTTGAATGGTGACAATTTTCAGAAATATAGTAGATAAAATGATATTGGGTATAGTTAGTTGAGAGTTTTTGGAAATATCCAAGTTAACAAAACAAAAAATGTGTCGATCGATGCATACGACTTCATGCTATATTATATGAACAGAAGATCAAAGTAACGATTCCAAACGTAAATTTACTGTAGTCTGTGCAAGATGTCTTCTGCTGTTGCTAGTTGATTAATTAGCATTATATGAACACCGAGTTAGTATATATAACTGTCACTTTAAGGGGGGTCTACGGTACGACTGCAGTTAATACCAGACCCTAGTATGGGGTTAAAGTGAAAGGCTATCCACAGATATACAGTACATCAGATGAGACACCAACAATATTATGTCAGAATGAATGGTCGTCCGTAAGGCATGCCAGACCGTCTGGAGTTCTGCCCAGAAATGCAGACAGACGCTGGTCTAGGCAGAGGTACGCTGCACCACCAAATATGTGAATAATATGGTACCAGATGTCATTTCTCAAGGCATGAACAGATATGCTAACAATTTCCACGATGCGATCGACGGAGGAAAAACGCTAATATACATGCGAATTCAGTGAGATGGTGCACAAATTTGTATTTGTTTAGAGTGGTCAACGCATGATATAAGAAAGAACGTTCATTTTGACTTACATTTGACAAGAATGCATATAATCGATGTACAAATAATGCTTTTGGTGTCTTATTGTGACTTGATCTACTGAGAGAACGAAATACAGTGAGCTTTAGTTTATAAATGTATGATTCCAAAGACATGCAACCCAAGCACCATTGTGCAAAAACATTCATTATGCGTCTTGGAAAGCCTTTCATATGATTCAGACATACTATGCGTGTTCTAGCGAGCTTCTCTTGCTGAGTTATATTTAAATATTATTGAAATTGTACCTTGAGAGGACACGCCAAATGGCCATGTTCTTGCACTTTTATCAGCTTCACAGTGCGTCTCTTTGAAGACCACTATAGCTGTTATAGTGAAACGCCATTTGCCACTGTAACCAACACAAATACGAATTAAATCTAAGAGGACTGTGAGAGTCAAGGACACCAACATCATATCAACATCAGCCGGAGTCGGCGAAGTACAGTTAACCCTTTCAGTGCCAAGTCCGATTTTTGTATCAACCCATATACCCTGTGCCAATGCATTCTCTTATATATGCGAGTCGACCATAGGTCGCCTCGCATATATAAGAGAATGCATTGGCCAAACAATTTTTCATCATTTGTTATTATTTTTTACAATTTGTTTACAATTTTAATATTTTTTTCTTATATTCTTTAACTATTTCAGTGCAAGACTTATTTTGGTGGTGCCCACATCAGAATGGGCAATATAGTATGCCATAGTGTCCTGGGCCCGCAAATAAGTTATCTTCAAGCTCAGAAATAAGATAATTTATGACTGTTTTGTATAGTTACGACTCGTTACGTGTTTGTACCACATTGGTGATAAGATTCCTCCGTGTCTGGTTCCCTGATTTATGGGACACTAATTTGGGCAAAGGCCATCATTTTTAACACATCACTGTATTTCTCATAAGAGTGCATGAATGATTGACCGTGCTTTATAATTTGAAAAGTAGGACATTGACCCATACCCAGTCGAAGCCTTTGCATACACCCAGAAGGCAAGAAATTAGTTTTCTGTTGTTCTCTTTCGCAAATGTTATACACTCATGAACGAAACAAATCCATGTTGTAACGAGCGAACGACAATAGAAGAAGGCATGTAAGTTTCCAAACGATTTAGGATGAGTCTATCAAAGAAATTATAAATATTGGGTAGGATAGTAATAGCTCTATAGCTAAAACTATCTCTCGGTTTACCACCCCGTTTGTATAGGGATACCATGACACCCCGTTTAGCCGCATGAGGTCCATGAGCGTATTCAAACTTGTGTATGAATAAGTACGCATGGCAAACACATTGTGACGTATACCGCCATATATGATGTGTTCACAAGAAATGGAATCGTGGCCACATGCCCTGTTCTTAACAATTCTGATTCAATTACTGGAAATGAAATCAATGACGCATTTGAGAGAATATGATCAGAGGAACATCCTTGAATAAATTGGTTAAAAATTATGTAATGGTGTGAGATTTTAATTAGTGGTCATTAGTTTCGCTGAAAATATCTTTATAGTAAACGGTCCCACTTAGAGATGGATCATCTCTTCATACAAACATTTTTGAAATAATTTCGTGGGTATAAGATAATAAATATGAATTGAAGACCAATGTCCGGAAAAGCTGCTATCAATTTATAATTAATATTGATTTTATTTTGAATATTTTATCATAAAATGAGATGATTAAATGGGACACTGTATTGTTCTATTTTGAGAACAGACCATTCAGGCGAAACGATATAGCGATAGAGATCATTAAGGTGCTTCCATAGCTACATGTATGCTCCGAACGTCAAATGTCCCAGATTGGTTGTTTGCATTGTTTTATTATTACAGAGTTATAAGCGATACTGAGTCTAATTAACGTTTATTTGCGTCAAAATTACACAATATAATTTATGGTCTCTGTTAACAGTAGCTACTGTTTTTCGTTAGCAAAAAACACTTGTTTAGACCAGAAACTATTCGAAATATAATAAATAGTATTCGATAGAAGCATTTCCGGACAGGTATCTTCGATTCATATATTATAAAGATATTATACAATGTTGTGTACAGTATGTGTTTTTCTTGTACGAGTCCAGGTTGTGGTGAAAAGTCAAATTGGACGAGACACGCCAGTGTCGAGTCCAATATGACTTTTCACCACAACCTGAACGAGTACAAGAAAAATTCATACTGTACACAACATTGTATAATGATATTTTTATTATCTATCTGTATGTTTATCCAAATTTTGGGAATAAAACTTTTGTGGTTTTTTTTGGTATTTGTCGGCACTTAATTCTCTATATAAAATCCTGTATATTGATCATCAGAAAGCATGAATTAGAAAAGTAAACACGGAAGTGAGAAAAAAACTCAATGCGGAAGTGAAACTTCTGCTAAAATACATCAGTGTTTCGCGCGCATCACCGATTCATTTCGCAATAGAGTTAATTCGTGACGTCACGGAGTCCCAATAAAAAGTTATATTGTACAGTCGGGAGTCCAATATGACTTTCGGGAGTCCAATATAACTTTTTCTAGGACTATCACGTGGCGGCTTTTGCCCAATCGGAAATGGTGTTAGTTAAGGGATGGATAATAAAATATTTTATACCCCGATAAGTATATACCACGTGTTTATAATGCGATAGACCATCTTTAGTCATCTCATTTTATAATAAAATATTCGAAATAAAATCAGTATTGATTTATAGAAGCGTTTCTGGTCTTCAATTCATATCTATTATTTCAAACCCTCGAAACTATTTTAAAAATTGTTATATGAACAGATATTACATCTTTAAATAGTTTCCTGTGGATTAAATACTATAAAGTTATTATACAATGTTGTGTACAATGTGTTTTTCTAGTACGAGCCCAGATTGTGGTGAAAAGTCATATTGGACGAGACACGCATACTGTACAAAACATTGTATAATTACATTTGTATTAGCCATCTGTATATTTATCCAAAATTTGGAATACAACTTGTGTGCATGGTTATTTTTGGTGTTTGTCGGCTATTGATTTTCTGTAAAAGCCTGCATTTAATCATCAAACAGCATTATTTGGAACAGTAAACACGGAAATAAAAAAAAATTAATGCGGAAGTAAAACGTCAGCTCAATCCAACAGAATATTGCGCACCCATCACAATTTCACCGATTCATTTGGCGAATTACTTCGTGACTCAATCGAGTCCAATATGAGGCCAATATCGGGACTCCGTGTCGTCAAGAAGTAACTCTATTGCCAAATTAATCGGTGAAATTTTCTGGAGTCCAATATGACTTTTCCCCGAATTATTATATGACGGCTTTTGTACAATAGCAATAGTTTAATAATTAAGGATGCATTATAATATCTATTAATCGACTACCCCTGTCCAGAAAAACGCATCTATCGATTAATAATAATCATATTTCGACATTCTCTTATATAAACACACATGTGTTATCGTTTAGTTAACGACCAACAATGGTGATTACTGATATCAGACATTGTGTTGTGTAATTTTGTCATAAACAAACATGAATTAGACTCCTTATCGCTTATAACTAATTAACCCTTTACCCAACAAAACGGCCAAAACCGCCCAAATAAAGCTTCAACAGCCTAAAATATCTTCGGTCTGTCTCAATAACACCTTACAAATATGGATATCATTGGAACCGGTTCATTGACCACATTGTGATGGTTACAGTTATGCCCTGTGCCAATGCATTCTCTTATATATGCGAGTCGACCATAGGTCGCCTCGCATATATAAGAGAATGCATTGGCCTAACAAAAAAATATTCTTAAATATTTTTAAATTTTTATAATATTTTTCTACATTCTTTGACAATTTTATCATTTTTAATATGTGTTAAGCCAATGCATTCTCTTATATATGCGAGGCGACCTATGGTCGACTCGCATATATAAGAGAATGCATTGGCACAGGGCCGTTCTGTTGGGTAAAGGGTTAATACGACAATACAAACAATCGAGCTGGGTAAGTTGACGTCCAGAGTGGACCAATGAAAGAACTCTAATATTGTTATCCAAGTTGATATTGCCATAGCGGTTGGTTCTAAAAAATAATAGTAACAAATATATATATATAAAATCAGTATCAATTGATAGGCGTGTTTCCGGACAGGGGTCTTCTGTTCATATTTATTATTGTATACACATGTAACTATATAATATTTGTTATATAAGGAAATATTATATATATCTGTACATAAGGAGACAATTACACCTATTTAAGAGTGTTCCGGAATATAACATAACTTCAACATTTGAGAACAAAGGTGAGTTATGCAAGTCTTATATTTCAGATCGCCAGAAATGTACAATTATTGCAAAGAAACAATGTCCACAACGAGTTCCAACTAAAACCATAAATTCACAATACAGGATGTACACGATTTATCAGTTCTCAAGAATTATTCTTTTTTCTGATATTGTCCCTTTTGAAGACATTATATAAAAGGATAGAAAAATGTGGATTTTGTTATCTCTAAAACCATTTTACACACTTTTTCATCACATCCTTGAACATTGGGTATGTAATTCAAGAAAAATCTGATTTTTAGTATACTTTTCAAGATTGTTGATGAAATCATATCAAACACTATCAAATTAAACTATGCATGTCTCATTATGAAGCGCAGGCAATCACAAATCAAATAATACCAGTTTGGAGAGGTAACTCCCCTCATTCAGAGTAAAATATTCCAATTACTTCTCACCTTGTTGATTGGTACGTCCGTTACCAATATGGTGAATTATTTTTGGATAACTTAGTCTTATGTTAGAATATTAAAGGCAAACAAAATCCACATTTTTAAAGGAAGGCAGATGAGTCCATCACAGAAACTCAGCCCCTTGTTTGTGTTTAGAATTTGTGAACAAGATCGATGCATCTTAATTTTGGTACGTCCGTTGCCATTCTAAAGTGGTACGTCCGTTACTAAAAAGATATTTTTCATTTTCAAGTGAAATCATTCGGTTTGTACATTTCATATTATCTGCATATATAGCCATGTAAACATTAAGTTGTATTCAGGGTTCCAGACATCAAATTACGACAACAACATTCAAAAGCTTGAACATTGAAATGTTATGAAATAAATGGATATAAACGTGATTTGATATAAAGCAGAATATTGTCTTTCATTGGCTCTTCTTATTTTAAATGTTATTTTATACACTAGAATCTATATAAAAGGTGCCATACGTTCCATAAAAATTAGGAATGGAACCCTGAATACGTTTCTTAAAACGTCACACCAAATAATATTCAGCTCTGCCACTCAAACTGTTGGGAATAAGACTGTTTGATATCTGCTTATGATGTGCACCAAATGCAAAAACTTCAGAACAGTAAACTTACTTGTAATTACTTGTATACAAACTATACAAAGTGTTTCTCATTTGCAAACAGCCTATTTCTGATAGAAAATCCACAAATAATGGGGTAATCAATTCAGAAGGTGCATTTTTTATCAACATTTCAGATAGGTACGTCCGTTACCAAAATAAATGGTACGTCCGTTACCGTGAATCAATTGGTCATCAATGCAGAAACAGTAGTCACTCATGCATGACTGTTTTGTCATCATTAAACAGCCTATTTATGACAGAAAACCCACAAATAATAGGGTAATCATATCAGAAGGTGCATTTTTGTTTCAACATTTCAGAAAGGTACGTCAGTTACTAAAACATGGTACGTCCGTTACCGTGAGTCAAATGGTCACCAACGCAGATATAGTGGTCAATCATGCATGAAATCAGGCTTTTATTATAGAACATCCATCTGTCCACCCTATTTTAGATAAAATGTATGGCTATCTAGAAACACTTCGCAGAGTTTGGGGCTTAAGTGAGACAACCATATGGATTTTAATTTCATTGAGTACGTCCGTTACCGAAGTCTTAATAGCCCATATGATATATAATATCAAACGGGAAGAGAACTATCATACAGCATATGAACAACCTTGGGGTGAGCTTTGAAAACATTCAATTCTGGCAGTGAGGCACTCGACAAATTTCAAAAATGAAAGTGTCAATGACACTGTAGCTCAACTTGGAAAGGGAAAAATTTCATGTGTTACAGTCAATGGAGTGATTAGGTATGTGGAAATTTGAAAGGCCTACTAGTTATGGAAATAGTAAAATCCAAGATGGCTGCTGGCGGTCATGCTTTTTGGCCGAATAACCCCAAAAAGACTCGTTCCCATCTACATGTCATTGTTAACAGCAGTACGACCTGTAGCCCGTGTCAATGGATTTAATTTTGAATTGCAAGATGGCCGCTGGCAGCATTGTTTTTATGCCAAATGACCCCAAAATGACTCGTTCCCATCTACATGTCAGTGTCAACATTCCTGACCAATTTCATAAAGATCAGACCAAAGGTACGACCTGTAGCCCGCGCCAAAGAATTTAGTCATGCAAAGAGTAAATTCCAAGATGGCTGCTGGCGGCCATGTTTTTTTTCCGAATGACCCCAAAACGACTCGTTCCCATCTACATCTCATTGTTAACATCCATGACAAATTTCATGAAGATCTGACGAAAGCTACGATCTGTAGCCCGCGCCAAAGGATTTAGTCATGCAAAGAGTAAAATCCAAGATGGCTGTTGGCGGCCATGTTTGTGAACGAACGATCCCAAAATGACTCGTTCCCATCCACATGTCAATATTAACATCCATGACAAATTTCATGATCAGACAAGCAGTGTGACCTGTAGCCCACGCCAATGGATTGAATTTTGAAATCCAAGATGTTTTTTTTTGCCGAATGACCCCAAAATGACACGTTCCCATCTACATGTCATTGTTAACATCCATGACAAATTTCATGAAGATCTGACCAAAGCTACGACCTGTAGCCCGCGCCAAAGGATTTAGTCATGCAAAGAGTCAAATCCAAGATGGCTGCTGGCGGCCATGTTTTTCGGCCGAATGACCCCAAAACGACTCGTTCCCATCTACATGTCATTGTAAACATCCATGACAAATTTCATGAAGATCTGACCCGCGCCAACGGATTTAGTCATGCACAGAGTAAAATCCAAGATGGCTGCTGACGGCCATGTTTGGCCGAACGACCCCAGAATGACTCGTTCCCATCTACATGTCAATATTAACATCCAGGACAAATTTCATGATGATCAGACAAACAGTACGACCTGTAGCCCGCGCCAATGGATTTAATTTTGAAATCCAAGATGGCCACCAGCGGCCATGTTTTTTGGCCGAATAACCCCAAAATGAATCGTTCCCATCTACATGTCAATGTCAACATTCATGAAAAAATTCATAAAGATCAGACAAAAGGTACGACCGTACCCCGCGCCAAAGGATTTAGTCTTGCAAAGAGTAAAATCCAAGATGGCTGCTGGAGGCCATGTTTTGTGGCCGAACGACCCCAAAATCACTCGTTCCCATCTACATGTCAATATTAACATCCATGACAAATTTCATGATGATCAGATGAACAGTACGACCTGTAGCCCGCGCCAATGGATTGAATTTTGAAATCCAAGATGGTCGCCAGCGGCCGAATGACCACAAAATGACTCGTTCCAATATACATGTCAATGTCAACATTCACGACAAATTCATAAAGATCAGACCAAAGGTACGACCTGTAGCCCGCGCCAAAGGAAATTGTTGACGGACACACGGACGCACACACATACGGACGACGACGCCAAACCATGGCAATAGCTCAAACTTACAAAGTAAGTCGAGCTAAAAATGGATTTGAAATTCAAATTTTCTTCTGAATGGTACGTCCGTTACCGTTGAATTGCCTTGAAAGTGAGTTTTTCAAGCGCTATCTATCCTGGAAACTAACCACTAACTATTCTGGAGCTAACCTACGAGATAACCGCATGCGGCTTTCCGTACGCATTCTGTTTAACTGTAAAATGTTTAATCCTTATAGGCATATTTCATAGAGGAATCTACACATGCTCCATAGCCGTGTACCAGTGAACGGCTC
Organism: Siphonodentalium dalli; assembly: GCA_032622095.1. Classification (NCBI taxonomy): domain Eukaryota; kingdom Metazoa; phylum Mollusca; class Scaphopoda; order Gadilida; family Siphonodentaliidae; genus Siphonodentalium; species Siphonodentalium dalli. Next base: position 27,155,744 of record CP136067.1, read on the forward strand.
AACAGAACTATCAAAGAAAACGTGCGCGGAAAGGCGCAGACGGTTACACATAGTTGAGCCTATTTATAGATAATTCTTGGAGAAAAAAAACACGAAGACAACACCTTTCCCTTTAGTTTCATATCCGTGGACTAAGAAATATTATCCTCACGTAATTCTCTCATAGTTATTCACATAAATACTACATGCGAATATGTAGGATCTCCGCTGTGGATACGATTGTGTGTCGCTAAATCATCCGAGCTTGTAAATGATTTCCCGCATACATCACAAGCAAAAGGCCGTTCTCCGGTGTGGCTTCTTTTATGAGTAAGTACACTACTTGAGTCGGCAAATAATTCCCCACATTCATCACACGAACAAGTGTGAATCTTCTTATGCCTCATCAAACAACCAATTTCCGCGAATGATTCTTCACATGTATCACATTTGTGTGGTCGGTCTCCGGTGCAGATTTTCTTGTGTGCCGTTAAATTGGAAGACGTTGTGAATGATTGTTCACATATATCGCACGAGAATTGGCGATCTTCTGTGTGAATTAGTTTATGCATATTCAGAATACTTGAGCCAGCAAATGCTTTCCCGCATACATCACAAGAATAAGGCTTTTTCCCCGTGTGACTTTCTTTATGCTTCTTCAGAGCAGCCAACTCGGCGAATGATTTAATACATATATCACACTTGTGTGGGCGGTCTATTGTGTGGACTTTTTTGTGTTGTGTTAAAGCGTCCGACCTTATGTATGACTTCCCGCAAATATAGCACGCGTAAGGTCGATATCCAGTGTGGGTTCTTTTATGGTAAGTTAGGGTACTTGATTCTGCAAATGATCTCCAACATACATCACACGAATACGGCTTATCCCCAGTGTGTATTAGCTTATGCCTCTTTAGGCCATCACACCGAACGAATTTTTTACATATATCGCACTTGTTCTTTCCGGCACTTGTGTGGTGTTTCTCGTGTGCCGTTAATTGATTCCGTTTGGCGAATGATTTCCCGCACGTGTCGCATGCGTATGGTCGATCTACAGTGTGAATTTTCTTGTTGGCCGTTAACTTAGAAGACATCTTCAATTATTTGTTCGCATATATCACACTTGCACCATCTATCTCTGTTTGGATCATTAATCTTCTTTGGTATTCCTTATTCAAGAAAGGCCACATGTCTGCCTGTGGATACAGAATATAGTATTTAAAAGTGGTATTAAGAATCACTGAACATCACACACACGGTGTAATTTAAAAGTACACTGGAAGTAACTATATAGACAAGTCCAACACAACTAGGAAGCCTGTGTAACTGTTGTCTGTGTATGTTTTGTGAGTACACCCGAAACAAGAAATTGGTACTTTTGGACACTCGACAAATGATATAAAATAGGTATCGTATAATGACGATACATGTTGGGCGTTTAGTAATTTTGGGAACAATCGTATCGGATCATAATCGTGTACATCTGGTTGATGTAAACACGAAAAGTGATCAATTGGACGCTGCAAAAATAACCACCACGTGCAGAATAGCTCGCGTCGGTAACTCTTTAAACTATATTTTGAATCATGGTTTCAACACGATGGCAACAGTGGTATCATAAATGCATGTATAGACCTCCCATATCGTCGGTGTGCTTCGGAAATGTCGTATAATAAAATTTGCCGCCAAAACTAAATTTTACAGGAGAGCAAAAAAACTAAATAATTCTTCTTCTGTATGACCTACAACAATGTCGTCAGGCATGGAGACTAATTTATAGGCCCTCTATTCAATGGATATCATGGCTTATCGATATACTGCCTTATATGGATATTAGAGCTCATATGACATTTCGGAATTATAAACAGATTATACGACATGTTTACGACAATTCAGATCTATTGTTCGTGAATGTCCGACATATACGACATTTCGACACTATGTCCGAACTATGATGGCTATTAATTATTCACACAATTCACACAATTCCAATGTAGGGAATGCTCTATAAACATTGGATGACAATGAATGTGTGTTTCTGTAACATTTTACGATCATATCAGAATACCGGGGTCCTCAATTAAGCTAAATAATGGTTGTGTACCCACAATGCTGAGATAATGTGATGTTACCAATTCCTATTACATCCAATACGTAATTTAGATATGTCCAATTACACTTAATTATGAAACTAACCAGAATGACAAGTGTATTATATAGCAGACGATGGACAACAACACATAGCCACTGCATGTTCATTATGGGTAATCCCGAAAGCGTGTACACATTCAGATGGGTCATGGTAAATTAGCAGACTGGCGATCATTGGTATTATCCACGCATTCATTATGAATCAGTGGGAATAATTGGAATGACGTTTTGTTCAAAATGAATGAAGTATTAATATTGATATGTTATTGAAACATAATAATAAAAAGAAAATACAAATTTAAACAATACCAATTTAAACAAATAATAATAAAGTATCGATAATCTGACACACACGGAAATCCTTCCTCGTGTCTATGCACTTAAAATTAGTAACATCAGTTTGAAACTATATAATCACAATAACATTGAAAGCATTATATTGCTCATGTCAGTGCTATATTAGCCTATTTTGTTTTAGACATGAGCTAGTCTATCGTAGAATGCATGGTAGTCAGATGGGATTATTTGCTTTAAATCCTGTAAATCTCCGTAAATTTTAGTACATGATCGAAAACTGCTTTAAATTGCATAAAATGTGCCCATTACTCTGACCTTAAACGCAACGGTGTCTATATGAAATGAAACGTTTGGTGGTTTGGTCAGGGCGAATATTGTCGATTAATGAACATATTTTATACGATAAAGCATGATATTTTACGCATGATATATTCTAATTAACTAGTTTACACAAATTACCATCAGAGGGGAATGAATGTTTTCATCTTATTACACAATATTGCGGTCACAAATTAATGGTTGCTAAGGTATACAAATCAGGTACTAATTCCTGTTACATAACGTGTTGTATTACAAAATTGGTTCCTTTAACGGATATATTAGCAATCGTAATCATATAATACACACATGAAATGACTGATTATGAATGAATAAACGTCTAATAAACACACGATTGGTATTATTAGTATCACCAATGCATGGGCTCAAATGAGGGCGTATTTGATTGTCATTCTCAATGTGGCAGTCAAAGTCTTATTGTATATTATTCATTAACTTTACATTTTTATCTCTGGTTACGTCATCTGTTGCAAAAAGCAATTTTTGGGATTTATTGGCACCAGTGGGTAACCACATAACAGCATACTACGTGTAGAAATCAGATAAACATCATAGCGATCGTATATGACAAACATTACCAACCTTGCTGACATTAGACCAGGCGGATACACCAGAAACCCAATTTATATGACTTAAAATAATATTATGCTAAAAGCCTATGTATCCTGTTAATTGAACATCATAAGACTACATGAACAGCACCAACACGTCCACCAACTGGAAGTTATTTGTGCTATGGTTGTATTTACACTGCTGTAGATCTGTATACAGATCTGTATGAAGTCACGTGTCGCGCATTACTGTGATCACAACATAATTACCAATAGTTAACGCGCGCTGATCAGTACTCTGGTAATTGACAATTCATTACGAGTCGTGTCAGTTTAGGCCAGACATAAAAATGGATCAACTATCAGCAGACAACAGCGATTTGGTATGTGCTGCATGTATTTAAAGTGCATCCTTATACCACTTGATAATGGTTCGAAGAAACAATGCAAACGCATAGGAATACATAATAAACAACCGTGTGCACAAATAGAGAGGCACCCATATAGCTTTAGATGGCGATTCCACCAATATTTAGGATTTCAGGTGATCATCTATATATCTATAGGTCTCCTGTTTGACACCATCTGGGCGGTGGCCATTTTGGATCTGTATGGAATGGGTATCCACCCTACAACACCCTTTATTTGACCAAATGTATTAAAAATTCCAACTGATGACAATTCCAATGACAATGTTGGCCAAATGTAGGACAATATTGTTTTCTTAAATTAACTAGCAGTTTTTGACTGGCCACGGGGAGCGACCAGGACACAATCTTTCCAAGTGTTGGAAATTTCCAACCTGACACCCACCCCCATGATAAGGTTGGAAAACTTCCAGCTGATCGATGGCCATTCCAGCCCAAAATTTTGATAAAAAGTAGGATATTCCGAAAACAATACCCCCCCCCCCCCTCCCAATAAAATGTTTGAAAATCAAACTAAAAGATAATTTTCAACCTATCGTTGGTTTGGAAATTACAACTAATGTTGTGTCAGGTATGAAATTTCCAACTGTTGAAAACTTTGACCAAAGTGTCCATTCCCTGTCCGTGTTCAATATTCGAAATACACGGGTTGAAATGACAACGAACACTAAAACACATTCGCCAAGCCCGAGTAACAATTAATCAAAACAGATTTGCCTGTCGCAATGCTTCGGCGATGACCGTGACGTATATCGGACACGATTTTTGCTCACACGAACTAATACCGTTTTATTTCTGTGTGCATTTCTATATCAACCCGTTTACACTAGTCTGCGTGTAGATATGTGTACAGTTCTATAGCAATGTAAATGCACCCTATACCATTAAAGATGACATTCAGTTGATCGTTGATTTGCATTTTCATGATCGTGTCGTGACAGTTTGCCCTCTGTTGTCAGCATCAATGCTCTAATCAGAACAATTTTTATACGTTCTGATAGTGCGTTCTAATATCTTCAAAATGACTCATAAATTATTAATATCCAATTTAAATAAGATAATATGTATGTGAATACCATTTCCACTACCCATAACGATCGGGCGTATATGGGGCGCCATCTCTGCAAATATTCGTTTTCGGAGATATCTCCTTGGATCCAAGCAGATATCTGCTCGCATTATGGATATATCTCCTCGGTTTCAAGGAGATATCTGATTGTAATATGGAGATATCTCCTCGGAAATATTTTCGAGGAGATATCTCCTTGAAACCGAAGAGATATCTCCATAATGCGAGCAGATATCTGCTTGGATCCAAGGAGATATCTCCTTGGGTCCAAGCAGATATCTGCTCGCATTACTGAGATATCTGCTTGAAATATGTTCAAGGAGATATCTCCTTGGATCCAAGCAGATATCTGCTCGCATTATGGAGATATCAGCTTGAAATATATTTCAAGGAGATATCTCCATATTCCGAGCATGATATCTGCTTGGATGTATTTCGATCATAGATATATGTACTGTGGAGAAATCATTAATATTTCATGGCCGCGGTTTTCCAAGCAGATATCTCCATAATCCAAGCAGATATCTGCTAGGAATATTTTCAAGGAGATATCTGCTTGGAATATGGAGATATCTCATTGGGTCCAAGGAGATATCTTGTTGAAAACTATTTCAAGGAGATATCTCCATAATCCGAGCAGATATCTGCTTGGATTATGGATATATCTCCTCTGTTTCAAGGAGATATCTCGATGGAAATATTTCAAGCAGATATCTCGTAGTTGCGAGGAGATAACTCCTAGGATCCAAGGAGATATCTCCATAATCCAAGCAGATATCTCCTTGGATCCAAGGAGATATCCCCATAATGGACCATATTCCAAGCAAATATCTGCTAGGAATTGCAATTCCAAGAAGATATCTCCTCGAAACCGAGGAGATATCTCCGAATTACGAGGAGATATCTCCGAAAACGAATATTTGCAGGGATGGCGCCCCATTGGCGTAAACATAAAATTTACAAGATATTTCGTGAACGGTATAATGTTATATTAGGCTATATACAAATAATAAATATGTTGAATAGTGGGGTGCTGGTGCATGGGAGCATGGGAACACGTTCAACCTGATCCGCCATGACTGGCTATGAAAGCTATAAACTGAAAATATGAGAATTATTGATCTAAATGAATATATACATAAACACAATTGGACAATTAGGCTGGATTTGTTAATGGTGGTGTATATATACACATGTTGGGCTTGCAATTATGATTAATAATCACAGATTTTAAGTTCTAGTCGTGGGATTGGTCGCTTTCAAACGATGTTTGGTCGCTTTCAAATGATGGAACGTAATTCCGAAATGACGTATAACACCATGCGGTCAACAAATATAATTCAGAAATGTCGTATAACTTATACGACATTTCGGAAGCACAAGAAATTGACCAATAAAAAAAATGCATAATAAGAACACGTCATAAATTTGTTCTAGGATGGGCTTTCTAGCCAGGATTGAATTTTTGCCGCTGTAATCGATGACGTAGAATCCGATTCTGCAATAAAAATATTTCGCGCCAAAATGACAAAAATCGCAGTATACGACATTTCCGAAGCACACCGACGATATACAAATTCCCATGGTTTACTATACATTTTGGTAAGCCAAAACATATGGTATGTAATTACAACAAACATAGACTACCTTAGATGCACTATAATAAAATATGTAAAACTTTTATAAGGGTGGGCCTATATATTTGCATTTAACGACGCATAAGTTGAAAATATAATGAATACTACGCGATTGAATTCTTATGAAAAAGATGTTTAAAATTAATGAATCGACCGGCAGCTTGCCATTATATTGGAAATTATCATGGGATAACTATGGTAGCACTATGGTGTCCATGTTTTACTGTAGCAAAATTGTGTCATTGTATTTATTAAGGCTATCCGACAAAATGTTCTATCTACGATAACATCACTACAGTAATACTTGATTTACCTTACTATATTGCATTACTCAAGTAAAACTGTATTAGTACTACAAAAATACTATAGCAAAAATAATAGCATCAAAAGATGGATTGTCTCTTTAAATAACCAATTTGAAATAGTTGCGTTGGTATAATATATTAAATATGAACTGAAAACCCCTGTCCGGAAAGGCTTCTATCAATTAATGTTGATTTTATTTAGAATATGTTATTGGGACCGTTTATTTGTCTATTTTTAGAATAGACCATTCGGATAATACGATATAGCGATATAGAACATTAGTCTATTCATATGGCTAGGTACCGAACGTCAAATGTCCCAGATTGATTTATTGTATTGTTTATTACATAGTTATATAAGCTATAATGAGTATAATTAACGTTTATTTGTGACAAAATTACACAATAAAATGTCTGGTCTCTGTTAACAGTAACAACTATTGTTCGTTATATAAACAACCACACATTTTTAGACCAGAACAAATTCGAAATAAAATTAATATAAAATGTCGGCCGACCATAGTTTCCCCCGACAACTTAGCAAGTCGATGCCGCTTTGTTGAAATGTTCTAAGACGAAAGGGTTAATAATTCCGTAAAAAAAATAATTTTCCGGTCATCTATATACATGTTGCATATCTCCAATATGTGGGTAACAATACTCTGAAGTTTCAAATATCTACCATCAAAACTGTAGAAGGAGTTGATTACACCATGAAGGTACCCTCATACAGAACATTATACAAAAATATTTCAAAGTCGAAAGGCCCATAACTCATTAGATCAAACTCAAATTCGAACTTGACCTGTATTTTGATATGAACGATCCACAGGAAAAACTAAATTTCCGATTAAACAATCCAAACTTGAGTTATCATCCGGAAATCAAAGAAAAAAACAAGAAAAATTGAATTTTCTAAATCGAAAAGCCCATAACTCTGAGAAAAATCATCGGATCAAACTCAAATTCGAACTTGACCTGTATTCTGATATCAATGACTCACAAAAAAACGTGATTTTTAATTGAACACTCCAACCTTGAGTTATCATCCGGAAACCAAAGAAAAAGGAAGAAAAGTAAAAAAAAAAGTCCATAACTCTAAGAAAAATCGTCAGATCAAACTCGAATTCGAACTCAACCTGTATCTGTATATGACTGATCCACATAAAAAAATGTATTTCCAATTAAAGGATCTAAACTTGAGATATCATCCGAAAATTAAAAAGTGAGAAATTTTCTAAGTAAAAAAAAAAATGGAAAAAAAGGGAAATAACTCCAAAAAAGAACATCGGATCAAACCCAGAATTGCAGAGCACATGTATTCTTGGTTGAGACACCTACATACCAAGTTTCAATCAACTTATATCTCCGAACGACGGGCGGACGCACGGAGCTGATTACAGTAGTCCCACGAAAACAAATTTACGGGGGAAAATTAATCGATAGAAGCATTTCCGGACAGGAGTCTTCGATTCCGATCTAATATTTTATACCCTGGTAACTATATACCGGCATTACATGTTTACAAAGAGTTAATCTACGTTAATAATTTGGAAACACAAACATTATTAGAAGGTTCAAAACCACTTCCCTTGGGATGTCGTGCACATTATAATGAAACGATAACAATAATAATTGTATTTATCAATATACATTCACATACATCTAATTGTGGATTCTATTTTTTGTCTGACTTTCGGGAGTCCAATATGACTTTTTCCATGACTATCAACGTGGCGGCTCTTGCCCAATCGGAAATGGTGTTAGTTAAGGGATGGATAATAAATGGTGTTAGTTAAGGGATGGATAATAAATGGTGTTAGTTAAGGGATGGATAATAAATGGTGTTAGTTAAGGGATAGATAATAAATGGTGTTAGTTAAGGGATGGATAATAAATGGTGTTAGTTAAGGGATGGATAATAAAATATTTTATACCCGGATAATTATATACCACGTGTTTACAATGCGATATACCATCTTTAGTCATCTCATTTTATAATAAAATATTCGAAATAAATTCAGTATTAATTTATAGAAGCGTTTCTGGTCTTCAATTCATATCTATTATTTCAAACCCTCGAAACTATTTTTAAAATTGTTATATGAACAGATATTATATCTTTAAATAGCTTCCTGTGGATTAAATACTATAAAGTTATTATACAATGTTGTGTATAATGTGTTTTTCTAGTACAGTCCAGATTGTGGTGAAAAGTCATATTGGACGAGACACGCATACTGTACACAACATTGTATAATTACATTTGTATTAGCCATCTGTATGTTTATCCAAATATTTGGAATACAACTTGTGTGTATGGTTATTTGTGGTGTTTTTCGGCTATTGATTTTCTGTAAAAGCCTGCATTTAATCATCAGACAGCATGATTTGGAACAGTAAACACGGAAATGAAAAGAAAAAAAATGCGGCAGTAAAACGCCAGCTCAATCCACCAGAATATTGCGCACCCATCACAATTTCACCGATTCATTTGGCGAATTACTTCGTGACTCAATCAACTCCAATATGAGGCCAATATCGGGACTCCGTGTCGTCAAGAAGTAACTCTATTGCCAAATTAATCGGTGAAATTTTCGGGAGTCCAATATGACTTTCCCCCGGATTATTATATGACGGCTTTTGTACATTAGAAATAGTTTAATAATTAAGGATGGATTATAATATCTATTAATCGGCTACCCCTGTCCAGAAAAACGCATCTATCGATTAATAATAATCATATTTCGACATTCTCTTATGTAAACACACAGGTGTTATCGTTTAGTTAACGACCAAGACAATGGTGGTTACTGAGATCAGACCTTGTGTTGTGTAATTTTGTCATAAACAAACATGAATTAGATTCATTATCGCTTATAACTATTTAACCCTTTACCCAACAAAACGGCCAAAAACGCCCAAATAAAGCTTCAACAGCCTAAAATATCTTCGGTCTGTCTCAATAACACCTTACAAATATGGATATCATTGGAACCGGTTCATTGACCACATTGTGATGGTTACAGTTATGCCCTGTGCCAATGCATTCTCTTATATATGCGAGTCGACCATAGGTCGCCTCGCATATATAATAGAATGCATTGGCCTAAAAAAAAAAAAATCTTAAATATTTTTAAATTTTTATAATATTTTTCTACATTCTTTGACAATTTTATCATTTTTAATATGTGTTAAGCCAGTGCATTCTCTTATATATGCGAGTCGACCATAGGTCGCCTCGCATATATAAGAGAATGCATTGGCACAGGGCCGTTCTGTTGGGTAAAGGGTTAATACGACAATACAAACAATCGAGCTGGGTAAGTTGACGACCAGAGTGGACCAATGAAAGAACTCTAATAATTGTTATACAAGTTGATATTGCCATAGCGGTTGGTTCTAAAAAAAATAGTAACAAATATATGTCATACGTGATCATCATTATATAAGAAAATATTCGAAATAAAATCAATATCAATTGATAGGCGTGTTTCCTGGCAGGGGTCTTCTGTTCATATTTATTATTGTAAACACATGGAACTATATAATATTTGTTATATAAGGAAATTTTATATATCTGTACATAAGGAGACAATTACACCTATTTAAGAGTGTTCCGGAATATAACATAACTTCAACATTTGAGAACAAAGGTGAGTTATGCAAGTCTTATATTTCAGATTGCCAGAAATGTACAATTATTGCAAAGAAACAATGTCCACAACGAGTTCCAACTAAAACCATAAATTCACAATACAGGATGTACACGATTTATCAGTTCTCAATATGTTTTAGTTTCGCTGAAGGGCAAATGTAGGAGAGAAAAAAAAGCAAAAATTTTAAAAGAATTATTCTTTTTTTCTGATATTGTCCCGTTTGAAGACATTATATAAAAGGATAGAACAATGTGGATTTTGTTATCTCTAAAACCATTTTACACACTTTTTCACATCCTTGAACATTGGGTATGTAATTCAAGAAAAATCTGATTTTTAGTATACTTTTCAAGATTGTTGATGAAATCATATCAAACACTATCAAAGTAAACTATGCATGTCTCATTATGAAGCGCAGGCAATCACAAATCAAATAATACCAGTTTGGAGAGGTAACTCCCCTCATTCAGAGTAAAATATTCCAATTACTTCTCACCTTGTTGATTGGTACGTCTGTTACCAATATGGTGAATTATTTTTGGATAACTTAGTCTTAGGTTAGAATATTAAAGGCAAAATCCACATTTTTAAAGGAAGGCAGATGAGCCCATCACAGAAACTCAGCCCCTTGTTTGTGTTTAGAATTTGTGAACAAGATCGATGCATCTTAATTTTGGTACGTCCGTTACCATTCTAAAGTGGTACGTCCGTTACCAAAAAGATATTTTTAATTTTCAAGTGGAATCATTCGGTTTGTTCATTTCATATTATCTGCATATATAGCCATGTAAACATTAAGTTGTATTCAGGGTTCCAGTCATCAAATTACGACAACATTCAAAAGCTTGAACATTGAAATGTTATGAAATAATTGTATATAAATTTGAGACTTCCGTATATTTGTCCTTTATAGAACCGATACAAGCTGGACCGATCGGGCTCAAACTTCCCATCTAAGGGTAAAAACCCAGGGAATGGTCGTCGTGGCGTTTTGGAGAAGCTCCGACCACCCGTTCTTCACTCCCAGTCACAAAAACGGCACTGCGGGGGTTAATCGCGTTGATAGTTAAAGAGCGTTCCTATCCGCATTGTCGCCGATAAAGAGCGTATGTGCATAATGTAATTATTACGTCTGGGTCCGGGCGTGAGCGTGTAAGACTGTATCCAGACATGAGCGTGTTGGGGAGATTTTGTGTATTGCCAATACGTCGCGTTGGTGATGGGGGTGCACGGTGGGATTTATTTAAATGTCATGTTGGTAACAATATCTGGCCGAGAATTCCTCAGACCTACAGACGAATGCGACCAGCAAATTTCAAAATTGGTCACTTGACCTCCCCCATGAATATCTTCTGGGAAATTCCAGGGAATGCGTTCCCATTATCGGGCCATTGTGTGTGTCGCGGTCACGCAATTTTAACACTTTCGAGGTAAATACACGTGGTTGTGAATTACGTCACGTGGATCCAGGCGGAAGTTAACCTGACCCTTCCGATGCCGCGTACGTTAGTGATACCGGAGTAATAGCGTGCGCGTTATGTTTTTTGACTGACCACAGTGCCCAATCAGCCGAATGCGAACATGTTATCAACTGTTACGGCAGTCCGTGACCCACGGCAGTCAATTGCCGTGGTGAATGTGTGTCCTTTATAGACTCGACCCGATTGAGCTCAGACTTGCTACCTACGGGTTAAATTGTGAACCCGACCTGACCTTGACAATGATCAATTCAAGGTCAAATCGGGTAAAACTGGCGGATTTCGACGAAATTTTACACCTAGGTGCAGCATACGTGTCTCGGAAACTGTTGCGATTGCTTTTTCGAACAAAGCCACCAGACGAAACGCGCCACTGGCGGGCTAACCTGCTAGTCTATACTATATATTTTGAGACTTCGTATATATATATGTACTTCATAGAATCGAAAACGGTTCGCTCGATTGAGTTCAAACTTCCCATCTAAATGTAAAAACACACGGGAATCGTCGTCGCGGCGTTTTGGAGAAGCTCAGAGCACGCGTTCTCCACTCTCAAAATCACCGCAAAGGCACGGCGTGGGTTAATCAAGTGATTATTTAATGAGCGTTTGTTTTTGACGCATCTCTATAAAGAGCGTCTGTTTGCCATTCAACGTTATTTGCATCTGCAGAGAGATATACGGAACATACATTAAATTTAAAAAACATTTGTTTCTGACCAACCCTGCGAGCACGGATGGCGCGCTTTGTTTTTACAGTATATAGTTATATACCGAAATCATCCCAGATAATCACGAATATAGCATCAGATTTCTCCCCAGATATACCGTTATAAAGCTACTGGAATCTGCCAATCTACGGGAAATTCCAGGGAATGCCGATTGAGCTCAAACTTGCTACCCACGGGAAGTGTCATATATATGAGTGTGTCCTTTATAGACTCGAACCGATTGAGCTCAAACTTGATAAATAAGAAAATAGCCCCCAAGCCGTAAATATCAACAACAACGATATTACTAAATACACGTTTTCGGCAATGTGAGAGTTTTCGGGGAGCCGTGATGCCAACAACAACGACCCGAAGCCCTGAATGCCAACAACAGATTCAATGCAATGTTATCTATTATGCAGAGAGATTTCACGACATTACGACGGGTGCGGCAGACTCAAAATATTATGCAGACAGATTTCCCGACGGGAAGCGTTTGTTTTAAATTCAATGCAATGTTATCGTAGAGAGATTTCACGAAACAAAGAATGCGTTGTCTGTCGTTCCTAGGAAGGGGGGATTTCTACGGGTAATTTTTTCCGCCAGAAACAAAAAAAAATACAATTTAATTAAAACAATTTAAAATTAAAAAAAATTAACAATAAAAAAACAATTCAGAAACAAAATATATTAAATTTAAAAAACATTAAATTCATATTCAAAAATGTCATGTTTCTGAAACAAAGCCATGGGACGAATGCCGCCAGTGGCGGGCGAACCTGCTAGTCTACTATATAATTTGGGACTTCGTATATATATTTGTCCTCTATAGACTCGAAAACGGCTGGACCGATTGAGCTCAAACTTCCTATATAGGGGTAAAATCTCACGGGAAATGTCATTGAATCATCCGCGAGCCCGTGCGACGTGACCTTGACCTTCAAACCCATGACCTTGAACTCATATCTCGGGATCCGCTGAGCCGATTTGCACCGAGTTTGGTGGAAACGGCTAGTTTGAGGCGCTGAGAAATTTCGTCATACCCGGATGCCCGTGCGGTGTGACATTGACCTTTCAAATGACCTTGAACCCGAATCTCTGAATCCGTTGGGGCGATTTCCACCATTTTGGGGTGTTGGTGTAGTTTGACCCGAGGAGTAACATGGGCCCATCCGTTTGCCCATGCGGCGTGACATTGACCTTCAAATGACCTTGATCTCGGGATCCGCTGAGCCTATTTCCAGTTTCGGACGATTGCCGCCAGTGGCGGGCTAACCTGCTAGTTTGATATAAAGCAGAATATTGTCTTTCATTGGCTCTTCTTATTTTAAATGTTATTTTATACACTAGAATCTAAATAAAATGTGCCATATTAGGGATGGAACCCTGAATACGTTGCTTAAAATGTCACACTAAATAATATTCAGCTCTGCCACTCAAACTGTTGGGAATAAGACTGTTTGATATCTGCTTATGATGTGCATCAAATGCAAAAACTTCAGAACAGTAAACTTACTTGTAATTACTTGTGTACAAACTATACAAAGTGTTTCTCATTTACAAACAGCCTATTTCTGATAGAAAATCCACAAATAATGGGGTAATCAATTCAGAAGGTGCATTATCAACATTTCAGAAAGGTACGTCCGTTACCAAAATAAATGGTACGTCCGTTACCGTGAATCAATTGGTCATCAATGCAGAAACAGTAGTCACTCGTGCATGACTGTTTTGTCATCATTAAACAGCCTATTTATGACAGAAAACCCACAAATAATAGGGTAATCATATCAGAAGATGCATTTTTGTTTCAACATTTCAGAAAGGTACGTCCGTTACCAAAACATGGTACGTCCGTTACCGTGAGTCAAATGGTCACCAACGCAGATATAGTGCACGAAATCAGGCTTTTAATATAGAACATCCATCTGTCCACCCTATTTTAGATAAAATGTATGGCTATCTAGAAATACTTCGCAGAGTTTGGGGCTTAAGTGAGACAACCATATGGATTTTAATTTCATTGAGTACGTCCATTACCGAAGTCTTAATATCCCATATGATCTATAATATCAAACGGGATTAGAACTATCATACATCATATGAACAACCTTGGGATGAGCTTTGAAAACATTCATTTCTGGCAGTGAGACACTCGACCAATTTCAAGAATGAAAGTGTCAATGACACGGTAGCTCAACTTGGAAAGGGAACAATTTCATGTGTTACAGTCAATGGAGTGATTAGGTATGTGGAAAGTTGAAAGGCCTACTAGTTATGGAAATAGTAAAATCCAAGATGGCTGCTGGCGGTCATGTTTTTTGGCCGAATAACCCCAAAAGAACTCGCTCCCATCTACATGTCATTGTTAACAGCAGTACGACCTGTAGCCCGCGCCAATGGATTGAACAATGTCCACAACGAGTTCCAACTAAAACCATAAATTCACAATACAGGATGTACACGATTTATCAGTTCCCAATATGTTTTAGCTTCGCTGAAAGTGTTGTTCGTGGGTTTTTCAAGCGCTATCTATCCTGGAGCTAACCTACGAGATAACCGTATGCGGCTTTCCGTACGCATTTTGTTTAACTGTAAAATGTTTAATCCTTATAGGCATATTTCATAGAGGAATCTACACACGCTCCATAGCCGCGTACCAGTGATCGGCTCAATAGAACTATCAAAGAAAACGTTCGCGGAAAGGCGCAGACGGTTACACATAGTTGAGCGCATTTCTAGATAATTCTTGAAAAACAACACGAAGACAACAACTTTCCCTTTAGTTTCATATCCGTGGACTAAGAAATATTATCCTCAAGTAATTCTCTCATAGTTATTCACATAAATACTACATGCGAATATGTAGGATCTCCACTGTGGATATGATTGTGTGTCGCTAAATCATCAGAGCTTGTAAATGATTTCCCGCATACGTCACAAGCAAAAGGCCGTTCTCCGGTGTGACATATTTTATGAGTAAGAACACTACTTGAGTCGGCAAATAATTCCCCACATACATCACAGGAACAAGTGTGAATCTTCTTATGCCTCATCAAACAACCAATTTCCACGAATGATTCTTCACATATTACACATTTGTGTGGTCGGTCTCCGGTGCAGATTTTCTTGTGTGCCGTTAAATTGGAAGACGTTGTGAATAATTTTTCACATATATCGCACGCGAATGGGCGGTCTTCTGTGTGAATTATTTTATGCATATTCAAAATACTTGAGCCAGCAAATGCTTTCCCGCATACATCACAAGAATAAGGCTTTTTCCCCGTGTGACTTTCTTTATGCTTCTTCAGAGCATCCAACTCAACGAATGATTTAATACATATATCACACTTGTGTGGGCGGTCTATTGTGTGGACTTTTTTGTGTTGTGTTAAAGCGTCCGACCTTATGTATGACTTCCCGCAAATATAGCACGCGTAAGGTCGATATCCAGTGTGGGTTCTTTTATGGTAAGTTAGGGTACTTGATTCTGCAAATGATCTCCAACATACATCACATGAATACGGCTTATCCCCAGTGTGTATTAGCTTATGCCTCTTTAGGCCATCACACCGAACGAATTTTTTACATATATCGCACTTGTTCTTTCCGGCACTTGTGTGGTGTTTCTCGTGTGCCGTTAATTGATTCCGTTTGGCGAATGATTTCCCGCACGTGTCGCATGCGTATGGTCGATCTACAGTGTGAATTTTCTTGTTGGCCGTTAACTTAGAAGACATCTTCAATTATTTGTTCGCATATATCACACTTGCACCATCTATCTCTGTTTGGATCATTAATCTTCTTTGGTATTCCTTATTCAAGAAAGGCCACATGTCTGCCTGTGGATACAGAATATAGTATTTAAAAGTGGTATTAAGAATCACTAGACACTACGCCGCCCTAATGATCAGCTCAAACTGCCCATTAGGGCGGCTAACGGTTCACTATACCCTGTGTTAAACTATCTATTTCACAACATTTTTCATCTAAACAATGAATGCTAGCCTTATTACCTCACCATATATTTTCTGTCGGTACTCCCCGCCACAAGTTGACGCCAAAAGTTCCCACAATCGGCGCACCTAAATGCTTCTATCAGACATTTGTCATTTGTCACAATACAAATAAGCATGGACCTCCATCTTGTTGTCATCGAGGTCGGCAGTACCGCAGTAAATACATTTCAGACTAAAGTACTGGATAATCAATATTTTCGCATGGGTGGCGGGTTACGATTTTCGTACGCAGAGGTGTTTATTAAAGAGACGTTCTATTTCATTTCTGCAATTAAAGCATATCTCGCAATATCTCAGCTATTGTTCTCCGTCTTCCACCACAGCTCAGCGGTGTTGCTCATTTGTTCTCACCATTTGTAACTAACTGCATACTATTGTCTGATACTTGTAATTATGTCGGTAGGCGTACGCTATTGGTATGTATACACGGGTATTTTGTGTGAACAATAATATTATTTGTTGAATGTTTCTGTTGTTGTTTAGTTGTAGCTGACACTTATTGGTTGGCTGCTACTTAGATCAAACAATCGTTGGCAGTCCTTGAGTCAGGTTGTTTTGCACATTCATGTCTTCTTCCAGTTGTCACATGTTTAACGGAAATATTTGAGTGGTTTCATCATACTGTGCTGTGCCAACAAGGGATCAAAGTGTGAAATGTTCACTGCGAAATTGCCAAAGCTGCACATCATATCAGTTGCACAGTAGAACTTATCGACATTGAAATCAGCAGTAATCATGATGACATTTTTTCACAGAGTAGGCAATTCCGGTCGTGGTTACGATCTAGACTATTTCGTAATATCTTACAACGTATGCAAAATATAAGTTTAAAGACTTAATAACAGGATATATTCACCGATGTAATCAAGATTCAATGTAAATGTAAGATTGGGTATACAGTATAAGCGGTCGGGATTATTCTATTCTCAACCTATCATCTGTTCAGCGATATCACACTTCGGCTATAAATGAGTAATGATTGTATCAGGTTATCCAGTAGTTTGACCTTGTTTTGTTCAGACTTCCCCGCATCGTCACATGATCGTGTGAAGGTCATCAAATCAACAACATGGCAGATGGAAGTCGTGTTTTGTGATGTTGACAAATGACAAATGTCTGATAGAAGCATTTAGGTGCGCCGATTGTGGGAACTTTTGGCGTCAACTTGTGGCGGGGAGTACCGACAGAAAATATATGGTGAGGTAATAAGGCTAGCATTCATTGTTTAGATGAAAAATGTTGTGAAATAGATAGTTGTACACAGGGTATAGGAAGCCGTGCGGCACTAGAAATGATGAAATACATTTCTAGTGCCATCGGGTCTAAGAATCACTGAACATCACACACACGGTGTAATCTAAAATTACACTGGAAGTAACTATATAGACAAGTCCAACACAACTAGGAAGCCTGTGTAACTGTTGTCTGTGTATGTTTTGTGAGTACACCCGAAACAAGAAATTGGTACTTTTGGACACTCGACAAATGATATAAAATAGGTATCGTATAATGACGATACATGTTGGGCGTTTAGTAATTTTGGGAACAATCGTATCGGACCATAATCGTGTACATCTGGTTGATGTAAACACGAAAAGTGATCAATTGGACGCTGCAAAAATAACCACCACGTGCAGAATAGCTCGCGTCGGTAACTCTTTAAACTATATTTTGAATCATGGTTTCAACACGATGGCAACAGTGGTATCATAAATGCATGTATAGACCTCCCATATCGTCGGTGTGCTTCGGAAATGTCGTATAATAAAATTTGCCGCCAAAACTAAATTTTACAGGAGAGCAGAAAACTAAATAATTCTTCTTCTGTATGACCTACAACAATGTCGTCAGGCATGGAGACTAATTTATAGGCCCTCTATTCAATGGATATCATGGCTTATCGATATACTGCCTTATATGGATATTAGAGCTCATACGACATTTCGGAATTATAAACAGATTATACGACATGTTTACGACAATTCAGATCTATTGTTCGTGAATGTCCGACATATACGACATTTCGACACTATGTCCGAACTATGATGGCTATTAATTATTCACACAATTCCAATGTAGGGAATGCTCTATAAACATTGGATGACAATGAATGTGTGTTTCTGTAACATTTTACGATCATATCAGAATACCGGGGTCCTCAATTAAGCTAAATAATGGTTGTGTACCCACAATGCTGAGATAATGTGATGTTACCAATTCCTATTACATCCAATACGTAATTTAGATATGTCCAATTACACTTAATTATGAAACTAACCAGAATGACAAGTGTATTATATAGCAGACGATGGACAACAACACATAGCCACTGCATGTTCATTATGGGTAATCCCGAAAGCGTGTACACATTCAGATGGGTCATGGTAAATTAGCAGACTGGCGATCATTGGTATTATCCACGCATTCATTATGAATCAGTGGGAATAATTGGAATGACGTTTTGTTCAAAATGAATGAAGTATTAATATTGATATGTTATTGAAACATAAAAATAAAAAGAAAATACAAATTTAAACAATACCAATTTAAACAAATAATAATAAAGTATCGATAATCTGACACACACGGAAATCCTTCCTCGTGTCTATGCACTTAAAATTAGTAACATCAGTTTGAAACTATATAATCACAATAACATTGAAAGCATTATATTGCTCATGTCAGTGCTATATTAGCCTATTTTGTTTTAGACATGAGCTAGTCTATCGTAGAATGCATGGTAGTCAGATGGGATTATTTGCTTTAAATCCTGTAAATCTCCGTAAATTTTAGTACATGATCGAAAACTGCTTTAAATTGCATAAAATGTGCCCATTACTCTGACCTTAAACGCAACGGTGTCTATATGAAATGAAACGTTTGGTGGTTTGGTCAGGGCGAATATTGTCGATTAATGAACATATTTTATACGATAAAGCATGATATTTTACGCATGATATATTCTAATTAACTAGTTTACACAAATTACCATCAGAGGGGAATGAATGTTTTCATCTTATTACACAATATTGCGGTCACAAATTAATGGTTGCTAAGGTATACAAATCAGGTACTAATTCCTGTTACATAACGTGTTGTATTACAAAATTGGTTCCTTTAACGGATATATTAGCAATCGTAATCATATAATACACACATGAAATGACTGATTATGAATGAATAAACGTCTAATAAACACACGATTGGTATTATTAGTATCACCAATGCATGGGCTCAAATGAGGGCGTATTTGATTGTCATTCTCAATGTGGCAGTCAAAGTCTTATTGTATATTATTCATTAACTTTACATTTTTATCTCTGGTTACGTCATCTGTTGCAAAAAGCAATTGTTGGGATTTATTGGCACCAGTGGGTAACCACATAACAGCATACTACGTGTAGAAATCAGATAAACATCATAGCGATCGTATATGACAAACATTACCAACCTTGCTGACATTAGACCAGGCGGATACACCAGAAACCCAATTTATATGACTTAAAATAATATTATGCTAAAAACCTATGTATCCTGTTAATTGAACATCATAAGACTACATGAACAGCACCAACACGTCCACCAACTGGAAGTTATTTGTGCTATGGCTGTATTTACACTGCTGTAGATCTGTATACAGATCTGTATGAAGTCACGTGTCGCGCATTACTGTGATCACAACATAATTACCAATAGTTAACGCGCGCTGATCAGTACTCTGGTAATTGACAATTCATTACGAGTCGTGTCAGTTTAGGCCAGACATAAAAATGGATCAACTATCAGCAGACAACAGCGATTTGGTATGTGCTGCATGTATTTAAAGTGCATCCT
Organism: Siphonodentalium dalli; assembly: GCA_032622095.1. Classification (NCBI taxonomy): domain Eukaryota; kingdom Metazoa; phylum Mollusca; class Scaphopoda; order Gadilida; family Siphonodentaliidae; genus Siphonodentalium; species Siphonodentalium dalli. The sequence continues at coordinate 27,176,196 of CP136067.1, forward strand.
TATACCACTTGATAATGGTTCGAAGAAAGAATGCAAACGCATAGGAATACATAATAAACAACCGTGTGCACAAATAGAGAGGCACCCATATAGCTTTAGATGGCGATTCCACCAATATTTAGGTTTTCAGGTGATCATCTATATATCTATAGGTCTCCTGTTTGACACCATCTGGGCGGTGGCCATTTTGGATCTGTATGGAATGGGTATCCACCCTACAACACCCTTTATTTGACCAAATGTATTAAAAATTCCAACTGATGACAATTCCAATGACAATGTTGGCCAAATGTAGGACAATATTGTTTTCTTAAATTAACTAGCAGTTTTTGACTGGCCACGGGGAGCGACCAGGACACAATCTTTCCAAGTGTTGGAAATTTCCAACCTGACACCCACCCCCATGATAAGGTTGGAAAACTTCCAGCTGATCGATGGCCATTCCAGCCCAAAATTTTGATAAAAAGTAGAATATTACGCAAATATTGGTCCGAAAACAATACCCCCCCCCCTCCCAATAAAATGTTTGAAAATCAAACTAAAAGATAATTTTCAACCTATTGTTGGTTTGGAAATTACAACTAATGTTGTGTCAGGTATGAAATTTCCAACTGTTGAAAACTTTGACCAAAGTGTCCATTCCCTGTCCGTGTTCAATATTCGAAATACACGGGTTGAAATGACAACGAACACTAAAACACATTCGCCAAGCCCGAGTAACAATTAATCAAAACAGATTTGCGTGTCGCAATGCTTCGGCGATGACCGTGACGTATATCGGACACGATTTTTGCTCACACGAACTAATACCGTTTTATTTCTGTGTGCATTTCTATATCAACCCGTTTACACTAGTCTGCGTGTAGATATGTGTACAGTTCTATAGCAATGTAAATGCACCCTATACCATTAAAGATGACATTCAGTTGATCGTTGATTTGCATTTTCATGATCGTGTCGTGACAGTTTGCCCTCTGTTGTCAGCATCAATGCTCTAATCAGAACAATTTTTATACGTTCTGATAGTGCGTTCTAATATCTTCAAAATGACTCATAAATTATTAATATCCAATTTAAATAAGATAATATGTATGTGAATACCATTTCCACTACCCATAACGATCGGGCGTATATGGGCGCCATCTCTGCAAATATTCGTTTTCGGAGATATCTCCTTGGATCCAAGCAGATATCTGCTCGCATTATGGATATATCTCCTCGGTTTCAAGGAGATATCTGATTGTAATATGGAGATATCTCCTCGGAAATATTTTCGAGGAGATATCTCCTTGAAACCGAAGAGATATCTCCATAATGCGAGCAGATATCTGCTTGGATCCAAGGAGATATCTCCTTGGGTCCAAGCAGATATCTGCTCGCATTATGGAGATATCTGCTTGAAATATGTTCAAGGAGATATCTCCTTGGATCCAAGCAGATATCTGCTCGCATTATGGAGATATCAGCTTGAAATATATTTCAAGGAGATATCTCCATATTCCGAGCATGATATCTGCTTGGATGTATTTCGATCATAGATATATGTACTGTGGAGAAATCATTAATATTTCATGGCCGCGGTTTTCCAAGCAGATATCTCCATAATCCAAGCAGATATCTGCTAGGAATATTTTCAAGGAGATATCTGCTTGGAATATGGAGATATCTCATTGGGTCCAAGGAGATATCTTGTTGAAAACTATTTCAAGGAGATATCTCCATAATCCGAGCAGATATCTGCTTGGATTATGGATATATCTCCTCTGTTTCAAGGAGATATCTCGTTGGAAATATTTCAAGCAGATATCTCGTAGTTGCGAGGAGATAACTCCTAGGATCCAAGGAGATATCTCCATAATCCAAGCAGATATCTCCTTGGATCCAAGGAGATATCCCCATAATGGACCATATTCCAAGCAAATATCTGCTAGGAATTGCAATTCCAAGAAGATATCTCCTCGAAACCGAGGAGATATCTCCGAATTACGAGGAGATATCTCCGAAAACGAATATTTGCAGGGATGGCGCCCCATTGGCGTAAACATAAAATTTACAAGATATTTCGTGAACGGTATAATGTTATATTAGGCTATATACAAATAATAAATATGTTGAATAGTGGGGTGCTGGGGCATGGGAGCATGGGAACACGTTCAACCTGATCCGCCATGACTGGCTATGAAAGCTATAAACTGAAAATATGAGAATTATTGATCTAAATGAATATATACATAAACACAATTGGACAATTAGGCTGGATTTGTTAATGGTGGTGTATATATACACTTGTTGGGCTTGCAATTATGATTAATAATCACAGATTTTAAGTTCTAGTCGTGGGATTGGTCGCTTTCAAACGATGTTTGGTCGCTTTCAAATGATGGAACGTAATTCCGAAATGACGTATAACACCATGCGGTCAACAAATATAATTCAGAAATGTCGTATAACTTATACGACATTTCGGAAGCACAAGAAATTGACCAATCAAAAAAATGCATAATAAGAACACGTCATAAATTTTTTCTAGGATGGGCTTTCTAGCCAGGATTGAATTTTTCCCGCTGTAATCGATGACGTAGAATCCGATTCTGCAATAAAAATATTTCGCGCCAAAATGACAAAAATCGCAGTATACGACATTTCCGAAGCACACCGACGATATACAAATTCCCATGGTTTACTATACATTTTGGTAAGCCAAAACATATGTTATGTAATTACAACAAACATAGACTACCTTAGATGCACTATAATAAAATATGTAAAACTTTTATAAGGGTGGGCCTATATATTTGCATTTAACGACGCATAAGTTGAAAATATAATGAATACTACGCGATTGAATTCTTATGAAAAAGATGTTTAAAATTAATGAATCGACCGGCAGCTTGCCATTATATTGGAAATTATCATGGGATAACTATGGTAGCACTATGGTGTCCATGTTTTACTGTAGCAAAATTGTGTCATTGTATTTATTAAGGCTATCCGACAAAATGTTCTATCTACGATAACATCACTACAGTAATACTTGATTTACCTTACTATATTGCATTACTCAAGTAAAACTGTATTAGTACTACAAAAATACTATAGCAAAAATAATAGCATCAAAAGATGGATTGTCTCTTTAAATAACCAATTTGAAATAGTTGCGTTGGTATAACATATTAAATATGAACTGAAAACCCCTGTCCGGAAAGGCTTCTATCAATTAATGTTGATTTTATTTAGAATATGTTATTGGGACCGTTTATTTGTCTATTTTTAGAATAGACCATTCGGATAATACGATATAGCGATATAGAACATTAGTCTATTCACATGGCTAGGTACCGAACGTCAAATGTCCCAGATTGATTTATTGTATTGTTTATTACATAGTTATATAAGCTATAATGAGTATAATTAACGTTTATTTGTGACAAAATTACACAATAAAATGTCTGGTCTCTGTTAACAGTAACAACTATTGTTCGTTATATAAACAACCACACATTTTTAGACCAGAACAAATTCGAAATAAAATTAATATAAAATGTCGGCCGACCATAGTTTCCCCCGACAACTTAGCAAGTCGATGCCGCTTTGTTGAAATGTTCTAAGTCGAAAGGGTTAATAATTCCGTAAAAAAAATAATTTTCCGGTCATCTATATACATGTTGCATATCTCCAATATGTGGGTAACAATACTCTGAAGTTTCAAATATCTACCATCAAAACTGTAGAAGGAGTTGATTACACCATGAAGGTACCCTCATACAGAACATTATAAAAAAAAAATTCAAAGTCGAAAGGCCCATAACTCATTAGATCAAACTCAAATTCGAACTTGACCTGTATTTTGATATGAACGATCCACAGAAAAAACTAAATTTCCGATTAAACAATCCAAACTTGAGTTATCATCCGGAAATCAAAGAAAAAAACAAGAAAAATTGAATTTTCTAAATCGAAAAGCCCATAACTCTGAGAAAAATCATCGGATCAAACTCAAATCGAACTTGACCTGTATTCTGATATCAATGACTCACAAAAAAACGTGATTTTTAATTGAACACTCCAACCTTGAGTTATCATCCGGAAACCAAAGAAAAAGGAAGAAAAGTAAAAAAAAAGTCCATAACTCTAAGAAAAATCGACAGATCAAACTCGAATTCGAACTCAACCTGTATCTGTATATGACTGATCCACATAAAAAATGTATTTCCAATTAAAGGATCTAAACTTGAGATATCATCCGAAAAAAAAAAAGTGAGAAATTTTCTCTAAGTAAAAAAAAAATGGAAAAAAAGGGAAATAACTCCAAAAAAGAACATCGGATCAAACCCAGAATTGCAGAGCACATGTATTCTTGGTTGAGACACCTACATACCAAGTTTCAATCAATTTATATCTCCGAATGACGGGCGGACGCACGGAGCTGATTACAGTAGTCCCACGAAAACAAATTTACGGGGGAAAATTAATCGATAGAAGCATTTCCGGACAGGAGTCTTCGATTCCGATCTAATATTTTATACCCTGGTAACTATATACCGGCATTACATGTTTACAAAGAGTTAATCTACGTTAATAATTTGGAAACACAAACATTATTAGAAGGTTCAAAACCACTTCCCTTGGGATGTCGTGCACATTATAATGAAACGATAACAATAATAATTGTATTTATCAATATACATTCACATACATCTAATTGTGGATTCTATTTTTTGTCTGACTTTCGGGAGTCCAATATGACTTTTTCCATGACTATCAACGTGGCGGCTCTTGCCCAATCGGAAATGGTGTTAGTTAAGGGATGGATAATAAATGGTGTTAGTTAAGGGATGGATAATAAATGGTGTTAGTTAAGGGATGGATAATAAATGGTGTTAGTTAAGCCTGTTAAGGGATAGATAATAAATGGTGTTAGTTAAGGGATGGATAATAAATGGTGTTAGTTAAGGGATGGATAATAAAATATTTTATACCCGGATAATTATATACCACGTGTTTACAATGCGATATACCACCTTTAGTCATCTCATTTTATAATAAAATATTCGAAATAAATTCAGTATTAATTTATAGAAGCGTTTCTGGTCTTCAATTCATATCTATTATTTCAAACCCTCGAAACTATTTTAAAAATTGTTATATGAACAGATATTATATCTTTAAATAGCTTTCTGTGGATTAAATACTATAAAGTTATTATACAATGTTGTGTATAATGTGTTTTTCTAGTACAGTCCAGATTGTGGTGAAAAGTCATATTGGACGAGACACGCATACTGTACACAACATTGTATAATTACATTTGTATTAGCCATCTGTATGTTTATCCAAATATTTGGAATACAACTTGTGTGTATGGTTATTTGTGGTGTTTTTCGGCTATTGATTTTCTGTAAAAGCCTGCATTTAATCATCAGACCGTGACAGCATGATTTGGAACAGTAAACACGGAAATGAAAAGAAAAAAAATGCGGCAGTAAAACGCCAGCTCAATCCACCAGAATATTGCGCACCCATCACAATTTCACCGATTCATTTGGCGAATTACTTCGTGACTCAATCAACTCCAATATGAGGCCAATATCGGGACTCCGTGTCGTCAAGAAGTAACTCTATTGCCAAATTAATCGGTGAAATTTTCGGGAGTCCAATATGACTTTCCCCCGGATTATTATATGACGGCTTTTGTACATTAGAAATAGTTTAATAATTAAGGATGGATTATAATATCTATTAATCGGCTACCCCTGTCCAGAAAAACGCATCTATCGATTAATAATAATCATATTTCGACATTCTCTTATGTAAACACACAGGTGTTATCGTTTAGTTAACGACCAAGACAATGGTGGTTACTGAGATCATACCTTGTGTTGTGTAATTTTGTCATAAACAAACATGAATTAGATTCATTATCGCTTATAACTATTTAACCCTTTACCCAACAAAACGGCCAAAAACGCCCAAATAAAGCTTCAACAGCCTAAAATATCTTCGGTCTGTCTCAATAACACCTTACAAATATGGATATCATTGGAACCGGTTCATTGACCACATTGTGATGGTTACAGTTATGCCCTGTGCCAATGCATTCTCTTATATATGCGAGTCGACCATAGGTCGCCTCGCATATATAATAGAATGCATTGGCCTAAAAAAAAAAAAATCTTAAATATTTTTAAATTTTTATAATATTTTTCTACATTCTTTGACAATTTTATCATTTTTAATATGTGTTAAGCCAATGCATTCTCTTATATATGCGAGGCGACCTATGGTCGACTCGCATATATAATAGAATGCATTGGCACAGGGCCGTTCTGTTGGGTAAAGGGTTAATACGACAATACAAACAATCGAGCTGGGTAAGTTGACGTCCAGAGTGGACCAATGAAAGAACTCTAATAATTGTTATACAAGTTGATATTGCCATAGCGGTTGGTTCTAAAAAAAATAGTAACAAATATATGTCATACGTGATCATCATTATATAAGAAAATATTCGAAATAAAATCAATATCAATTGATAGGCGTGTTTCCTGGCAGGGGTCTTCTGTTCATATTTATTATTGTAAACACATGGAACTATATAATATTTGTTATATAAGGAAATTTTATATATCTGTACATAAGGAGACAATTACACCTATTTAAGAGTGTTCCGGAATATAACATAACTTCAACATTTGAGAACAAAGGTGAGTTATGCAAGTCTTATATTTCAGATTGCCAGAAATGTACAATTATTGCAAAGAAACAATGTCCACAACGAGTTCCAACTAAAACCATAAATTCACAATACAGGATGTACACGATTTATCAGTTCTCAATATGTTTTAGTTTCGCTGAAGGGCAATTCCATGTAGGAGAGAAAAAAAAGCAAAATTTTTAAAAGAATTATTCTTTTTTTCTGATATTGTCCCGTTTGAAGACATTATATAAAAGGATAGAACAATGTGGATTTTGTTATCTCTAAAACCATTTTACACACTTTTTCACATCCTTGAACATTGGGTATGTAATTCAAGAAAAATCTGATTTTTAGTATACTTTTCAAGATTGTTGATGAAATCATATCAAACACTATCAAATTAAACTATGCATGTCTCATTATGAAGCGCAGGCAATCACAAATCAAATAATACCAGTTTGGAGAGGTAACTCCCCTCATTCAGAGTAAAATATTCCAATTACTTCTCACCTTGTTGATTGGTACGTCTGTTACCAATATGGTGAATTATTTTTGGATAACTTAGTCTTAGGTTAGAATATTAAAGGCAAAATCCACATTTTTAAAGGAAGGCAGATGAGCCCATCACAGAAACTCAGCCCCTTGTTTGTGTTTAGAATTTGTGAACAAGATCGATGCATCTTAATTTTGGTACGTCCGTTACCATTCTAAAGTGGTACGTCCGTTACCAAAAAGATATTTTTAATTTTCAAGTGGAATCATTCGGTTTGTTCATTTCATATTATCTGCATATATAGCCATGTAAACATTAAGTTGTATTCAGGGTTCCAGTCATCAAATTACGACAACATTCAAAAGCTTGAACATTGAAATGTTATGAAATAATTGTATATAAATTTGAGACTTCCGTATATTTGTCCTTTATAGAACCGAAACAAGCTGGACCGATTGGGCTCAAACTTCCCATCTAAGGGTAAAAACCCAGGGAATGGTCGTCGTGGCGTTTTGGAGAAGCTCCGACCACCCGTTCTTCACTCCCAGTCACAAAAACGGCACTGCGGGGGTTAATCGCGTTGATAGTTAAAGAGCGTTCCTATCCGCATTGTCGCCGATAAAGAGCGTATGTGCATAATGTAATTATTACGTCTGGGTCCGGGCGTGAGCGTGTAAGACTGTATCCAGACATGAGCGTGTTGGGGAGATTTTGTGTATTGCCAATACGTCGCGTTGGTGATGGGGGTGCACGGTGGGATTAATTTAAATGTCATGTTGGTAACAATATCTGGCCGAGAATTCCTCAGACCTACAGACGAATGCGACCAGCAAATTTCAAAATTGGTCACTTGACCTCCCCCATGAATATCTTCTGGGAAATTCCAGGGAATGCGTTCCCATTATCGGGCCATTGTGTGTGTCGCGGTCACGCAATTTTAACACTTTCGAGGTAAATACACGTGGTTGTGAATTACGTCACGTGGATCCAGGCGGAAGTTAACCTGACCCTTCCGATGCCGCGTACGTTAGTGATACCGGAGTTATAGCGTGCGCGTTATGTTTTTTGACTGACCACAGTGCCCAATCAGCCGAATGCGAACATGTTATCAACTGTTACGGCAGTCCGTGGCCCACGGCAGTCAATTGCCGTGGCGAATATGCCACAATGCCGATTGCCTCCGATGTTTATGTAAACAATATAACCTGACTACGACTGTTGTTGAATTTATAGTTGTAAATTTTGGGCTTTGTAAGTGTATACCATCGTGTAATCAATTCAGGATATTCAGGATTCTCTACAATTTTATTTACACTAATTTTATTTTTGACTGGCTAAAACTGCTCCTACGGCAGACTGTCTGTTCATCATTAGCATAATATAAGCTTCCGGTGAGCAAGGCGGGGTACCTTGTTTGTGGGCCCAGGACACTGTGGCATCACCTGCTCATTCTGTATATGGGCTCTATAAAACAATGATACATCGATCCCTTTGGAATGGTGTCCTGCTCTCAAGGGTTCTTTCGGAATATTAGACGTTTGACGATTTTCTGGGTAACCAGGTTTATTTATTTATAAACCACTGATTATTTTAGTTAGTTATTTCTTAGTTCGACCAACTATTTATCCTAATTTACTATTATGTTAAACAATTTTATCCTGTTATCATGATATCATCATAACGATCTATTTGGATTACCAAAATACACGATGAACATGGCCATTATGGTACCAATAAAGCATATATATGTCACTCTAATAACCCAAAAAAGATAATAACGTATATGTTTGGATTATGATCATAAAATTTCATATAACAACGCTATTATAAGCCCACACTAAGTTCAGATACACATGTTACTATAACTTGGGTCCATTTGCTATAACCCTTATTGGTAAATATATGTTTATCCACATTCTAACAGTATAGTTGTTTGTGTGAAAACTAATTTAATTTATCATACTTTCAACGGGCATGCAGATAAAGCATACGGGCAGATAAAGCATGTACATATAATTATGAACAACACACATTCAATATGTATCCCTTTAAATGGCCTTACACGCACCCGATGTGTGACGTCACGGACGGATACGCGTCACACCGGAGCTCGTGAATCGTGACGTATCTCATAACGTCTGCACTTCATACCAGCAGGAATAAGGCCCAGGTAGGCTGTTCATTTTGGGCTCCTTCGCGAATAGAGGATATGTGTTCTTAAATAATTCGCATGTACTGACGAACGGGGATACTACATGGAGGTTACTACATATGTTTATTTTCTGATTACAGGTAAACTAATGTTAATTTATACCACGTTTTTGCTTGTAATTGGGTTTTTACCGGACAAAACAATGTTTTTACTTTGCGCAATTTTGTTGTTATACAACCTATACACTATCAACACAGTTTATAACTATAATATATGTTCGGACATAAATACCGTCGCGATTTTTACAGTGCACTGTTACCATCGCGCGTGATAAAATACCTTTGGCAGTTCGTACTAGTTTGATATTGGAGGAATCAGCAGGCAATTTTCTGGCTTTCAGCGTACAGGCCAAGGATTTGGTCTGTACGGGAGAACTGGTCTGTCCATATGGTCGTGCACTTAACTCCCGAAACCATATATGAAATAACAGATTGCTTTATATCTGTTATAGACCAGAGGTGTACCTGATGAGCTGCTGTGGCCAAACATTTTGTTATAGGACCAACTTTCGGTACAAAAATATGATTTCGGAACGGACTTAGTAAACATTTTCCAAACAATTGATTCCTTCTGTGTTATCAAGCTAGTACGATAAGTCAAAAAATAAACACTCAAATACAGTAAATATGACATGTTTACATAGCTCCACATGTCAACACCACTTTAGAAACAGGGCCCGTTAACCAACAAACCATTTAACTTATGGATGGTTGATTGTATACCTGTATGTGGGATGGCCCACGTTTTTGTCTGCTATCACGATAACAAATTGTATGCATGGGAACTTTGAACACAATCCCAGCCGATGTACCCTATATACATAACTGTTATATAGTCTATATAAAGAGCGTTTACCATATCATATGTATAGGTTTGTAATTTAATTACTTACTGACAACAGCCCTATATATCATGACAAATATAAAATAGACTAGTTGTCGTGTGATATATATATACTTACTACATGTATAGCCAAAGCTACTGCATTACATAAAGAGTGGTTTATCTATGATTTATTTTATACGGGATTTATGGGTACCGCGGTAATCAGACAACGTGACCTCCCTTGGTCAAGGAAACGAAATAACCTTCCACGATAATGTGTGGATAATTCGATAATTGAAAATTTTCAGTGTTGGTATCTTTTAATAAGTATATGAAGTGAAAACATTCATACCCAAGTATGAATGATTATGGTTTGCATATGCGTACATGTTAAACGCACTTATTTTACAAAGTCGGGAACTCCAGGCCCCAAAATATGCAAACAAGTAAACACGCACGTATGCATATAATTTAAATAGCTTTATTTGTTATAAATATTGCGGACTCCAACAGTCCAACTCCATGCACGCATATAATACGCTAATATATATTTAATACAATGTAGGATAACGTTTTGTGGCCGACATTCAATGTCTGCCATTTAGTCAGTCCGCCCGTCCGTCCGTTTGTGTCTGTTTTCCGCGATAGATTTTTATGTCTCACCTGGATGTCATTAGTATGTGTATACCGATATTTAATATGGAAAATACACATATATGATAACGCATGTTGTCTTATCTTGTAAAAATGCTTACTACATGTATCAGCTTTGTTTCCCAGACTGTTAAGCTATACTGCATTATATATAAAGAGTGGTTCATCTATGAGTTATTTATTTTTATACGGGAATTATAGGTAATCAAACAACGGGACCTCCCTTGGTCAAAGAAACGAAATAACCTTCCACGATAGTGTGTGGATTATTCGATAATTAATTGTCTATGTTGATATCTTTTAATGAGTATATGGAGTGAAACATTCATACCCAAGTATGAATGGTTATGGTTTTTATATGCGTACATGATAAACGCACTTGTTTTACAAAGACGGGAACTTCAGGCATCAAAAATACAAGCAGGTAAACACGTACATATATGCATATAATTAAATAGCGTTAATTGTTATAAATATTGCGGACTCCAACAGTCCAACTCATTGCACGCATAAAAGACGCTAATACATATATTTAATACATAATGTAGGATAACGTTTTGTGGCCGACATTCAATGTCTGCCGTTTAGTCAGTCCGGCCGTCCGCCTGTTTGCGTCTGTTTTCCGCGAGAGATTTTTATGTCTCACCTGGATGCCATAATTTGTGTATACTATATTTAATATGTAAAATACGCATATGATAACGCGGAAATATGTAAAATATAGGAATGTATGCGCCCGATGCGATCTCGGTGGATTCCGATAACTCCCGCTAACAACAAGGGCACCTCCGATGTTTATGTAAACAATATAACCTGACTACGACTGTTGTTGAATTTATAGTTGTAAATTTTGGGCTTTGTAAGTGTATACCATCGTGTAATCAATTCAGGATATTCAGGATTCTCTACAATTTTATTTACACTAATTTTATTTTTGACTGGCTAAAACTGCTCCTACGGCAGACTGTCTGTTCATCATTAGCATAATATAAGCTTCCGGTGAGCAAGGCGGGGTACCTTGTTTGTGGGCCCAGGACACTGTGGCATCACCTGCTCATTCTGTATATGGGCTCTATAAAACAATGATACATCGATCCCTTTGGAATGGTGTCCTGCTCTCAAGGGTTCTTTCGGAATATTAGACGTTTGACGATTTTCTGGGTAACCAGGTTTATTTATTTATAAACCACTGATTATTTTAGTTAGTTATTTCTTAGTTCGACCAACTATTTATCCTAATTTACTATTATGTTAAACAATTTTATCCTGTTATCATGATATCATCATAACGATCTATTTGGATTACCAAAATACACGATGAACATGGCCATTATGGTACCAATAAAGCATATATATGTCACTCTAATAACCCAAAAAAGATAATAACGTATATGTTTGGATTATGATCATAAAATTTCATATAACAACGCTATTATAAGCCCACACTAAGTTCAGATACACATGTTATGACTATAACTTGGGTCCATTTGCTATAACCCTTATTGGTAAATATATGTTTATCCACATTCTAACAGTACAGTTGTTTGTGTGAAAACTAATTTAATTTATCATACTTTCAACGGGCATGCAGATAAAGCATACGGGCAGATAAAGCATGTACATATAATTATGAACAACACACATTCAATATGTATCCCTTTAAATGGCCTTACACGCACCCGATGTGTGACGTCACGGACGGATACGCGTCACACCGGAGCTCGTGAATCGTGACGTATCTCATAACGTCTGCACTTCATACCTGCAGGAATAAGGCCCAGGTAGGCTGTTCATTTTGGGCTCCTTCGCGAATAGAGGATATGTGTTCTTAAATAATTCGCATGTACTGACGAACGGGGATACTACATGGAGGTTACTACATATGTTTATTTTCTGATTACAGGTAAACTAATGTTAATTTATACCACGTTTTTGCTTGTAATTGGGTTTTTACCGGACAAAACAATGTTTTTACTTTGCGCAATTTTGTTGTTATACAACCTATACACTATCAACACAGTTTATAACTATAATATATGTTCGGACATAAATACCGTCGCGATTTTTACAGTGCACTGTTACCATCGCGCGTGATAAAATACCTTTGGCAGTTCGTACTAGTTTGATATTGGAGGAATCAGCAGGCAATTTTCTGGCTTTCAGCGTACAGGCCAAGGATTTGGTCTGTACGGGAGAACTGGTCTGTCCATATGGTCGTGCACTTAACTCCCGAAACCATATATGAAATAACAGATTGCTTTATATCTGTTATAGACCAGAGGTGTACCTGATGAGCTGCTGTGGCCAAACATTTTTTTATAGGACCAACTTTCGGTACAAAAATATGATTTCGGAACGGACTTAGTAAACATTTTCCAAACAATTGATTCCTTCTGTGTTATCAAGCTAGTACGATAAGTCAAAAAATAAACACTCAAATACAGTAAATATGACATGTTTACATAGCTCCACATGTCAACACCACTTTAGAAACAGGGCCCGTTAACCAACAAACCATTTAACTTATGGATGGTTGATTGTATACCTGTATGTGGGATGGCCCACGTTTTTGTCTGCTATCACGATAACAAATTGTATGCATGGGAACTTTGAACACAATCCCAGCCGATGTACCCTATATACATAACTGTTATATAGTCTATATAAAGAGCGTTTACCATATCATATGTATAGGTTTGTAATTTAATTACTTACTGACAACAGCCCTATATATCATGACAAATATAAAATAGACTAGTTGTCGTGTGATATATAGATACTTACTACATGTATAGCCAAAGCTACTGCATTACATAAAGAGTGGTTTATCTATGATTTATTTTATACGGGATTTATGGGTACCGCGGTAATCAGACAACGTGACCTCCCTTGGTCAAGGAAACGAAATAACCTTCCACGATAATGTGTGGATAATTCGATAATTGAAAATTTTCAGTGTTGGTATCTTTTAATAAGTATATGAAGTGAAAACATTCATACCCAAGTATGAATGATTATGGTTTGCATATGCGTACATGTTAAACGCACTTATTTTACAAAGTCGGGAACTCCAGGCCCCAAAATATGCAAACAAGTAAACACGCACGTATGCATATAATTTAAATAGCTTTATTTGTTATAAATATTGCGGACTCCAACAGTCCAACTCCATGCACGCATATAATACGCTAATATATATTTAATACAATGTAGGATAACGTTTTGTGGCCGACATTCAATGTCTGCCATTTAGTCAGTCCGCCCGTCCGTCCGTTTGTGTCTGTTTTCCGCGATAGATTTTTATGTCTCACCTGGATGTCATTAGTATGTGTATACCGATATTTAATATGGAAAATACACATATATGATAACGCATGTTGTCTTATCTTGTAAAAATGCTTACTACATGTATCAGCTTTGTTTCCCAGACTGTTAAGCTATACTGCATTATATATAAAGAGTGGTTCATCTATGAGTTATTTATTTTTATACGGGAATTATAGGTAATCAAACAACGGGACCTCCCTTGGTCAAAGAAACGAAATAACCTTCCACGATAGTGTGTGGATTATTCGATAATTAATTGTCTATGTTGATATCTTTTAATGAGTATATGGAGTGAAACATTCATACCCAAGTATGAATGGTTATGGTTGTTATATGCGTACATGATAAACGCACTTGTTTTACAAAGACGGGAACTTCAGGCATCAAAAATACAAGCAGGTAAACACGTACATATATGCATATAATTAAATAGCGTTAATTGTTATAAATATTGCGGACTCCAACAGTCCAACTCATTGCACGCATAAAAGACGCTAATACATATATTTAATACATAATGTAGGATAACGTTTTGTGGCCGACATTCAATGTCTGCCGTTTAGTCAGTCCGGCCGTCCGCCTGTTTGCGTCTGTTTTCCGCGAGAGATTTTTATGTCTCACCTGGATGCCATAATTTGTGTATACTATATTTAATATGTAAAATACGCATATGATAACGCGGAAATATGTAAAATATAGGAATGTATGCGCCCGATGCGATCTCGGTGGATTCCGATAACTCCCGCTAACAACAAGGGCACCTCCGATGTTTATGTAAACAATATAACCTGACTACGACTGTTGTTGAATTTATAGTTGTAAATTTTGGGCTTTGTAAGTGTATACCATCGTGTAATCAATTCAGGATATTCAGGATTCTCTACAATTTTATTTACACTAATTTTATTTTTGACTGGCTAAAACTGCTCCTACGGCAGACTGTCTGTTCATCATTAGCATAATATAAGCTTCCGGTGAGCAAGGCGGGGTACCTTGTTTGTGGGCCCAGGACACTGTGGCATCACCTGCTCATTCTGTATATGGGCTCTATAAAACAATGTGTGCTTTATAGACTCGACCCGATTGAGCTCAGACTTGCTGCCTACGGGAAATGTCATGGACGGGTTAAATTGTGAACCCGACCTGACCTTGGCAATGATCAATTCAAGGTCAAATCGGGTAAAACTGGCGGATTTCGACGAAATTTTACACCTAGGTGCAGCATACGTGTCTCGGAAACTGTTGCAATTGCTTTTTCGAACAAAGCCACCAGACGAAACGCGCCACTGGCGGGCTAACCTGCTAGTCTATACTATATATTTTGAGACTTCGTATATATATATGTACTTCATAGAATCGAAAACGGTTCGCTCGATTGAGTTCAAACTTCCCATCTAAATGTAAAAACACACGGGAATCGTCGTCGCGGCGTTTTGGAGAAGCTCAGAGCACGCGTTCTCCACTCTCAAAATCACCCCAAAGGCACGGCGTGGGTTAATCAAGTGATTATTTAATGAGCGTTTGTTTTTGACGCATCTATATAAAGAGCGTCTGTTTGCCATTCAACGTTATTTGCATCTGCAGAGAGATATACGGAACATACATTAAATTTAAAAAACATTTGTTTCTGACCAACCCTGCGAGCACGGATGGCGCGCTTTGTTTTTACAGTATATAGTTATATACCGAAATCATCCCAGATAATCACGAATATAGCATCAGATTTCTCCCCAGATATACCGTTATAAAGCTACTGGAATCTGCCAATCTACGGGAAATTCCAGGGAATGCCGATTGAGCTCAAACTTGCTACCCACGGGAAGTGTCATATATATGAGTGTGTCCTTTATAGACTCGAACCGATTGAGCTCAAACTTGCTAAATAAGAAAATAGCCCCCAAGCCGTAAATATCAACAACAACGATATTACTAAATACACGTTTTCGGCAATGTGAGAGTTTTCGGGGAGCCGTGATGCCAACAACAACGACCCGAAGCCCTGAATGCCAACAACAGATTCAATGCAATGTTATCTATTATGCAGAGAGATTTCACGACATTACGACGGGTACGGCAGACTCAAAATATTATGCAGACAGATTTCCCGACGGGAAGCGTTTGTTTTAAATTCAATGCAATGTTATCGTAGAGAGATTTCACGAAACAAAGAATGCGTTGTCTGTCGTTCCTAGGAAGGGGGGATTTCTACGGGTAAATTTTTCCGCCAGAAACAAAAAAAAATACAATTTAATTAAAACAATTTAAAATTAAAAAAAATTAACAATAAAAAAACAATTCAGAAACAAAATATATTAAATTTAAAAAACATTAAATTCATATTCAAAAATGTCATGTTTCTGAAACAAAGCCATGGGACGAATGCCGCCAGTGGCGGGCGAACCTGCTAGTCTACTATATAATTTGGGACTTCGTATATATATTTGTCCTCTATAGACTCGAAAACGGCTGGACCGATTGAGCTCAAACTTCCTATATAGGGGTAAAATCTCACGGGAAATGTCATTGAATCATCCGCGAGCCCGTGCGACGTGACCTTGACCTTCAAACCCATGACCTTGAACTCATATCTCGGGATCCGCTGAGCCGATTTGCACCGAGTTTGGTGGAAACGGCTAGTTTGAGGCGCTGAGCAATTTCGTCATACCCGGATGCCCGTGCGGTGTGACATTGACCTTTCAAATGACCTTGAACCCGAATCTCGGAATCCGTTGGGGCGATTTCCACCATTTTGGGGTGTTGGTGTAGTTTGACCCGAGGAGTAACATGGGCCCATCCGTTTGCCCATGCGGCGTGACATTGACCTTCAAATGACCTTGATCTCGGGATCCGCTGAGCCTATTTCCAGTTTCGGACGATTGCCGCCAGTGGCGGGCTAACCTGCTAGTTTGATATAAAGCAGAATATTGTCTTTCATTGGCTCTTCTTATTTTAAATGTTATTTTATACACTAGAATCTAAATAAAATGTGCCATATTAGGGATGGAACCCTGAATACGTTGCTTAAAATGTCACACTAAATAATATTCAGCTCTGCCACTCAAACTGTTGGGAATAAGACTGTTTGATATCTGCTTATGATGTGCATCAAATGCAAAAACTTCAGAACAGTAAACTTACTTGTAATTACTTGTGTACAAACTATACAAAGTGTTTCTCATTTACAAACAGCCTATTTCTGATAGAAAATCCACAAATAATGGGGTAATCAATTCAGAAGGTGCATTATCAACATTTCAGAAAGGTACGTCCGTTACCAAAATAAATGGTACGTCCGTTACCGTGAATCAATTGGTCATCAATGCAGAAACAGTAGTCACTCGTGCATGACTGTTTTGTCATCATTAAACAGCCTATTTATGACAGAAAACCCACAAATAATAGGGTAATCATATCAGAAGATGCATTTTTGTTTCAACATTTCAGAAAGGTACGTCCGTTACCAAAACATGGTACGTCCGTTACCGTGAGTCAAATGGTCACCAACGCAGATATAGTGCATGAAATCAGGCTTTTAATATAGAACATCCATCTGTCCACCCTATTTTAGATAAAATGTATGGCTATCTAGAAATACTTCGCAGAGTTTGGGGCTTAAGTGAGACAACCATATGGATTTTAATTTCATTGAGTACGTCCATTACCGAAGTCTTAATATCCCATATGATCTATAATATCAAACGGGATTAGAACTATCATACATCATATGAACAACCTTGGGGTGAGCTTTGAAAACATTCATTTCTGGCAGTGAGACACTCGACCAATTTCAAGAATGAAAGTGTCAATGACACGGTAGCTCAACTTGGAAAGGGAACAATTTCATGTGTTACAGTCAATGGAGTGATTAGGTATGTGGAAAGTTGAAAGGCCTACTAGTTATTGAAATAGTAAAATCCAAGATGGCTGCTGGCGGTCATGTTTTTTGGCCGAATAACCCCAAAAGAACTCGCTCCCATCTACATGTCATTGTTAACAGCAGTACGACCTGTAGCCCGCGCCAATGGATTGAACAATGTCCACAACGAGTTCCAACTAAAACCATAAATTCACAATACAGGATGTACACGATTTATCAGTTCCCAATATGTTTTAGCTTCGCTGAAAGTGTTGTTCGTGGGTTTTTCAAGCGCTATCTATCCTGGAGCTAACCTACGAGATAACCGTATGCGGCTTTCCGTACGCATTTTGTTTAACTGTAAAATGTTTAATCCTTATAGGCATATTTCATAGAGGAATCTACACACGCTCCATAGCCGCGTACCAGTGATCGGCTCAATAGAACTATCAAAGAAAACGTTCGCGGAAAGGCGCAGACGGTTACACATAGTTGAGCGCATTTCTAGATAATTCTTGAAAAACAACACGAAGACAACAACTTTCCCTTTAGTTTCATATCCGTGGACTAAGAAATATTATCCTCAAGTAATTCTCTCATAGTTATTCACATAAATACTACATGCGAATATGTAGGATCTCCACTGTGGATATGATTGTGTGTCGCTAAATCATCCGAGCTTGTAAATGATTTCCCGCATACGTCACAAGCAAAAGGCCGTTCTCCGGTGTGACATATTTTATGAGTAAGAACACTACTTGAGTCGGCAAATAATTCCCCACATTCATCACACGAACAAGTGTGAATCTTCTTATGCCTCATCAAACAACCAATTTCCGCGAATGATTCTTCACATATATCACATTTGTGTGGTCGGTCTCCGGTGCAGATTTTCTTGTGTGCCGTTAAATTGGAAGACGTTGTGAATGATTGTTCACATATATCGCACGAGAATTGGCGATCTTCTGTGTGAATTAGTTTATGCATATTCAGAATACTTGAGCCAGCAAATGCTTTCCCGCATACATCACAAGAATAAGGCTTTTTCCCCGTGTGACTTTCTTTATGCTTCTTCAGAGCAGCCAACTCGGCGAATGATTTAATACATATATCACACTTGTGTGGGCGGTCTATTGTGTGGACTTTTTTGTGTTGTGTTAAAGCGTCCGACCTTATGTATGACTTCCCGCAAATATAGCACGCGTAAGGTCGATATCCAGTGTGGGTTCTTGTATGGTAAGTTAGGGTACTTGATTCTGCAAATGATCTCCAACATACATCACACGAATACGGCTTATCCCCAGTGTGTATTAGCTTATGCCTCTTTAGGCCATCACACCGAACGAATTTGTTACATATATCGCACTTGTTCTTTCCGGCACTTGTGTGGTGTTTCTCGTGTGCCGTTAATTGATTCCGTTTGGCGAATGATTTCCCGCACGTGTCGCATGCGTATGGTCGATCTACAGTGTGAATTTTCTTGTTGGCCGTTAACTTAGAAGACATCTTCAATTATTTGTTCGCATATATCACACTTGCACCATCTATCTCTGTTTGGATAACTAATCTTCGTTGGTATTCCTTATTCAAGAAAGACCACCTGTGGATATAGAATATAGTATTTAAAAGTGGTATTAAGAATCACTGAACATCACACACACGGTGTAATTTAAAATTACACTGGAAGTAACTATATAGACAAGTCCAACACAACTAGGAAGCCTGTGTAACTGTTGTCTGTGTATGTTTTGTGAGTACACCCGAAACAAGAAATTGGTACTTACTTTTGCCACTCAACAAATGATATAAAATAGGTATCGTATAATGACGAGATATATTGGGCGTTTAGTAATTTTGGGAAAAATCGTATCGGATCATAATCGTGTACATCTGGTTGACGTAAACACGAAAAGTGATCAATTGGACGCTGCAAAAATAACCACCACGTGCAGAATAGCTCGCGTCGGTAACCCTTTAAACTGTATTTTGAATCCTGGTTTCAACACGATAACAACAGTGGTATCATAAATGTATGTTTCGACCTCCCATATACATGTACATGTACAAATTTCCATGGTTTACTATACATTATGGTAAGCCAAACATATGGTATGCAAATACAACAAACATAGACTACATTAGATACACTATAATAAAATATGGGAAACTTTTATAAGGGTGGGCCTATATATTTGCATTTAATAACCCATAAGTGGAAAATATCATGAATACCATGGCGAGTGAATTATTATGAAAAAGATGTTTAAAAACAGTGAATCGGCCGGCAGCTTGCCATTGTATTGGAAATTATCATGGGATTCTATGGTAGCACTATGGTGTCCATGTTTTACTGTAGCACAATTGTGTCATTGTATTTATTAAGGCTATCCGACAAAATGTTCTATCTACGATAACATTACTACAGTAATACTTGATTTATTAAAGTTTTGGCTAAACAGGCCCCTGTAGTATTAGACCTTGAGCTACCATATGGCCACCCTCCCCCCCTGTGCGGATTTTAGCCGACTATGTTTTTGCGATAGAGGGATGTATTTCACACATTTTTCTGCTTGTTTGCCACTCGGGCGTGGGGGCTTTTTCATTTTATAGCGATTTTTATAAAACTACTGTGATTTTTTGCGATAAAATCCTTATTGGGGGTAGGGGAAATATTTCTCTCAAAATTAATACTAAAACTGTATGTATCTTCTCAAACTCAGTTTCAATCGAACTGAATATAACAAGTGTCTGCGTAGATAGCATCACATGGGCACCTGACTCGATATCTTTCTTAAAGTGACACCGATGATATGATTTTTCGTTTATTTTGAAGATATATCTGAAAAAGTACAGTGTGTGAACTTACGCATGCATAACGTGATTAAACTATGAACAATACCGATGTTTTCAATATTTTCCACGAGAACATAGACCAGGGCAGTTTTCTATAACATTCCACGAGCACATGGATGCATTAAGGTAGTCAATGTTCACATGTTTCGAGGCCATTGAATCCAAGATGGCCGCCAAAATTGAACATCTGACTTGATAAATTTTAATTCACAATCACTCGGACAGTTTATGAGATATTAAGTCGTGCGATATGTTGTTCTATTGATAGTTGAGTAGTCCTTATTAAGAGGTATAAATAAATTTCATATATTCAAAATGGCCACCAAAATGGCCACCGGAAGTAGACAATAAGACTATTTTTCACTCATATCTTCTTGATCAGTTTCTGCTGTTTGGAACTGGTTGAGGATTGTGACCTTATTTTTTATAGTTTTATATTAACTAATCATTGGGGTAATGAAAAAAGCAATTATTGGGGTCCTAGCCCCCATCCGTTCCCTCAAAAGTTTGATTTTACAGAATGCGGTATAAAATTTTACCAAAAAATCACAATTGGGTTTCTATTCAAATTTCAACAAAGAATGAGCACAACTGTGGAATTTAAGTGAGGAATACCATTATACATGGATACTCCAATTCATAGGAACAAAAGTTGTTACTTTGGACCAAAATGGCCACCAAAATGGCCGCAATATATGGAAAATGGTAGATATTGCCCCAGTGTGTCCTGGAATCGCTTACAATTTGTGGTTGATGAATGAAATTGGCTATTCTGCCTTCTATACATTGAATACTAACATTGCTACTAACTATTGTAACAAAGACATTACCAGAAATATTGGATTTCACTCTCACAAACGTGACATAAATATCGGGAAAAAATCTCTTCTCATGTTTGAACCATTTTTTGCAAGTAAACTGTAACTGTCTTTGGCATGAGAGGTGTTTATTGTTTTTATCTATCTTAAATGTGTCACAATAAGGTGTTTAATGACCAAATTACTCAAGGTGGCTTCCAAAATGGCAACTAAATTGGGTAAAAAGTTGATTTTCGCATATATCCGGAACATAATTATCTGCTGTTCCGAAAAGGTAGCAAAGTGTGACTAACTTTGTTATTATACACGTTAGTTAATCGACTGACAACTACATTTTATATTCTGGTTGGCACTGTACATTATGAGGCACGATCATTTAATTTTAAAATGTGCAGTGTACAATTGTGCCGAAAACGTCTTTTGGGATTCTGGCCAAGTTTTTGAAAATAAATGGGCAGAACTTTGAAACGGAACTGAGAGGGACCATCCGACCATAATATGTGGCTACTCTTGTCCATTAGCATAAACATTTATCAACTATTGTCAGGAAAATCGTTTAACATTTCCTCCATTGTGCATACACGCCACCAAGGAGGACTCTCTGATGTGATATCTATATCAAGCAACATATCATTGAGTTATTGTGGAAAGCGATAGCCACCCAAGGTACACATGTACAACCCACCAGGGCCACACAGTCACTCAAAATACAAATAAACAACACACATATGACAATATAGTCGCTCGCTTTATAAACATACACCTCACCCATAACCACACAGCCATACTTGTGTATATCCATGCACACCACACACGGCCATACATCTGTCAATAACAATTTAATGCATGCACACCAGGTATACCTCCTATAACTGACAAATGACCGTATCGTCACTATATGTTTACATATTCACCACATTCATGATCACACAGTCAATCATTGTATACCTATTGACCTCACCATTGGCCATAAAGTCAATCCATGTGTACCTATGTTCCACACCCGTGTCCAAATAGCCACTCAAGGTATACATATACACTCCACCCATGACAATTGCATCGCTCCATGTATACATATGCACCTCACCAATGGTCATATAACCCCACTTGCGTATACCCATACACCCCACACAGTCATGGGTCAACATACATGTACACCATGTAAACTGTTACACCTGATCCATGACCATATAGCCACTCCCTGTATTCACCACATTCATGATCATACAGTCACTACATGTACAAATATTCACATCACCATTGGTCATACGGTAAATCCCTGCATATCTACTCGCCACGCCAATTGCGAAATAGCCACTCAAGATAAGCATATACACCCCGCGCATAACCATAGAGTGACTCCAGGTATACATATGCACCTCAACAATGGTCATATAGTCACACGTGCTATACATATATATCCCCTCGCCCAATGACCATACAACCACTTGGCGTACACCCGTACACATAACATATGACAATGAGTCACCATACATGCACACCAGGTATACTCCTACACCTGACCCATTTCACTTCGTGTATACATATTCACCACATTGGTGATCACACGGTCACTCCTTGTACACCTATTCATTTCATTAATTGCGACACAGTCACTCCCTGTATACCTATTCACCATACCCATGGTAATATAGCCACTCGATATATACATATGCAACACAAACATGCCCATAGAGTCACTCCAGGTGTACATATACACATCACCAATGACAATAAAGTCCTTCCAGGTGTACCAATACTTCTCACACATGATCAATTATACATTCCAGACTTTTATATACACCCCACACATGACAATTCAGTCACTCGCTGTGTACTCATACACACCATCCATGATCATACAGTTACTCCCTGTATACCTATACATCCACCGATGACAATATACATCCACGACATATATAAATATACATCCCACCCATTACCACCACGGCACACCCTATATACATACACGCTCGCCAACGACCACCCAGATATACTCAGGCATGTATATGCATGACCGTGCTGTCAGTCCATGTACACCTATACACATTACACATATTCATCCAACCACTCCCTATTTATCCATATACCCCACCATAGTCACATAGACACCAGATGTATACATGGTCACCCACATGTGGCAATACAGCCACCAAATATATACCTATACATCCCACCCATGACCATAGTCACTCCATATATACATACACAACACATATATGGCATTGTAGCTACTCCCGTTATATCCGCACACAATATCATTGTCCGTACAGCCACATCGTGTTACCCGTACATCCACACATAACCATACAACCATACAGTCACTCCATGTAAACATATTCAGCTCACACATTACCATACGGCCACTACTTGTATACATATACATCTCACAATGGACATCCCACTCACGATCATATAGACATTCCTTATATATCTGTTCACATCATTCATGATCATAAAATAACTCCGTGTATACTTATTCACCTCACCTATGACCATGCAGTAACTCACGGGCTACCATATTGACCTCCCTCTTGTATCGAGGTGATCAATTTTATCCTAATGAGTCAAAATAGCCAGAATAGTCACCACAGATTATGGTTCATCTTAGTTCCGTTTCAAAGATTCAAAGTGGCCAGAATCCCAAAAGAGGTTTTCGGCAAAATTCGATAAGCAACTTTAAAATGAATTTGTCATGCCCCATAAGGAACCGGGACAGCCAATAATATTTAGTTGTCAGTTGATTACCTAACATGCATAATAACCAAGTAAGTTACAATTTGCTAACTTTTCGGAACAGCAGACAATAATGTTCCGGATATATGTGAACAATGAACTTTTTACCCAAGTTGGTTGCCATTTTGGAAGTCATCTTGAGTAATTTGCTCTATAATGACCTTAGTGTGACACATTTACATTAGACCAAAACGATAAACACCGTTCATATCAAAGTTAGTTACAGTTTACTTTTAATAAAAATGACCAAAACATGAAAAGTTAATTTTTGCCGATATTTATGTCAAGTGTGTGAGAGAAAAATCCAATATTTCTGGTAATGTCAGTGGTTACAATACTAAAACTTAACCAAGGTGAATCAGACATGTTAGTTTTCAATGGATATAAGGCAGAATAGCCAATTTACTTCATCAACCACAGATTGTAAGCGATTGCAGTGAACGCTGGGGCAATATATTTACAATATTTACAATTTTCCATATTTTGGCGGCCATTTTGATCCAAAGTAACAATTTTGGTTCCAATGACTTGGAATATTCACGGGTAATGGTATGTCTCACTTACATAGCACAGTTCTGCTCATTCCTTGTTGAAATGTGACTAGAATCCCAATTGTGATTTTTTTTGTGAAAATTTTATACCGCTTCCTGTAAAGTCAAATTTTTGAGGGATCGGAAGGGCCTAGGACCCAAAGAATTTCTTATTTCATTGCCCCAATGATCAGTTAATATAAACAATACAAAATAAAGTCACAATTCTCAATCAGTTCTAAACAGCAGAAACTGATATAGAAGATATTAGTGAAAAAGTGTCACATTTTCCACTTCCGGTGGCCATTTTGGCGGCCATTTTAAATATATGAAATTTATTCCTACAAATAAATAAGGAGTAATCAATGATCAATATAATGGCATATCGCACGACGTAATACCTCATAAACTTCCTGATTAATTGCGAATTGAAATTTACCTGGTTAGATATTCAACGTTGGCGCCATCTTGGATTCAAAGACCGATAACTCTATAAAGCCCCCATCGCCAGATGGCAAACAACCGGCAAATTGAAGGACTGATATAGTTCTACAAAGATATCATAACCACCAAAAATCCGCATAGGGGGGAGGGGGTCTACATGCAGCTCAATCTCTATATGTATTAGGAGAAATAATTGGAATAAAACCCTAAATTATATGGGAAATATGGGGTGGGCGGGTAAAAATAAAGTTATCGACACGTCGAACTAAGTTTCGATCGGTCGGCAGTAAAGTCAATTCAATATGAAATGAACGCGTCTGTGTCGACCCATGATAAAGAAGAGAACAACTCATTGCGTGTCAATTAAATGACAAGCTATTGTGCGGCATGCGTGTTGTGGCACATGAACGAAGAATGAATTATGCCATATTAGGCCATTATTTATTGGGATACGAAGACATATAGGCGAAAGCATGTTAAACTGCCAAAATCAAGCATAATTACTTTCTTTGTAGGACAATTAACGCAATCGAATACTGTAGCGATTACAAGAGTCCACGGACTATTGATCGAGCGATCCAATGAATAATTAGGAAACAAAATGTTCTTAGAGTGAGGCAAATATAGATGATTAATAGTTACTCCGAGAAAATTAAATCTTTTAATATGTTTTACAAAAATAATAAAGTAACCACTTGATTTACTATATTGCATTACTCAAGTAATACTTTATTAGTACTACAAACATACTATAGCAAAAAGTATATCATCAAAAGATTCAAAAGATGGATTAACTCTTTAAATTAATTTTAAATTGATTTTATTTAGAATATGTTATTGGGACCGTTTATTTGTCTATTTTTAGAATAGACCATTCGGATGATACCATATAGCGATATAGAGCATTAGTCTACTCCTACGACTAGGTACCGAACTTCAAATGTCCCAGATTAATTTATTGTATTGTTTATTACATATAAGCGATAATGAGTACAATTAACGTGTATTTGTGACAAAATTACACAATAAAATGTCTGGTCTATTGTTCGTTAGATAAACAACCACACCTTTTTAGACCAGAACAAATTCGAAATAAAATTCGGATGATACCATATTGCGATATAGAGCACTGGGCAGTTCCTATGGCTACGCACCGAAAGTCAAATGTCCAAGATTGATTGTTTGTATTGTTTTGTTCCACATATATAAGCGATAATGAGTCCAATTAATGTTTATTTGTGACAAAATTGTACAATAAAATTTCTGGTCTCTGTTAACAGTAACCACTATTGTTCGTTAGCTGAACAAACACACCTTTTTAGATCAGAAAATATTGGAAATAAAATTAATATTAATCGATAGAAGCATTTCCGGACAGGAGTCTTTGATTCAAATCTAATATTTTATACCCCGGTAATTATATAATACATGTCTACAAAGAGATAATCCACGTTTAATCGATAGAAGCATTTCCGGACAGGAGTCTCCGATTCCGATATAATATTTTATATACCGGCATTACATGTTTACAAAGAGACTTTCGGTGCGTAGCCATAGGAACTGCCCAGTGCTCTATATCGCAATATGGTATCATCCGAATGGTCTGTTCTAAAAATAGTAACATAAACGGTCCCGATTTAATATTCGAAATAAAATCAATATTAATTGATAGAAGCTTTTCTGGACAGGGGTCCAGTTCATATCTATTATTTTATACCCACGCAACTATTTAAATTTTGTTATTTAAAGAGATAATCCATCTTTAAAAATATATATACATTGTATAACTAACTGGATGATTCAAATATATTATGCACACACCTGATGTATACAATCTTAGTCTACATGTATGCATGGAACAAAATTAAACACATTAAATTCAAAATTAAATTAAAATCAATCCCAAACTACCCTGCCAAACCTACTGTGCGTGCATGGGGGATGTCGTGCACATTAGAATGAAACGATAACAATAGTAATTGTATTTATCTATATACATTCACATACATCGAATTGTGCATTATATTTTGTCTGTATGAAAAGGTCACAATGCTGATGGACTTCGGTGGATCGTGATCTGAAAGAACATCCTGATCTGTCGTGGTACAGGTCATCTTCAATATACCTGGGTGACCTGCTTCATACACAATACGCACTGTACATTCAGTACAGTTAACATAGTACCACCGACGTGTATATGAATCTCATATTAAGCATCCACTTGCTGTAAAATCCGTTTTCTCTTTAATATGTATATGTATATGTAATTGTTAACTATCGAATGTCTAGTGAAAAAATAAATATCTTTACACAAAAAGATCACAAACTTGCACAAAGATACTAACGTATGTACAGTCATGTTTCTGTTCTGTGCAACTATCTGATATTCGTATTATCGATTCCATGAATGAATTCTCTTGTCTGTATTCAGCTTAGAAGACTGGGAGAAAGATTCACAGCAGATAGCAGACCGATATGTGGGCACCCGGTCGAATGTGTTTATGTGTTCGCATGTCTAGACCAAGTCAAGGAAGGGATTGGTGCTGGATATCCCAAGATGTTGTGGGCCGAGAAGACTTGGTATATCGTATGTGCTGTCAGATAACTGTTCTGGGGAAATATCTAAGGCGACATATTTCCAGCACATGCGCTGTCAGGTAACTGTTCTGGGGAAACATCTGGGCGATATATTTCCAGCAGATGTGGCGATGGTACGGATGAACCCCCGATGCACTATCGGATCACTCGTAAATGTAATCAGGTCACTCTCCCGAACGAATTATGTCTCGCATACATCGCACTGATACGGATGCTCTCCCGAATGAATTATCATATGTCTTTATGAGATAACCACTCTGTGTAAATGCTTTATCACACACGCATATCACACTGATACAGGCGCTCTCCGATATGCATTAGCTTGTTTGTTATCAGATCAACACTCTGGGTAAATGCTTTATCACACACACATATCACATTGATACGAACGTTATCCTGTTTGAATTAGTGTGTTACCAGGTCAACACTCTGGGTAAATGCTTTATCACCCACAGCTCACAACCATGCGGACGATCCCCATCGAGAATTATATTGTGTTTCATCCGATACATGTCGGAAAAATAATTTCAGACACACATCGCACTAATACGGACGCCCGCCGGCGTGGACTGTCATATGCTTTATCATACTAATTTTCTGGCTGAACGATTTCTCACACACTTCGCACTGATACGGTCGCTCCCCCGTGTGAATTCTCTTATGGACGGCGATATGAGATGAAGAACTAAATGATTTCCCACATACATCGCACTGGTATGGATATTCTCCAGTGTGGATTTTCTTATGTGTAACCATAACACATCTCAGTCTGAATGACTTCTCACACACATCACACTGATACGGACGCTCACCCGTGTGGATTCTGGTATGTTCTACCAGACGACATTTCGTGTTGAATGATTTCCCACACAATTCGCACTTGTATCGGCGCTCTTCGGTGTGTATTATCTTATGAACGGTGCATTGAGATAAAGTGCTGAATGACTTCTCACACACATGACATGTATACGGACGCTCTTCATTGCGGATTCTCTGGTGCGCTATGAGTTCACTTCTCTGTTTGAATGATTTTCCACAGAGTTCGCACTGATGTCGACGCTCTCCCGTGTGTATTCTCTTATGAACGGCGAAATTAGATGAAGTACTAAATGATTTATCACACACATCACATGCATACGGACGCGCTCCCGTGTGGATTCTCATGTGTGTTAACAGATAATTTGCCTGGCTGAATGACTTTTCACACACATCGCACTGGTACGGACACTCTCCCGTGTGTATTCTCTTATGCACGGTTAATCGAGATGAAATAATAAACGATTTATCACACATATCGCACTTATATGGACGCGCTCCCGTGTGGATTCTCTCATGAGTAGTCAGAGAAGATCTCCGACTGAATGACTTCTCACACACATCACACTGATACGGGCGCTCGCCCGTGTGTATTCTCTTATGGACGGTTAATTCATATGAACTAATACATGTTGTTTCACACACGTCACACGGATACGGTTGTTCTCCAGTGTGGATTACATTGTGTGCTGTGAGATCACGTCTCCGTGCGAATGCATTCCCACACAATTCACACCGATATGTACGCTCTCCCGTATGAATTTTCTTGTGAACGGTGCATTGAGATGAAGTTCCAAATGATTTCTCACATATATCACACTGATACGGACGCTCTCCTGTATGGATTCTCTTATGTGCTTTCATATTAGATGAGTCAGTGAACGACTTCTGACATATATCGCACTGATACATACGCTCTCCTGTATGGATTCTCTTATGTGCTTTCATATTAGATGAGTCAGTGAACGACTTCTGGCATATATCGCACTGATACGAACGCTCTCCTGTATGGATTCTCCTATGCGCTGCCAGATGTTGAGAGCGTGTGAAAACTTTCCCACAAATATCGCACCGTGTGAGACATCACATTTGTGGGCCATCCTGTGTGTCTTCAGATACTCAAGTCAACGAATGATATCATATATCGCACTTAAAAAGTCAATTGGCTATACTCGCCCCACACATATCAGCATTACCACATGGTGTTAGCATAATGCTCCCATGCATACATGTACATGAATATATCGGGTACATGTAACACAGTCGATTAACAGAGTCTGTGGACAATCTATGAATTCCCGTGCATGAAACTGGATTAAGGATGTCATGATGGCTGCTAATCAGATAAACGGCTGATATCTAGCTACAACAGATCAATAAAATATAGTGTTTGATGAGTAATATCGTGTAAATGGTTGTCCATTAAATTATCGCGATATCGTTTCAGCATGACTGGTATAATAATATGCAAAACTACTGTTTTAATGAAGTTATCAGCTGGTTATTACTGAGCGCAATGGGTTCCTTTGTTGAAAGATACATAACCTAGATATTTTCCAGGCTAAGTTAACTCAGACCCACGTATAAATAGTCCAGGGTCTGATTACTGTCATATGCTTTCTGTTCTGCTTTACTCACGATATGGTGTTTAGTGTTCTCTTCTCCACCGTAGCACCCAAAACAGTTAATGATTTAACTACAGGTAGGCCTACATGTAATGCCGGTACCTGTAATTAATATTGACTTCATCTAATAATTAAATAGACACCGCTATCTGGCCGCTAATTACAGGTTTGTTTTGCTGCTAATGGCAGTATACACAGAAACCCTCCGTCCGTTGTGTGCAGTTAACTGTATAATTAATTGTCGACAACAAAATTAGATTTTCTTTGTTTCTTGGAATTAACATTTAAAATTTTGGTATCTCAGATCGGATATAAGTATTGGGCGATATGAGGGGAACACAATATAAAGTAGAATAGAATATACTAGAACAGAATAGAATACTTTTATTTGCCAATCACTACGCTTAACACGGCAGCATAAAAGTTATGACGATCAGAATAATAATAAACAAAACAAGTGAATTATTGATATTAATATGACAAGTGAAATTAGATAACTGCACACAAAGACATATGTATAAATTGTAGTGAATTTGGTAAACAATATTTATTCCACGTGGTCCGATATAGACAATGAGCCGCTGTCAAAACGCGTCATCAATAAATATTGGGTGCGGTCCAATCAAACAACGATATCGCAGCCAATTACGGAAGACAGCGAGAGACGAGAATTGTGGGTACATCCGACCTCGTCAGAAAAATCCTATTTCGGACACGGCAACATCGATCGATTAAACTAACTTTAATTGATAATACAAAATACTGTGTTCAAATGATGTGTTTCCCATGATGTAAATTCTTAGAAGTTCCTGACCTACTAGATATGTAAGTATGACAGTTATTCGTGTATATTTTATGTAGTGATAATTAATACCCCATTCAAAATTCGCTACAAATGACGTCGTTCGCTTCCAAACGAATCGGTGAGGACAGCCATATTGTTTTTTTTCAATCGGTGATCCACGTGTTTCACAATTCAATGGTCAAGGACGTTGAATACAGGGTCGTGTTGAATTGTTAGGCACGGTTTCATATATAGGTAGTGAAAACTGGAAATGTGATTACATTCCATTTTTGATAGATTTTTCTTATATTTTTGACAAATATCCATATTTTTGTCCATTTTGCATTGCTATTACCCATTTTGTTGAATATTGCCATTATTCATTCAACAGAATAGCTTGCTATACATTTCATTGCCAAATTTTGAGAATATTGTCCATATTTGATAATTGGCTGATTTTTTGTCAATTTTGGCCAAAAATTTGATATATTTTGTCCTATTTTGCTGTCAATTGTTTAATTATCCTAAATTTTGTCCAGTTTTGATGTAATTGCTCCTGTTTACCTTACATAAATCATTTTTGCCTGATAAATTGTCCATTTTTGCTTTTTGTTTGTGACAATTAAAATTATGGTGGCGGCATGCCATTATCAATATGGTGTCCAGTGCTGGAGCTATTTGACTGATTGCACCGTCATTGTGTCTATGTTCAATTTATTTTCATTAGCTGTTTCAGGAATCAAACTGTGGAATATATACATTGAATAAAGTCTTTAATATTCGGAATATTTTTCCTTTGTCCTAACGTTTTGTGAAAACCCTGTGCCGATACATTCTCTTATATGCATTGTATATGCGATGCGCTCATAATTATGGCGCCTATAGCATACATAAGAAAATGTATTGGCCTAACAATATTTACCTTGATCTTGTAAGCCAGTGCATTCTCTTATATATGCGAGCCATTGCGAGGCTCCCTATGGGTGACTCACACATATTAGAAAATGCACTGATACACCAGCGCAACTCCCATCACGAAAGGGTTAAGGCTTATAGCGAGCATTTTGCATTATTATAACTCAACCATGGGTTAACAGATTTTGATGTTCTTTGGTACCGGTACGGGTATAGACCAACATGAGTGAACGAATATGTACATATCACAGGAGCTTCAGTTGCTATGGATTTTAAATATTTGCATGTACATTTGTGCACTACACTAGAGTCTGCAGTATAGTCTCTGTCAGAGAATGTTTTGAAGACATTGAACAATGTCATTTCTCAATGCATCTGAATGCATCACATTATTTCAGTTCATCTATATGTAAGTGATAACAGTATACAATTAAGGTACATGTAGTATTTCAGCAGTAAAGCTCCAAGATGAAGTTCGGAAATTCAATGAGAATGAATTTGATTGCATTCCAGAACAAGACAGTATTTCAGACATTGGAAATTTACGTGATACCCATTTCAATTTCATGTTATGCAACAATCAGGTTAATGATAGTATTCACCATGTACTAGTAGTATCCAATTTATGATAGTTTTTTTTTGTTTTATTACTTTTATTCAGGTAATATATTAATTTTGTTACTGAATATTTCTTCCGTTGATCATAAGTTTCCTGAACGCTATTATGGTGGTCCACTGTGAAGGCCGGGAATCTGTGAAATCCAGAATGTTGCTAAATCTGAGGCTAAATAATCACTATATAGCATATACCGGTACCAACAAGCATGGTACTAACATGCTTACAAACAACATTACATGGTCAGTACTTGTAAATTGTTTGAAAAAAAACCCATTTTGGAAATAAATTGGACCACCCACCCACCCCGGCCCTACATGTATATACAGAATTTTTTTTTGCAGACCCCCCCCCCTCAATGACAGGGAATAGTGTATTTGGCACTGTCAAATTCAACTATACGCATGTACGGTACTAGTAATAGATACCGTAGGCCTAAATATACCTACAATAAATATGTACATGTAGAAACGTCACAATGATTTGCACATGTTCTCTTCAAACCCGCCATCCCAGGTGACAGGTATATGCCTATATGGGTGGACATGGTGATTTGAGTATGGCATTCAACATGTACGCATGTACGTAGTCGGTCAGATAGCCCACTTATCCAGATGAAATCATACGACTAATATACAAAGAAAAATGGGGGGGGGGGGTATATATTGGATTAAATTTGTCTTCTATCTGGCATTTGCAGAATGAGGTCCCCAGAGGGTGAATTTAGTTATGCTACCCTGCACAGCAGTCTAGCATCACCAAATACACTACCCATGGTCCTCATTCTGCTTAGACCTCATCTTCTGGGAAGTATATAGGCACTTAAATTGACATTTTTACTTACTTTAGCCCTTCTGTTTAGTTTCTACATCCCCTAATTTGTGAATATAAAATGCATAATTGAGGTGCCCAATGGGTGCACATCACCAACTTTAACTGGATAACTTCAATCTAATGCTATGTCTCCCATAGCAGTTGAGGCCTACACAGCATGAGGTCCCCAGAGGGTGAATTTGGTGATGCTAGCCCGCATTGCAGGATTGTGTCATTAAATTCACCCTTTGGGGACCTCATTCTGCAAATGTCAGACACTATGTTCACATTGTTCAGGCTTGTCTGTTCGAATATTATGTTCTTAACCACCAGTATCCAGTTGAACTCATTATACCCTGATTTTGCAAAGAAAACTTGGGGGGTATATTGGATTGAATTTGTCAGTCTCTATGTCAGACTGTTCTCCCATCCATCCATCTGTCATTATGTCTCTATCCGTCCATCAATTGTTTTTTTCTCCAGATACATATTAAAGACCAAATGGGTTTTTATATTTAGGTGTGGATGTCCCCCAGGTGACTCACATTCAGATTTGTTCAAATGAGTTCATCAGGTCAAATAGGTGAGAAGTCAGGGCCATAACTCTTTCCTTCCATAGTAATTCTTAGAACAATTTCTTCTCAAGAACCATCTGGACTATTTAGATTATGTTTGGTATGGATGGTCCTTCAGTGACTGGGGTTTAGATTTTTTTCAGATTTGGGGTCATTTTAGGAAAATCAGTTCAGTTCAACTCTTAAAATCTAATGTCTGAAATTACCAAATGAATGGATCTCATAGATGGGGATTCACGTTTGTTCAAATAGTGGCGGAGATAAGAGATTTAATTTCCTCAGTTCCTCCCATGTTATTATGATTACCATATGCCTACGGGGGGGGGGCATATACGGGTAGACGTAGTCAAGAGCTCTGTCTGTCCTACCATATCAGAGTGTAATTCAGGTGTTAATTATCAAAGTGTGTTATCTTTTGGCAAGGTGAATTCACATATTGGTACCCACATTAATTTAGGCTAATTTTCAAGGCACATAACTTTGTTCCATAATTCTGTTCTGTGAGAAAGGTCGGTTTCATGGCAATTAGGCAATGGAAATTGATTTTTGATCTATAATTGTAGATGTAATTTAAGACATTGATCATCTGTGGACCTGTTTGAATTTTTCTGTGGTAAGACGGATCGCATCCGTCCTCAGGCTGTGTCATTCGTGTTTCTAATGTGAAGGGGTAGATTGCTTGAGACCCCACCACAGTTCAATTCACACAAGGTTCTCAGCTTCTGTAAATGTCAGATTACATCTGCCATGTAATTCTACAATTAGACCGTATATTCACGTTAAACAGTTTCTGTCGTAATATTACGATGAACAACAATTTTCTTTAGTACATTTGTGTTGGTTTAACTTATAGTATCTCCATTTATCGGACGTTAAACAAAAAACAAGATGAAATTTAAGACTAAATTCATGGTTAAGAGTTTCGTCCCCAGCGACAGCCATTTTTCTGGGTTTTTCACATTTCTAAAAATAGACAGCGTTCAGACATAGCGTAGCGAGGGGGACTGAACACTGTTTGCAGCTTGACATGGAAGTTGCAGAAGAAAATTATACACAAGGACATTGGGTAAATATTTTTACACAAATCGTGTGATAAATGATTTGAACTCTCTAACAAATGATATACAATGTAGATGTATATGCAATTGTCTATCGACTTGTCCCGTAGACATACATGTATGATGATGATGCACTTGAGTGATTCAACTTAAAACAACTTGATAAGAACATGCACACTGGAACTTCCAGTCATTGAATGATTTTAACATATATCAAGATTGCCATCAACAATTATTCATAAAAATAAACGAACACAAGTGAAAAACGGTACATGTGTGATTTATATATGTCACCATATTCTATTTGTATACTGAATTTGATTAACTTCTAAGGATTTTTGTATTTATTAGAACGAACACAAGCGGGATTCGCGCTTGTTTTCGTTGTTTAGTAGCATATACCGGTAGTACACCCTGACTGCAATTGAGGGTGGTTCTTATACAAGGCTATTGCGTACTCAGATTAATTAACAGATGTGTTGGCGACATAATATTATGACTTATTGTCGAATTCACGCCATGAATATTAAAAAAAAATCATGGTGTGATATTACATGGGGGAGGCTTGAGAGAAACGAAGCCGATTGGGCGGCCATCCATCCGATTTGACACCTCAATATAACATTTCTGCTGCTTCGGTCCTTAAAATTGGATTTTCCGTAAGTCACTTGTGGGTTGCAACCCACAAGTCAATCAAACAAAAGATCGCACCTCACAAGTATACTCACGTCGGTCCGCCCGTTCGTCCGTCCGTCCGACCTCATAACTCGAACAACTATGAACCGATTTCAATAATTTGTTGTATGCAATCTCCTTGGGACGGTCTCTCCGCATGATGTTAATTGCGGTTCGGTCAGACTTTTTTTCGACTTATTTTGACTTAGAAAATTCTGTCCGACTTAATAACTTTAACAAATATGAACCGATTTCAATAATTTTTGGTATACATGCTTCTCACAATACCCTCGCTACATGATGCGGCTAGGGATTGGCTCAGACTGTTTTTCGTAATATTACACCTCATTTTCGACTTATTTTGACTTAGAAAATTCTGTCTGACTTAATAACTTTAACAAATATGAACCGATTTGAATAATTTTTTCTGTACAAGCTTCTTGTGACACCAACCATATAGATATTATTAGTCCGAATTTTTCTTTAAAGTTAAAAATCTTTGTGGTTGAGTTTACAGATAATGCGTGTTGAATTTGCCACGGTGGGGTATGCTAGCACTCGAGTGCACACCTCTTGTTGACTTAAAATTGGGTAAAAACCCCTATTTTCATATCATCACCATTTCTGCCCCATGCAAGTACCGGTATGTCTCCATCCAGGAGCTCAAGTGTATTTGAATAAAGGGCATCTCCTGCAGATATTTACAATATCCATGGTCATAAAAAGGGAATAAGGGGCTACATGGGCCTGCGTCCCTCGTGTGGTGGTCCTATATAGTCTCGAAAATTGAAGAAAAAACATATTTCCTAATGCATATCAGCATCACTGCCCATGATTGTTTATCTCCACCCGGATCTCTAGTGTTTTTGGTAAAAGGGACATCTCCTGCATATATATAAAATTATATACAAGTTCCATGGTCATAAACAGGGAATTAGGGGTTCCATGGGGGGGGGGGATTGCTTCCCTCATATGGACCATGGTGTACAGCTTTCCGATGAATGGCAACAAGCCATATTTCCGACTAAATCCTGAAAAGTTACCCTTAATTTTGCTGTGGTTAAGGAGTCGATTACTTAGGGCATTACTGTACTTATTGACTTAAAATTGGGTAAAAAACCCTATTTTGATGTCAGCATCCTTGCGCCATGCAAGTATGTCTCCACTCTGGAACTCTAGTATATTTGAATAAAGGGGCATTACATGCACAGATACATACCATATCCATGGTCATAAAAATGGGGTTACAGGGCCTGCTTCCCTCATGTGGTGGGCCTACATAGACTGGAAAATGGAAGAAAAACATATGTCCTAATGTATATCAGCATCCCTGCCCCATGAATGTTTATCTCCACACAGAGCTCTAGTGTATTTGATAAAATGGACATCTCCTGCACAGACATATACAAGTTCCATATATATGGTAATCTATGGAAAGTTCCAAGCCAAAGGGTTGATTCAATTAATATTTCCAACAGTTGAAAGTATTGAAATAACAGTTAACTGTTGCAAAATTCCAACCCAGTGGGTGCAAATTTATGTCCCGTTTCTATTTGTGAATTCATGCATTCGTTATTGTCATAAAAGTAGGCCTACATTTGAGGGCTCGCAAATTACGTTTACGTATAGTCATATTAATGTTTACGGTGCGAAATGATCAGTTTGTTTTTTATTTAATAGCGCCCGCTCTCCCGCGGCAAAGCCGCGGAAGCGAAGCGACCTAGGGTATACGTATGTGGATATGATACATACTAATCGACTTTTTCAGCCCAATCTTAAAATAGATTGAAATTACCTAAAATAGATAATTTATTCATAAATCAAGGGTCAGTCGAGTCCAAAATTATTGTTGGCGACGGCCGCCATTTTGTATTGATTAATACCACCTCGAATTTTGCAAAATGCTCCAGGGCAAAAATAAAAAACTTTGTCACGGCAAATGTTAGCTATACTTCATCATATATATGAACAACATGCTCCTAAAGCCAAAGATATTTCAAAAATTGAATGTAAATTAAACCAAAGCTCTGGTTAACAAAAAGGTGAAATTGCATGAAAAAGTTTTGTTTACATATTTTATAAAATTATTAAAAAATATTTGCCCTGAAAGAGGAATATAGCGGCCTTACTGGTCGTTTAGATATTATCTTCCAATTTCTAACGTTATTTTCGCCTAAAAGATTGATGAATTATTCTCGAAGTTCAAGGCCGACAAACTATAAGTTCTGATTGAAAGATCGCATAGTCCTTTTAAGATAACTTTTTTGGAAAATCAGTAAAGGCGTCATGACATCGACGTGCATCATGACGTCACAACCTACCTCGGCGTGCAAAACTCCAGACACAGGACTGCGTTGATGGCCAGACAGCTGAGACACGTGTTACACGGTCAGGATAAACGACACATCTGCCAAACATTTACGTTATAGCGCCCGCTCTCCCGCGGAAAAGCCGCGGAAGCGAAGCGACCTAGGATATACGTATGCGGATATGAGATATACTAATCGACTTTTTCAGCCCAATCTTAAAATAAGTTGAAATTACCTAAAATAGATAATTTATTCATAACTCAAAGGTCAGTCGAGTTCAAAATCATTTTTGGCGACGGCCGCCATTTTACATTGATTAATACCACCTCGAAATGTGTAATTGGGCAAAATGCTCCAGGGCAAAAATAAAAAACTTTGTTCCGGCAAATGTTAGCTCAACTTCGTCATATGTAGGAACAACGCATGCAATCACGGTCAACATATGTTTAACCCACACCTTCAGCGATTGCTATATAAACATGTACACATATACCAGTTAATAACTGCACATAATTATGTGGGAGTTTATTTAGTCATTACTGACCGAGGTCACTCCTAAAGTTGATAAAACATCGTAACACACTCCTTTGGACATGCCACTAAAATAACTCCAATTAATAGCCTACACATATTCCAACTGAGATACCGTATAGGGTCGTTAAATTGTTTTATATTGCGATTGTGTTGTGCTTGTTGGATTGATGTTTCCATAAAACAAATATAAAGGTAAATCATGAATCACTATTAGATTATTACCAGGTCCTAAACATCCACGGTCAATTTTACACCAAAATTAGTCAACATTTCTCAAGCCAAGTTTCCTCTTATATATGCAAAATAAAATCGAACAATAGATGCAATTGCCATCAATTCGTACTACACATGTATCGCAGAAATCCATAGAATCATCCAGAAGTAATACGTCGATTCGTCGAAAAACATGACAGAGCTCAGCTCAAAATGCATATCGAACGATGTTTGTTATACCGCTTTTGGGCGACGGGAGCATAGTCGCTCTTTATAAACAGTTTGCACTATATCACAATACAAAGGAAACCATATATTTCTAACCATAACTTGTAAATAATATAATAATTTATATAATTACAGCTTTGCTAGTGTCATTAGTGTGATGCAAACGGAATTCAGAAATCAAATAAAGTGACACGTATACGTGACAGACGAGAATTCTCCAACGACCATACTGTGCAGGCCTATATTATAAACAGAAAGCTTTCAATTTACTTTTATGACCATTAACGTCTGTCAGCTCAACTGTATACACAGCATTGAAAAGATTCTTAATCACCCATCTATGACATGCACGTTAAATCAACAGGAACACGTAACTATACTGGTATATAACAGTAGTGGTAACTCGGATTATAGTGGTTTTACGACGGTTGCTCTTGTCTAGGTTTAGACACCCATAGATGTTTAGTATGTGCATATGCACACTGCCTACCTTATGTGATTTCACAATTAGCAGAAACCCAGCTTGTACACCAAGTCAGCTTGCATTCCTGTGGAGTGGAACTCCGACGGGGTGCATGTCGATACCCTGGAAGCGATCATTTATGCGGTCCTATACTGCAAATCCGTATATATGGCTTAGAAATCATCATTTGCCGGTCAGCAAAGCGACAATGTTACGACTATAGTGATGTTATAAATGGATCAGAATGGATTGAGATAACGCCATTATATAAGTAGGTCATAATACAGCATCCCCCAACAGAGATATTAAATTACTTTAACAATGGCGCCGGTTGTTTAACCTATCAATAAAATTAGACAGCACGCACGAGGCGTCCGTGTGTAATATATAAATGACAAGACTAAGACGTGGAGAATGATTCACAATATATAGATTAACTTACCTGATTATTGTCAAACATTCTGGACAAAATATATTTCGTGCCGACATTCTCCTGCAGGTCTTCTTGAAATATTCAAAACAAAGAGGTTGTAACCACGTGACTCCGTACCCAGCGTTCAAATTACGGATCTATTTTCCATCAGGGTGATTACGGCACAATGACAAATTTCAAAACGGATCATAGAGTAGTTTCAAAACGGACATTTTTAACAGTGTGGCAACATTTTGTGGTGTTCTCCACACACACGAGGGACTTCCTACTGACCATATCCACCGGAATAAATTTTCATATCGTAATAATTATGTCCGATCATTTTTATTCAACGTGTAACATATATATATGAACGTGAAGAGGGGTTCCGTCGCTGGGTGAGTTAGACCTAGGAACAGGGATGGCACCAGTATTCCACCGACGCAGGGGCTATACTATCCGTTGGGGTGCTATTATAGCTGAAGGGGTCACTCTCACCAAAATAGTGATGAAGGGTACACAGGATTTCCGAATGTGCTGAAGGGTACACAGGGTTTGGAATGTCGTTCTAAAGGACATTCAATTTTCGCATCTGCCATGATTTGTTAGCGAATAATGTTTACTTTCAAATGAATATTAAAATGTACTGAAAACAACCTGTTAATGGGCGCCAGACTTTCATAAACATAATTTAAGTAATGGTGTCCGTGCCGATCACAAACCCTGTGTACCCTTCAATACATTTTCAAATCATGTGTACCCTTCAGCACTGTTTTTGGTGAGAGTGACCCCTTCAGCGGTATTATACCGTAATGTTATATGGTTTACCATTGCACATTTCCCCGACGAGGAGGAGGAGATGACTAAGCTGTGCACCACAGTAGTGTATATGAATAAGCATTCCGTATACTCGATAGAAGGAAAGGTATTGTAAGACATATTAATAACTATTTCTAGGCAGATGGTATAGTAAAGCAAACTATTTCTAGGCAGATGATATAGTCAGACTAACTAGTAACTATTTGAAGGCATAGATAAGCTACAATACGCGCTTCTAGGCAGATGTTATAGTCAGACTAACTAGTAACTATTTTAAGGCATAGATAAGCTACAATACGAGCTATTTTATGTTAGGTAATGATGTATATCTAATAGGCAGATGGTATAGTAAAGCAAACTATTTATAGGCAGATGATATAGTCAGGCTAACTAGTAACTATTTGAAGGATTAGTACGCACGATTTAATACATGTATTGATATGTAATATAGTTAATAGGTTAGTAACATAATAGTTCGAAATGAGATGAATTATTCGCTAGTGAATAACCTCGTGCATGTAAAAATACCACAAGGCTAAAACACATGGAATATTTGTTAGTGGCGGAACTTTTTCTTCTTTATTGTAGATTTGTAGGTAACACTATTCGATCTCATAAAACTCGATATTACAGAGTCTCGTAGAAAACGAAATGTGGAACCCTTCACACTTTAGTTCCTTTAATGAATATTAATTATAAATAAATCTTAGTATACAAACAGATATCAAAAAACATAATCAAATCAATCTTTTTTTAAGATATGGACACTCTGGTCTCCCAGTCGAAATATCTTTTGGCAAAAATGTATCAATATTTAAAGTCAGACTAACTATTTCTAGGTTGGTGTTAAAATACTTCTTCTAGGCTATAGGTTATACTCAAACAAGCTATTTCTAGGTTATTCAAAAATTTCATAACATATACTGACTAAATCTACAAATATTAATTCGAATATAAAGAACAGAGTTAGCTCCCCTGTGAATTGTAACAGTATCCAAATTAATCATTATTTAAAGTCAGACTAATTATTTCTAGGTTGGTCATAAAATTACTTCTTCTAGGCTATGGGTTATACTCAGGCAAACTATTTCTAGGTTAATCAAAAATATCAGAGTTGTAAACTAAATCGACAAATATTAATTGGAAAATAAAGAAAAGAGTTAGCTCCCCTGTGAAATGAATAATCTGTTTTATTAAGTTCAATATAGATGTTAAACGATTGATATATGTTAATGAATGATACAATGATATATTCGTTAGCGAATAAACCTATGCATGTAAAAACCACAGGTCTAAACACATTGAACTTTTTTTTTAGGAACGTTCTTCTGTAGATTAATAGGCAACACATTTCAAAAACACCATTTCATAGTGATATAAATCGAAATGTATAACCATTATCGGTTCCTTTAATGATTATGAATGACGGGAGTATTTTCGGTTTATATGAAGACAACGTATTTCAGTTCCAACACAAATTCAATATTTCTGAAAAATTAAAAAATCTCCCTTTTAATGAAATATTAAATGTAAAAGCACAATAAACAAATTAAAACACTTTTTCGTCAACAAAAAAATTGAAGTTATATGTTATAATGCGTCAAAAATAAATCAAAATCCTTAATCAAATATCTCAATTGAAAGCCAAATTTAAAAAAAAAAACAATTTAAATGTTAACTTTATCTGTTTCGCTCGCAAGCATCAAAAGTCCCTTTTTATTACCACAATAATCGTAAAAGACAATAAATGTTTTGTCTTTAATAAAAAAATGTAAAAATATTATAATCATAGGAAAACACTAATGTTTTCGTCAACAAAATTCAAGCACAAACTTTATATGTCAATAAAATAATATGAAAATTCAATAAAACTTTAATCAATTTAGTGCTAAATTGTTGAAAAAATGTTGACTGTTGACGCAATCAACTGATATTCCAAATGTTTTTTCTAAACAAAAACATGTTTTTACTAAACAAAAACATATCAAAAGTCCACAACCAACGTTAAATAAATGTTTTGTTTTAACATAACAAGAGTTACTTAACTATTAAAGGACACATAATCCATCGTATAATTCTGCCTCAATTTTACCATGCGAATGTATCTGTTTATATAAGGAAAAAACATTCTATCTTTAGTCCCAAGCAAATGATGTCATTCGAGCCAAGTCTAATAATCTACCAACATAGTCACAAAACATGTTATTGTCTTCGTCTAGAATTCATGTCCACCTCTGTTTAACATAACAAGACTTACTTACCCATTAAAGAATAGATAATTAATCGAAGTATAATACTCTCTCAATTTCACCTATGCGAATGTATCTGTTTATATAAAGAAAGTCATTCTATCTTTAGCCCCACCAAATGATGTCATGCTACACAAGTCGAATAAACCACTCTTATTCGTCAAGAATTCATGTCGAGCTCTATTTATAGAGTAACACATTAACTCAATCTATCTATAGTCACACAAAAAAATACCAACAAAACATGTACCTGTTTTCGTCGCATACTATCTCAAGTTGAATGTAATTGTCGTCGCATAGTTTATATGATTAATGTCATTCAAGCCTTACATAAATCTCTGTTCAAGGCCATTAATATCCACCCCATCGTTGCTCACATGTCAAAATATCGTTAACGAGGCGTATCTATGACCGTACAAAACGAATAATTTATACTACACCTGTCAAATTTCCATATTTAAGGTATGTTACGGTAAACATTCCAATGTATGCTATATAAGCCAGCTAAAATAGGAAATCAAAGCATGGATTCAATAGTCAGATAAGTTTATTATATTATGATTTCAGATAACTTTTAATTAATTATTATCTTGTTCAACATATGTTCTATGTAATTTAAAACAATAAATTATATAAAGTTTCTATATTAATCGGAGCGAAACATATTGAGGAAGTTTAAAGCAGTTGTCTTAAAGTGACATTAAGAGTTATTTTCTTATTTGCATATAGTATACTATGTTCAACCCAGATGTCTTAAAATGGCAATAAGTTTTATTTTATTATTTTATACTATTTATAAACAAGATTTCTTAAAAGGGCACTAAGATTTCATTTAAAATTTTCAATCTCCAAAAGTGTTTCAGTATTACAGCAAAATTTGTTTTTTAATAATTTTTACCTCAGAATTGTTAATAATAGGTCTTCTTCACATCATAATTCTTAAAAGGGAGCTATTAATTTAACTTAATACGGTTGAAAATTTATCGTTAAAGAGCGTTTCTTATCTGCTTGTATGCAACTCTTTCAATCCCTCGTAATATTCGGATACAGTATACTTTGTTCATCCCAGATGTCTTAAAATGACACTAAGATTTATTTTATTATTTTATAAACAAGATGTCTTAAAAGGGCACTAAGATTTCATTTTATAATTTCAATACCAAAAGTGTTTCAATATTACAGCAACAAAAAAATTGGAATAATTTTACCCTAGAATTGTTAATAAATAGGTCTTCTTCACATCATAATTCTTAAAAGGGCGCTAATAATTTAACTTAAATATGGTTGAAAATTTATCGTTAAAGAGCGTTTATTATCTGTTTGTATGCAACTCTTTCAATC
Organism: Siphonodentalium dalli; assembly: GCA_032622095.1. Taxonomy (NCBI): domain Eukaryota; kingdom Metazoa; phylum Mollusca; class Scaphopoda; order Gadilida; family Siphonodentaliidae; genus Siphonodentalium; species Siphonodentalium dalli. The sequence continues at coordinate 27,220,684 of CP136067.1, forward strand.
AAAAACGGATACTGTTACACTCACATTTTAGATAGTATATTACAGTATCCAAATTAACATTGTTGCAATTCAGATTCTACGGAAAGTTATCTTTAAACATGCAAACTGAAAACAATAATCATAGTTTTACAATTTGTTTTTTATGTAAAATCTTATTTGTCTACACGTTGTGGCTAAGCATATCGTAACAGTATATTTACATTTATCTACCAAATGCGCTCTAATTTCTACAAATTAACATTCCAATTCAAATGGTTTTTTTTATTTTTGAAAAAAATAAATACTGTAACAGTTTTGTTTACATAATAAATAAAGATAACACTTAACTGATTATGGCAAATAATTCTTCTCTTAATCATAATGGCAACATGAGTTGGAAAAAAACATGCTGGTTAATCCGTACGCAATTTAGCATTTAATGTAAACACGATCGGACAAAAACAATGCCCGGTCGTTCGTTTTTAAACTGGAATCTGCACACATGCATAAAATTCATTACTCGCCGCCATTTTGAAATTTAAACATTTAGAGTAATTATTTTTCTCGCATTTCTGTAAAGTATAATGATGAACCAGAATATAAAATGCTTATGTGCACACACGAGCACATGTACTTGCAATGATATGGCTATCAATAGTATGCAATTATCTCACAGAATCAATCAAACAATAATATTAAGCCAATTAGTTGCAACATTACATCTGGAATTGCTCGATGTCGTTAGACTAGGTTAATGTGTGTTTTATATGCATGTCCCCGTTCATTATCTGCATAAAATTCATTACTCGCCGCCATTTTGAAATTTAAACATTTAGAGTAATTATTTTTCTCGCATTTCTGTAAAGTATAATGATGAACCAGAATATAAAATGCTTATGTGCACACACGAGCACATGTACTTGCAATGATATGGCTATCAATAGTATGCAATTATCTCACAGAATCAATCAAACAATAATATTAAGCCAATTAGTTGCAACATTACATCTGGAATTGCTCGATGTCGTTGGACTAGGTTAATGTGTGTTTTATATGCATGTCCCCGTTCATTATCTGCACATTTTTAAATCGGCACGGAAATCTACCTAATAAAAACAATTGAGATAGTTAAATAGGGTGGACAGCACTCAATTCTATCTGCATACAATAGGTGTGCAGAGCAATATTTCTGAACTTGTATTGCATATTGATGTTGAATAGAAAAAGATATACAGATGTACGTGGCCGAAGAAAATAAAACCAGCATCTTAAATTTTACTGTAACAGTTTTGTTTACATTGCGTTATGGACTAAACAGGTCATCTGGACCATGATGGTGTTGTCTATATAGATGAACTATATACGTTAAAGGCACGTGCGGCCTTAATTGACGAAAATATTGATATTTGTTCCTAAACAGAAAAACAATAAAATGCATAAAGTTCCGTTCATATATACCATGACCATCGCGTAAACAGCATGTTATCATAAACACCTACTATATTTTACCTAAGCAAGAGCCTGATTGTGTTACAGAAGACAGCACAATGCTACTGACTAATCACGCACAAATGGCATAAACGTTCTTCATTCGTTACTTATCAGGTATTCGCCAACAAATATAACGCTCTTTATGTTTACCACCATAATATTACAAACCCTAGAAAACTAATTTGTCATGCTTTTGTTTACATAACAATCGTCAAACGTATGACCAAAACATACTGTTATGCAATAATTCTTATTTGTATACAGACAAAGTCTATCTACATTTTTTATCTTATTTCTGTTTGTGGCGGTTTATGACGGGTGGAGATTTTTTTCACAGGATACTCACCGCCAAGGCCATCCTTGTCTGTAAACATGATGAATTTAACATAATTGAACTAAATTTGCGCAGATCCGACTATAAAATGTTGAGTGCTTCAATTAACTGTGTGTATCAAGCCAGTGCATCATTCTTACTACTGCTGTAACAGTTTTGTTTACGTATATAAATTGCACTTACCTGATTATTAAGAAAACACATGTAGCAAATAATTGTTTCCCCGCATATAATTCACAATGCCAACACTAGATTTTAAAAAAAACATGTTGAAAATAAAACATGAGGGCCTCCATTCCCTTTAATGAGAAAGTAGAAAAAACAATGTTACACATGCAGGAGCGTCATGGAATTGATCATCATCTAATGTTTCGTCGAAACTATCGTCGACAAATTGATCATTTCTTGCAACAGCAGGCCGTCTAATCCATGATGGTGTTGTGTCCAACTCTATCGCGCTGATCAATCGTTCCCGAACACTATTCATGTCCTCTACCAATGTTTATAGTTGAACTATCTGTTCAACACGATAAAATCCTCTTTTTTTTACCGCAAACTTAAATTTACACGATATATCAACGCCCTTCCGCGCCCCCATGTGGTAATTTTTTTATTTCAGCTGACTTTAGATTGGTTCCGCCATATTAAACAGAGGTGACAGTTTGTAATGGGTTAGCACGGAGTCGACAATATATATTTATGGGCGGTGGTCGACAACAGGTAGTAAAATTTGAATTCAATAGGTGTTTCGCGACATTAAACTGCCGATACGGTTTGTAACGCGATAGCATCAAGTCGACAAAGCGTGTGATTATATATGGCTACCCACTGTTATGTATACATCAGATTCTCTCTTGTCAATTTTGCCGACATCCATTGTGAGAACAGAATTAAAAACCACAACAATGAAAACGTACGATTATGTATGTTTTAAGGACGTATTTCGTGCTATTATTAATGGCCCATCTGCGTGTGGTAAATCAACCTTCATATATAGTCTAATCCAAAATAAAGAAAAATTAATGTCTCCAGTACCAGAAAATATAACATATGTTACTCCTAATTGTGATCAACAGGTGTCTGAGAATGTAGAATTAGTAAACCAAATTCCAGAATCGTTGTGCGATTGCGATTTATTAATATTGGATGATATGGATCATATTGACAAAGAGATCGATAATGTAACAGATATATTCGCTAGAAAATCACATCACGAAGGATGTAGTGTGGTATACGTCACGCATAATCTTTTTGAAAGAAAATGTAGAAAATTATCGTTAAACGCGAATTATTTTATTTTATTCAAATCTCCTAGAGATTGTGGTCAGATAAATTTCTTATCTACCCAATGTGGTATTAATAATTTATCAAAAGCATATAAATTGTGTACAACAGATCCATATTCTCATTTACTGGTGGATTTCAACCAAACTTGTCCGGATAACCTTCGATTGAGATCAGACGTCCTCAGTGAAACTCCTACGATATGGGCCCCAGCGTGAAATTAAGAAAAAATGCAAAATATTTGAGAAACATGTTACGCACTGGAGACGTGAGGGCATTAAACAGACCGAGATTAGACATTCTATCTGAATGTTGTAATAATTTGCTTAAAGGAAATGTACCAATCTCGTCTAAAATTAAAGCTAATTTAAGACCATTTAAAAGTTCTATTCGTCATTTGTCAAAGAAGTCTAATCCTGTTAAAACCAGGAAAAAAAAATTACAACACAGCGGTTTTTTGGCTGCACTGGCTGCTAGTTTAATTCCTGTTTTAGGAGACATTTTAGGCAAAGTTTTCTGAAAAACAAATATGGAAAAAATGGTTTTGGTGCCTTTTAAGACTTTTGCAAACTGGCAAAATTCTCAGTCTATTCAATCGTTGAAAACAGAGGATGTGAGACAAAAAATGCATCAAATATTAGATGATAAAGATATGTCCGAGTCAGTTAAGAAAAGAAAAATTAATTCCACGTCTATTGAATATGACATGGCTAAGAATTCTATAAAAACAACGCCGATTCTAGTAAAAATCACGAAAGAGCCCACCGGTGACGTCGCTTTACCTGAACCTAACCAACTAGATTTAGCAGTTGAAAGTTTGCCAAAAATTTACCAGAAAAAAGCCTCGTTATTTTTTTCGCATTTAAAAAGAATGCCAGGAATTGAAATTAACGACAGTGGAATGATTTCATTATCTGAGAAGCCAATCGGAAGCATAACTGATTTGGTAAATGATATAATACCTTCTAGCAAGGTCAGGAAACCCAGTGCACTTAGAAATTGGGATAGTTTGTCCCGATAATTACGAGATAATAATATACCAACACATTTCATAGGAAATAAATATCGTAAAGCAGATCTAATAGTTGCAGATGCCTCCAAAGGCAAAAAACAGAAGCTTTTTAGACTCGTCAAATTGATAATCTATTATCATCGATTTATTACGACCCATCTCACCGTTCATCCTATGGATCTGAATATAATTTGTATAAGGAAGTAAAAAATAAAATATCGAGAAAAAATGTCCGACTTTGGTTACAAAAACAATATTCGTACTCGTTGCACAGGCCGAAACGAATAATATTTCCTAGGTCAAGAACAGAGTCTTATTCTGTAAATAATATATGGCAGATGGATTTGAGTGATGTGCGAAATATATCCAAGTAAAATGACGGTTATTGCTACCTGTTGTTTTGCATTGATTGCTTTTCAAGATTTTTAAATGTTAAACCATTAAAGAACAAGACTGGTGTTTCTATAATGAAGGCTTTAGAAATTATTTTTAAACAGCGTAAACGACCGAACGGTATACAAGTTGATGCGGAACCGAGTTCTACAACGCTAACGTTAAGCAATTTCTGAAGAAGAATGGTTTACATTTATATTCTACGGGAAATTATGACACGAAAGCCGCTTTGGTTGAGAGAGTAGAACGCTCTTTAAAGTCTAAAATGTATAAATATTTCTTCAAATCTAAATCTATGCGCTATTTAACAGTTTTGCCTAAATTGGTGAATTCCTATAATTCGAAGATACACAGAGCGATTAAAATGGCACCGAAAGATGTCTCGTGTTTGACATCGCAAGCAATTGCAGCTAGAAATGAATCGAAGACTTATAAATTACCAGTTACAAAAGCAAAATTTAAAGTGGGAGAGAGCGTTCGCTTGGTAAAATTAAAAAATAAGTTTGAAAAGGGTTTTTTGGCCAATTATACTTATGAAGTGTTTAAGATTACGTCTTTGGTACCTGGTTCTAAACCACATAGATATAAAATAGCTGATCTCAATTCAGAGGAAATATTGGGTACATTCTATGAGAGCGAGTTATCACCTGTAACGATTGATTCTGATACTATGTGGAAAATTGAACGTATATTAGAAAGAGATGGAGATCAAATAAAAGTTAGATGGAGCGGCTATCCAGCCAATTTCGATTCGTACATTCCTAGAGAATGGATAACGACCTCAGATTAAAACGACAATCGTCAAAATGGACTTTTTTCAATAATAAAGTTTCCAAAGGACAGGTTGTATATATCAGTCAAGTATTTTTGCTTTATATAGTATGTGTTTCTGCTATAATAAATATTAGTATATACGGCGTGGACACACCATCTATTTGGATTAGTTTACTGTCGGGCTCAGTTGGGCTTTTGTCTCCGTCGCCTAAATTAAGTAAACATGGAAACGGGCCTCTTCTCGATCACTTTGCCGTCTAACGTTTCTGGTGATTTGTTCAGAAATTCACTATCCGAATATACTGTGAGTTTGCCTAGTGAGATTCGGTTACAGGAGGACGATTGGTATGTAGGTTTATCATCAGCCATTATTCCAACCAGATTTAAAAGCCCGCTCCTGGAACAAAGAAATTTTACCTTTTCCACAGATGATCAATCTTATGCATTTGTTTATGGAATAGTGGTGGATATGAATTTCTTGACGCCAGAAACTGATTTACCACTTGTTAGAGATCCCAATTATGGTATTATTGCTAGGAAACTTCGGGTTAAAGGTCCGATTAGATGGAGGAAAAGTGTATTTACAAAGATTGAATATGGTGTTATTTTTGATGACAAATGTTCGTTCGAAGATTTGATAGAAAGGATGCAATTAGTTCAACGAAAATTAATTTTGCATTTTTACAAAGATTCTGAATTTATGTCAGAATTAGAAAAAACAAAATATAAATTAATAGATCCAGGTTTGCATTCAATCGATGCGAAAGAGTCACAAACAATATTTGAGGATTTAATCGGGGATGTAGTGATTGACATTAAGGTGAGAAAACGTCGAAACGTGAACTACCTTTGTTTCACTAGAATGGCAAACCATACAAGCATGTCTCGTTATTCGTTGGCGATGGATTTGCAAATTACAAGGACTTCTGAATTGGGATATCTTCTTAATTTGCCTGAAAATTATCAATTAAAATTAAAAGATACCGGTGGAAAATCCAAAGACTGTTTTTTAATTGTAACTAATCAATTGGATCATATAGACGCTCTTTATATTTATTCAGATATATGTACACATAGTATAGTAGGCGATTCTAATTCACAATTATTGAAAGTAATATGCCCACGTTCTGATGATATTGTATCAACAACATATTATGAATTCGCAAATTTGCAATTTTTTCCTATACATCATAAGAATTTTGACACTATTTCGATTTATATTCGTGATTCTACAGGTTTGCCACCTCCTTGGACGGATTATGGTAAAACTGTTCTAGTTTTATTATTTAAACGCATTTTGATTGGATAAGGATTGATATTAAATATATATGTATATAAATAGATGTTTCATTATTTAAAGTTATGGCGAATAGTCCTATTCCTATTTTTATAGGAGATAGGTATCAGAGAGGTTACGGACTTGGTTCTATTTTTGGCAAATTAGCCAGATCAATTGCGCCAATTGCAAAAAATCTGGGAAAATCTCTTTTAACAAAAGGTTTAGAAACAGCCACTAATGTTGGTAGCGATATATTGAGTGGGCAAAATTTATCAGAATCTATTCGAAATCGGGGTAAAGAAGCAGCTTTAGATCTTTTACGGCCTAAACGTAAATTACTATATAATTCGGATATTCCATCAAAAAGACGTAAATTACAAGAATATTCGGATATTCCTTCAAAAAGACGTAAATTACAAGAATATTCGGATATTCCTTCAAAAAGACGTAGGAAGAGACGAAAAACAAAACGTGATATTTTTGAATAAATGAATCCCAACAGCTGTCCAGTTTCTAAGAGTGATGTGGATGTTTTTGAAATTCCACCTACTGTGGTAACTATAACAGACGGTTCATTTACAGAGAAACATCCATCGAATTCAAATTATTCAAATAGTAACGTACTAGAGTTCTTTTTAGAGTCCCCATCTGCACATTATGTTGATCTTTCGGAAAGTTATTTGCAAACCGACGTTAAAATATCGAAAACTGACGATACAGCATTTACAGGCGACCAGCACGCTTTTCCAGTAAATAATTTTCTTCATTCTTTATTCGAGAGAGCTGATTTATTATTAAACGGTGTAGAATGTGGAATTGGTCGATATTATGCTTATAGATCTTACATAGAAACTTTCTTAAGTTCTACAAGAGAAAATCAATTAGAGAGAACAACTTTATGTATACCTCAGAAAGGTGGGACTTTGGATAATGTACCGGCAGACATTCCCAGAGGTAGGCAGTTACTTGGAATAATTAAAGACGGTAATAATGCAAAAAAAAATCAATTATGGGGTAAACTACATTTGGACATGTTTAATCAACCAAAATTGTTAATTCCAAACGTACCCATAAAACTTAGACTACATAGATCAAAGCCTACTTTTTGTTTACAAGGTAGTGCTGGTGATTATAAGATTGAGCTGTCAGATACTAAATTGTTTGTACGAACCGTAGAGTTAAGTGATGTCACTTCAAATGAAATAAGCAAAAAGTTATTAAGTGGAACCAATGCTCAATATCCTTTGGATAGAGTTTCGTTAAAAACATTTAGCGTAGCACCTAGGACTTTAAGCTTGATTAAAGACGATTTGTTTTTGGGTGATCCATTTCTTCCAAAGAGAGTGTTAATATTTTTAGTAGATAATACAGCATTTAATGGTACTATAACATCTTCTCCTTTTAATTTTAAACATTATGATTGTTACGAAATGAAATTGTCTGTTAATGGTAAAACCGTGAATGGACATAAATATGAACAAACTTTCGATGATGATTTATATGTAGGTTCATATTACACATTTTTGAATTCTATAAATAAATTATATTGCGAGCAATCTTTCAGAGTTAGTTTTTTTGATTATGCCAATGGTTTTACAACTTTCGGTTTTGATTTAACTGCCGATCATAATGCAGATAGTTTAGTGTGGCACCCAAAACAGCGAGGTAGCGCTCGGTTAAGTGCAAAATTTTCAACAGCTTTACCAGATACAGTAAATGTAATAGTATATGCCGAATATGATAGTTCTATAGAAATTAGCGGGGAACGTAGCGTTTACACAGGTGGAATATTTTAACATTATGTTGAGCAACTTAGATATATCTGATGCATTAAAATCAGACTCAGTTTTGAATTCTATGATATTAGGCGTTTATGCTTTGGACGAATTACCTGATACTATTAAGCAGAATAGAGGTTTAATTTGTAATACTGACCCATCTTGGTTAGATGGTGAACATTGGATATGTATATGGAAACGCGATGATAATTTTATAATATATTTTGATCCTATCGGATTACCTCCATCTGAGCAGTTGAAAATTATGTTAGCTAAATATGGTAGATTGTATTATAGTACAAATTATATTCAACATATATCTTCTTTTTTGTGTGGTTATTTCGTATTATATTATTTGTATCATACTTGTAGAGGATTGGATTGTCTATACGTTTTAAATAAACCCGGTTTTCATAATGATACTTACGTTTATAATTGGTGTAAACAACATCTACCCGTGTTGTTCGATATTTAGTTTTTTTTGTATTTTTTTTTTCTATAAATGAAATGCTTTTTTATAATATTTTTTAAATCAAAATGTCTTCTGACAGTGACTTCGAAGTTTCTCAGAAAGGAAAGAACAGAGGGAGTTTAAAAAGAAAACTTTTAGATAATTTGGCTGATATAGAAGAGATAGGACAACAAATTTCAATATTAGCTGATAAAAATGCTAAAATTTTGTATAGGATATCTAAATTGAATTCAGCTGATAAATTAAAAAAGACTCGTGTTAGATGTTATGAATGTAACGGAGATCATTTAAGACCAGACTGTCCATATCTTAAAAAAGATTGATTTGATTATGTTTGTTTTATGATATTTTGTATTTAATATATATTGATCAAAATATTGATATAATTGTGTTTGTTTATGATATGTATTATTAATATTCATTAAAGGAACTAAGTGTTGGGTTCCACATTTCGATTTCTACAAGACTCTGTAATATCGAGTTTTATGAGATCGAATAGTGTTACCTACAAATCTACAATAAAGAAGAAACAGTTCCGACACTAACAAATATTCCATGTGTTTTAGCCTTGTGGTTTTTTACATGCACGAGGTTATTCACTAGCGAATAATTCATCTCATTTAGGACTATTATTTTACTAACCTATCATAACTAACCTACATATCAATACATGTATTCAATCGTGCGTACTAATCCTTCAAATAGTTACTAGTTAGCCTGACTATATCATCTCCCTAGAAATAGTTTGCTTTACTATACCATCTGCCTATTAGATATACATCATTACCTAACATAAAATAGCTCGTATTGTAGCTTATCTATGCCTTAAAATAGTTACTAGTTAGTCTGACTATAACATCTGCCTAGAAGCGCGTATTGTAGCTTATCTATGCCTTCAAATAGTTACTAGTTAGTCTGACTATATCATCTGCCTAGAAATAGTTTGCTTTACTATACCATCTGCCTAGAAATAGTTATTAATATGTCTTACAATACCTTTCCTTCTATCGAGTATACGGAATGCTTATTCATATACACTACTCACCACTTAGTGATACCCCTGTCATTTAACAAGACTGAACTCACATGTACCTCGAACTGTTGTAGTGTTAGAACTATCTTACCTCATATTATGTCAAACTGAAGAATATATGCTGTTGTTGTCTAAAAACAACATTTTCCCCACTAATTTCTCAAACAATCAGAACAATTTCAACATATATGTCACAGAATATGGTTAAAAATTTATCTTTTGCACTGTTTTCCAAATTTACAACCGTTGGAAACTTTTAACAAATGTTGGGTAGGGTGAGACATTATTGCCAATGGAACAATATTGGCATGGAACGATGGGAATGGAACAATATCGCGTACTTATCTATGGTAATTCAGTGAAGATTGCCACATAACACACAGGAGAAGTGTTGATCAAATATGTTCGAGAACAAAACGCAACTTTATGGAAGATCGAAGCGCGAAAATGAGAAACTGGTACCGTATCAACAGGCTGTTTAAAACTATATCTAAATTCTTAACGATGTGATGGAATTTAAATCCAACAGCGTGCCTGTATAATAGCATATAACGGATGTAACTGATGCCGTAAACAGGATACGCCGACCCGACATTCGTGTACAGATAGTCGCAATCCATGTTGATTAGTGGTGACATATATATATATATATATATATATATATAGCTTTGTCCGTGAAAACACTGATCGGAGCTGTAAATTGGTAATGGATGGAATCTGTGTGCTTACAGTTGAAATTCTACAGCTCAGAGCTGTAAATTGTCGCCCAGTTTACAGCTCGTTGTATGGGTGTATGTGGCGAAGTTGAAACAGTATCACTGTTGTCCTGTCTTTGAAGACGAAAGAGACATATGTCTCAGCAACGTTAGTAATTTGAAAACAAAAACACTCTCAGAAGGTTCAAAATCACTTCCCTTATTAATGAAAGCAATTAGATATTCGCTAGCATTCAAAATGTATATAGAACTAACTGGCAGAATCAAGCCATATTATGGACAATCTTGGGCTATGCATGGAAAATTAAATTGTGTGTAATGTCATCCCAAAATTACCCGACTAAACCTACTATGGTTGGATGGACGTTGTCATTATAATTAACAATATTACATTGTATTTGGTCTGTATGAAACGGATACAATTCAATATTATATACCGGTATGTAGGACATGGCTTAAGATAAGCACCATGGTTATGACCATCAATATCTTCCATCACCATACCGTGAAATTTGTAAATTACTTTGGTTAAAATAAAATATGTTTAAACTAAATAAACACTCAGGTATCTCGGAGATGATATGGACTTCAGTGGATCGTTATCTGAAAGAACACCCCGATATGTCGTGGCACAGGTAAATTTCGATACACATGAGTGACTGTACATATGTTAGTATCTTTATGAAGATATGTTAGTATCTTTGTGATATGTTTTTGTTTTACTGACATAATTATGTATAGTCACGTAACGGTTCTGAATATATCACAAAGATACTAACATATGTAGTCACGTGACGGTCCATAAAGATACTAACATATGTACAGTCACGTGACGGTTTATAAAGATACTAACATATGTACAGTCGCGTGACGGTTCTGTATATATCACAATGATACTAACAAATGTACAGTCATGTGGCGGTTCTGTGCAAATATTTTATATGCATATGATCGACTCCATGCATGGTCAGAAATCATGTATTGCTACCTATGGATTATCTTGTCCGTATTTAGGTTAGACGACTCACTGGGTGAAGGATTCCCAGCAGATATAACGGACCATCCCATTGTGGACACCAGCATGTCTGTATGTGTGTGCGTTCGTACCGTATGTCTAGACAATGTCTTCTGGATTCACAGGTAGGGATATCGGTTGGGTTCATCACATACATATCACACGGATACGCACGGTCCGTAGCTTAAGTAAGTGGAGTCGGCAAATCATTTCAGACACACATCGTACTAATACGGACGCCCGGCGGTGTGGACTTTCATATGTGTTATCATACTACCTCTCTGGATGAACGATTTTTCACACACTTCGCACTGGTATGGACGCTCTCCCGTGTGGATTCTCTTATGAACGGTGATTTGAGAAATCAACAAAACTAATTTCTCACACTCATCGCACTGGTATGGACACTCTTCCGTGTGGATTCTCGTATGTGTAATCAGAACACACCGCAGCCTGAATGACTTCTCACAAACATCACACGGATACGGACGCTCACCCGTGTGCATTCTGGTATGTTTTGTCAGAAGATATTTCGTATTGAATGACTTCCCACACAATTCTCACTGATGTATTCTCTTATGAACGGTGCATTGAGATGAAGTACTAAATGATTTATCACACACATCACAGTGATATGGACGCACTTTCCATTGTGGATTATCTTGTGCGTTATGAGTTCACTTCTCTGTTTGAATGATTTTCAACATAGTTCGAACTGATATGGACGCTCTCTCGTGTGTATTCTTTTATGAACGGTACATCGAGATGAAGTACTAAATGATCTCTCACACACATCACATGAATACGGACGCGCTCCCGTGTGGATTCTCATGTGTGTTGTAAAACAGATTCCTGGGTGAATGACTTTGCACTAAAACGGACAGTCTCCCGTGTGGATTTTCTTATGAACTGTTAATTGAGATGAAGTACTAAATAATTTTTCACACACATCGCACTGATACGGACGCTCTCCCGAGTGGATTCTCATGTGTGTTATCAAATCATACGTCCGGCTGAATGACTTCTCACACACATCGCACTGATATGGGCGCGCTCCCGTGTGTTTTTTCTTATGAACGGTTAATTGAGATGAAGAACTAAATAATTTCTCACACACATCACACTGATACGGACAGTCTCCCGTGTGGATTCTCATGTGTGTTATCAGATCATATGTCCGGCTGAATGACTTCTCGCACACATCACACTGATATGGGCGCTCCCCCGTGTGTATTCTCTTATGAACGGTTAATTGAGATGAAGCAATAAATGATTTCTCACACACATCACACTGATACGGACAGTCTCCCGAGTGGATTCTCTTATGAACTGTTAATTGAGATGAAGTAATAAATGTCTTCTCACACACATCACAATGATATGGGCGCTCTCCCGTGTGGACTCTCTTATGATCTGTTAATTGAGATAAAGTTCCAAATGATTTATGACAGATATCACACTGATACGGACGCTCTCCTGAGTGGATTCTCTTATGTTTGTTCATATTAGACGATCTCGCAAACGACTTCTGACATATATCGCACTGATATGGGCGCTCACCAGTGTGGATTCTCCTATGTACAGTCAGATTTTCAGAGCGTGTGAATAGTTTTACACATATATCACATCCGTGCGAACCACCACCTTTGTGGGCCATCCTGTGTGTCTTCTGATTTCTCAAGTCGGCGAGTGTTATAATCTATCGCAATTCAAAAGTCGATCACTAGTGTTTACTCTCTTAAGTCAAGCCATATATTCAGAGCGTACTTTCCCACACATATCACGATCGTGTGTTAATAGCCTAATGATCTCTTCCATATACCGGGTACATGTAACACAGTCGATGAATGGAATGAATGGAGTCTGTGGACAATCATCTGTGTGGATTCATCTATGTCTAAGCAGAGTTCAGGATGATGTGGATACTTCTCGACACGCGTCACACTCTCAATATAACTACATGTATCAGTTTATCGCCAGCGCGATCACTCATGAGTCATATCATCATATGTACATGTAAATACACATGTCCGATACATCTGCATACTTTCCCGCATATATCTGGACTTTCATGAAGTCAATGGAGTGTCTACTTAGCTGATTATCTTTTCTTCCGACGACAGGGCGGATTTACTCACGTTATTCAGTGTTCCCTTCTCCACCGTGGCACCCAGGGTGACGTATTCAAAAAACATTTAACTAATAATATTCTGTATCTGTATATATCTGGCGCAGTAGCCTCTCGGTTGTTGTCGCGTCGTTGCTACTGATGTTGATCCTGATGTGGTTCCAGAGCATGCGTATTATTCTATGCTGTTCCAGTCATCTGAAAAATTAAAAAGACACCACTATCGCAGTATCGGACCAATAAATACAGGTTTTTCTGTTGATCTGCTGTCAATATACACTGTCAATATACGAAGAAACCCTCCGTCCGTTATGCACAGTCGACAGTATAATTAATTGTCGACAACAAAAATAGAATATCTTTGTTTCTTATAATTAACATTTAAAATTTTGGTTTCTTAGAACGGATATATGTATTAGGCGATAGGCGGGGAACACACTATAAAATAAAATATCATATAATAGAATAGAATATTTTTATTTGCCAAAGACAACAGCATAATACTTATAACGATCATAATAATAGAAAACACAACACAACCAAACACAAGTGAATTATTGATAACATAACAAGTGAAATTAGATAGCTAACTACAAAGACACATGTACCGGTAGGCCTATGAAACAACTACATATGTTTGTCAATCGTGGGCGATTAACCCTAATATGATTACGTCAGTACGTATGGACAACCCAAAACACGTACGTCCATCTATAAAATGATAAATGTATGAACATTTCATAGGAGTGCCTGTGTTTCTGGCCAACTTGGGATATACGAATCACGATCACGCCAGTGCGTATGGACCGTAGGACGGCGACATGTCACTCTATGTCCAAAGGTTCGCTATTCCCAAGGTTCATTATACCGAAGTTTCGCTATTCCCAAGGTTCTCTATATTCCTCAATATTCAGAAGGTTTTTATAACTTGTTATTTTGAAGTTTCATTCTATTATTTATATTCTAAAGTATTGAGAGGGTTCTTTATCATAAGACTCTTTTTATGAAGGAAATAACTTAAAGGTACTCAATCCGATAAGACGTGCTAAATTACTCTTTCTTTGGCTTCGGTGTTAAAAAAAATTTGATTAGTGTCGAACCCACCCATCAAAGCTCAGACTCTTCTTAGCAACGGTTGCTAGGCAACTACCCGGCATAGGATTAATGCATATTTGTACCATTTTTATGGTGAAAATAATTGTTGTCAGTTTTGACCTGACTGACAAATTACCACATTTCTTACTTACAAGGGAAAAAATACCATATAATTCTTACTTATATGAGTGGTAACTGTTGCCAGGGGTCACCCCAAATACAAAAATGTACATATGACTGATATTATGGTAGTATTAACGTTTTTATGGTGAAAACAATTATAAATGTTGTTAGTTTGAGCCTAACCAGAATATGGGCACAATTATCCGCTATGCTCCATCAGTTTAGATATCGGGAATTCAAAGTGAGAATTGAAAAGTTGTTGCTTATATTTAATATGAGGCATGGCCATAATAGTTATATAAGCCATAGACCCACACAGCTAGTTGTATAATGTAAGTCACGGACCCACTCTACTATATATGAAGAACATAGCTAGGGTCAGCCACCAATATGTTAGCCATGGGCCTAGCTTACAATAGTTAGGTTAGGAACCCAGGCACATATATAGTGACAGGACCCATGTCCATACATATAGACTATGGACGTAGGATATGTATAGTCCATGAACCAGACCGCTTCATATAAGCATACATGTACATGTATGGTATCTTTGACCATGACACTGTTACATGGTGCAAACACCCAAGTGCCCACCGATGGACCATGTACTAAGATACCATAGACCAAGTCCGATGCACAATACATTAGTGCACCATGGATTCATGACCCTATATATGGTATGAACATATGAGACAGTTTTGTGACAGACCAGCCTATATATAGATATTGGACCGATGCCACATATACGAAAGTTAAGGATGGGGGCCCTTATAAATAGCTCAAACACATATGGCACTGTAGGTTGGCCATGGACACATACCCACACGTGTAGACCATGGACCAAGGCCGATATATGTATGCCATATTGCATTGTACCCAGGCATAAGCAGGTGTCTGTCTATGTGTAGGATATGGACCCACCTCTTATACGTGATATATCTACACCAAAGACCCAGGCAAGTTTAAATAGTGCTAATACACAGGTGACTATAATGATGTATGCAGTCGATACAGGTGCCTATATGTAGGACATGGACACATGTCCCTAAATAAAATCTACGGCACCGGCGTTATTGATCATTTCATAGAGTCAAATATATGCTGGTAGGCAATGGACTGATCCACATATATAGGAGACATGTGGACCCATGCCTACGGGTAAGTCATGGACCAAAATGCATGTGCATGGATCCACGTCTCTATATGAATACCATATACGTACGTCCGTTTTCAGCCATTCGACCAATGCCCTATATGATGGAGATCCCTATCGATTGGCCGTGTGCACCACCATATCTTGGCTATTGACCCAGGCTCATCTAGGTAGGACATTGAGACGGGCCACTATGGACAGTCCATGTATCCAGGCTGATTTAGTTATGACCTTATTACCAGACATTTATATGTAAGACATGAACCCATCCCATGAATGTACATGTTACATGACTATCTAGGTTATAACCACAGCCACGCATAAGCCATGGACCCATATGGACACCACATGTTGTGCAAATACACAGGTGTCTATAGTTATGAACGCATTACATGTACCCAGGTCTATACGACAAATCAATAGAACCAACCCTAAATAGTATATCATCGGTCCAGGCCCCTTTCTATGACATGGACACAGTAGTTAAGACACGTCATTGTATGCTGTTCCTTAGTAACTATGGGTTGGTAATGGGCCCATGGCTGCCCATGTAAATGGGTATTGGTCACCAGTTCCAAAGGGTAGTTCATGGTATCTCAGTCTGAAATATATAGGCCACGCTCATGTACGATCTCCTATAGGCTTGTACATGACTAATGACCATGTATTGACATATATGTAGTTATGGCATGGATAGGAAGGAAACACAGTTATTTCGTACCGTATAGTAACTGGTATGCGGATGCTACCACACCGTGAAGGGGCTAAAGAGTAGCGGTTTTCACTAACGCGTAGAGTATGACACCGCAGTCATTTGGACATCTCGCACGATGTGGTAGCGCGTCGGGAACTGAAAATCCAAAATGGCGTCATGAAGTCGTTATATCTGCGGCCCCATAGGTGTTAGAGAGTAGCGGGTTTCACTAACACGTAGAGTATGACATCGCGGTCATTTGGACATATCGCACACTGAAAATCCAAAATGGCGACATGAAGTCGGAAACTGCCAAGGGCACTGTAGTAGGCGCCTGTATAGGTTCATGGGGCAGTTATCATCAGCTTACACACAGAGGTTAATTGAAATAATGATGGATCTCTTTTTAAATATCAGTAATCAATTTTAAAACTGTCCAATGTCATTAGCCAGAAACTGCCAAGGGCACTGTAGTAGGCACCTGTATAGGTTCATGGGGCGGTTATCATCCGCTAACACACAGAGGTTAATTGAAATAATGATTGATCTATTTTTTAAATATCAGTAATCATTTTTAAACTGTCTGATATTATTAGACGGAAACGTCTTCTCAAAATAAGGCCAGAATACTTCCCCCGGAACCACCACCATACAGAACTCAGCAGAATACCTTGACGTAAGCGTTAATTTCCATTCGACATACCGGACATGTGCTCACGCTAGCGGCACAGAAAGGAGACATATTAAAATGGCGCAAGATAGAATAAGTACGTTTTTTTCCTTTTCCAAACACACTATACACGACGCCTGTTCCGTAGAAGTAGTTTCCATATATTGGCTGCCACCGTCCTCAGAGTCGACGCGTTGAGAGGGTTCCAAACATGCGAAGCACCTCCTATTTTTTTTAATAGAATTCGCATCAGGCCAGTCATTTTCAGCATAATTTTCCGGGTGTAACTCAACACCCAATTCGGGGGTAGCACATGACCCATTTCCTCGAAAGAGGTTTCCTGGGGTAACGTATGATCCATTTCCCCGAAGGAGGTTTCTGAGGGTAACGCATGACCCATTTCCTCAAAAGGGTACAGCGCCCCCAACATATCCAGGCTGGGTGTGTTGTATGCCGTCGCTGAGGTCGATGCGGAATCTACTGTGAACGTGCAATCGTTTTCTCCCCTCAAATTTCTGGAGGTATCAGGACAGAAAACGTCCAGATAACGTATATATCTACAATTTGGAAAAAATTCAAATGTTCTTGTCGAGGGTTATCACCACTTTCCCATTTATGTAAACGACAATCGCAACTATAACATATCGTTTTGGCACTCTGTCCAATATAAAATAATCCATCCTATGCTAAAGATTCAGCAGATACTGCACCCGTCCATTGTTCGAATGTCTCGACTGAAAAGTTCTGTATCGCGGATATCTGGGTTTCCAAGCAGCTGTGACACCATATAATTTAAAAATATCACGTAATGTAATATAGCGCATCTCATTAGGGGGGATATCCATCATGTTGTGAAGTTATATATATATGAAACACCTACTTTATAAACACACTATGGTCCATGATTGATTACTATAACGCCCACCTAAGATGTGACACATCATTAAAGTACCTTTATAACTTTGACAGTCAATGTCCATTCATAACGTTCATGTTTTCATAGCGCTAACACACTTATTTATTCATCTCTTTTTAGAGTATGGAGAATTCTCTAGTGGACCGTATGTTCTCAGAAGGTTTTTCTAGTGACGATTTATTGAGAGGTGTTACTAGAAATGGACAGCGGATGACACTTTTTAACAAAACTTTGTATGACAGACTGATACATTTGGAAGCTACACAACGTGCTGATCGATTTACATCACATAGAGGACGTCCTCAAAACGGTGCTTTAGACCTTTCTAGGGGTTCCATCGCGACTCAACCACCACGGTCTCAGAGCAGACCTCTAGATCTTTCTTCAAGATCTAATGATACCTCGACCTTACCGACACGCCCTCAGAGCAGACATTTGGACCTTTCAAGGACATCTACACTAAATCAACTGGAGCAACAGCCGCGCAGCCCTCTAGATTTATCTACAGTTATGACTGCCGAAGAATCTACAAGTCAAAACACTGAGGGACCGTACACACCTATCGAGCCAGTGATAAATGATGGTCCCGAAAAGATATCCGACGACGACGGTGCTCAAGCTTCAACATCATCCCCTGCCATTAAACTCTATACTATAACACACAAAGAAACAAAAACTGTTATGAATAGTGCTGCTGAAGAGTCCATATATGATGTGAAGTTTGATCACCAATGGCAGGATACAGGTTTAAGGGACTTGCACACAGAACTTACATACATGTTCGGAGATGTTCTCTCAAGGGCACGAGGTGATAGGGATGATGGTGATTTGGGCAGAATTGTACTACACACGACCCAATTAGACAGGCCTATAGTTATTGAATTGACCGCATGGCAAGATCTTACCCCCTCATTGGTCATGGAAAAAGTAGAATCGGTGCTCAATTCACACGAAAACTTGTCACTGGATGACACATTTAGAATAACCATAGGTTCTATTCGTCAACCTAGAGGAGGCTCTACCCACGTTTTCTTAGACAGTACAGCTGATATTCTAAGAAAAACGTCGATGGTGTCCATAAGGAACAGTGACAATGCGTGTCTCGCACGTTCTATCGTCGTAGCCATGGGTAAATTATACAAAGTGGATAGGAATATCATTGCGGAACATCCAGGAAAATCGCGGATGGATATGTTTTTCGAAAATCATGTTGTTTCGGACTGTTATTACCATGACATTAAGAGCTGTACGAGAAACGATCAAAGAAATTTGGCCTACAGCGTTCTGAGACAGTTAGACTTACCAATCATCAAAAGAGGAGAATTAAACGACTTGCAGAAATTTGAACAGTTTTTCGAAGTTAACATCATTATAATAAGTGTAGTAGGGGCAATAAAATTCAAAGAGCATGCAACAAATATTCGAAAAACATATACATTTATTATGACACGGACAAACACTTTACGGCTATAGTATCCGTAACGGGGTTCTTCTGCAAATCATACCTCTGCGAAGATTGTCTCAAGCCGTAACAGAGACATACGGAACACAGATGCGTGAGCCGTTGCATTGCCTGCAAGACCGTTAATTGTTTTCAAAATACGGACATGACGTGCCGCAAGTGTCACGTAACGTGTCGGAATGAAGAGTGTTTCATACGCCACAAAACTGCACCGCAGGATGGTATTAGTCAGTGCGACAAATACTGGAAATGTACGGTATGCAAAATGGTTATCAACTTAGAAAAAAGAGACCTGGAACTCAAACCCCATTTATGCGGTGAATGGAAGTGTTCATCATGCTTTGATATGTTTGTAGGAGAACATTTCTGTTTTCAAAGACCTCCTCTTCCTGAAAACAAGCCGTCTAATATTTCTGGATTTCGAATGTTGTCAGGATGAACAGTTCCAGTGCGAGGAGGGATATACGTTAGGGACACCATGCTCTTCGTGTACTGAGGCTGAAAGGTGCAGTTATTGCCGTAGGTAAGAACAAATTACACTAAATTCTTCAAACAAAATCTGTTGCCCCAAAAATTTTTTTTATTGTAATTAGTGTAATATTTTTCGATAACTGTAAGCTATAATGTTTTTTTTTTTACAGATGTAGCGCCTGTAAAATACCCTATTGTGGTCTTAACAGACACGTACCGAACTTGGTAGTGGCACATACCACCTGTGATGAGTGTGAAGATGAACCTGTAACGGCGGAATCAACATGTGTAAACTGCGGTTCCAGGTGTGCGAAATGCTCCGTCAGGAAAAAGAAATATTTCAAAAATAGACCTTGTCCAGATACTTGTGGAAAGCGACAGTTCATCGCTAGGGGTGAAAACACTCTATATGACTTTGGATTGTGGCTGTTCACCGATGCACACAAGGGATTCACTGCGATTTCACACAATGGAAAGGCATATGACAATATTCTACTTTTGGAATATCTCGTCTTTAGAGGGGTGCACCCTAACAGACTTATATATGCAGGTTCGAAGTTGATGTATATGCGCTCCCAGCATGGAATAAGGGTTATAGACAGCTTCAACTTCATGTCAATGAGATTAGCAGCGCTGCCTGCAGCATTCGGACTGGAAGAATTGCATAAAAGTATATTAACATTACAACACCCTCCCTGCGCACTAAAACATTTTTTTTATGCACCTAAAAAAAAAAAAAACAATTCTTGTTTAATTTTTAGGTTGGTTTCCACACTTCTTCAACACCGCTGTCAATCAGAAGTACAGAGGTACATACCCTGCCCCGAAGTACTATGGTGTAGATGGCATGTCTGTCAATGATAGAGTACAGTTCGAGAAATGGTATTCCGCAAAAACAGGGGAAATATTCAATTTCGAGGAGGAAATCCTGGCATATTGTATTAGCGATGTGGACAATCTAAGACAGGCGTGTTTAAAATTCAGAAAGCTGTTCATGAAAATTACAGAGAATACTGTAGACCCTTTCAAAAGGGTGACTATATCATCTGCGTGTATGGCGGCCTACACAAGTCTATATCTAGAGGAAACATACACTGTAACAGTCACCGAACCTGATGAGACCGAACATACTGACGTACCCCTTAAGAAGATTAACGGAAATAGGAAATATTATTATAATGGTTCGTGGGTAGACAGATCCGTCGTGACACGTGACGGCGCTGTAATATCAAAGGAAAAATTTATCAGCACGCCCATAGCAAAGGTACCCTCAGATTCATACAAGCAGTTGAACCAGTATTCTCACGTGTCTATACAATGGCTGCGTTGGTTGGAATATCAGAAAGGGATTGTGATACAACATGCATTGAATGGCTCTGAATATTGAATACCTAACAGCAAATACAAAGTGGACGGTTTCTCCGAGGGTACCTGTTACGAATTTCATGGTTAGTATTTATTCTAAAGTCGTTCCCCCTTCAGTATTCAAACATGCGTTCCTGCAAATTGTTTAATAATAACCGTATGTTCACAGGTTGCTTCTACCATGCCTGTCAAAAATGTTATCCTCGAGACCGAGATACGACCAAACACCCCTTGACAGGACAGTCCATGGATGAGATGTACACGTTAACCATGAAGAAACGACAGTTTATACAAGCTGCGGGGTACAAATACGTGTGTATTTGGGAGCACGAGTTCAGTGCCCAGAAAGAGAAAGACCCTTCTCTGCGGAAGTTTGCCGATGGTTTGGATTTACAACCCCGCCTGAATCCTCGAGACAGTTTTTTTGGAGGTTAGTTTAATATCTAGTTACACATTAATGCACAACATTTTTCTTATTTTAGTGAGAAGAGAAAAAAAAGGTACACAACCCCCACACCCTTTCTAAAATATCATCCCAAATTTTTTTTTTTGCTAATTCAATTATCATATTTCAGTAAGGACTAATTCTTGTAAATTGGCTTATGACCCTCAACCAGACGAGGTGGTTAAGTACGTGGTTTTACCTCACTGTATCCCTGTATCAACAAGACAGATCTAATGCCATGCAGTCATCCTGAGGTCATATGTACCGGATTCAAGGACATAGGCAGGGTTTCCGCTAGGGAAAAATAAATGGGTCCGGTCCTGGGTGGGGGTGGGGGGGGGGGGGGGGGGCACAGTTCGGCGGGAGCGACCATGGTTCACGCATGCATAAGAAAATGTTACGTTTTACAACAGCAGCGGAAACGCCAGTTCCATGTATCTGAGACACAGGGAAATACACACGCATGCGCCATCGGCATGTCACATCTAATCGGCTAACGATGGACGGTAGCAAAGTTTTCCTACCGACACAATCACGACGGCGCCTTCAGACACGAACAAGGATGTCAACCAGTGTCCTTCTGTAGACGGTGCTCGCAAACATGTGCATTATCGGAATAAGCGCCCAGCGTCCTTTTAAAGGTGATTTACTGAAATCTTAGGAATGTTGACATACATGAAATCTTTGGTGCAATGTGGAGGCCAGTGCAAAGGTCAAACTGGGATCAGAGTGCTACATCGCTAGTCTCCCCAAGCTGCAAAACAGTGTGGCGAGGTAACATCGCAAGAGCTATACTCTGACCTTCAACCCAGAATGGCAGTCACGTTATATTAAACTAATTAACGGATCTCTTTCGAGTCTTTCCGGTGGTTTTTAGAATACCAAAGTGGGTGGAACATCCTGATATATAAGTAACATTGTACATGTGGGGTGGTTGGAGTCGATTTGTGAGTATAGATGCGCGCCATACAAGTATACCGTTAACCGAGGTCAAGGACGAGTATAGCTCTTCCGACGTTACCACCCTTCCGTAAAACAATTCAGTCCCCTCGCTAAGCTAGAAGGGGACTAAACTCGGACTTTCAGCTTGAGTCTCCCCTTGCGTAATTGGACATTCTAATTTATAATAATTAGAACTAATTTATAATGATCTTACATCGCTCTATTGGGCATCTATTCGTGACTTTTTCCCCATGGTTTGAAGGGAATCAAGGGTTTTCAGGATGGGGTCGGAAACCTAAGAAATTCAAGGGCTTGGAAAATGTATTTTAATATTCAAGAATTATATCCACAGAAGGCGAATTTGGTGACGCTAGCAGACTAGCGCCACTAAATTCACTTTCCGAGGACCATTCGTAACATTTTCGAACAGTTATTTACAAAACTTATTGATGTCGACAACAATCAGAACCATTGTCTATGGCCATATTATTGCAACATGCTCAGCAATAATTATGTGGTTTCCTGGAACTGAACGCGACATAAAAAAACAGACCCATTTATGGCACCGATTTGCTGAGTAAGTCTGCAGCTGACGCACGTGAAGCTCGAGCAATTCAGCATACCGCACGGAGTCCTGCTCAGCGTATTCTGATGGCATTGATGTTTTCCGCCTTTGATGTTTTGCTCCAATGTATTTGCGTGATATTCTTATAGTTTTTTCGGGAGATGGACTGTGTCAATTTCATTTTGTCAATATTAACGAAAATAAGTGTAGATATATAGCCTGTCGACAGACAAGACTGAATAAGTTTTTAATAACGTCATTTATTTGTGTATGAGCGGGATTTCATGCAACGACCGACAGGGGGAATGGGTCGGTGGGACGGACCCGCAGCCGGCCTGGCGGAAACCCTGACATAGGCGAGTACTTTGGTTTGGGGCTCATAAAGATATTGGCACTGCGAGGGTTGTACCACGGCGTGCTACCGTGCCGATCTATTGGAAAATTGACTTTCCCGCTGTGCCGTAGTTGTGCTGATACGCAACAACAAACAACATGCACTCATGCTGTCGACCAGCGGTGTTTGGTAGGAACGTGGACGATGCCCGAAATAAATGTCGCCATCAAGAAAGGTTACCAACTGTTGAAGATCTACGAAGTCTACCACTGGAATGAGACAACGCAGTATGACCCTATCACGTGTAGACCATGGACACAGGCGGACTTTTTGCAGGCTACGTTAATAAGCAAGTATAATTGTGTATTAAAGATATTAGATAAATAACATAATTCGTTTTTCCGATAAGACACACACACACACTCACTGGCGGATGTTTTTAATAAATTAACACATTTTTATTGCAGGTTCTTGAAGTTGAAACAAGAAGTGAGTGATTGGCCTAAAGGAGTAAGTTCTGAAGAGGACAAGTTAAAATACCTAGAAGACTATGAGAAGGTTGAGGGTATTCGACTGGACCCTGCCAATATAAAAAAAACAGCCTGCCTTGAGAGCCATGTCCAAAATGATGCTGAACGTCTTGTGGTAAGTATTTGATTATAACATACTTTTGTTTTCTGAAAGTAAGCCAGTGACAGATGTCAGTATTAAATTTACATAATTATCCTTACATAACTATATTTACATAATTGCAGGGGAAAGTTCGGCGAACGTCTAAACATGACGCAGAGAGATATAATCGATGAATCCGAGCCTGAGAAATTCTTCACCCTCATATCAGATTCTACGAAACACATGAAGGATTTCCACATAATCAACGACAGCCACATACATATGTCATATGTTCACGACCGACACTATGTACCAGAGGACAAGAAAACCAATATGTGTATAGCGACCTTCACGACAGCATGGGCCTGTCTGAAGTTGTACAAGGAACTGGATAAGCTGGGAGAATCGGTACTCTATTTGATACGGGTAAGTTTTCATTTTTTTATTTTTTTATTTTGTTTTAATAGAACTGCATGGGGACATGTTAAGGTCTGTTTTGATACCTGTTACCACTTTTAGGGTGGCACCTAAACTATTGACTCCAAAAATAAAACCTGTATTTCTTTTGAAAATGGTGTACACTTAATACCTTAGATCCCAAATACCCTGGAAGTATTCACTTAAAAATATGGGTGTCGTCCTGAGAACTGCCTTAGCTGACTCTCCAAGTTTTTTGTTTTGTTTTATAAAACTTTATTTTATTTTCTCGCTACAGATTCTGTGATCTACGTAGAGAAACCCAACGGTCCGCGGGTGGAATGTGCCAGTATCTTGGTGATTTTACCGATGAATTGGATGGACACACTATAACCCATTTCAGGAGTGGCGGTCCTAAAAATTATTCTTACCAGAGATCTGATGGTAAAGAGGTCTGTAAAGTGAGAGGTTCACTTTGAGGGGTGTTATCGCGAAGGTAGTTAACTTTAAGGAAATGGACAGAATGATAAGCCTAAAAATGATAAGCCATCAGGAATCTAATGAGTCGACGGATGCAGATGAGAAAACGGTCTATAACAAGCGAAAAAGGGAAGGTGTGATGGAAGTTGTGTCCAAGGTACGCGTCATCGAGACATCCTTATGTAATAAGCGAAAAAGGAAGGAAAAGGATGTGAACACTGTATATATAACAGACAATAAAATAAACAGAGGACGTTACAGACCTATACTGTGTAATACAATACAGAGGAAAGAATATCGTTTGGTGTATTCGAAACGTGTGATTCAAAGTAACATGGACACCCTTCATTATGGTTATTAAAGCTTATAAGGCATTCTTATACATTATATATGTTGTTTAGGGTATATTGAATATTATAACATATACGCATTGACAAATTTGTTAAGCATGTCTTTAATACCCTTCGAACCGGATTCTAGTTTTATGGTGTGCGGTGCCACAAAGCCCGGAAAGACTCACTGGACCTTCCACTTCTTACAACTATTGCCGGACATGGTAGCTGGAGAATACCCTCAGAAAATTATGTACTGCTACGGCGTACATCAACCACTGTTCGATGAATTTGAACGGGTTATTCCTAACATAGCGTTTCACGAAGGATTACCCTAAAAAAATGTTTCGCCTGCCATGATTATTCTGGACGATCTCGCTCATAAGGTTCTCGACAGTCGTGACATGGAATGTTTGGGGACTCAAGGCTGTCATCATAAGCGATTAACAACGTTGTTTCTTACTCAAACCCTATTTCAGCAAGGACGTCACGCGCGTACCATAGCCCTAAATACGTCCTACCTGGTTCTTCTAAAGAACGTTCGTGACGTGAATCAGGTCAAATATTTAGGCCAACAGCTTTTTCCTGAAAAATCAAGTTTCTTGAGTGATTGTTATAAGGATGCTGTACTGGATCGCCGCTACAAATATTTCATACTGGATACTGCCCCGAATACCGATCAGGATTTGCGTGTGAGAACAGATGTGTTTCCAGGGGAATATCCCATAATATATAAACCTTTATAAGGATGAGAGAACTAATAAAAAGAAATATAAATTTTCTTTTCATGGTATCTTCTAGCGGTTCAAAGAAACAATTATCGTCAATTTTGATGTCTGCTACTTTCGACCAAGTAAAAAGCATTGCCGAAATTTGTTTGAACTTTTTATTCGAAGTGTTGCCAGTCACGAACATAGATAATTTAAAAACCTACAGAGACGTCTATAGGCGTCTTTCGGATCCTAAAATAGGCGTGAAACAGCAAAAAAATACTCTTGTTTCGACGACCTGAAGCCGTTAGCACACTGCTGAAAAACATTCCCTTAAGAGACTTATGATGTCGACGTTTGGGAAAAATATTCTGATTCCATTCGAAAAGTATCAACAGCTAGTTGATAAATGTGATGACATTAAAGGGACAGTTCGTGTTAAGAAAGGATATATTGCTGAGAGTACTGAAGATGTTCCTAAATTTCTACCTGTTATTAAAAACAATGCTTCTGAGAATGTTACTAAAGCTCCACCCGGAATAAGAAAGAATGATTTGAAATATAAATGGTTGTCTGCCTACAAGTAAATGATGATGTATTATAGTTTGAGTTTTGTTTTAAACCATAGCCCTCCCCCAGGGGGAAAAGGTAGTTACTTTTCACATAAATATTATTTGATGTGCGAGTATATTTTTGAAAAACTTTTTAAGAATATATAATTCTTTTTTTTTTTTTAAATATACTCTAACATCAGTGTAATTTTTAAAATAAAAAAAAATGAACCCCCCCACCAGGATTATTTATACCTCTCTAAGCAAATTCACATTAACCAACCCTCTCTAATGATGGAAACAAGTGGACTAACATATTGTTACGCATTTTTTTTTATTTGATACAAAGCATTTTTTAAAAGAGTTACAATACAAAATATATTTACACAGATTTTACACAAATGAATTACGTTTTAAACGTGCATGAAAACGTTTCTGTCTTTGTCAATAGTAAATTGCGATGGGAAGGTCCCATACACTAACACTATTATGGTATCTTCCAATGCTTTTGAGAATTTCAAGTCGAGTTGAAATAATCCTTTATTAATAGCAGTACACATCTGTCCATCCGGTCCAATACAGAATATGGTGTATGTATCCTTTTTCAAACTCTTCCCTGTCAATATCAACGTTTGGAAATGCACACACCAGACTACCGTATGCTTCCAAATAATTCTTAGAATCAAAGTTCATGCTCAACGGTTTGAACGGTACAGACCTGCCATCCACGCTGAATGACAACTGGTTGCAACTATTTCCTTCAAAATTAAATCCATTGTGTTTGTAGTCTCTCCGTTAAAAGATTTGGCTGATATCACGGTAATCAGAACTCATTGAGGAATGTCTCCTTGAAATATGTCTGTAGTTGAAAAATTGAACGATCCTCTAGGTACAGAAAATGTTTTGATAGAAGTTTTCTGGTAAAGGTACACCGCATCGTTTTTACATATTTGCTTTTCTACACATTTTCTAGATTCGTCATTTTGTTTGATGAAACAAACTGCATACTTAGCATCTAAAATCTGCACCTTGTATTTAGGAGTAGTTTCTGCACTCATTAATGCGAATGAGTTTTTGTTGGGGGTTAAAGTAATTCTTATAGGAACACCGTTAAAAATGTATCTGTCATGTTGGCACAAGTCATGTTGTAAAGCTCCCTGCAATGTAATTTCAAAATTTTCAAATTTCGAGGTCCTGCTGTAAATGCTAGCGTTTCGACCTTTGATACCCGGTGAGTCCATAGCTTCACTTTCATCTTTAATAAACATCTGTTGTGATAAGGCATTTTCTTGATAATTAATATCAGAGTTTAGTAATATATCCAGATACGCCTTGTAATGTTATAAATTTCTCCACATTGTCGTTTGCTGTAATTCTATATTCACTGAATTGAATACAGAATGTAATGGAGAGTTAATAACACCAACATCGGGCATCGTGATCGTCTCTGGGTCATTCTCCGTAGCGGCCACAGTGGTGGTTTTAAGTTTGGTTCCATTTTCGTCGGTCAGAGAAAACTTGAGTTTTAGTATACTCTCTTTTAAACTAATAAAGTCATTGGACGTTGCGGGAATATAAAATTCCAGAGGCGAGTTTTCCGAAATATGATTGACAGTATTGTATTCGATCCATTCTTTAGGCATGAGCTTATAAGATTCATCCTTATGGTGAAATTGTGGTAAATTTTCCATGTTTGTCAAAGATATCGGGTTTGTTGTGCTTGTTCCTCGATTGTTTCTTCAATTTCTTCTTATTCAGTTTTTTAAAAACCTTTTGGCATGCAGCAGTTTTCTTTCTCTTTACCTTTTTTTGTACCTTCCTTATAACAATTTTAGGTTTGGTTGCCCTTATAACCTCCATATCCTTCACGGCTGGCAAATAAGTCCTTTGCTTCACATTAAAATAATACCTAGTGCCCACCATTCTGGATAAGTAATGTACAGTTTACTTTGTCCGTTTTTATAGGTTTTAAATTTTCATTTAGCAGATATATCCTTATAAAGTTTGAATATCCTTTCATGGGAACCGCCTCTCGCCCAGACAAATCTTGACTACCTTTTCCGTATATAGCTCTCAATATTTGTAGTCTCAAACCGTTTACATTAGATTCCATACACAGGTCACAGCAGACGTACGTTACTTTGTTCCTAAATTTAGGTTGTACGGTTATTTGTTCCAGCGTTATTGTAGAATTGTTGTTAAATAGTATGTTGAGAGGTAGGGGTGCTATAAAGTCACTGCCTGTATTATTTGAAAACAGATCACTATATTTATCACTGGATAAGTACAGTTTCATGTTTCGTAATTAATAACATCTGCTTCTGGTATCCAACTGTCGAATTTAGGACCCCAATTCAACCAGCGAACAAGTACTCTGTTAAAACTCCTTTTAAGTATATTTTCAATACGGTAAGTAGCATCAGGATCAACTATGACGAACTGTAGCTCTTGCTCATAAAAGGAACCCGTTACATCTTCACCATTCCAGTCACGTATTTTATAAACATTGACACCCCCACATCGATATCTGTGGAACACGGTAAATATTTCACCTGTCCACTACTTGTAGAATTCTCGATCGTACACTTCTTTAGCATGGGAAATGCGTACTCTGTCATCAATTTTAAACTTGTATTTTTTAGTGTTTCGGTTCTGATTACGCAAACGTAATTTTTGTTGATATCAAACTTCCGATTCTGTATCAGCATTCACCCCTATAGGCGCAAAACCGGTAGACCCGTGTACAGTGTTATTATAACTGTTTACAACGTCTTGTAGCACCTCCGAATAATCTTTTAAATTATTATGTACCAGATACCTATACATTCTTGTTTTCAAAGTCTTTATAAATCTCTCAGCGTAGTCGGCTTTGATTTCATTTTCAGTAGAACGATACTTAATACCGTGTTCTTTAAATAGCTTTTGTACCGTTCTCGAATTAATTCTGTGCCCTTGTCAGACCTGATAATACGAGGTTTACGAGTTCCACTTTCGAATATATCTCTGAAAGCCTGGGAGCCTGCTTCAATAAAGCACGACACCATGTGAATCTTGAAAATACGTCTATGGCGACCATTATGTGTCTGTAATTACTTCCTGATGCCACCATGTCCGCGGGATCACAATCCCACATAGAGTCTGTACGTTCAACGACGACTCTACTTCTCGGAAATTTACGTCTGGAAGGTCTAACTAATGAATAGGTTTCTTGTGAAGCTAGCCATTTCCGGATTTGCTTTCTGCTAACATCGTAAATTCCTACACTCTTTACGGCTTGATACAGTTTTTCTACACCACCCAAACTTCCTGGTTCTGAAGGATTATAATAGACAGATTTAAAATATTCATCCATAACAACAGCAGCCAAGTTCTAGAAGTTTAGGTAATACGATACCGTGCAACTGATGGTAGTTCTTTATATCCATTATTAATACTGTACCTTTAAGGTGACATGTAAAATGTATTTTTCCCACATAAAAAGTGACAGCTGGGAATATTTCAGGGTGGTAATTACCCCCTAAGTATTGTGTTATTAGTTCGGGTAATAGTCTTGGACATTTGTAGACTGCCGATATTGTAATCACTCGTATTTTGACAATATGCATGCTGAATCCTACTTTCTGTATAATACGCGCGTACTTCCTTAGTCTCCTTGTACCTTTATCAATATTATCAGCACCACCTGTGCACATGATTTTTCCGGTTCTATATAGCCAGCAACAACCGCCTATTGAACGATGTTTCCATATTAAGAATCATCTATGACACTTAACATTGCACAGTACATGCGCTAAATAGCTTATGTCTATAGCACATTGCAAATCGCTGGAACACACAACGTTCGTTATCCGAACCATTGTGATAGCAATCACATTTGTCTGGTATGTGTATATGTTCTTAGGAAGCCTTCTACTTATAGTAGGGGCCGGTAACAAATACCCTGCAGATGAACTCAAAAGACTTGTCCATAACGTGGCTGCCTCGTGTCCTATTGACAGGTTGACGATAGAAGTTATTATGATGGTATACAAAATTATTATTTGACAGAAATAAACAATTTCTGATCTGGGTACTTTTTGACCTAACCACTGCCATTTTTCTGATGAAGTATCGTTTTCCATTATGGCGTTTACAGATAGTTAATGTAAGCGTGTCCTTATTAGTTTTTACCATATGGGGGTGTGGTTTAACTAATTACGTCAGTATTCCAGTGACATCATTACTTTGAATTTTAAAGTTCTTCTGATGAGGGTGGTGTATAAGGCACCATACAAGGACATATGAATATATGATTCCATGTGTATAGGGTGCCATCCGATTAGAAGGACTATTTAGAAGGACATTTCCGGTGAAAGTTTGTCAGTCTTAATTAAAGCAAATAGGTGGGTTGCACCTCTGGGTGCAAAATGGTTTAAGTTCAATGGAACCATTATACTTTACTAGGGTTCACACTTGTATGTTTTTCTGTTATCGATTATGTAACTACCTTATGTATGGATTATAAATAGTTGTAACGAAGATGATGCCAATTGGTGCCAAAAATAGGAATTTACCATTTTGCACCAAGGTAGTGTACCATAATGAAGATGGTGCCAAAAATAGGAATTTACCATTTTCCACCTAAATATGGTATCATACAATGCCATATGAAGATGGTGCCATACGATGCCATAGAGGGTGCCATACAATGCCAAAAATAGGCATTTACAATTTTGGCACCGTATAGTACCATACAATGCCATATGAAGATGGTGCCATAGATGGTGCCAAAATAGGCATTTACCATTTTGCACCTAAACCGGTGTGTATGCTGCTGTGACATCTTAGAGATACATAATGTTCAAAGGATCGGGAGCAAGTGGAAAGAGAAAGTGGTCATGCCATACACGTTATGTGTTATGAACAACGCCTTATAATAGGCTCTGATATTTACGACCGTATGTTATCCGGTCATACTTTCTTTCCGTTTATTCTTGCGTTCATGAGAAGCAGCACAATTCGGCTCTCTCAATAAATACAATTATACCTTGTCATGTGTCATTCTGTAAAATTTATGTTGTGTCCACACACGTTCCTCTCAACCATACTAGCGCTAAATGATTTCTCACACACCTCGCACTGATACGGTCGCTCTCCCGTGTGGATTCTCTTATGTGTTATCATAATTATGTAGACAGTGATTCACTTAATCACATTTTATTCGTTGACGACCTAGTTTTACTTTCGGATACCCCAAATGGGCTTCAGAGGTGTCTAAACAGACTAAATGGATGCACGGAGACCAACAAACTCGCCGTGAACACTGATAAAACTAAATGTATGGTGTTCAGATCTAGGAAAGCTAAAACTTCACCAGACTTTCACATTGGAAATCAAAAGTTAGAAAATCTCACTGAATACAACTATCTTGGAATTAAATTTAGTAATACTGGTAGATTCATACATTCAATGGAAGAGTTAAGTGCTAAAGTTCTCAAAGCCATGCATTCACTAATTAATGCATGTACAAAAGACGCACCGATTCCAATATCGACGTCTTTAAAACTCTTCGATAGATTATTTAAGCCGATACTGTTATATGGTAGCGAATTATGGGGCGTTGAAATAACCACTAAAAATCACGACCGCCTGCCATGTGAAAAGGTACACTTAAAATACTGTAAACGGATACTCGGAGTTGGTAAATTTTCTTCGAACAACGCTATCCGCGCTGAGCTAGGGAGCCACCCACTATACATTGATGTGGCATGCAGACTTTCATCAAATGTAATTAAGTTAATGACACGGTCGGACTGTAATCTTCTCCGCAGTGCTGCGTTGGAACAACGGGTGGCATCGGTTAAGAAATCAATCTTTAAAACGGCAGAATCACTGGGGTGGAATATTGAAGACCTCCAAAACGCTGGTCCCGTACTGAGTCAATTTAAAAGAAATCTTATTGAAGATTATTATATGTATTTTAGACAGAGTCTCACTGACGAGTGTTCATAAACGGGAAGTAATAAGTTACGAACATACCGACTTTTCAAACTTAAGTACGAAATAGAACCTTATCTTCTTCACACAACATCAATAGAAAATAGAATCGTTTTCACTAGACTGCGAATAAGTAATCATACATTGGCTATTGAAAAGGGACGCCACACGCAACCGCCGACGGCAGTGGAGCAAAGGTTTTGTAAATTTTGTTCCGATAATGCTATTGAAGACGAAAAACATTTTCTTTTAGAGTGCAGCGTTCACCGCACACAACGTCTCGAGCTCACAAACCTTATAAAGACACAGTTCTCAGACTTTGAAAGCATGACCCAAACTGAACAGCTTGTCAAAATCGTATCCAACAATGTTTCAAATACATGCCCTTCAATTTGTCATTGATCCGAAGATTATTCTACGCACATGATGAGCATCGTATCATAAATCAATGAACAAATACAGAATAGATGATCCATTACACATTCAGCTTGACTTATATTAATATCATTTATTATATATACGTTCAATACACCATGTACAATTATATGTTATTTTGTATGCAAACTGTCCTTGTATCTATCATTTTTCTGGCTGGATGACTTCTCACACACATCGCACTGATACGGACGCTCTCCCGTGTGGATTATCTTATGTGTTATCATATAATTTTTCTGGCTGAATGACTTCCCACACACATCGCACTGATACGGACGCTCACCCGTGTGTATTCTTGTATGTTTTGTCAGTTGCCATTTCGTGTTGAATGACTTCCCACATTGTTCGCACTGGTATCGACACTCTCCAATGTGTATTCTCTTATGAACGGTGCATTGAGTTGAAGTACTGAATGATTTCTCACAAACATCACACTTATATGGACGTTCCCCATTGTGGATTCTCTTGTGCACTGTGAGTTCACCTTTCCGCTTGAACGATTTTCCACAAAGTTCGCACTGAAATGGACGCTCTCCCGTGTGCAGTCTCTGATGAACGGTGCATTGTTGTGAAGTTTTAAATAATTTATCACACACCTCACACTTATGCAGACGTGCTCCATTGTGGATTATCATATGTTTTCTCATATCATTTGCCTGGCTGAATGACTTCTCACACATCTCGCACTGATATGGAAGCTCTCCCGTGTGTTTTCTCGTATGAACGGTAAAACGAGATGAAGTACTAAATGATTTCTCACACACATCGCAGTGAAACGGACGCGAGCTCGTGTGTATTCTTTTATGCACGGTTAATTGAGATGAAGAAATACATGATTTCACACACATATCACACGGATACGGGCGTACTTTATTGTGGATTGCATTGTGTGTTATCATTCCACTTTTCCGTGCGAATGCTTTCCCACACAATTCACATTGATATGGACGCTCTCCTGTATGAATTATCTTATGTGTGTTCATACTAGACGAGCTTGCGAACGACTTCTGACAGATATCACACTGATATGGGCGCTCACCAGTGTGGATTACATTGTGTGCTATCAGTTCACTGCTTTGTGAGAATGCTTTACTACAAAATTCACACTGATACGGACGCTCTCCCGTGTGGATTCTCTTATGAACGGTGCGGTGACCTAAAGTAACAAATGATTTACGACATATGTCACACGGATACGGACGCTCTCCTGTATGAATTCTCTTATGTGTTTTCATATTAGACGAGCTCTTGAACGACTTCTGACATATATCGCACGGATATGGGCGCTCACCAGTATGGAGTCTCCTATGCGCTGTCAGATATTCAGAGCATGTGAATACTTTCCCACATATATCGCACTGATACGGACGCTCACCAGTGTGGAGTCTCCTGTGTGTAGTCAGATTTTCAGAGCATGTGAATACTTTCCCACATATATCGCACTGATACTGACGCTCACCAGTGTGGATTCTCCTGTGTGTAGTCAGATTTTCAGAGCGTGTGAATACTTTCCCACATATATCGGACGCGTGTGAACCACCACATTTTTGGGCCATCATGTATGTCCTCAGATACTCTCCCACACATATCAGGATTACCACATGGTGTTAGCCTAATTCCATGCATACACGCACATGTATATATCGGGTACATGTAAAACAGTTGATGAATGGAATCTGTGGACAAACCTCTGTGTGGACTCCCTTTATTATGTCTCAGCGGAGTTCAGGATGAGCTCATATGTCAATAGGCCCTACACATGTCCCAACATCTGATTACTTCCTGCATATACATGTATCTGGACTTTCACGAAGTCAGTTCGGTGTCTACATGTACTTCGTGGATTGTCATTTCTTCCGATGTAGTATTCAGTGTTCTCTTCTCCACCGTGGCACCCCGGGTGACGTACATGTATACAAACACAATTATTAATTTAACTAATACCTGTACTGTAGGCCAGTACCGGTAATTAATATTCTCTTCATCCGATAATTAAATAGACACCGCTATCTGGCCGATAAATACAGGTGTGTTTTGTTGCTAATGGCAGTATACGTGAAACCCTCCGTCCGCTATGCGCAGTCCACTTTACAGCTGTATAATTAATTGTCGACAACAAAAATAGATTATCTTTGTTTTTTGGAATTAACATTAAAATTTATGGTTTCTCAGAACGGATATATGTATTGGGCGATATGAGGGGAACACACTATAAAGTAGAATAGAATATACTAGAATAGAACAGAATAGAATACTTTTATTTGCCAATCGCGGCGCCAAAGACGACAGCATAACAGTTATGACGATCAGAATAATAATAATATACAAAACAAAAACAAGTGAATTATTGATAAGATAACAAGAGGAATTAAATAACTGCACACAAAGACATATGTACAAATGTATGAAACAACTATATATCTGTGTCAATCGTGGGTGATTAACCATATCAGTATTTAATATACCGGTATGTAAATATTGAAGAAATGGTCGAGACACGATGTACTATTCGGGCTAAATCGTGTATACCAATGTTTATTTATTTGTTTATGTTTTATTTATTTAAACTAGTTAGGTATAATATTTATTGTCAGATGACAATTTATCGTCGTAGATTGTCAAGACTTAGTGTCCATATGTATGTTAATCCTTTGAAATCTCTGATCAGTAAAAGTATATTATAAATATGATAGTACAGACTGTCTCGCAGAAAATATGTTCTGCATTAATTTGCAAAGCTTGTCTTCAAAACTCATGATCCATCTGAATTGTCCATTAACAGAGTAGAGACTGTTCAGTATGTGTTTTTATGCTTTCTAGAGGTGAACAGGACATTGTAAATTGTGTATCATATCCTACATTCAGTTTACACAATTTGCATATTCGCTTATTTGCATCTACTCCTTTACAGTGGTCCATTTCTATTTCCAAATCACCAGAGCTAGATCTGAATTTTACAAGCAATCGCTTCTTATTGTCATTTGTTCAGGCTATATACTTCTTCAGTCTGAAATTAAACTTATACGATCTACATGTGGCTGATTTGCGACATACTCAATGCATATATTATCTCGAGATCTCGAAATATTATCTCGAGATCTCGACATATTATCTCGAGATCTCGACTTAATTATCTCGATATCTCGACATATTATCTCGCGATCTCGACATACCATGCATATTTAAACATCTGATGTAGTGGCAATGTGACAACAACAAAGATGGAACACGAGCAAGTCGCTCTGTCGCTCACTCAAACTGTCTGTCTGTCTCTCCTCTCTCTCTGACTCTCTCTCGCTCTCCTCCTCACATCCCCCTCTCTCTCTCTCTCTCTCTCCCTCTCTCACGTCCCGGTACATACAAATCGACTTGGTTCAAATCCGGGAATATCGATTGATAATCTGGAACTCGGGTCTCTGTCCATCCCTATCTCACACCCTCTCTCTCTCTCACTCTGCCACTCTCGCTCACTATATATGCCTGTCTCCCTTGCTCCAATCGACTTGGTTCAAATCCGGGAATCGAATCCGGCTTATTTTCGATTGATAATCTGGGACTCTGTGTCTCCAACTCTTTCCCACTCCATCTCCCTCTGTATGTCTGTCATGACTGTGTGTGTGTCTCTCTCTCTCTCTGTCTCCCCCTCTCTCTCTCTCTCTATATATATATACATATATATATATATATATATATTGCAGTGTTGATATCTTTAGCCGTATGGGTCTGGTCTAATAGGAAGTTCTTATCAATATGATAGCACCAATTAAAGACCCATCAAATCTTTAATGTCGTACTAGCTTCCGGCTATACAGCCTTCGTCCGGTATATGAATCAAGTACACAACGAAGGCTGTATAGCCGAAAGCTAGTACGACATTAAATATTTAATGGGTCTTTAATTGGTATTATCATATTGATAAGAACTTCCTATATATCTAATATATATTTTTGGAAGATCTGTCTGTGTGTGTGTGTGAGGGTGTGTGTGTGTGTGTGTGTGAGTGCGTTTGTGAGGACGTCAGAGTGGGGACTTCGATGTGATATTAGACTTTATACTGGGGACTTCAAACAAACTGGGGACCTCAATGAGGTCCCCAGTTTTTCTGGCACTTGGAAATACACAAATGGGGACTTGGGAACAGAGCACACATAAAAATTAACTAGTCCCCAATGTATGGTTTCAGTCAGACATCCTCACATTCCGTCTTCACGCTGGGAGCGTGTCTCGCTGAAATATTTTTCATTCACACACTGTCAAGTTTCTGCGCATGCGCATTTGAGTCTGTTAACTGCGCATGTGCGTGAAGATCTCGGAATTCGAAAACATGGCGTTGTCCCCACTTGAGGCGATTGAGTTTTTTTTTACAGTAGGCCTACCGTATATAAACATGGAAGGAAGACACAAACAAACATCAGGCTTAGACATTTTATGTTGGTATCGGACTCGGCTTACATGTTGTAGCGTGTGCCAGTTTAGGTACGTTGTTCTCTCGCTGAGGTGCTTTTGAGATTAGGGAAGTGAACTTTTCGGAAACTCATCAAAATATTTTTGTGTGTGTGAAATTGGACCTAACTGGCTTCTCAATAACCTGGAATATTGTTAGCACTGTGTGGATTATTTTTGTACATGGACGGGACAAGATGATATATAACCTCCGAAAAATTAACTGGCGCTAATATTGATATTCTCCTCTGCAAGAGTCTGAATAAAGCAATTTTCGGTGAACTGAGACAGATTCAAATGTCGTTGAGTGCAGCGGGGTTACATTTTACATGCATGACAGTATTGACTATTGTGAATTACAAAAGACAGATACTTAAGTTTCACAAATTTATAAACTGCCTAATTAACTCACAAGAGTCAACCACTGGTGACAAGGATTACGAGACATACATGTACCGGTAGGCCTACAATTCTGTAGAAATTAGTCGGAGTTATGACGTCAAAGATCAGTCATGAGTCAGTGACAAATTGTTGGCTACAACGTACAAGTACATGTGGACGATGGATCATATTCTTCAATTGTCATCGAAACGTGATTTGAGAACCATGTCGCCCAGTTACGGAGTCTACTATTCTTTAAATTTGATCGAAACGTGACGCTGTGATATTGTTCTGATACCGTATATTTATGGAATGGCGGATAATCTCGGAGATACGGATCCAATTCTGGGAAACACGTTATCACTGAATCAAGCGCAAGCTTTTAGTAATGTACTACAGCTAAGCTCTAATTAATCATCCCCCTTTAACAAGGTTGTAGGGCGTTAATGACACCGGTTATACCATGGACCGCTGTATAACCACAGTCAATTGGTTGATACGGTATGTGGCAACCGCAGGTTATCTTTCTACAGTACTATTAATATTTTGCGACCACTGTACTCCGCGTTAATTTTTCACATGGCCAACTTCAACCTTGTAAACACCCAGTCCAGCTTTTCATCAGCGCCATGCACCATGTCAACTATACACAAAACAATATTTCAATTAATAATTTGTTTACTGTTCAATGGAACATTCAATAATGGTCACTGACCGACATTCGCAACTAATAGTACACATGTACTAGTACCAAGGCAGCATCAAGCCATGCCAGAAATATACACTATGTGGTGGTTATAATGCTGACTTTAAAATGGTTCTGAAGGTAGGCCATGGTAGGATTAATCAATGTTAATAGCATCAACAACGTGGTAATATCGGTGACCAATGTGGTTAGGGGGGGGTCAATTAGAGCTTAGCTGTATAAATACATGTACATGTAGACCATTCCAATGTCTACAAAAATTCTACATTATATGGCTCTGGTGAT
This sequence comes from Siphonodentalium dalli, assembly GCA_032622095.1. NCBI lineage: Eukaryota > Metazoa > Mollusca > Scaphopoda > Gadilida > Siphonodentaliidae > Siphonodentalium > Siphonodentalium dalli. The sequence goes on from CP136067.1 coordinate 27,259,935, forward strand.
CAGGCAATGACATGTTCACACACAGATGTGAATGGAGAATAAGTTTTTAACTATGGTTGTACCAAACTGTATCATACCAGTATATTAAATACATTAAACTCTCTTTGTGTTAGCATTTGTTCATATACCGATACAGTACATTGGAAGTGTACGATAAGCAAAACACTGAACACCGTGGCAATTTTTTTGGGAGAGTGATAATAATTCTGGTACCCCATTCAACATCACATTGTAGCGAGGACTAGTTAGCGCTATAGCGGTATTTTGCATACATTACCATACAATATGGTGTCAGTTTTAATTAACCAAAGTTAATGGTCTCCCCATTGTTGAGTATTTTGCTTATCGCACGCTATTTACAAAGGTTTTGGAGTTATCGCAAAGGTGTTTGTGATTTTTTGCAAAGTTTTTGCTCCCCTTATCACTCATGCACTGCCAAAAATATTTTCTCAATTCAGGAAAAAAAAACACTTGAAATGAGAAATTATCTTGGGAGAATAGCTAGAAAAATAGGCACAGCATATTTACTAGGTCAAGAAATGAAAGGGTGGGAAAATTTCTTTTTTGAGAAAATTTCTTTAAGAAAACACAGTAATTTTAGTAAGAAAATCCTAGTAAAAAAGTCTTAGTATAGATTTTTTTTCTTAATGTAGGAAAGATTGTTTTTCTCGCATAAGTTTATTTTTCTTAAAATAAGATAAGTTTAAGATACTGCGATTATCTTGGGAGAATAGCTAGACATTTAAGAAGCTACAAAATTATTCTAGAACAAGAAATAATATTTTCTATTGTAAGAAATATCGTCAAGATATTTTATCTTAAGTGATGCCAATGTTTTCTAGAATGAGATTTTCTCAAGCAGGAAAATAAATCTAAGTAAGGAAAACAAGTTTTCTTAAATAGGAATATTTTCCCCAATTAGGAAAGGTAATTAGAAAACAATTCTTAAATAGGAAAAAACATTTAATTTTAAATTAATATATAATTTTTATTGTGTTTTTAAGATATACAATTGACATTTATTCTGAATATAAAAACTTCTTTGTAAATATTATTGTTAAATGTATAATAGAGACAATAAGGGGGCTTAAAGGCACGGGAGGCCTTAGTTGTCGAAAATATTCATATTTGTTTCAATCACCGTAAACAGAAAAACATTAAAACGCATACAGTATCGTTCATATATACCATGACCATCACGTAAACAGCATGCTATCATAAAGACCTACTATATTTACATAAGCAAGAACCCGATTGTGTTACAGAAGACAGCACAGTGCTACTGGCTAATCACACACAAATGATATAAACGCTCTTTATTAGTTCCATATCAGTAATTCAGCAACAAAGAGCGCTCTTTATGTTTACCATCATAATATAAACAAACACCAGGAAAATAACCTTTTATGCTTTTGTTTACATAACAATGGTCAAACATATGACAATAACATACTGTTTATGCGATATTTCTTATTTGTATACGGACAAAGTCTGTCTACATTTTAATATTCTTTCTGTTTGTGGCGGTTTTTGACCGGTGGAAATATTTTCACAGCATACCCACTGCCAAGGCCTCCCGTACCTTTAAATATACAATCAACAATTTCTCGTTACATTTATGGGTTTCTAAAATTGCAAGTGGCCAAACAAGATACTGTGTACATTCGTGAAGTGAAACTATACAAAGTACCTGTATCTTGTTCTGCCTCTTAAAATTGTATAAACCTATATACGCAAAAAAATATATATTGATTGCTAATAATTACGCCCCGACACATGATTTTCAATATATTTATAGAAAGAGTTATCTCAAATCTGTCGGTTGCAAAAAATATATAACAATTTCTGTTTGAGTATCCAGTTCAAACGATAGGAAACAAAATCATCACGCATGACCAAACAAGCCCTGTATGTGCATTAATAAACATTGTAAGTCTGTATTTTTAAATGCACAGATTCTAGGACAGGTGATGTGTAATAAACACAGAAAGACACTTGTATTAATGGATTTGTTGATACGGCACTTGTGCCATTGAGGATAGAACTCTAGACTGTGTTGTTCATTCTATCATTGTGCGCTAGCACTCGTGTCATATCAACAAACCCAAAAACAAAATTGTGTCATTCTGTGTATATTGTACAGCATGCTTTCAATAGCTGTTTCATGAATCATGCAGATTGCATGTTTACTGATCAGGTACTAGCCCAAGTCTTTTCGGTGTGCAACAGCTTGGGATATCGAATTCAGTAATGCCCTAAGTATAATCGACTCCTTAAACAAAGTAGAATTATGGGTAACTTTTCAGGATTTAGTCGGAAATATGGCTTGTTGCCATTCATCGGAAAGCTCTCCCTGATTTAGTCGGAAATATGGCTTGTTGCCATTCATCGGAAAGCTCTCAGGGGGAGCTTTCCGATGAATGGCAACAAGCCATATTGCCGACTAAATCCTGAAAAGTTACCCATAATTCTGCTGTGGTTAAGGAGTCGATTACTTCGAGCATTACTGTAGTTGAAACTGTTTTGGACCGAGTCCTGTCCGGCTACTCTTCTATAACCTCTCAAGATTTCAGTGCTGAATGGGTCACCATGAATCACTCAATTAAACAATCGCAACGGTGTTGAGTGTTTTGCTTATCGCTCACTATTTTAGTTCTGTATATAAACAAACGATTGACTCACACAAAGTATGTTTTGTGGATAATAACGCATTCATATGAAAATTATCCTATACATGTACTATTAGTATATTCTTGGTAAACTTTTTGTAAATGTTATTTATAAATTATAACCTATAATGAAGGCCATCCATTCCTTTAAGTTCCAAAGATATAAGGAGAATCACTGCATTTTAATTGCATACCGCATCCATCGTGGTGCAACTGTTTTGTGTTCAAGGGGTAACCTTACCATAATGTTGGAAATTACTGCAGTGTAATACCACAGCATTACCGGGGTAAAACCACGTTAGAGATGGTCGATTACTTTAAGTATATGCAGGTTTGAAATCATCATGCTTGGGAAAGGCTGCCCTCTATGTTCTTATAAAAAAGCGTCAATTTGACCTAATCTGAAGAAATACTGGTAGTGCTACAATCAAGATAACTTCAGCCCACAATTCTGGGCGTAAAGTCCATTAGAGAAGAGCATCGGGGTGGGACTCGGTCAAAAACAGCATCAACCCAACCGATACCACAAGGTGTGGACCGGGAAAACTTGGTATAAACAGGTACTAGTGCATGCATGTATTACAAGTATTAAAGGGTACACTAAATCCAGCCATTTATGAGACCATCTCCTTTTATACTCAACAGAATATATGCAACAAATGAATGAATTTGGCCCATGGATAAGTGCAACACTTGTGTGTTCTATGTATTCTACTGGAAACAACTGTTAAATTTATTAAGACTTTATCAAGTCTTTTCACATAATAGTCTACATGTTAGTATAGCACTAGTACTCACTAGTATTTCCAGACTTTTTGTGATAAAAATGCAGAATTACATGTACATGTACTTGTTTTAAATTTATGCATTAAGTGCATGAGCGACTTTAGAGTTCTTTGAAGTGCGGTCATGCAAAATAACATAAAAGTTTGTAAAAAAAAGGTACATGTACATACTACTATGATTATAGCGGTATGAAGTGTCTGGGGCACCTTTGATGGATAAAAGCGAATGTAAAACAGGCCTTAACATTTTGCAAGAATCAAACTATAGCATTTCTACATCAAATCAGCTGCTTTTTAGTATTTTACCAGACTCAAACTAAGAATCATGATACTGACTCTCATCATACTAAAATCCCTACAAGATAATATAATGGTGCGCAGATTTTTCATTGAGTGTTTCAAATCATTTTAAAGGGACCCAAGGCACTCACAGTGAGTAAATATGCCAAAACATATAACATACAACAGTTCGTAAAAACATCACCACTAAGAAAAACATGAATTACTGGTTGATATATTAATTATTGAAAGTTTTCCAATAACGAAATTTCTCCTGTTGGAACCATTGCTATGTAAACAAAACTGTTACAGTGATTTGTCAAAGTTTTTATTACCGGTAGTCTAAATATTATTTTCAGAATATTTTTCAATGCTTTGGCATTGCAATGTTTAACCCTTTCATGATGGGAGCTGCGCTGGTGCAGCATTAAATATCATGTACCAGTGAATTCTTGTATATATACAAGTCTCACATAGCGAGCCTCACATGTACAAGAGAATGCACTGGATTACAAGGTCACGGTAAATATTGTTAGGCCATGTTTTCTCTAATATATGTGAGGCTCCATTTTGGAGACTCGCAAATATAAGAGAATGCATTGGCACAGGGTTTTAGCAAAATTCCAGGAATCTCCAGTAATGGAAGGTTTTAGTTTTTATTAAACTTTGGCATCTTATTGGACTTATTCAACATTGGTTGGTAATGTCACTGTAACAGTGATGTTTATCATAATTGCTAGCATGCAATGCCATTCTTTCGTATAAATTAATTAACTCACAGAATATCGAAAGACCAGATGTGAGTATAATATAAATTTATCACCCCATTTTATGCAGGGATACAAAAAATAAACATACATGTAACTTATGTTATGCTTTAAAGTCAACATGTACAATTAAAGGTAAACAGTCTGATTTGATGGTCTCCATGTCATAAGATTCCAAGAACAACATTTCTTAATCAATTAATTACCAAAACATAATGCTAACTACTGTCAACTCTAGTGTAACATTTTCCAAAACGTGTTATAAATCAACATTTTGTTCATCGCAACTTGGTATCAAGATTATGTCAGTCGACTCAGTCGGCTCGTTGAATATTTGCTAGGCCGGGAAATATTCAAGGTGGTGAAAAATAACAGATTTCAAAACATTATATTTTATAACTCTAAACTTTAAAGGGTGTGTTCCTCGACTCGAAGCAATTATTTTTACCCCTGAAGCCAAAGAAATGGTAAATGAGGAGCGCGAACTCGGATTATCTATATTTAAATGTACATGAATTGTATGGTACATGTATAAACCACTTTAAGCTCTTGTACAGATTACTTGGTGATACAGCAGGTTGACAAAGATAAAGGAACATTAGAATATTTTGATTCTGTTATGGATTTTAAGGCCTGTATGTGTACATGAATCTGATTATATTGACATACTGCAATAATTTGTCACTTAAAAGTTCATATCCTTCAGATAAGCTCAGAAACAAGGCTTAAGACTGTTCCATGGGTACTGTTGTGGTTTGTCAAAGTTTGTGTGGAGATTTGAAACTGGTACACCTCCAAATTCTGGTCAATGTTGTATGAAATATAAAAAAGTGTATGCATACGCTGGATGCCATTGTGCACATTTTCTGAGACTCGGTGACGCATACAAGTACATGTATGTTGTAGAATTGAATTCACTTGCCAAGATTTTCACCTCATAAGTCTGATAAAATGTAGAGGTCACTGATCAGTCTCCATCAAGGAATGAATGCATACATATATGGGTCATTTTTTCCTTTGATGAACACATTGAACGTCATTTGGTTATAAATTAAAGCCTCCATTTCGCTGCAGTGTGCACTAGTTACCAGGTATGCATGGTACTGGATTCAGTGCATACCGTCCGTAGGTATACATATAGTACTGTGGTTCATGTGTATAGCCAGGAGACTCAGGACGCACTGTCACACAGCAACAACACACATTGTGGCATGCATGGACGAATACCGATAACATCTACAGTACATGTATCCAGTACCGGTACATGTACACCGAATAACATTTGAAATCCTTCCTCGTCCAGTCTTGGGCAGAATTAATAATATTGGTATTAAGGGTCACCATGCAGTGTCTGCAAGAAGCACTCAGGAAACATGATTTGGTTATAAATTAAAGCCTCCATTTCGCTGCAGTGTGCACTAGTTACCAGGTATGCATGGTACTGGATTCAGTGCATACCGTCCGTAGGTATACATATAGTACTGTGGTTCATGTGTATAGCCAGAAGACCCAGGACTCACTGTCACACAGCAAAAACACACATTGTGGCATGCATGGACGAATACTGATAACATCTACAGTACATGTATCCAGTACATGTACACCGAATAACATTTGAAATCCTTCCTCATCCAGTCTTGGGCAGAATTAATAATATTGGTATTAAGGGTCACCATGCAGTGTCTGCAAGAAGCACTCAGGAAACATGATTCTATGATTGGTTATCAGATATCAGGCCTTGAATGAAATTTTGATGTCTCAATCCAGTCAAGCAGCTCCTCCTGTCTGAAAAAAAGATTTGAATGCTTGTAATGACGACAGAAAAGAGGAAAGACTGATCATATACATATTATTAATATACATCATCCCCTCCCCCCATGAATGACTAAAATAAAATTTCACTCATTTGATATATGTTACTTGAACAAAAAAAAATTAAATATAAAAAACAAACTTAAATCTCATAAAACATTTTTTTTCTGGCCATTTCAGGGTCAAACGATATTAAATAAGTGAATTTTCTTTTAGTCATACATGGGGGGAAAATGCCCAGGGTGTGCGAGTGAGATATCTGAGGACATTCGCAAATAGCACTCTCCCATGGGGGGAGATATATATCCAGACAGGAGGAGATGACATGTTACACCGGTACCTGTACTCAATACTACCAAAAACGTTCCAGATACATGTATAGGTACCGGTACCGTATATCATATTGGTCTTGTAGATATCATATATTTGTAAATGTTTTAAGAAGGCAATCTAAACAGTTTGGGGGGGGCAAATTGGCATTCCAAATACTAATTAACACTTGAAAGCCTGACATGTGGCACCCCAAATGTCAATATAACATTTGATTTTATCATCTTTAATTGAATTAGGTGAGTTCACAAATACTCTATTTCCATGCATATACTAGTAAACACAATTATACATAATCATTGGGGAATTGAAAAAATTATACTGTATAATATACAAGCATATGTATACTAGAAGATAGCGGCACAAACTAGTACTTCTGCATGTCAAATGTCACACATACCAGTATATACCACTTACTAGTATACTGCTAATTGACTTCTTTAAAAATATTGGCCATCATATCAGGGAGGGGGTGGGGAATTTCCGGGCACGTATGCCGGGGTGGATGGGTGGTTGATGGGACCAACACACATTCTTTTCCGCAACTAAAATGTTTTTATCCTGCAAGTCGTTTGGCTTAAAACACATACAATACGAGAAATACCGGTAACATAAATGACACATTTCATGATGATCAGACAAACAGTATAGCTTGTAGCTCATGTTAATGGATTCAATTTTGAAATCCAAAATGGCCACCGGCAGCCATGTTTTGTTTGCTGAATGACCCCAAAATGAGTCGTTCCTATTTACATGTCAACATCCATGACAAATAGTATGCGCATAAATTCATATACAGCTGTTTACAGTGAATCTCCCCCCCCCCCGCAAATCGGTTTTATTGTCAAAAGGGCGGGGTGGATGTTTGGACGCGGGGGTGGGTCGAAAGGAAAAAATCAGCATACGTGCCTGAACATTTTTTCCGACCCCCCCCCCCCCCTCCCGATCATATGGCCATTTTCGTCTCTTTTTCCAACTATACTTTCTATAGGACATGGGAATGCTTGATAGAAAAGTTGTATTGTTATATACAACTAGGGGGTTAAATGTAGCACACCATGAACTTTGAAGTTGCTGACATTGTTTCTGGTGTCAATTTATAAACTCCACCCATCGCCTGTTGTCAGGCCGCATTGATTGGCATTACACAAACAGGCATGGAAATACAGGTTGTATTAATTTTCAACGTTTGGTGTGATATCTTTTGGTGTATCATAACTACACGGTACTGTAGTTCCACAACAGTGACCGTGGCTAATGAATCTGGCAATATCTGTAATTGGAAGAAATATATGCTGCATATATATACATGTATGTGATATGGATACATGTATTTTCATAATTTGCAAACATATTTATAAACAAAGTGTAAAGTTCATTCTTCCAACAATGTGAGCGTCCTCGGCAATTCAGATGACCATGATTCAATCGTACATGTAAGTGGAGGAATCGGGCCTGACAAAATCATGGATAGTTTGTTGACACGATTACAATGTCATCGCAGATGAGTATATTATCGGCGGTTAACCATGTGATTAATTACCCTATGTGTTTTCCATTTACTTTATACGATTTTTAAGTACACACACAGTTCTGATTCAGTCACAAGTGGAGATAACCAAGGATACGCCACAAGTTCGCATCTAAAATAAAACAGTGTTTGATATTACTTTTTATCTCACGCGATCATGTCATGAGCATGCGCAGTAAAACTACCTGTTACTACCCACAACGAAATCTTTCCACTTACGATTGAATCGTGATCAGCAGAACATTCACTTCGTGAGCGTTCAGACCACCATGATTCAATCGTAAGTGGAAACTTTTCCGTCGTAGGAAGTAACCGCTAATCGGACTGCGCATGCTCACAGCAAAATCGTAGGTCAAAAATACTATCAAGCACTGTTTGATTTTAGATGCAAAATAGCAGCAAAATTGTGGCGTATCCTAGGTTTGATACCTCCACTTGTGACGCAAAATTCGCAGTCGTGTGTACGTAAAAATTGTAGCTGGAAATGACCGGTGTAGTCAATCACATGCTTTAGGATGTTCAACCTACGGTATAATCATGTACGACAACATCGCAATTGTGTGAACAAACTATACACGATCACGTCGGGCCCGATTCCTCCACTTACGATTGAATCGTGGTCGTCTGAACGTACACTTAGTGTTGAATTGGCCACACAATAACTTGAGTGTGAATGCCATGGGCATTTTAATATTATCAGGTTCACATTTGTTCAAAATAATGCTATGAAGAAGTACCTTTATATACAATTGCCTTTCAACTTCAAGTTATATTTTCAATAAATGTGACCTTTTTGTTTTCCAACTATTGTCATATTAATCTCGACCGATAATACACAGAAATTATGGCTTTATGCCAGAATTAGATTTTGCAGAGTAAAGTCTAAAGTTTAATAAAGATTCCCATTCACGCAATCACGGAATACTTTTTTTTATATAGCATAGAAATTAAGCACAAATTAGAACTTAATAAAAACCGTTTTTGCAAAGTTTCCCAGTTTTGTGAATATTGTTGAGTGGTACATTGATATATGAATGATCAATGCGTATAATCATAGTCCATCAGATGTTACTATTTTAACATGATAAATCATAACATATGGCAACCCAATCATCGTTTTCTAAAATTTCGTACATATTTCACCCACAGTAAAATTACCGATCATTTCATTTGAAAAAACATGGATAAATCACGCAATTGTAATCGTAGTTCAATTAAGTATATCACTCGTAACAACATGTTCGTAAAGAGAAAACACTTCAACAGTTTACATATTAAGTTCACTTACCTGAATATAAATCATATCAAGCGAAGAGTTTATTTCCGACGTTGAAAATAAGTTGTTGTCAAAATGGACGAACCGCGTGATTTGACGGGACACACTAAGAGTTGTAGTCCAAGTCCAATCCAGTAAAATGTGTAGTTCGGATTATCAATTTCGTCCATCCCAGAGATCTAGTATATTTTATAAAAGAGACATTTTCTGCACAGATCTATACATTTGCATGGTCATAAAAGGTATCTAGGGATTACTCATATGGTGGGCCTATATAGACTTGAGTGATGTGTTTTGGCCTGTGCCATTTAAAATTAATTCAGGGGGGTGGGGGAGGGAATCAATGCACATTAATTTTTATTTGCGATTAAGCGCAAATGATTTACGCTTAAACATAAATATTTGCGCTTAAGCCCAAATGGTAGAGGTTATTTGCACTTAAGCGCAAATATTTGTGATTAAGCGCAAATATTTGTGCTTAAGCGCAAATATTTGTGCTCAAGCGTAAATAAATAATAAATGTGAAAAGGGCCTCCCATGTATATGACCATTGCGGGAATTGCGCTGGTGCAGCATTAAAGACCATGTGCTAGAGCATTCTCTTATATATGTGAGTCATCCATATGGAGCCTCGCATCATATATAAGAGAATGCACAGGCTTCCAAGGCTTGCCAATAAACTAAACATTTCTCAGGTTATTGCATGCACTTTTAATACACAGGGCAAGGTAGATTACATCATTTGATAGATATTCTAGAATTTCTAGTTTGTGAAAACTAACTTAAAGCCATATTTTATGCACCCTGCCTAGCCGACTGAACTATGAACAATAGACATTTTATTATTTTTATTATCAGAGACATACCTTCTGCAAAGATATAGCCTTATACATTATAAACATGCAAATAGTTGCTTCATTTGGGCTAACTTCCATCATTTAGCGAGTCAAATCTGAGGAAATTCTCTTAGTTTGAAAGTTGTAGCATGCCTGGCCCGCTGAATTGATGTCACAAACATCAAATGTTAGTACTTCTTGTCAGATGGACATTTCTGCCAATAAACTAAACATTTCTCATTGCAATTGTATGCATTTTAATACACAGAGTAAGGTAGATTACATCATTTGATGGATATTTTACTTAAAATAGTCTGTGGAAACAACCTAAATGCCATATTGTATGCATCCATGTATAGAAAAATGAAATACAACTATGGATATTTTATTGTTTTTTTCATCAGAGACATTCATTCTGCTAAGATATAGCCTTATACATGTTATAAACATACTAATAGTGGCTTCATTTGGGCTTTTTTCATCATTTAGACAGTTAAATCTGAAGAAATTCCCTTAGTTCGAAGTTTATAAGATCATAGTGCCCCATGAAATGGTGTCTTAAATCTCAAATGTTAGTACTTCTTTATCAGATGGATATCTCTGCTAATATATTAAACAATTCTCATGATCATTGCATGGATTTTAATGTACAGGGCAAGGTAGATTACATTATATTTTGGATATTTTACTTAAAATATTTTGTGGAAACTACCTAAAAGCCATATTGTATGCATCCATGTATATCCAAATGAAATACAACTATGGATATTTTATTGTATATTTCACCAGAGACATGTATTCTGTTGAGATATAGCCTTATATATGTTATAAACATGCAAATAGTGGCTTCATTTGGGCTTTCTCCATAATTTAGAGAGTCAAAGCTGAAGAGATTCCCTTATTTCAAATTTATAAGATGCCAAGCCAGCTGAAATGGTGTATCAAACCTTAAATGGCAGTATTTCTTATCAGATTGACATCTCTATCAATAAATTAAACATTTCTCATGGTCATTGCATGCATTTTAATATACAATGCAAGGTAGAAAACATCATTTGATGGATATTTTACTTAAAATAGTCTGTGGAAACTACATAAAAGCAACATTGTATGCATCCCTGTATAGCCAAATGAAATTAAACTATGGATATTTTATTGTTTATTTCACCAGAGACATGTATTCTGTTGAGATATAACCTTATATATGTTATAAACATGCAAATAGTGGCCTCATTTGGGCTTTCTTCCATAATTTGGAGAGTCAAAGCTGAATAGATTCCCTTATTTCAAATTTATAAGATGCCAAGCCAGCTGAAATGGTGTATCAAACCTCAAATGGCAGTATTTATTATCAGATGGACATCTCTACTAATAAATTAAACATTTCTCATGGTCATTGCATGCATTTTAATGTACAGGGCAAGGTAGAAAACATCATTTGATGGATATTTTTCTTAAAATAGTCTGTGGAAACTACCTAAAAGCAATCCATGCATCCATGTATAGCCAAATGAAATTTAGCTATGGATATTTTATTGTTTATTTCACCAGAGACATGCATTCTGCTGAGATATAGCCGTATTCATGTTTTAAACATGCACATAATGGCTTCATTGGCCTTCCTTTCATCATTTAGAGAGTCAAATATAAAGAAATTCCATTAGTTCTAAGATACCATGCCCCCTCTAATGGTGTCTCAGACCTCAAATGTTAGTACTTCTTATCAGATGAACATATCTGCCAATAAATTAACATTTCTTATGGTCATTGCATGCATTTGTGTGTACAAAGCAAAGTAGAATACATCATTTGATGGATATTTTACTTAAAATAGTCTGGAAACTACCTAAATGTCATATTGAATGCATCCCTGAAAGGCGAATGAAATGGATAAATTAGATATTTATTGTTTTATTGAGACATGCATTCTGCTAAGATATAGTCTTTTTCGTGTTATAAACAAGCAATATGTGGCTTCATTGGGCTTCCTTTCATCATTCAAGAGAGTCAACTCTGAGAGGAAATGCCCTTGGTTTCAAATTTGTAGCATCTTCCAACCTTATTGGAAAGGGTGTCTGCCAGCTTGAGGTACCAGTTTAAATGGTTCAATGCAACTGGGCATCTGAGAGATTTGTCTAGTTCTGGGGGGAGGGGAGACATACCGTCAACTGCTTGAGATTTCAAGGGACGACCTCCTCAATGGAACCCACTATAATGTGCCAAAATTAATTTAATAAAATTGTATATTGGTCACCATCCACTAAGAACATTGAGAAATAGATAAAAACTGACTGACAGTTCTCCAATAAGAAAATTACATCTGATTGTTATGTAAATATAACTGTTACAGTGATTTGTCAACAAAAGTATATAATCCTAGCTGTAGTATTAGTTCAAATAATTAAGTATGAATATGATTTTCAGAATATTTAATCAACATGTTGGACCTTTTCCAATGTTTACCATAAAGTTTTAATCACAATTGTGCTCCCATTGCACTTTAACAGTTATTCCAATACAGCAGTAATTTGTACATAACAATTAGTTCTTGGTTTAGAAATATTTTCTATTATTTCTTTAAATATTTCTTAACTTAGAAAAACAATCTTGAAACAGGAAATATATATTATATTTTTGAAGCCATTTTCTTAGTAAGGAAATTGTTTCTCAAACGAAATAATTATTTCTTAATTGTTTCTTGTTTCAAGACTAAAATCTATCTTATTTGAGAAAACTATCTCTTGTCTGGTGGGAGTTTCTTAAATTTTCTTGATGTAGCAGACTTGAGGGGTATATTTCTAAAAATAAGATTTATTTTCCTGTTTCAGGAAATTGTTTTTCTTGTTTCAAGTAACTATTTCTTATTAAGAAATTATTTTTGGCAGTGTGCATCTGGCTGTGAATGACTGATCGGTCTATTTTAGCCCGACCAGGCAATTCTAGATTAATAGGTTGTTCACTCAGACCTGTCTAAGACCTGCGATTTATTGTAATGGTTTGTGATTTATAGTAAAGGTTTGTGATTTATTGTAAAGGTTTGCGAGTTATCGCAAAGGTGTTTGTGATTTTTCGCAAAGTTGTTTTGTGATTCATCGCAAACGTTTGCTTCTCTTATCCCACATGCATGGTGGATGTCAAAGAACGATTGGTCTATTTTAGCCCAACCTTGCTATTATAGATCGATTGGTGGTTTACCCATACCTGTTGGAAGATGTCTGATTCATATTTTTATTTATACGGTCCAAGTCCATTAGTGCCAATGCATAAAAATATATCTGCGATAAATCACAAACCATTGCGATTAATCGCAAACCTGTGTGATCAATCGCAAACCTTTGTGATCAATCGAAAACTATTACACTAAAACGCATATGTTTATTGCAAAGTAGTTTGCGATTTGCAAAAGGTTTGCGATTTACGCAAGGTATTTTTTTATTTATCAGGCTATTCTAGATCGATTCGGGTGTTTCATCCAGACCTGTTTAATCTGAGATTTAGCTATACCGGTAAATGCGGTATGTTGTAAATAACAGTGGCATTTCTTATAATAGTTCATAATTTCATATACATGTACATGTAGTGGGGGTCTACTCGGTGTTGAGTGTTTTGCTCATTGCATACTCTACATACCGGTACATGTTTGTTGTACTGTTTGTTTACATAAGATGGCGTTTGCTTACATACAATGTAACACAGAGTACAAACATAGAAACATGCTGAATTAAAGTGATACATGTATTTATTATTGGAATAAGAACACAGTCTGTTTATAATATTATTTATGTTTATGGCGGTTTTAATGGACGTGCAGTACCCATCGCCAACACTTACCCCGATCTTTAACAATATCCTCATGGGCATACATTACAATTTTCTTCAATGTATGGCGTGACGACCCGCATACCTTAGCGATAGCGAGTAGCTATAACTGATAATTGGTCTAAGATATAATCACAGTAACCCATATATCAGTACCTAACTTAAAATCAAAAGCTGATATATAATTTGTCTTAAGAAGGTGTTAAAGTTTTGGGGTGGGGAGGAGTCGTTTTAAATCTTATAACTCTGTCCCTATTCACACACGGACCTTTCAATGCGAGATCCAATGGTTTAGCCATTAATTAATTTGACAGATAGGATAAACAATTATCCAGCCTATCCACATAGAGCTCTGAACCATATGACATCACTCATGTAATAACATATTTCGCTTGGAATGACATCTATTAAACTCTCATATACTCTGCCGAAATGTGCAGTTGGTGAAGTGCATTCTCAACAAGAGGTGGGATTTTGTCAAAAAGACTGGCTTGCGAACTCATTTTAGGACTCACATTTGTGGAAATGAGCCATATGACGTCGTCCATTTGCACTAAACATAATAAACAAAGTCCAATAGCTCTGCTGAAAATATATGACCGGACCTGATTTGCGAACTCGTTCTAGATACTAGTCAAATGAATTCATTTACCAAATATCTTTTAAATCCGTTGACATTTGTGGAAATGAGCACTGTGAAGTCATCCATTTGCACTCAACAAAACCAAGTTCAATAACTCTGCTGAAAATATATTGGCGGACCTGGTTTGCGAACTCGTTCTAGATACTAGTCATGTGAACTCATATACCAAAAATCTTTTAAATCCGTTGACATTTGTGGAGATGAGCCCTGTGACGTCATAAATTTGCACACAAAACAAATAAATAAAGTCCAATAACTCTGCTGAAAATATCCGGTCGGACCTGGTTTGCGAACTCGTTCTAGATACTGGTCAAGTAAACTCATATTCGAAAAATCTTTGAAATCCGTTGACATTTGTGGAAATGAGCCCTGTGACATCGTCTATTTGCTATTTGGTAAATTCGACAATAATAATAAACAAAGTCCAATAACTCCGGTAAAAATATCCGACCAGACCTGGCTTGCGAACTCATTCTAGGTAATGGTCAGGTAAACTCATATACCAAATATCTTTTAAATCTCTTGAGATTGGTGGAAATGAGCCCTGTGACGTCGTCTATTTGCTAAGTTCGACAAAAATAATAAACAAATTTCAATAACTCCGGTAAAAAATATCTGGCCAGACCTGACTTGCGAACTTATTCTAGGTAATGGTCAGGTAAATTCATAATTATACCAAATATCTTTGAAAACCATTTACATTTGTTCAAGTTATGACGCTTACAAATTCGGGACAGACGGACGGACGGAACCCATTACTATATCCCCGCAAATTTTTAATTTGGCGGGGGATAATTAAATATATTTTTTATTATTATAAAAGTTTTTAAATATTGTTTGTGTGTTAAATTGAGCGAGGAGTTCAATCTAAGAAAAATAAAAAAAATAAAAATAAAAAAGGGCATAACTCCTTTAAAGATGTATTATCTCTTTAAATAACAAATTTTAAATCGTTGTCTGGGTATAAAATAATAGATATGAACTGAAGAGCCCTGTCCGGAAAAGCTTCTATCCATCAATATTGATTTTATTTCGAATATTAAATCGGGACCGTTTATGTTACTATTTTTAGAACAGACCATTCGGATGATACCATATTGCGATATAGAGCAATGGGCTGTTCCTATGGCTACGCATGGAAAGTCAAATGTCCCAGATTGATTGTTTGTATTGTTTTGTTCCACAGATATAAGCGATAATGAGTATAAATAACGTTTATTTGTGACAAAATTGCACAATAAAAGTTCTGGTCTCTGTTAACAGTAACCACTATTGTTCGTTAGCTGAACAAACATACTTTTTTAGACCAGAAAATATTCGAAATAAGATTAATATTAATCGATAGAAGCATATCCTGACAGGAGTCTTCGATTCAAATCTAATATTTTATACCCCGGTAACTATATCATACATGTTTGCAAAGAGATAATCCACCTTTAAAACAAATCGGATCATTTGGTGTCAATCGAATAAAAAATGTTTTAGTCGAAAAAGGGCCATAACTCTGTAAAAAAAAAACTCGGATCAAACCCATATTCACACTATGGGATCAGAAAACAAATAAACAAAATGTGGTTCCGATCAAATAGAGAATGTTTGAGTTATCACATTATGCGTAAAGTGTCTACGGACGGACGGCTAGACAGACGAACGAACGACGAGTGGTGAATCCGAGATTGACACTATGTGTACCATACTATGGTATGATGTACACATACACATTTTTATCTCATGCAGAGTACAAGAAAAAATGTATCAAACCTGGTGCACACCTTTAATATTTCAATTCACATTTGTAATCAATTGAAATCAATGTCGAAAAAGCTTTTCATTAATATATAAATAAAACAAACTAGACCTACAACTCCGTATAAAAAAACCCGGATCAAACCCATATTCGAAATCAATCAAAATCAAATCAAAATTTGGTTCCGATCGGATAGAAAATGTTTGAGTTATCGCATTACTCGCAAATTTTCCATGGACGGACAGAGGGACGGCTCGACGGACGGACGAACGACAAGTTGTCAATCCGGACAACGACACTATGTTTACCATACTATGGTATGGGTAAACATAAAAACATATTCTGATAGCAGAATTGTTGATGTGGATGAGAGTCGATAAAGGTTCAGATAACAAGTTATATAATATTATACATAACTATTCAAGAACTATAGCGTCTAAGGGGAGGTTGAGGATAAAGTTGACTCATTATTATTCAACTACATCAACCACATCGTTCCATTCATTCCTAATTTTGTTATGCGTTTTATTTTTATTGCTGTGCCTAACAATTGACAATAGAAGACTGTACCTTTTGGCACCACGAACATTGAGACTTGAAAGTTTAACTTTTCCTTCCTTGTATAGCGATATAATGCCATCGAATCCGTTATTTCTCAATCATCGAAGGATATGTGAATCCAACGGTTTCCACATAACACATTACTGGCCACCGTTTTAGAAGTAGCTGGCCACGTTTGATGTAGTTCTAATGTTTCGTTATATGTCCTAATGCTTCGTTATGTGTCCTAATTTCAGTGGTTGAAATTTGTCGTTAATGTCGCCTTCCAGGGACGAAACTAATAAACTGTCCCTCACGCGTCTATTCGAGCATATGACTATGCAATTATTATCGCATTCCAAAGTGAGGCAAATATACCAACGATTTTCCGTTGGATCTAATACATCAGACTTCAGACACATATCCGGTTGATTCTCATAAGTCTTGTCTGACTTAAAGTCACACCGAAATTGTTCTGACAAACGTCGCACTTGTAAGGGCGTTCATCAGTGTGGGTTGTCAGACTGACTGGGAACAGTCTTACATACTCGTATTATTGATCACGTATTTGTGTTCTTCTTATATGCTTAGGCAGGGAACCGGACTAAATGCCACACCGGTAATCGGACTAAATGCCTTCTGGTACACGTCCCACTTGTATAGGCGATCCACTGTGTGGATTCCCTTGTGTGTTGGTAGGACTGAAAGTTATACGATCCACGTCACGCTCGTATGGTCGATTGCCGGTGTGGATTCTTTTGTCACGGAACCGGACTCACTAATTTCCTTCGGTCACAAGTCACACTCGTATGGGCGATATAAAATATACACAGTTCATCGGCGACCATTTTGAAACCCTCGGCAATACAACATGTAAGTATCTAGAGTTGATCGGCGACCATTGTGAACCCCTCGGTTATACAACCCGTAAATTTCGTTATATACATGTAATCGTGTTACAGCCGCAGTGTATAATTATGGCAAGACATTACATATTACATTGAACAATTTGTTTGAAGAAGGCATGCTTTATATGCTTGAAAACGAACATCTGCAACACAGAACAGTTTATGATATGTTTGGAATGGAAGAAAAGACAAAAATAATTTAGTTCTGCCATATGTTTTCACTGAGCAGCGAGGATATGGTATGAGTATGGATTATCGGGTTGACTTTGTCATGAAAATCGTCCAGCAGCCGTCAACATGTATTTTAGTCAGTTTACTTCAAAAGCTGTAATTTTGTTATTACAAACGTGGAGACATGTTTTTTTACTACAAAAGCTGGCGTGTTTTACTACAAAAGCGGATATCTCACTTTACCACAAAAGCTTGCGATTTATTACAAAAGTGGTGAGGTACATCAAAAGCTGGCGATTTTTACTTTAAAAATGGAGACCTACTTCAAAAGTGATCAGTTACTTCTTTGAGATGGCCACTATAAGCATACACTTATATACTGTAAAATCAGTTTTCTCGTTGATATTTAAACAAATGATTTTTTAACACAAATATATCACAAATGTACTAACATAACTATGTACAGTCACGTGGCGGTTCTGGATATATCATAAAGATACTAATATATGTACAGTCACGTGACGATCCATGTAGATACTAACATATGTACAGTCACGTGACGGTTCATAAAGATACTAACATATGTACAGTCACGTGACGATCCTGAATATATCACAAATATACTTACATATGTAGTCACGTGACGGTCCATAAAGATACTAACATATGTACAGTCACGTGACGGTTCTGAATATATCACAAATATACTAACATATATACAGTCACGTGACGGTCCATAACGTTAATAACATATGTAGTCAAGTGACGGTCCTGAATATATCACAAAGATACTAACAAATGTAGTCAGGTGATGGTTCTGAATATATCACAAAGATACTAACATATGTACAGTCACGTGACAATCCATAAAGAAACTAACATATTATGTACAGTCACGTGAAGATTCTGAATATATCACAAAGATACTAACATATGTACAGTCACGTGACGGTCCATAAAACTAATAACATATGTACAGTCACGTGACGGTCCATGAGGATATTAACATATGTACAGTCACGTGACAGTCCATAAAGATACTAACATAATTATGTACAGTCATGTGACGGTCCATAAAGTTAATAACATATGTACAGTCACGTGGCGGTTCTGAATATATCACAGATACTAACATATGTACAGTCACGTGACGGTCCATAAAGATACTAACATGTGTAGTCACGTGACGGTTCTGAATATATCACAAAGATACTAACATATGTACAGCCAAGTGGTGGTCCATAAAGATACTAACATATGTGCAGTCACGTGACGGTTCAGAAAGATATAAAGATACGAACATACCGGTATGTACAATCACGTGATGGTTCTGTGCAAATATTTGATATGCATATGATCGACTCCATGTATGTTCACAAATCGTGTATTCTCTTGTCCGTATTTAGGTTAGATGACTGTGTGAAAGATTCCCAGCAGATATATCACGGTTATGGTCCATCCCATTGTGGGCACCCTGTATCTGTATGGGTGTGCGTTCGTATGTCTAGACCAAGTCTTCTGGGTCCACAGCTAGTGATATCGGTTGGGCCCATCACACTGATACGCACGGTCCCTGGCGATACTTATCTTAGTTTCGTCCGATGCATGTAAGTAGAGTCGGTGAATAATTTCAGACACACACCGTACTAATACGGACGCCCGTCGGTGTGGACTTTCATATGGGTTAGCATACTAACTTTCTGGCTGAACGATTTTTCACATACTTCGCACTGATATGGGCGCTCTCCTGTGTGGATTCTCTTATGTTTAATCAGAGCACTGCTCTGGTTAAATGACTTCTTACACACATCGCACTGATACGGACGCTCACCAGTGTGTATTCTCGTATGTTCTTTCAGATGACATTTCCTGTTGAAGGACTTCCCACATAATTCGCACTGATGTCGACGCTCTCCAGTGTGTATCCTCCTATGCACGTTGCATTGAGATGAAGTACTAAATGATTTATCACACACATCACACTTGTATGGACGCTCCCCATTGCGAATTCTCTTGTGCGTTATGAGTTCACTTTTCTGACTGAATGACTTCTCACACACATCGCACTGAAATTGACGTTCACCCGTGTGTATTCTCTTATGAACGGTTAATTGAGATGAAGTATTAAACGACTTCTCACACAGATCGCACTTATACGGACGCTCGCCCGTATGGATTCTCATGTGTGTTGTCAGATCATTTTTCAGGTTGAATGACTTCTCACATACATCGCACTGATATGGACGCTCTCCCGTGTGGATTCTCTTATGAACTGTTAATTGAGATGAAGTAATAGATGATTTCCCACACACATCACACGGATAAGGGCGTTCTCCAGTGTGGATAACATTATGTGTTAGGAGTTCATTACTCTGTGTGAATGATTTACCACACAATTCACACCGATACGGACGCTCTCCCGTGTGGATTCTCTTATGAGTGGTGCATTGAGATGAAGTTCCAAATGATTTCTCACATATATCACACGTATACGGACGCTCGCCGTTATGGATTCTCGTATGTGCTGTCATAGCTGACGAGAAGGCGAACGACTTCTGGCAGATATCACACTGATACGGACGCTCGCCTGTATGGATTCTCTTATGTGCTTTCATGTTAGACGAGCTCGCGAACGACTTCTGACATATATCGCACTGATACGGACGCTCACCAGTGTGGATTCTCCTATGCACAGTCATATTTTCAGAGCGTGTGAATACTTTCCCACATATATCGCACCCGTGTGAACCACAACTTTTGTGAGCCATCATGTGTGTCTTTTGGTTACTCAAGTCGTTGAATGATATCATATATCGCAATTAAAAAGTCGATCACGAGTGTGCACTCTCTTACATGTAAGTTAAGCCATATTTTCAGAGCCTACTTGTACGTAGGCTATACTTTCCCCACACACGTCACGATCGTGTGAGGTACAATACATGTATATGATCACGAGTAAGTCCGGTCACACTACATGTACACCAAAGTGTGTTAGCTAATGCTCCCTTGTTTATGCTGGGTACATGTAACACGGTCGTATAGCGGAGACTGTGGAATCTGTTGATTCCCTTAGGTTTAAGCAGCGTTCGGGATGGTGCGGGTGCTTCTCGACACACATCACACTCTCAATAGAACTATCCGACCATCGCCGACACGACCACTCATGGGTCATACTCATACCGTATGTACATGTAAATACACTTGTATGTTCAAAACATCTGAATACACATGTACTTTCCCGCAAATATCTGGACGTTTATGAAGTCACTGGAGTGTCTACTTTGTGAATTGTCTTTTCTTCCGACGTCAGGGCGGATTTACTCACGATATGTTATAGGTTGTTCTCTTCTCCGTCGTGGCACCCAGGATGACCAGATGACGTATTCAAAAACATTTAACTAATAATCGATTAGGCTACATCTGGACATTAAAAAGACACCGCTATCTGACCGATAAATATATAATTTTCTGTGCTAATAATGTCAATATACACAGAAACCTTCGGCCGTTGTGTGCAGTCGATAGCATAATTGTCGACAACAAAAAAATAGATAATCTTTGTTTCTTAACAATAAACTTTAAAAATTGAAATTTAGGTTTCTTAGAATGGATACATATATTGGGCGATGGGATGGGAACACACTATAAAGTAGAATCTAATATAATAAAATAGGAATGCCGGCTGATACGGACCCTGGCTCTTGTGGACCCTGGCTCATACGGACATAGTACCCGACATGTATATTCATCTTCGAGATGGCAACCATATTAAAGGTGTATTATCTCTTTGTAAACATGTTTTATATAGTGACCGGGTATATTAGATCTGATTCGAAGACTCCTGTCCAGAAATGCTTCTATCGATTAATATTATTTTTATTTCAAATATTTTCTATTCTAAAAAGGTGTAGTTGTTTAGCTAACGAACAATAGTGGTTACTGTTAACAGAGATAAGAAATTTTATTATACAACTATGTCACAAATAAACATTAATTATACTCATTATCGCTTATAACTATGGAACAAAACAATACAAACAATCAATCTGGGACATTTGACTTCCATTGCGTAGCCATAGGAACAGCTCTATAGTGCTCTGTATCGCAATATGGTATCATCCGAATTGTCTGTTCTTAAAATAGACACATAAACGGTCCCGATTAAATATTCGAAATAAAATCAATATTAATTGACAGAAGCTTTTCCGGACAGGGGTCTTCAGTTTATATTTATTATTTTATACCCAAGCAACTATTTAAAATTTGTTATTTAAAGGTGGATTATCTCTTTGTAAACATGTATAATATAGTTACCTTGGTGTAAAATATTAGATTTGAATCGAAGACTCATGTCCGGAAATGCTTCTATCGATTAATATTCATTTTATTTCGAATATTTTCTGGTCTAAACAGGTGTGTTTTTTCAGCTAACGAACAGTGGTGGTTACTGTTAACAGAGACCAGAAATTTTATTGTAAAATTATGTCACAAATAAACGTTAATTATACTCATTATCGCTTATATGTGGAACAAAACAATACAAACACTCAACCTGGGACATTTGACTTTCGGTGGGTTGCCAAAGGACCAGCCCAGTGCTCTATATCGCAATATGGTATCATCCGAATTGTCTGTTCTTAAAATAGACACATAAACGGTCCCGATTTAATATTCGAAATAAAATCAATATTAATTGATAGAAGCTTTTCCGGACAGGGGTATTTAGTTCATATCTATTATTTTATACCCACGCAACTATTTACAATTTGTTATTTAAAGAGATAATCCATCTTTAACTATCCACTGACTGTAATATCAGTTTTCTCGTTATGTATATCTGAGTAATAAAATATGTTTACAAAAAGATATCACAATGTTACTAAAATATGTACAGTCACGTGATCACAAAGGTTACTAACATATGTACAGTCACGTGACGGTCCTGAATATACCACAAAGATACTAACATATGCACAGTCAAGTGGCGATCCTGAATATATCAAATATTTGATATGCATATGATCCACTCCATGTATGGTCAGAAATCGTGTATTGCTACCTATGGATTCTCTTGTCTGTATTCAGGTTAGACGATATATCACGGTTACGATTTCGTCCGATGCATGTAAGTGGAGTCGGCGAATAATTTCAGACACACAACGTACTAATACGGACGCTCGCCGGTGTGGACGTTCATGTGTTTTATCGTACTAACTTTCTGGGTGAACGATTTCTCACACACTTCGCATTTATATAGTCGCTCTCCTGTGTTGATTATCTTATGAACGGTGATTTGAGATAAACAACTAAATGATTTCACACATACATCGCACTGATACGGTCGCTCTCCCGTGTGGATTCTCTTATGAACGGCAAGTTGAGATGAAGATTTAAATGATTTCTCACACACTTCGCATTTATGTAGTCGCTCTCCTGTGTTGATTCTCTTATGAACGGTGATTTTGAGATAAACAACTAAATGATTTCGCACACACCTCGCACTGATACGGTCGCTCTCCCGTGTGGATTATCTTATGTACAGCGAGTTGAGATGAAGATTTAAATGATTTCTGACACACTTCGCACCGATACGGTCGCTCTCCCGTGTGGATTCTCATGTGTGTTATCAAATAATTTTTCTGTCTGAATGACTTTTCACACACATCGCACTGATACGGACGCTCACCCGTGTGTATTCTGGTATGTTTTGTCAGATACCATTTCGTGTTGAATGACTTCCCACATAATTCGCACTGATGTCGACGCTCTCCAGTGTGTATTCTCTTATGCACGGTGCATTGAGATGCAGTACTAGATGATTTCTCACACACATCACACTTATATGGACGGTCCCCATTGTGGATTCTCTTGTGTGCTATGAGTTCACTTTTTCCGTTTGAATGATTTTCCACAAAGTTCGCACTGAAATGGACGCTCTCTCGTGTGCAGTCTCTGATGAACGGTGCATTGCGACGAAGTACTAAATGATTTATCACACACCTCACACGTATACGGGCGCTCTCCCGTGTGGATTATATATTATGTTTCCCAGATCATTTGCCTTGCTGAATGATTTCTCACACACATCTCACTGATATGGACGCTCCCCCCCCCCCCCCTGTGATTTCTCTTATGAACGGTTAAATGAGATGAAGTACTAAACAATTCCTCACACATCACACTGATATGTACGCTCACCCGTGTGGATTCTCTTATGAGCGGTTAAATGATATGAAGTAATAAACGATTTATCACACATAGCACACGGATACGGGCGTACTCCATTGTGGATTCTATTATGTGTTATCAGTTCACTTTTCCGTGAGAATGCTTTCCCACACAATTCACACTGATACGGACGCTCTCCCGTGTGGATTATCTTATGTGATTTCATATTCGATGAGTCAGTGAACGACTTCTGACATAGATCACACTGACACGGACGCTCTCCTGTATGTAGTCTCCTATGCGCTGTCAGATATTCAGAGCGTGTGAATAATTTCCTACATATATCGCACCCGTGCGAACCACCATCTTTGTGGGCCATCCTGTATGTCTTCGGATACTCAAGTCAACGAATGGATATCATATATCGCTATACTCTCCCACACATATCAGGATTACCACACTGTGTTAGCCTAATGTTCCAATGTATACATGTACATGTGTATATATCGGGTACATGTAACACAGTCGATGAATTGAGTCTGTGGACAATCCTCTGTGTGGTTTCCTTTTATTATGTCTCAGCGGAGTTCAGGATGATGTGAATGCTTCTCGATTCACATCACATTCTCATTAGAACTATCAGTCCGTGACCGCTCATATGTGAATACACATGTCCCCAACATCTAAATACTTTCCCCAACATCTGGATACTTTCCAGCGCGGCACCCAATCTGTAAACAGTTTCAAACTTTGAACCCAAAATACCTTCGAAATGCTATGGCGTAACATTTCAATGTAAAAAACAAGATTGTCTCGTTTCATGTTTTATTGATATAAAGCTACCGTTTTACAAAGGCTATCATACATCGTTGGAATGGGTATTGATTGGGCTTTAAAAATATACAACTCAGAATTCATCCGTCGGTTTGGTAACGGTAAACCTATGTGGCTGAACGACTAATACATTTATGGAGTCAGTGGAGTGTATACTTCATGGATTATCTTTTCTTCCGATGACAGGGCGGATTTACTCGCGATATATTAATCAGTGTTCACTTCTCCGCCGCGGCAAACACTACTAACTAATATAAATTAATATTGATTTCATCTATAATTGTAAAGGTGGATGATCTCTTTGTAAACATGTATTATATAGTTATCGGGGTATAAAATATTAAATTTGAATCGAAGACCCCTGTCCGGAAATGCATCTATCGATTAATATGAATTTTATTTCGAATATTTTATGGTCTAAAAATGTGTGTTTGTTCGGCTAAGGAACAATATAACAATAACATGATTTTGTTTTGGCGTTATGGTTTAGGCCAACCTTTTTTATTTTTCTGCTTTACGGATTTTTTTAACCTTGTTTTGGTAGGGTCGGTCGGAAAAAAAATAAAAATAAAAATGCTTGAACCATTTTTTTTTTTTGGACATTCGCTAAGGTGGTAATTGTGTCTTTATAATTCTCTGTCAGTCACTTACAGAGAACAGTTTTTCGGACGTATATCACAAATTTCAAATCCAGTACTATTATTTGAAACATAACTCAGATTATTGAATAATATTGAAAAAATCCAGAAATAAAGAGTTTGTTTTTGTTCAACATTTTAATTATTGAATGAATGGACACCCCCATTCGGTTATATTGTATACATTGAAAAAGTCCATTATTCATCTGGTTGGATGTCATGGAAAAATAAGTAGCCGACAGATAATATATGTGCAGAAGGATTCCTATTAGTTGGTTGGAAATGTTTAGATAATAAGTTTAGAACTTGTTGAACTTTTTATCTGAACATTTCCTAAGGAATCTACTTGTCTGGTCAATGAGTATTTAGTATAGAGAGGGTTAATAAACGCATGTGAATGGTGAGATTAGTGGTAGTGATAAATAGTGAATGTGTAAAATGAGCAAACCCACACTGAACATACTCATTAGCTTGTCATTCCTATCTAAGAACCTTGTGGACTGTTAATGGTCTTCAGTCATAAAGATCACCATAAATTCCCAGGAATACAAAATGTATTCTAAAGGCCATTTAAAGTTTTAAAGAGATGTCAAGATTTATAGAAAGCATACAGGTATCTTGGTGGCAGAAGCATATAAACTCCAGATGACTTCTCAGTTTTCATCTTGGATGTAGTTAAAAGTAATTAAAGCCAGAGATATCTACAGTTGATATGTCCTATGCCTCTTTAATTACCAGTGAAATGTGGTTAGATAATTTGTTACTGATAAGCAGAACCAGCTAAGGTCGGCTGTGAAAATAAAAATAAAAATTATATTTGATTTTTATTACATTTTTACAAAGAGATAATCCACCTTTAAACGTGGATTATCTCTTTGTAAACATGTATTATATAGTTACCGGGATATAAAATATTAGATTTGAATCGAAGACTCCTGTCCGGAAATGCTTCTATCGATTAATATTCATTTTATTTCGAATATTTTCTGGTCTAAAAAGGTGTGTTTATTCAGCTAACGAACAATAGTGGATACTGTTAACAGAGACCAGAAATTATATTGTGCAATTTTGTCACAAATAAACGTTAATTATACTCATTATCGCTTATATCTGTGGAACAAAACAATACAAACTTGTAACCAATATGTGACATTTGACATTCGTTGCGTAGCCGTAGGAACAGCCCAGTGCTCTATATCGCAATACGGTCTCATCCGAATGGTCGGTTCTAAAAATAGTAACATAAATGGGACCGATTTAATATTCGAAATAAAATCAATATTAATTGATAGAAGCTTTTCCGGACATAGGTCTTCAGTTCATATCTATTATTTTATACCAACGCAACTATTTAAAATTTGTTATTTAAAGAGATAATCCATCTTTAATATGTGTGCTATGTTTATGCAAGGCACTTATATTTAACCTCTGAACAAATAAAATCGAAATAAATGATGATGTGGATGCATAAACTCAGAACATATAGATCGTATAAGTTTAATTTCATAGTGAAGAAGTATATAGCCTGAACAAATGACAGTGAGAATCGATTTCGGACTCAAGCGGCGCCAATTTTGACATCATTAAACCATACACTTAGACTCATTATGTACATGAATATACATGTATATAGAAATGGTGAAAATTAGCGACTTTACCTTTACCTTTACATTCTCTGTACATCCCTCCTGTGTCAGGAGAACCGTCCTTATGGGCGGACGTAACCACATCTTCTTGAGCATATAGGTTTGATACCCAGTATGTGTATACATATATATATTCAGTCTGCAATAAATTATCTACAAGTAGTGTCAGGTCTAACTTGTGGCTGTCACTGACTGCCGGGGTCCACAGGCGGAGCTCTTAGACCAGTTTTCTTCTTCTTGGACAGGATACGGAGACGAGCATGGTGTAGTTGGTAACACAAGCCTCTGGCGATGGATTCAATTTTCAGCATGCAGTACTTTGGTATATCGAAAGCTGAGCAGTCAAGTATTAGTTTCAAGAGGTAATGGTTTTGTATATTGGGGTTCAATCCAGCTTGGTTCAGAGTTTCTTTTATGGCTGTTATGAAGCGGCTTCTTACAGCATGGAGACTTTTACAGGTTACAATGAAGTGGAGTATGTCCTCAGGTTCTTTGTTGCAGAGTTGACAGATGTCAGTGGTAGTAGATTCAAATTTAGCTTTTTGTCTTTGTAAAATATATGTGCCTGTTGACATTTTCATTTTATGTGCTGCCATAGTTGTGGCGAACGGTTCGGATCCGCAAGCATCCCAGATTTGGTGTACATGGCCAGGAGTGGTGTCTTGTAGATTCAATTGTGTTAGGGTCGATTTATCCATGGCTTCCCGTTTAAGGTTCCCCAACCAGTGTTTTTCTATAGCTGTGTCCACCATGTTCTTCCAGAGACGTTTCGGTGGTGGGAAGGCTACCAGATCATGAGTAGATGGCAGGTCATATAGTTCGGTAAGGCGGGTGACTTTTGTGAACCAGCTGTTTGATGTGTCACCTTTGGTCGCAAGTTGTCTGGCAGCAAGCTGACATTCCACAGAGCCTTCGTTACGAACAATATTACCATATGTTTTAAGCGTCCTTTTATGGATTTCTCCTTCTATCGGTATAAGACCCAGCATAAGCAGAGATGCACAGTTAGCTGTTCTTGTTGGAAGATGTTGTAGGCGTTTGGCAGTCTGTGTATAGAAAGTTTCCAATTGTTGCATATCCTTTTTGTTTAGATTTATTACGTCTAGACCGTACAGTAATCGAGGGAAAATGTAGCAGCGTAAGAGGTGTGCCGAAACTTTTGGATTGAGACCATTCATGCCGTGAAAACCAGCACCTAGGAGGGCATATGAACATCGTCTAGCTGCGGAGATGCGTTCTTGTGCCACCAGGCTTGTGCCGTGCTTAGATGAACCGTCACGTGTGATGCCGAGGTGAGTAGCTTTGGTCACGGTTTGCATTCGGTGGTTGCTTAGAGTCCAAGTATGTCCAGGGTACCTTCTGCTGATAGACAGGATACACGATTTCTGCTCGCTGATAAGGTATCGTAGACGGTTGGCATAATCCATTAGGATGTTAAGCATGACTTGTAGTTCGTTGGGGTCATGTGAAACGAGGGTAACATCATCAGCAACAGTAGGTGTACCGCAGAAGACAGAGCCAATTCGCGATCCAAGACTGTTTTCTTCATATTGAGTCAGCAGACCATTAACAAAGACCTTATATGCAGAAGGTGACCATGCGTCCCCTTGTCGGACACCTTGGCGTTCCATAAATTGTTGTGATTTCATTCCATTCCAATTCACAGTGGAGTATAGGTTTGAGTACCAGTCCTTAAAGAGGAGCCAGTTATCTCCGGATATTCCTGCTTTGTAGAGTTCTCTTAGAAGACCGGGGTGCCAGACTACATCAAAGGCTTTTTTAGCATCCATAAATGCTATATATAGTGGCTTCTTCTGCTCCTTAGCCTCATTTATTAGCTCAGTTATTATGAGAGCAGCAGCGGTCGGTGATTCCCCCTTGGTAAACCCTTTCTGGAGGGGTGACTGTAGTGTTTTTACTGCATTGTTGTTTCTCAGTAGGTGAAGCTTCTCGACGGTCTTTCCAATTGTGTTGGTTATCGTTATTTTCCTGTATGAGTTTGGGTCATCTTTCGGTTTGCCACCTTTCTTATATATAGGACATACTGATCCGCCCTTCATGCAGTCTGGAATCTTGGCTTCTTGAAAGATTATGTTGATAATGTTGCAGAGGTATGATATTAGGTTATCTCCTCCAAACTTCAAGTGTTCCATGGTGATGCCATCTTCATCTGGAGCTTTACCGGATTTGAAAGATTTAATACATTGCAATAGCTCGTCTGGGTTTGTTGGGTGAATGCTTTCCCGGTTTTCCATAAGGGTCTGTGTTAGGTATTCTATGTCTGTTTCCACAAGTTGTTTGTAAGGTTCGTTAAAGTTGCTTGATTCAAGTGGTGTTGATAGCTCTTCAAAGTAGGAGGCCCAACCATTAGTTACCTCTTCATTGGTTTTGAGGACTTCGCCCTTGACATTCAGGAGGGTTGTACCACTGGCTTTAGGGTCACTTTGAGCTCTGATAATGCGGTAGAAGGCTTTGACATCTGTGTCCCTTAGTTCCATGATCTCCATGAGCTTATTAGTTCTAGCACGGGCGTGTTGTTTCCTGATGAGGCTGCGTAGATGTTTTTTCTTCAGCTTGAGGTTGATGCATAGGTGATTTTTAATATCAGGTCTTCCAGCTCTCTTCCATTCCCAAAAGGCATGCTTGGCATCCTTAACTGCCATAGTAATGTCAGGTGACCAGATTCTTTTCCTTTTAGGTTTACGGGGTTTGTTGTCCCACTGTTTGTGTGCGGATTCGTTCAGGACTTTTGTAAGAGTTGTGACCAGTACTTCAGTTGCAGCGTCTTCTGTGTTTAAGTCGGCGGTGTTGGCCAGTGCTTCGGTGATGTCATTGCAGTATAGGTCTTTATTTACAAATCAATGATACGGATGATCCCACTCAATCTCACTTCCTGAATGGTTGACTTACAACATTACCTCATCCAGACGTATGCGATGACGAACTGACTGATCCAAATTTTAACATCAATTCCACCGAGTTAAAAAGACGTGGACGAAAACGCGCAGCGTTATTACAGTCCTTCAAACACCGCTGGGCTCATGGGTATCTGATAAATCTAAGAGAGTTTCACCGTTTTACTGGCGACAATCGAGAATGCATTAAACATGGTTCAGTTTTACAGATAGATCAACAGGTCAAAACCAAGTTATCCCCACCCGTGCAAATCGCAGTTGAAAAGGAGCAACGCAGCCGCAGCCGAGCGCGCGAATGAACGAATACGCACGATATTTTTCAACGATGGTTAAACATTGTGGCGGGGAGTATGTTGGAACGGTTTACCATAAGACTCACTACTCACGCATCGTTTAGTGTATGACTCTTATATATGCGACCATGTTTGTATGCTAGTTATAATAGTTCGTTCTTCAACTTAACCACGCGTTCTTACACATTCTATACAAATTCGTATCAAATTTAGGGCCTCCTCCATATCTCTTACCCAAACGGTACAAATTTGGCGTATTTAAAGGGGAACGAAACCCTGGAATAAATAGACTCTCATTATTGACATTACCCTCACCAATGTACGATTAGATATGCACAACTATGACAATTGACCGGTATAATACTGCGGCGAAAATAAAAGTATACAAAATTCGAATGTCGCGCGACATCATGGAGGATTCCATTTATATCGATCGATGACGTAGTAAGTCCACTTCCGGTTGATTCGAACTATAACTTTTAGTAGGTTTCAGAACGAAATATGTCGATAAAAGTTGAAAAATGAGACTTACACATGATCATATTAGTTTCTTTTATTTGTAACTAGCATAGCATATCGTAAACGAATTTGTTTTTGGATATATATTAATGACAATAAACGAAATTGAAATTCTCAACTATACATTTTCTCGACTCAAGATCGGACTCGGGCTACAAATTTTAGTGGTTGCCTTTACTTCCATCCATTCACTTCCGTCCGTGGGATTTTCTTATTGTTTCTGTCAATTTCTACGCATTGAATTATAGCAATTAAAGCCGCAATCTATTGATTTAATATGGCGAATAATGATGAAGAAATGGGTTCTGTCGGGTACAGTTTTGAACCTGAATTCACGGACGAGGATCTCGCCAATTTAGCGTCCAATTCACCTGTTGTTTCTTCGGTTGATTCCCGATTTCTTGATCGCTCGCTTGGAATTGACTGGTGTTTATGTCAGGAATGTGGTATTATGCCTAACGATGAAGATTGTGTTTGTTGCCGAGAAGAGGAGTATTGTCAGAAGCTAATACCAGATGGTCAGTCATGTGTAACATGTAATCCCCAATTTGAAAAGTTGTGTTTGGACCCTGATGTTCTGATAGTCACATTTCTACAGATCATGCTTTATAAAAAGCAGAGAAGAAGAGCCCCAGATGTTTTGAACAACAATCAGTATAGATTGTCTGCTTACAGAACATTCATCTGTTGGGCTTTGCGGGGCGAGAGGTTAGGATTGTATAATCGAATTGTTCTTCCAGCTTGTGTTATCAAGAAGATCCGTCAGCGATTTCCAGATCCCAATAACATTTATACAGGGTTCAAGACAGCTGCAGAGAGTTATGACTTATTCCATTGAATATTCTAGGGATTGTTGTTGTTGTTAATTTCTCATTTTGAGGAAAACATGTTAAGCAATATTCAGGTGGGTCCTTTGCATTGAAATTGGGATTACATCATAAAACATGTACAGACAATAACACTATTAAAGGCATCCAGATGGCTGAGATGCGTCTGTTACGTTGTAGACAATATGCATTATTATTGGCTGCATGCGTTTAACAAGAAATTCTATTTTCAACACATCATGACGTTTCTTGCTTTAAATCGATAAGAGGCTGTCTTCGAAGCGAAGGAAAATGATTCAACTTGTATTTACATGTGTATGTCAATAAAGTGTTAGTTGTTGGGATTTGACACTTTCGTAGAACTAAATTTATAACAGATAAGATTGATTGGCAATTGTGCATTTATTCCGGGCCAATATCAAGCTTATCAGCTGTGTTTATCGGTGTCTCTGCATTAATATGACGCAATGTACGCACTTGTGTGAATGATTTAATGCAACACAACATACATGTATGGACCAATGCAACGGACTCGTCTGAATACTACTTTACATGCAATATAAATTTATTTCTTGACTGAGCACAGGCCACAAATACATGTACAATTAATTTTGCAAGAATCAAATGCCGAATCAAGTTGGTCATAAAGTACTGAAAATGGAAAAGTTTGCAGGAATCATTACAAGAATCAATTTGGTGATTCTCGTTGAATCTTAAGGCCTGGAGCGTTAGAATCTTCTTCAAGGTCATGTAATGCCTCTATGTATAGTCTTAATCGCAACGGCTCAGCCATTTCTTCTTTTGCATGGAAGTAACATCTCCCATAAATAGACACCATATCTGCCTGACTTGTTCAATCACGTGATTGATCATGTGCCTAATGTACATACATGCACCGGTAAATTTGTCTGTAGACCAGGAAACTTGTCTGTTGAACTGTTATATATAAATTTTTTCTATTTATGTTTCTATTTATTTATATACCGGTATCTATTGTAAATTTCTAGGTTCCCACAAATTGTGCTGTATAATATAATGAGTCAACTTGATGTTCATCACCTTATTAACCTGGCAGGACCTTATATTGTAGTATACACGAATGTGGTGTCTATTTATTGGATAAGTTATTTCCATGCAATTTAAGTGGAAATGACCAAACCGTTGAGATAGGGAACTAGTAAGATCTGATGATGACTTGTCATGCCAGTCATGGGTGCCATTTATGATAAACAATAGCCAATAACTCATTTGATAAAGGAAAACCAAATTAAATTACTTGACCCATAATCCCATATACATGTAGCATTATACAAGGTGTTAAATCAGGTGATTTGGCTTTATTGTATCTACTTGTACCGGTACATGTTGTACATGTATGGTAATACAAAAGAGGTCCTAATTGGAAATATTGAGACAATTTGATGTTTCAATCATGTTTACACATGTAGGAAAATTAAACTTTGCGATCTATTCAATTGAGCAATGTCACAACCAATCACTTGCGATGTGGAGAAATACAATGTACATGTAATTCTAAAATTGCATAATGTTGTATGCCCCTACATGTTCATGTATTTAAATCATTTTACAAGGTGGGGCCCAAGACACCAAAATGTGACCAAAACTCATTTGATTCTATTGCATGTACCGTTGAGTCCTACAGTAGCACTGTCATTCATATCCTCATACTGTTAATACTACTGAACTACATGTGCCGGTAAGTTGTATACAGACGTGATAGCACCGTTGTTTTTTTTGGGGAAAAATGAAAGGGAAGACATAACAACAGAACTTTTTTAATAATTTCTTAAAGCCAGTACATGTATAGCTCAGAAATGTTTGCTTTTGTGCTTGCCTATGTGTGCTGTTACGAATTAACACCCGTCCCCTGGTTAGATCATGCCATGAATCTCTACTCTACCGTATCTAATGCCTGTAGACATAAAACAGAGTAGAGATTCATGGCATGATCTACACAAGCCCCCCCCCCCGGTTTACTAATTATTCTTTGGGTCGTAGAACTCAACTTTCAGAACACCGAGTTATTAGATTTTGATTTAAATCTTTTTATTTTCTACATTTCGAGTCCATATAGTACATATACCGTATATGTATGGTGATGTCTGATTTGAACTGGAACTCCCCAGCATGTTGTGTCTTATACTCATATCACAAAAAGTGTAGAAACATCTTCTTTCACATATGGTTGTCATTGTACCTATTTAATTGTGTTATAACTTGCTAGGCTGACAAATATCCGAGGTGGATGAAATCCAGTGCATATAAATATAATTTTAAAAATTAAAATTTAATAACTCTGAGCTTTGAAGGGTGGGTTCCTCGACTCAAATCAACTATTTTTTCCAAAACTGAAGAGATAGTAAATTATGGGTGAAAAATCAAACAGTGTATCTTTAAAGCAGAGATTCTAAATAATGTTCTGAATGAACTAAGGAACCATAATCTGATTGCCTCAAATACAAGTACCGTAATTCCAAGAATTATATCAGACCATCAGCTTTATCTGGTTTTTAGCAATATTTTCTATAGACTCGTACATGTACATCCATTACTTTGTGAATTATAGTGAACCTGCATCATACTTTTCAGATGGGTCATGATACTTTTTCAGTCGCTGTGTCCACATTTTTGGACACATGTGCCAGATTCGGTTATTAAAAATTATGATAGACATTGGTAACTGTGTATGCACATGTATTTGTTTTGATTTTAATATATAATTTAAAAATAACAGTTATCAAATTATGAAAATTTCCTCAAGAATATACTAATAGTATATTGATAGTATGAATGCAATATTATCCACACAACACAGATTGTTAGCGCTGATCATTTCTTTATTAACAGTACGTAAATAGTGATAAGCAAAACACTCAACAGTCAACACCGTGGCAATTTTTTTAAGAGAGTGATTCATGGTGAACAAATCGACACTGGAATCATGAGTGACGATGATTAACAAGCTCTATACTGGTATGTTGCAAACAGTTTTCTGGGCCATGGTGGCCTTTCTAATCAAAGTTCAGGTTGTGGGGTCGCCCCGGTGTTGAGTGTATTACTTATCACATACTATTTACTTACTGATAAGTTTGATTGTTTACATAACATGGCATGTGTTTACATAACACAGAGTACTACCATGGTAATTCACGCGATAATTATGGTTGGTATAAGAACACACTTTTTTATAATACAATATTCTTTCTGTTTATGCTGGTTTATGACGGTTTTAACGGATGTGACTATTTTAATGGAAATGCCAACCCCCAATGCTTACCATATCTTTAAAATCGAATATCCTGAGAATATTTTACTGAAAAAGTCCTGTTTTCAATTATATTCTAATTTGGAGATGAAAACTTTCTCCAATGTCAATAACAATAATTTTATCAAAATTAGTACATGTACTGTACTGCCCTAAGTAAACAACGCAGTAACTGGGGTTATTGTGAGTTTATAACTGAGGTAAAACCATAACTGCAACACAATTAATAGTTCATACAGGCTCCTTGATTATCAGATAATCACATATGGTAGCTATAAATATCATTTACATTTCATTTTCAAATGATCCATTTAATATTGTACATGTACTTTATATTGAGTCCATGTCAAACTGACTATTCTGCGGGATATGGGTTCAGAAATTCTGATAGGACTCAATAGTCTAAATCCAATCGCTGTACATGTATGTCTTGTTTTCAAAATGACAAAAACAAATTCCTGAATCGGAACTCGAAATTGGCCATGGCAATAAGCAATGTTGTGGGAAATGCCATGGCATTTGTCATTTGTCCTAATTTCAAGGGCTGCTGAATATATCTCACATTTCTGTTGCATATCTAGATTTACCCCCCCCCCACCATTGACAGTGCAGTAATTCCTATGAAGTTTTCTCAATTTTCAATCAGTATGACCTACATGTGTATGGATATTTTCTCAGTCATATGTTGGTGGATTGTTTCTAATCTAGATTTATAGAGATGTACATGAAATTTGTGGTACAACATACTGTAGCAGAATAGCCCTGTAGTCTAATTCCACACTGTATGCTTATTTAGAGTTTTGGACACGGAAGTCCCTGGAATAGCAGTGACTTTTAAGAAATTCTGATTCCTCAAAATATTAGGCACTTTAATTCTGTTTTGAACTCCCCAATATAATATGGTTATGCTCTTCATTATCATCATGTGATGATTTATTTGAAAAGTCAATATGCAAATAGATTTACCAATGCCCGAAAGTCAACTAACTAACTAACTACATGTAGACTTCTGTGCTGTGCTGTCATTCTGATGCACACAAATCTATATAACATTTGTAAAAAGACTTTTTAAAGCGAACAACATGTTAAAGAGAAGTACCACTATTATGGCACTATATGTTGTTACTAAGTACTGCTTACAAACTGAAATTTCAATTTATATCTGGTATGATATGAACTGTGAGAATACATGTAATTATAGTAAACAAGAATACCTTGGAGAAATAATACCAGTACAACCAAAGATCTGTACATGTACCAGTTAACCAGTATATCTATCTATGCAGGCCCTGTTTGTGACCTACAGTAATGCCCTAAGTAATCGACTCCTTAACCAGAGTAGAATTATGGGTAACGTTTCATGATTTGGTCGGAAATATGGCTTGTTGCCATTCATCGGAAAGCTCTCGGGGAGAAAAGTTACCCATAATTCTGCTCTGGATTCAAATAATTAGGGCATCACTGTACTGGTCATTATAAACAGTTTGGCCACATGGGTATAAGGAGAGAAAAGCGAAAAGTAGGAGTGTGAGAAGAAGAAAGTGCCGGCACAAGTAAAGACAAGGAGAGGGAAAGTGAGAGAGAAGGCAGGGTGTTTCTTGGTCCATTACTTACACAGAAGCAACATATTTTATCCTCAGGAAAGTCTATGGGTTCTGTGAGGTTTCAGCCGCTTTATGTTAAACTAGTGATCACTTACAGTGTACTTGTACTCCATCACAGAAACCAAAGACATCCCTGAGCATAAAATATAAATTTGTACACCTGTACACCAAATCCGGCAATTTATGGGACCATCTGCTTTTACACTCAACATAATATATGCAACAAATGAATGAATTTGAGCCATGGATTAGTGCAAAAATACAGTCATGTACTCTATGAATGGAGCAAATAACATTGTAATTACTAGTATAATGGTAATGGATTTAGTAGTATGAATCCAGTCATAAATTCATTTTCATTATAATGACCATTTTGTTTGCATCTTCATATAGCACATGACTGTATTTTGCACTAATCCATGGCTCAAATTAATTAATTTGTTGCATATATTCTGTTGAGTTTTATATGCGATGGTAACATAAATGGCTGGATTTTGTGTACAGTACCCCTTTAACCATTTCAGTGCCAAGACCAATTTTTTTTTCAACACATATTTCCTTGATCATTTTTCAAATTTATTGATTATAATAATGTGATACATTGACGGAAAGAGATCTTGATGGAAAGAGCTCTTTCTGTCAATGTATCACATTATTATAATCAATAAATTTGAAAAATGATCAAGGAAATATGGGTTGATACAAAAATCGGACTTGGCACTGAAAGGGTTAAGATACCATGGTAAGTAATTTTTTTTTAAGGAACCAAATTCAGGATGACTGGGCACAATGTGTATTATAAATATATTATCTTTAACTCAATATTACATATTCGCCTTCCAGTGTTTTGTTTACCTGTGGTACCGGTTGTCACCAGGAAAATACGTACACTCTTTTGTTATGTTTATGTCGGTAGCCTCCAGTGGGATACTTACTGTGGTACTATTTAAATGCCTCAAAAATTAATCAATGTGTTGAAATTTTATGACTGGAAAATATAATATCCATTTTGCCTTTTATTAATCACATCTGATATACAGCAATGCTCTAATTAATCGACTTCTTAACCACAGCAGAATTATGGGTAACTTTTCAGGATTTAGTCGGAAATATGGCTTGTTGCCATTCATCGGAAAGCTTTCCAATGAATGGCAACAAGCCATATTTCCGACTCAATCCTGAAAAGTTACCCATAATTCTGCTGTGGTTAAGGAGTCAATTAATTAGAGCATGATTGTTCAATCAGTGTCCATGTATATACCAAGGTTTTGCTAGCCTTGTATGTGTACTGGTACATGTACATGCACATGTATATTTTAGGAAATATTGAAACTTACTTGTAACAGTATGGCTTACATGTAGTATAATGGATTAGTAGTACAATTACTATTGTTTTGTGAAAACAATATTGTTTGGCGAAATAATGAACTTTTTTCATAAATTTGGGATCTACCAAGATTTTTGTGAATGCAGGATATTTAGCAATTTGGACTTGGTGATAAACTTCGAACAAATATGATGCCATGTATTTTCCCGGTCAGATAGTGTATATTACAGATATTAGTCTATGCTCTTTTAAAAGCCTAGAAGAATCTTATGGATTTACATCTCTGGAACTCCGACTCATATTTGATTTCTATATTGATGAGATACCTTTCATTCCATTGGTAATGTCTCAGACTGGACACTATTTCATTGATTGTGCCGTAACTACATTTTGAAAGGTGGAATCTGGTCTCTATAACAAGCCAATAACAATTACAAACACTGCTTCAAAATGGTTATATTTCATGGTTATATATTCCATATTTGGAAACAATTTATTATGTCATCTTGGGGGGGGAAGCCCTGTCATCCTCAATATCAAATATGAGTAGGAGTTCCAGAGACAAAAATATGATAAGATTATCGCCATCTTTTAAAGATGGTCTATCTCTTCCTATAACAAGTTGTATATAGTTTCCTGGGTATAAAATACTAATTATCAATCAAAGACAATTGATTTTATTTAGAATTTTCTGGTATAATGCATCAAATCAATCTGTTCTAAAAATAGTAATGAACAAATGTCCCAATTGTTTATAGCATTATTTAAGAAAATGTCAATATAAAATCCATATTAATTGATAGATGTGGTTCCAGTCAGGTGCCTTTGACTCATTTTTATTATGTTATACCCCAGAAACTATATAAAACATATTAGGAAGAGATAATCCATCTTTAAAAGAGACTGAGATTAGTCCATGGCTAATTAATTTTAGGTTGAGCGTCAATCGTAGAATTAGTTTTTGGCAGTAAATAATTACGGATGAATTGAATTTGATTGATTCAAGCACAATAGAGAAATCATTCGCACTGTCTCTTGTGAAAATATCAGATATGAGAATGCTCTTAGTTCTTTAAAGAGTTACTTTACACTAAATCCCGCCATTTATGGGACCATCTCCTTTTGTACTCAACAGAATATATGCAACAAATGAATGAATTTGAGCTATGGATTAGTGGAAAAAATACACTCATGTTATCTATGAATGATGCAAACAACATGGTTAATATAATGAAAATGAATAAATGGCTGGAGTCATAAAATCATTTTCATTATAATTACCATGTTGTTTGCATCGTTCGCAGAGCACACAGGTGTATTTTGCACTCTAAAATTCATTCATATGTTGAATATATTCTGCTGAGTATAAAATGAGATGGTCCAATAAATGGCCGGATTTAGTGTACAGTACCCCTTTAAGGCTTGAGACATAAAATGAATGTAAACCAGATTAATGGTAACATTTGGGCCACAATATTACATTGTACTATTATTACATTGTACTATGTAAGTGATTTCAGAAACCTCTCGAGAACTATCACAGCATTTCACATTTAATTATCCAGAATCTGGGATGACGCTAAACATAAAACTCATTAACCTCGGCCTTACTTAAATCTTGAGCACAATTTTTTAACCAATTCGGATTTGGGTGGTGCTTCAACTTTTGCAATATTCCCCTCATCTTCTCTCAATTTGACAGGCAAACTCATAGTTACTTTCTGTTGAAGCACCCCCTCCAACAATTTTGGTACCCACAAATAACTTTTTTCTTCATATATCGGTTTTGCAACCCAATGTCCCGTGACTTTCGGAAACACAGATTTATATACAGGGTCTCCTGTGGGTGAAACCTTCTGCTTCCGTCCAACATTTTCATTATGATCTATTGCAGCCAAGGCAATCCTTGTCCACATTTGATCATTATCAAATTCCTGTCTCTTTGGTGCATATTTCAGTATTAAACTGTGGTATACTTCAAGTCTTCCTGTGTGGATAAATTTATTGAGCATTTTAATGTCATTGACTAATCTTTTGTTTTCAATTATTGCCTTCAGTTCTTTATATACTTTAGAGTCTTTTTTCATCCACTTTTTTTTAGCTGCTACAACTCTTGGAATTTTCTTATGGGCACATTTTTTGAACTTTTTTCCTTTGAATGTATGTTTGTTTGTTATATGGTTCGAAATGCTAAGCCACATTTCCTGGAGGAGTTCTTTATCACCATTACAATTTTTTGCAGCCCACCACATATGATTTATAATGGACTTTGTCCAAGCATTTATTTGTTCACAACTTTTCAATTTGGCCTTTTTGGTAAGTTTTTTTTTAATGGATTTCCCTAGGTGCCATGGGTCAAATTGATGGTCAGTTTGTGAATAGGTAGTTCGCATCATTTTTCTTATGGAACTGTGTCTGTCTGTAGACAGAACATTAATCTTGACACCTTGATTTCCCAAATAGTCAATAGAATTTTTGCAACCTTTAATTTCCATTTTTGAAGAACTCCCTGTTTCATTTACATTTATGTTTTCAAAATATACCAATTTGTGTGAATCAATATCCATCATTGAATAGGTGCAGTATTTTGCACTATAACCTGGGGAATCACATCTACCATCACCTGCAAGTCTCACTTCTTCATTTTTAGCCATTTTATTTTTTAATTCCTGAATATTCCCTTCTTGCCACTCATCCCATTTCTTTTTTATGACTGGCATGACACACTTACGTTCAATTTTGTGGTGAGTGGTATGTGAAATATATGGTATGTTCATGAAGTCTGCAAATTGTGCAATGTGTGTGTATGTTTGTCCTGATATTAAAGTACATGCTGTTGATAAGATATTGCCAACAGGCATCTTCCCGAGAAAGGGTTGTGTCTTCCATTGGGTGATTGGGTGACCACTTATACAAAAAGTTGTTACAGACAAACACGAACCAATAATTTCTTTCTTAATATCATCTGGGTCAGGTGGACAACCACAAATTGAACAATTTATCTTGTTCAATAACTCTTCCAAGCAACTTTCAAACACTATGAATTTTCTCTCTTTAATCAACTTCTTTTCCACACTCTCATTCTCACCATCTACACAATCACTATCACTGCCAGATTCACTATCAACAACATAATCTTCATCAGAATCAATTTTCTCATTAATCTCGGTGTTGACACTCTCGCTATCACTATCACTATTACATTATATATCCACATTTTTACTTGGCGTTGATGTTGAAAGTGGTTTCATAGGTGATGTTGAAGAATTTAACAACATTGGTGTACTTGTGGAAGCTGTACAATAACTATGTTCTGCACTGAGGTTTATGTTCACACACACTTGGCATACATGCCCACACTGAAGCATATTTTCTCGGCTACACTCAAATGATGTTTCCTGAAGTTAGACAGCATATTGATTAGAATTATGATCCATCACATTAATTTAATTTGAAGCCACACATAGTGTTCAAGATCCCATACACTGTTAATAAAAAGGAATCTAAAAAATATTGAGTTTAGAAAATTAATCATTCCAAAACCATTTCATTTGGAACAAACGGTAACCAATGTACATACATGTACATGTACATGTACAGACATCAGTAATGTTCCTGATTTTTCTTCAGGAAACACTGTGAACATATAAACTTCTCAAAGTTTCAAACACTATGTGTGCCTTCAGATCATGCTTTTGAAGAGCTATTTTTAGCTCAACTTTACTTTGTAAAGTTTGAGCTATTGCCATGGCTTTGTCGTCCGTGGTCTGTATGTATGTGTGTACGTAAGGCGTCAACAATGCAGGCTACAGGTCGTACCTTTGGTCGGATCATTATGAAATTTGTCATAGCTGTTGACATCAACATTTAGACCAGAATGGTTAATTTTGGGGTCATTCGGAGAAAAAAACATGGCCACTAGTGGCCATCTTGGATTTCAAAATTCAATCCATTAGCATGGGCTACATGCCGTACTGTTTATCTGATCATCATGAAATTTGTCATGGATGTTAATATTGACATATAGATGGGAACGAGTAATTTTGGGGTCATTCGGCCCAAAAACATGGCCGCCAGCAGCCATCTTGGATTTTACTCTTTGTATGACTAAATTCTTTAGCACGGGCTGCAGGTCGTACCTTTAGTCTGATCATCATAAAATTTGTCATGGATATTAACAATGACATGTAGATGTGAACAAGTAATTTTGGGGTCAGTCGTCCAAAAAAACATGGCCGTCCGCAGCCATCTTGGATTTTACTCTTTGTATGACTAAATTCTTTAGCATGGGCTACAGGACGTACCTTTAGTCTGATCGTCATAAAATTTGTCATGGATGTTAACGATGACACGTAGATGGGAACGACTCATTTTGGGGTCATTCGGCCGAAAACATGGCCACCAGCAGCCTTCTTGGATTTTACTGTTCTCTTCATGTCTATAAACTGGTATTAGACATTCAACTTTCCACATTCCTAATCGCTCCATTGACTGTAATACATTAAATTATTCCCTTTCCAAGTTGAGCTACGGTGTCATTGACACTTTCAATTCAGAGGCATATAACATGCACCATTTTTGCTTCGAAATTTCAGTACCTGAACTGTATGCTTATTTCAATTACATGTTTTAAAAAACTTTTAATACTGGTAATGTCCAGACTACACCGTATCAGTTGTTTTAGCCATGTTCAGCCACATGTAACTTGTAATGTGTATTGCCTTTGCCAACAGAAGTCAACTGACTCACATGATCATGATGCCTACAAATACACTGTCAAACCATTTAGAAGTTTTGTGTCCAATGTGTAGCATATGAAACTTGTAGCAAAGAGGAATAATCCAATCTTCTGAAAGTGAAATGAGCTATCACTGCTTTTAGGCAGATATTTGCCTGCATAGGAAAATTATAATTTGATTGAAGATCACACATTACAAGTTTAAACATTATGAAATATTTGTGGCTGAACCTGGCTATTATCTCAGATTGTGAAATTAGAACTACAGGTATCTCTCTTGAGGACTAATAATATATATCAATGATTATCAATGATTACTTTGACAGTTTGTATTTCTTTTGATCCATTCAATATGCTAGAATGGATTTTAATGTAAGAAATGTTGAATGTATAGTATTTTTATCATTTCTAATAAATTCATCATTTTCCATTGTTGTCTGTTATAGAGTTACATGTACGTCCGACAGTACTCACTGACATCAACAAATTTATGAGTCAGAAATATATCCAACCATACTGTAGAACTATTATTATTCACCAAATATCCATTTTCCTCATTAGTATTGTACATGTCTATAATATGCATCAATCAAATTCAGGTGACAGTTGGTGATCACTCCAAAATGTAATTCTTTACCTGTATTTAGCATCAATTCTAAGAGATCTTAGGTTCTAAGAGGTCTTAGATATTTAATTTATTTTGTAATATGTAGATGTATTGCCCTGAAACATTGTGCTTTGGTGAAGGATATCCTTTGAAAGTTATATTTCTGCAAAGTCAGTGTTTCACAGTATAGTTGAATATGTTTCATATTAGTATGTGCATTCATAATGAGGCAGTGAGATATCCATGACTTTTTACATTGTAATATTCAATACTTTGAGTTGTAAGGAATTTCTTCTACCGAATCATACAGTGTAAGATAGAGTACTCTCACTTGCTATACTCCAAACATTCCCCAAGTTCTAAAATGTCCCAAATTGATCGTATCTATTATACCAGAAAAATTTAAATAAAATCAATATTAATTGATTAAGTGTTTCTTGTCAGGGGTCTTTGATTCATATTTATTATTTTGTACCCAAGAAACTATATAAAACTTGTTACAGAAGTGTGCTTCAATGTAAAATTGCATCTTTATCATCAATTACATTTTTATTCAACAGATAAATGCACATATATGCAAGTTGAAGAAGCTCTTGGATATTACATTGCCTCCAGATGCGGTTTGTCACTACACACCTCATTCAGATAAACTGGCTCACTATCAGATACTTTCATAACTTTCTCTGTGACACAATCAACTATTTCAGTGGCAGGGAACTTTCGTTTCACAGCAAACTGCTTTATAGATTCTTTCACTCGAACTTTGAGCTGGAAACATAAAATATTATATGACACAGACTGACTTGCTAATGTATGGGCCATAAATTAATTTGCAATCAATGCTTATTGTTATGATGGACGTCCACCAAAACATTATGTGATACAAGATTCTGTGGGGTGGGTATATCTGATTGGAATATTGCCCTAATATCTGCTATTTTCAACACATTGCAGAATTGTCTATGGGTTAAACCAAAGGATAAGTGGAAATATATCCCAGCCCAGAGGTATAAAATTGAGAGATGGCTATATATTAGGGACAAGTTGACAGTAAACAGGTTGAAGTTAAATTTACACCCCAAAATGAAAATTAGACTTTTATGCTCCCTTTATTATAGCTGGTACCTAACATGTTATATCATTCACCCAGAGAAATTAGCGATATTCAGGGTCAGGGATAGGATCTGAGCATGTGTAACAGTCAGTATGAAGTGGTGGGTGTTAGTCAATAGGAGCCAAGTATTTTTTTAAAGGTAGCTTGAAAAGTTTTTCCCTATTTTCTATTTTTGTGCTTACTGTCTTATTAGATCTGGGGACAATAGGTGCCAAGTAAAATATTTTTAAAACTA
The DNA here is from genome assembly GCA_032622095.1 of Siphonodentalium dalli. NCBI lineage: Eukaryota > Metazoa > Mollusca > Scaphopoda > Gadilida > Siphonodentaliidae > Siphonodentalium > Siphonodentalium dalli. The sequence goes on from CP136067.1 coordinate 27,304,799, forward strand.
ATGTACTAGTATTAGATGGCATATGTACGCCAAGTTTATATAGTACCCCCCCCCCCCCCACCTTGGCGAATTCCAACTGCACCCCCTCCCCGAATCATACTAAAGACAAGGTTTTGCATAATTCCCTTTGCACACCCCCCCCCATTGAATCAATCCAAAACTGCATAATTCCATTTGCACCTCCCCCCACCCGAACAAAGGTTTGGCGTAATTTCATTTCCCCTTCCACCTAAATGTTCAGGCCTAATAGCCTATTCATAAACCATTGTTCTATCCACACCCTATGATAATATTCAGATATTTGAACCTGAAAATTGCATAAATAAGTTTCTTTAATATGTACGCACTTGTGGCGTAGGTGAAAGCTTATTCGTTGGAGGGGTTGGGGTAGAAGAGCCCATTTATTGTTAGGGGTGGGTGGAATCCCAGTGTACCTAATCCTCAAAATAAGGATGGGAACCCAGAGAGCCCGCTTTCACCCCGTTTCTTTAATATGTATGCAGTTGTGATGCAGGCGTAGGTGAAAGCTTATTCGTTGGAGGGGGTAGGGTAGAAGAGCCCATTTATTGTTAGGGGTTCCCAGAGAGCCCGCTTTCACCCCGTTTCTTTAATATGTACACCATTGTGGCATAGGCGTAGGTGAAAGCTTATTCATTGGAGGGGAGGGGGCTGATAGTGGTTGACAACTCCATGCAACCATGGGGTAAATTTCAAAATTTGTGGTTACTCAATGTCACAACATGCGCATGTTAACCGCTAGCCTTAGTTACTGTGATATATATTATATACTGATATATTATCAGCCAGTCGACACACAGTATTTGCAACTTGGATACCAGCACAAAGGGTGCTATTATTTTTTTTTATTTTTTTTTTTTATTAAAATTGTAAGTCGATGTTCCGGAATACATTTATACTTTTAACTCAAGTGATGAATCTGATTTTCTCCATAATTCAAAATTTTTATGTCACATGTGAGCTCCACCCTCACCCTAATTTTGTTTTTTATTATTAAATCATTTAATATAAATATAATAGATGTAAACTACTCTGGACATTAATGAAAACAAAATTATGTTTGTTATAAGTATCCAAATTGGCAAATACAAAAATTGGCCTAAGTTATTGTTAGATGTAGTGAAATTGGTCATTAGAAAGAAATATTAGTCCCAGTACCGCTTTAAGCAAATTACAGTATAAACCACTGTCTATTGCTACTCTCAGGTGCCTAATAATAGTGTCAGCATGATTATTAATTTTGGAGAAAATTCCCAATGATCACTATTATTTGGCATTGAGACATAGAGTGAAATTGCCATCACTATTATTAATTTCAGCCTAAATCCCCAACCACCACTATTATTATGCCATCACGATTATTAGTCACCTGAGACTGAGTACTTTTTATTTATGATGGCCAAGGAGAACATCAGAAGGACACAGGTGTGTTATTGTTAGAGCTGTTACCAGTGCTGTCACTAGTGTCAGCTGACAATATTTCTGATGTATTTATATTATAATTTTTCTGAGAAAAATAGATTTACCCCCCCCCCCCCGGGTTTATTTCTGTAAGGAATATATCGGTTATTTCTGTAACAGTATAACAATCAGTATGATTCTGTTTTATAGTGTAAATCTATTCAAATTAAATCACTTAATCTTAATGTAATTCATCCACTCAACTTAGAACTTATAGAAGTTAGAACCTTCCGGAAAAAAAAAAAATTTAATTTTTTTTCTTCAAATTGAAGTGTCACTGTCACAAATAGAACCAGGAGTTAGGAGTATATTAAAATTTAAACACAAGTTATTATGGGAGGCCCTTTTCACATTTATTATTTATTTGCGCTTAAGCATAAATCATTTGCACTTAAGTGAAAATCATTTGCGCTTAAGCGCAAATCATTTACGCTTAAGCGCAAATATGTGTCTATCAATTTATTTGAGCTTAACTTAAGCGCAAATCATTTGCACTTAAGCGCAAATACATAACACTCCCTTACATCCCTCTAATGTGAATGATTGAGTCCATCTCATATTATATTATCATGGGCCCATAACAGTAGCCCCATACAGACTGGAAAGTTGAAGAAAAAAATCCATGTGCATATCAGCATCTCTGTCCCTGCCATATGATATCCCAATAATTGGTGCCTCACTCCCAGACCTCAAGTATATTTTATTAAAGGGACATCTCCTGCACAGATATATACCATTTCCATGGCCATAAATAGGGAATTAGGGGTTACCAGATACTGGAGTTTGCTTCCCTCATATGGTGTACTTATTGACTTGAAATAGGGGAAAAAACCCTATTTTCATAATATCAGCATCCCTGTCCCCAAGAGATCCCAGAGATATAGTATATATTTTGTAAAAGAGACATATCCTTCACAGATCTATTCCATTTCCATGGTCATAAAACATCTTGGGGTTACTGAGGGATTGTTTCCATCATATGGTGGGGCTATATAAACTTTAGTGATGTGTTTAGCCTAGGCTTGTGCCATTTGAAATTAATTCAAGGGGGAATCACTACATATTAATTTTTATTTGCGCTTAGCCGTAAGTGCAAATGATTTGCGCTTAAGTGTAAATGATTTGCGCTTAAGCGCAAATGATATAATTATAAGTTATTTGCACTTAAGAAAGTTAAGTGTAAATAAATAATAAATGTGAAAAGGGCCTCCCATAAGTTATAGCCTAAGTAAGATGACTTTCATTTATTTGTTAATTGTAACTCTCAATTTAATTTTTCATCATTTTAATTTTTATATTCTCAATTTTAATTTTTTATTTTAATAATTTTTATTTTTCATCATTTTTTTTTATCAATAATTCTCACCCTGGCATCTTTCAACTTTGTTAACAATACACTTGTATTGCGCTTCTTAGACTTAGGTGGCTGACTTATACTAGTATTACCACTACTAGTACTACCAGTACCAGTACATGTACCGGTACCACTGAATTTGAAAACAGCAGCATCGACGATTGTCGGCACCGCACCGGGCTTCAAACGCTTTCTCTGTTTGCCGAAACCAAGACTCTGTGCGACCGGATTAATGTCAAAACATTCAGATTCAAAATGGTCTTGACATACCACATACTTCGGGTTCCAACAGAATGTTTTGAAATTTAATTTTGCATTTTTCAAATTGTCTATCCAAAGTTTACATAATTTTTTATTTTCCGCGGTTTGTTCAGGATTTGGAAATCGAAACAAACTCTTTGACTGGCCGCATTTCGTAACACAATTAATCGCCTGACATTCAGGCATGCTTATAAATGTAAAACTTTATTTATACTACAGAGAAACAAATCATAGCTCGACCGATGAAAGCAGACGAAAACAGAACTGGATTTAATTTTAACCGGAAATTGACATAGTCTGCTTCACTCTTCTTTGCGTTCCGAAAATCGTTTCTTGACACACCTCTAATAAAATCTGCGTATTTACCGGAAGTGGACTTACTACGTCACGATCTTGCAGGGGAGATAATTCTGTCGCCCAAATGGCGGCCTCCGTTGATAGTTCACAATATACCGATTTCGATACTTCTAAATGTCAGTACGTCGATATGCGGATGATTTGAGTTCTGTAACTTGTAACATCATTTCAATATAAAATATCATTTTCACAAATGCCGAATTGGCCGTGGGTTGCCTTCCCCTTTAAATCACACGATTAGATGCCTCATATCACGGAGAAGAATATGTATCAATCTGGTAGAAATCGGCGCTAAACATATTTTGTATCAATTAGTGTGTCTCTCTCACACTCTCTACAGCCATTACTCGAATGGTCCCGTTTTGACATCTCTAAACCACACAATTAGGCTCTTGATATCATGGAGATTATTATTCATAAGTTTGGTGCTAATCGGCGGCTAAAGAAATTTAGTGCCCACCACCCCAATACCAACTCTCACAAAAACAGCACCAATATGCCGTCTTGAAACCACATGATTATATTTTCTCTTATCATGGATAAGAATGTGCATCAATTTGGTGGAAATTAGCGCTAAAAATAGTGTGTCAATGTTGGTGCCCCTTTCCCTTTCAGTGCACCCCTGACTGGAATGACTCCACTTTTGACAGCTTCCACACCATCTCCTCATACCAAGTGGAATATTTCGTATAAGTTTGGTGTGAATCGGCGACAAACCAATTCTTATCACAGTTAATGCTATTGGGGAATTGGAGAGATGTAGAATGTGTAAGAACGCGTGGTTAAGTTGAAGAACGAACTATTATAACTAGCATACAAACATGGTCGCATATATAAGAGTCATACACTAAACGATGCGTGAGTAGTGAGTCTTATGGTAAACCGTTCCAACATACTCCCCGCCACAATGTTTAACCATCGTTGAAAAATATCGTGCGTATTCGTTCATTCGCGCGCTCGGCTGCGGCTCGGGTTGGTCGTTGCTCCTTTTCAACTGCGATTTGCACGGGTGGGGATAACTTGGTTTTGACCTGTTGATCTATCTGTAAAACTGAACCATGTTTAATGCATTCTCGATTGTCGCCAGTAAAACGGTGAAACTCTCTTAGATTTATCAGATACTCATGAGCCCAGCGGTGTTTGAAGGACTGTAATAACGCTGCGCGTTTTCGTCCACGTCTTTTTAACTCGGTGGAATTGATGTTAAAATTTGGATCAGTCAGTTCGTCATCGCATACGTCTGGATGAGGTAATGTTGTAAGTCAACCATTCAGGAAGTGAGATTGAGTGGGATCATCCGTATCATTGATTTGTTGCGAAAATTCCCTCCCGGTGCTGATGTTATTCAACAGAAGAGTGTCTCGTGGGATGTTCCAGAAGGCTTTTTCGATATCAGTAGATACGCCATACTCATCCATGAAACTTGATTGTGGATTCGTCTCATCAGCTCCGATATCTATTGTTTCGAGTTCCCAGCATCGTTTCAAATCCAAGTTGTCCGGTTGCGTGAGGACGTTCAATGACGTTGTCGTTAGAGTTGCTTGGGTTGTAAGTGACGGTCCACAGAGTAAATAACCTAACTTCGATTTGACAGCTATTGGTCCATTTCCTGTCTTGCTATGGTGGTCTTCAACAAACGAGTAGTAAAAGTCACTCCCTATAAGTACAGAAACATCGAACGCCTCACAACTACCGTATAATTGAGTGGGTGTGCTAGTTTAAGGCCAGACAGTTCAGGTAAGTCACGACGATGTCTAACAGCTACAGTGAGTGCCTTTGTTATTGTAGGGACAATCAGGCCTTGACGGCGATGAAGGACGTGTCGCTCGCTATATGGATGGTAACTTCATCAAGTTCGATACAAGTTTGTGTCTCTGATCCAAAGCTTGATATTGTGAGATTCTCCTTTTTCTCATGGTGTAATCCAAGTTCATTGGCAAATTTAGCCGAAATAAAGGATCTCCGCGACCCATCGTCGAATAGTAAGTGTGCCACTGCATGATTGTAGCATTCCCTATCGTAATCGTCTGCCACCGCCGTTTTTAGATACACATTGGCGGGTGATGATGCTGCTGCTGTGGCAACAGTTGTGTCTGGATTTGGTGCAGACATTCTCACTTCGGTAGTAACTGTTTCCGGTTTACTGGTCCGATGGATACTTGTATGGTGCTTCGCTTTACAGACTAAACACCGTTTCAGCGACCTGCAAACATTAACCCTATGTCTACCCAAACAATTGAAACACAAATCGTGATTTCGTATGTAATTAAGTCTGGAATCCACGTCTTTCAATGAAGTGCAGTCCGATGGAAAATGTTTTCCTGAGCAAAAAACACACACTCTCGGTCGGTTCCCAGTGGTTGGGATGATGAGGGATGTTACCGTACCTAACATCTCTTCGCTACTGGTAGTTGATGTTATGTTATGTTCTTTATCTGGTTGACATGCTTCCAGAACAGATATTTCATCTTGAAGAAGTTTCCGAAATTCGTTTAGCTTACATTCCGTATTACCATGAGTTCTCGCCATATTGCTTTTTAGCTGGAAAGGAAGCGTATCCCAAAGAATGGGTAGAAGCATTGTCTCATAAGATTCTTCGGGCTTATCAAGAGATTGAAGCGCACGAATGGACGACTCCAGGTAGTCAGAAAATGTCTGAATGGAGAGAAGGTTCCAGGTGACTCGAGGTAGATCTGCCAGATGTTTCATGTGAGAGTCTATGATTCGATGAGTTTTCCCAAATCGAGCTTTCAGCAGCTCTAGTGCTTTGTTGTAATTAGCAGATGTCAGCGGTAGTCCATATATACACGATTTTGCGTCTCCCGCCAGGGAATTCTTGAGGTAGCTGTTACGCCAGCTTTTGAAGTAATTACCACTTTTGAAGTAGGTCTCCACTTTTGAAGTAAAAAACGCCAGCTTTTGAAGTAACTCACCACTTTTGTAATAAAATCGCCAGCTTTTGTAGTAAAGTGAGGTCTCCGCTTTTGGAAGTAAAAAACGCCAGCTTTTGTAGTAAAAAAACTAGGTCTCCACTTTTGTAATAACAAAATTACAGCTTTTGAAGTAAACTGACTCAATACATTTTAACGGGCGCTGAACGATTTTCATGACAAAGTCAACCCGATAATCCATAGTGGATATCGCCCATACGAGTGTGACTGAATATATTTAGTGAGTCCAGTTCCGTGACAAAAGAATCCACACCGTTAATCGACCATACGAGTGTGACGTGGTTTGAATAGCTTTCAGTCATACCAACACAAGATAAATCACAGAGTCAATCGCCCATACGCGTGTGACGTGTACCAAAAGGCACATGGTGTTACGCCAGCTTTTGAAGTAACTGACCACTTTTGAAGTAGGTCTCCACTTTTGAAGTAAAAAACGCCAGCTTTTGAAGTAACTCACCACTTTTGTAATAAAATCGCCAGCTTTTGTAGTAAAGTGAGGTCTCCGCTTTTGAAGTAAAAAACGCCAGCTTTTGTAGTAAAAAAACTAGGTCTCCACTTTTGTAATAACAAAATTACAGCTTTTGAAGTAAACTGACTCAATACATTTTGACGGGCGCTGAACGATTTTCATGACAAAGTCAACCCGATAATCCATAGTGGCTATCGCCGATACGAGTGTGACTTGTGACTGAATATATTTAGTGAGTCCGGTTCCGTGACAAAAGAATCCACACCGGTAATCGACCATATGCATGTGACGTGGTTCGAATATCCTTCAGTCATACCAACACAAGAGAAAACACACAGTCAATCGCCCATACGCGTGTGACGTGTACCAAAAGGCACTTTGTGAGTCCGATTCCGTGACAAAAAAATCCACACCGGTAATCGACCATATGCATGTGACGTGGTTCGAATATCCTTCAGTCATACCAACACAAGAGAAATAACACAGTCAATCGCCCATACGCGTGTGACGTGTACCAAAGGGCACTTTGTGAGTCCGGTTCCGTGACAAAAGAATCCACACCGGTAATCGACCATATGCATGTGACGTGGTTCGAATATCCTTCAGTCATACCAACACAAGAGAAATCACAGTCGATTGCCCATACGCGTGTGACGTGTACCAAAGGCACTTAGTGAGTCCGGTTCCGTGACAAAAGAATCCTCACCGGTAATCGACCATATGCATGTGACGTGGTTCGAATAGCCTTCAGTCATAACAGCAGAAGGTAATTTATAGAGTCAATCGCCCATATAAGTGTGACGTGTACCGAACGGCATTTAGTGAGTCTGTTTCCCTACCTAAGCATATGAACACACATAGGTGATCAATCATACGAGTATATAAGATTGTTCCCAGTCAGCCTGACAACCCACACTATTGAATGCCCTTACTCAGTCTGACAATCCACACTATTTAATGCCCTTACAAGTGCGACCGTTGTCAGAAGAAGTTCGATGTTACATTGAGTCAGGCAAGACTGAAGACGTTTTGTCAGTCCAGTAACATGACGACATATATAGTTTCTCGAAATTAGGTGATGTATTAGTTCCAATGGAAAATAGTTGGTATATTTATTATTGGCCTCACTTTTAATTGCATATTCGTACCCTCGAAATTAGGTGACCCGACGCGTTAGGGACAGCAGAAAATGTTTGGTTTATTAGATTCGTCTCCGGAAGGCGACATTAACAACAATTTTCAAACATTAAAATTATGTCACATAACCGAAGTATTATAACTACGTCAAACATGGCCAGCTATAAAACACGGGAGCCAGTAATGTGTTGTGTTGAAACCGTTTGGTTCACATACACTCTGATGATTGAGTATATAAAATAACGGATTCGATGGCATTATGTCGCTATACAGGGAAAGTTAAACTTTCAAATCTCAATGTTCTTGATGCCAAACGTTCAGTCTCCTTTCCAAATTTATTCAACATAATATACGAATACAATTAATTATTTGATTGTCAATTGTCAGGCACAGCAATACAAAATGAAACGCATAACAAAATTAAGAATGAATGGAACGATGTTGTTGATGTAGTTAAATAATAATTAGTCAAATTTATCCACAACCTCCCCTTAGACGCTATAGTTCTTGAATAGTTATGTATACTATTGTATAGCTTTATCCCTTATCGCCTTTCATCCACATCAACAATTCTGCTATCTGAATCTGTTTTGTTTATTATGGTCAAAAGATGAAATCAATATTCTATCATGAAGACAATATATGATGGTATACATATTTACTATTGCTATGTTGCACCTATCAATTGGGGTCAGACTAAGTGGTGTACTATAGTCAGGGAAGGTTGAGGTGTCCGACGGACTGATAACTTAACATAAAAACAATGATGAACTATTTTGAGATATCACAGAACACAACAAAACACACATATTAGTAATATACCAGATCTCTAAATCCACCAGCCATGCAAATTCGCCCACTGTTTCACGTTTACTGAAGCCAATATATAATAAATCAACTTCACAGTTCGCCCAGAAACGTTCCTCAAGCCATGTCCTGATTCTATATAAATTATGTCTTACACAGTTACATATATTAATCCAAAGTATCTGCCTCTTACAATTTCTAAATTATTTGTGCTAATGTCTCATACGAGAAGTTGGCCAATATTGGTTTTCAAAAAACGTGGTTCTAATTTAATGTATTTTAAAAATACTCGATATGTTCTTAATATGTTACCATGTTTTCCTTTTCTTGTTTAGTTTAGTTCAACAATTCGGAACCACCCTGGTCCTCTGCTTTGCACGCGAGCAAGTTTGACGTATGCACACCACCATCTCCTCCTTGAAGATATGTATGATTTGAGTGTCAATACCAGTCCACTTGACTTGCCCGCTTTCCTCATGATACACGCAACAGAGATGGTGTTCTTCTCATCGTTTAGTTTCAAATCCGACACCAAACTCGGACCCACATGCAAAGTCCATTTGAACATTTCCATAAGATGACTGTGATTTCTCAAGAAACGAGCAACGATGTCGTTCTACATACTGCACACCAGGCTCAATCTGCCTGCATGGCTTACATCACTTAGTAGAATATACTCGAGTACTAGTTCATGTATCTCAGAAGGCAATATGAGAACATACGTGTACATCTCGTCTCCATTACGCGCCACTCCACGTCCATGTTCCACATGTACTATATCTCTTTCGCTTACTCTGTCAGGTTCAACTTGTTTTGCTGATTCTGATATTGCGTATTCATTACGCGCCACCCCACTTGCATTCTCCCCGTGTACTATTGCCCCTTTGCTTGCGATTGCTAATTCAGTACAAATTTCATCCTTATTACTCACCACCCTACTGCCCTTCTTCCCAGGTACTATTGCTATTTTCCTTACCCTGCCAGGTCTAATGATCGCTGATTCATTGTCACTATGCGCCCCTCCACGTACCTTCTTCGTGTGTACTATTACTCTTTCTCTTACTTTGGGTATAGATTTCGCTGATTCTGTCAACATAGCATCTTCATTGCGTTCCACTCCACTACCCTTCTCGTCGTGTACTTTTGCTGTTTATCTTGATTTGTCAGGTCCAATGCTTGATGAGTCAGTAAAAATGTCGTCTTCATTACACGCCACTCTACTCCCCTTCTTCCCACGTACAATTGCTATTTCCCTTACTCTGTCTAACTCAGGTCTAATTTTTGCTGATTCTATTAACATCCATTCTTTACTATGCGCCTCTCCACTTCCCGTCTCCCCATGCACTAATACTCTTTTGCTTGCTCTGATTCAGTCAACATCTTATCTTCATCATGCACCACTCAAATTCCCGTCTCCCCATGTGTTATTGCCGTTTCGTTTGCTCTGTTAAGTTCAGCTCTTCCTGTTGTGCTCGATATATCATCATCCTTGATACAAGCTGCTAAATCGCCATGCTCTCACTGATCATCTGAGTTGACAGCATCGCTGACCAAACCAGAGAGACTCACATAATGCTCGCCATGTCCTTCAGGCAGATGGCCGAGAATTATGGACATAATTCCTCTATCAAAAACTCCACTGGGAGATAAGATCGTCGTGTGTTCAAGTCCGCGACAGACAGTACAACATAATTCACATTGAACATTTCAACCACTCTTTGTAAAGTGATATGGTCTCCATATGTCCCTTGGCGCGCCATTCGTTCTATGTACCGATTTGCATTCTCTTCAGGTATGAAGGATTGAATAGGTGTTCCATCAATAATTTAGTTTGTAATTCCAGGAACCATTATATCTCGTTATTAAAGTGTCCAAAGGAGATTGTATTACAGTTGTAAATTGAATGAACATCTTTGACTTATTATTCTGTAGCACGTGCATGATAATATTATTCTAACTGGGACAATGACTCGTGAAATTATGCAGAATCGGTGTTTTGTTGTATGACATTCTTAATCACCTGACATCTGGACTTTCGTCCTTTGTTTCATAGTTGGCCAATCAGAATGAAACACGTAAGAAAATGGACTTATTTATCATTATTGATAATCGACTATAAAATTACAAAAAGGAGACTGAACCTTTTGGCACCAGGAACATTGCGAATTGGAAGTTTGACATAGGAGTGTTCTTCCAAAGAAGAGGACAAATAGACCAACTTTTTTCCGTTGTAACTGATACATTTGTCACATCCCCCAATTTTGAGGAAATATACATGTTGTCATGTTACTGGACTGACAGAACGTCTTCAGACACACATCTTGTCACCAGCGTGGATTCTCTTATATATTGTAAGACTCACGGTCACGGCGAACTTCTTCTAACAAACATCGCACCTATAAGGTCGGTCACCAGTGTGGATCGTCAGGTTGACGGACATACTGGGAACAACATTGCATTCTCGTATGATTGACCACTTATGTGTGTTCTCATATGCTTAGGCAAGGAACCGGACTAACTAAATGCCTTTCTGGTACACGTCACACGTGTATGGGCGATTGACTGTGCGATTTCTCTGGTGTTGGAATGATTGGAGGCTATTCAAACCACGTCACACTCGTATGGACGATCACCTGTGTGGAATCTTTTGTCACGGAACCGGACTCACTATGTGCCTTTTGGTACACATCACACGCGTATGGGCGACTGACTGATTTCTCTTGCGTTGGGATGACTGAAGGATATTCGAACCACGTCACACGCTTATGGTCGATTACCGGTGTGGATTCTTTTGTCACGGAACCGGACTCACAAAGTGCCTATTGGTACACGTCACACGCGTATGGGCGATTGACAATGTTATTTCTCTTGTATTGGTATGACTGAAGGATATTCGAACCACGTCACATGCATATGGTCGATTACCGGTGTGGATTCTTTTGTCACGGAATCGGACTCACAAAGTGCCTTTTGGTACACGTCACACGCGTATGGGCGATTGACTGTGTTTTCTCTTGTGTTGGTATGACTGAAGGATATTCGAACCACGTCACATGCATATGGTCGATTACCGGTGTGGATTCTTTTGTCACGGAACGGACTCACTAAATATATTCAGTCACAAGTCATACTCGTATCGGCGATAGCCACTATGGATTATCGGGTTGACCTTGTCATGAAAATCGTTCAGGGCCCGTCAAAATGTGTATTGAGTCAGTTTACTTCAAAAGCTGTAATTTTGTTATTACAAAAGTGGAGACCTAGTTTTTTTACTACAAAAGCTAGCGTTTTTTACTTCAAAAGCGGAGACCTCACTTTACTACAAAAGCTGGCGATTTTATTACAAAAGTGGTGAGTTACTTCAAAAGCTGGCGTTTTTTACTTCAAAAGTGGTGACCTACTTCAAAAGTGGTCAGTTACTTCAAAAGCTGGCGTAACATAGGACTACTAGCCGCAATATGTTCTACCTACCTATACTGGTATGACCCCTACCTATACATAAATGTTCCCCTACCAATACATATATATTCCCGCTTTGTCAGGGATTCTATAATATTACGACATGAAACTAGTTTTGTAATATACCGATGCATATAAAAATCCCAATTAATTACAGATGTGAGTCTATATGGAATGATCTGCCATCGGATGCCACAAAATATGAAACCATATCGGACTTCAAATCTTTTCTCAATACTAACCTCACCGTGAGCTCTCGTTACATGAAATTTCCTTACACAAAGCAAAGTCAAATTTCCCACCGTCGACTATGACTAGGGTGTAGCAACATGAAGTGCGACATATATCGCAATCATTAACAATACAATCAATATGAAACGGTATCAATATTGTGTTGTCTTTTAAGACGAAAGAGACATGTATCTCAGCAACGTTAATAATTTGGAAACAAAAACAATCTTAGAAGGTTCATAATCAATTCCCTTATTTAAAAAAAAACATTGAGATATTCACTAACATTAAAAACTATATAGAACTAACTGGCATATTCAAGCAATATTATGCACAAACCTGATGTATACAATCTAGGCTATGCATGGAAAATTAAATTGTGTGTAATATCATCCCGAAACCTAAAATGATTGGATGGAGGGTGTCAGGCACATTATAATTAACAATAACAATAGTAATTGTATTGAGCTATATACATTCATATACATCGAATCTTAGATTATTTTTTTCTGTATGAAACGAATAAGATTCAAAATGTTGTAGGAGATGGCTTAAGATCAATACTACCCTTACTGCCAAATCATGTTATAACCATCGACATCTTCCAGCATCATATCGTGAAATTTGTACATTATTTTGGTTAAAAATAAAATATGTTTATGGACTTCAGTGGGCCGTGATCTGAAAGAACGCCCTGATCTGTCGTGCTACAGGTCAACTTCGATATACATGGGTGAACTACATGTACTTCATACGAAATACGCACTATACATTCAATACATTTAAAGATGGATTATCTCTTTAAATAACAAATTTTAAATAGTTGCCTGGGTATAAAATAATAGATATGAACTGAAGACCCATGTCCGGAAAAGCTTCTATCAATTAATATTTATTTTATTTCGAATATTAAATCAGGACCGTTTAAGTTGCTATTTTTAGAACAGACCATTCGGATGATACCATATTGCGATATAGAGCACTGGGCTGTTCCTATGGCTACGCACCAAAAGTCAAATGTCCCAGATTTATTGTTTGTATTGTGTTGTTCCACATATCTAAGCGATAATGAGTCTAATTAATGTTTATTTGTGACAAAATTGTACAATGAAATTACTGGTCTCTGTTAACAGTAACCACTATTGTTCGTTAGCTGAACAAACACCTTTTTAGACCAGAAAATATTCGAAATAAAATTAATATTAATCGATAGAAGCATTTCCGGACAGGAGTCTTCGATTCAAATCTAATATTTTATACCGGGTAACTATATAATACATGTTTACAAAGAGATAATCCACCTTTAAAGAGATAATCCATCTTTAATATTGATTTTATTTCGAATATTAAATCGGGACCGTTTATGTTACTACTTTTAGATGAGACCATTCGATGATACCATATTGCGATATAGAGCACTGGGCAGTTCCTATGGCTACACACCGAAAGTCAAATGTCCCAGATTGATTGTTTGTATTGTTTTGTTCCACATATCTAAGCGATAATGAGTCTATGTTTATTTGTGACAAAATTGTACAATAACATTTCTGGTCTCTGTTAACAGTAACCACTATTGTTCGTTAGCTGAACAAACACACCTTTTTAGGCCAGAAAATATTCGAAATAAAATTACTATTAATCGATAGAAGCATTTCGGGACAGGAGTCTTCGATTCAAATCTAATATTTTATACCCCGGTAACTATATAATATATGTTTACAAAGAGATAAACCACCTTTAATTGATAGAAGCTTTTCTGGGCAGGGGTATTCAGTTCATATCTATTATTTTATACCCACGCAACTATTTAAAATTTGTTATTTAAAGAGATAATGCATCTTTAAATTGAGCGAGGAGTTCAATCTAAAAAAAAATAAAAATTTGGAATTTAAAAAATAAAGATCATAACTCCTTTAAAATAAATCGGATCATTTGGTCTCAATCAGATAAAAAACGTTTGAGTTACGGCAGCATGCGTGAATTTTGAACCGAAAAGGGCCATAACTCTGTAACAAACAAAAACTCGGATCAAACCCATATTCACACTCGATGTGTATTTGGTTCCGATCAAATAGAGAATTTTGAGTTATCACATAATGCGTAAAGTGTCTATGGACAGACGGCTAGACAGACAGACAGACGGACGAACGACGAATGGTGAATCCGGACATTGACACTATGTGTACCATGGTATGGGTACACATAAACAGTTTTATCTCATGCAGAGTACAAAAAAAATGCATCAAACCTGGTGCGCCCCTTTAATATTTCAATTCGCATTTGTAATCAATTGAAATCAATGTCGAAAAAGCTTCCCATTAATATATAAATAAAATAAACTAGACCTACAACTCCGTATAAAAACCCGGATCAAACCCATATTCGAACTCAATCAGTATTTTGAGCTGTGAAACCCATATACAAAATTTGGTTCCGATCGGACAGAAAATGTTTGAGTTATCGCATTACTCGCGAAGTGTCTATGGACGGACGGACGGACGGACTGCTCGACGGACGAACGACGAGCTGTCAATCCGGACAACGACACTATGTTTACCACACTATGGTATGGGTAAACATAAAAACAGATTCAGATAGCAGGATTGTTTATGTGGATGAGAGGCGATAAAGGATAAGATAACAAGTTATATAATAGTATACATAAATATTCAAGAACTATAGCGTCTAAGGGGAGGTTGAGGATAAAGTTGACTCATTATTATTTAACTACATCAACCACATCGTTCCATCCATTCCTAATTTTGTTATTGCTGTGCCTAACAATTGACAATAACATTATTTGTATTCGTATATTGTGTTGAATAAATTATGAAAGGAGACTGTACCTTTTGGCACCACGAACATTGAGACTTGAAAGTTTAACTTTTATTTGTATAGCGATATAATGCCATCGAATCCGTTATTTTATATACTCAATCATCGAAGGATATGTTAATCCAACGGTTTCCACATAACACATTACTGGCCGCCGTTTTAGAAGTAGCTGGCCACGTTTGAGGTAGTTCTAATACTTCGTTATGTGTCCTAATTTCAGTGGTCGAAATTTGTCGTTAATGTCGCCTTCCAGAGACGAAACTAACAAACTGTCCCTAACGCGTCTTTTCAGACACATAATTTAGAGGTTATGAATATGCAATTATTATCGCCTTCCAAAGTGAGGCAAATATACCAACTATATTCCGTTGGACCTAATAGATCACATAAGAACGTCTTTAGACACACATCGGGTGGATTCTCATAAGTCTTGTCTGACTCAAAGTCACACCGAAATTGTTCTGACAAACGTCGCACTTGTAAGGGCGTTCACCAGTGTGGGTTGTCAGACTGACTGGAAACAGACTGACTGTCGTACACACTCGTATGATTGATCACATATGTGTGTTCTTCTTATATGCTTAGGCAGGGAACCGGACTAAATGTCACACCGGTGGTCGGACTAAATACCTAAATATACACAGATCATCGGCGACCATTTTGAAACCCTCGGCATTACAACATGTAAGTATCTAGAGTTCATCGCGACCATTGTGAACCCCTCGGCTATACAACCCGTAAATTTCGCTATATACATATACATGTGTTACAGCCGCAATGTATACTTATGGCAAGACATTACATATTACATTGAACAATTTGTTTGAAGAAGGCCTGCTTTGTGTGCTTGGAAACCACCATCTGCTACACAGAACAGTTTACGATATGTTTGGAATGGAAGAAAAGACAATACTAATTTAGTTCTGCCATATATTTTCACTGAGCAGCGAGGATATCGTATGAGTATGGATTATCGGGTTGACTTTGTCATGAAAATCGTCCAGCAGCCGTCAAAATGTATTGAGTCAGTTTACTTCAAAAGCTGTAATTTTGTTATTACAAACGTGGAGACATGTTTTTTTTACTACAAAAGCTGGCCTTTTTTACTACAAAAGCGGAGATCTCACTTTACCACAAAAGCTGGCGATTTTATTACAAAAGTGGTGAGGTACATCAAAAGCTGGCGATTTTTACTTAAAACATGGCGACCTACTTCAAATGTGATCAGTTACTTCAAAAGCTAGCTCGACGTATGCATCTTCGAGATGGCCACTATAAGCATCCACTTATATACTGTAAAATCAGTTTTCTCGTCGATATTTAAACAAATGATTTTTTTACACAAATATATCATAAATGTACTAACATAATTATGTAGTCACGTGACGGTTCTGGATATATCACAAAGATATTAACATATGAACAGTCACGTGACGGTCCATAACGTTAATAACATATGTACAGTCACGTGACGGTTCTGAATATATCATAAAGATACTAACATATGTAGTCACGTGACGGTTCATAAAGATAGTAACATATGTACAGTCACGTGACGGTTCATAAAGACACTAGCATATGTACAGTCACGTGACGGTTCTGAATATATCACAAAGATACTAACATATGTACAGTCACGTGACGGTCCATAAAGATACTAACATGTACAGTCACGTGACGGTTCTGAATATATAAAGATACTAACATATGTACAGTCACGTGACGGTACATAAAGATACTGACATATGTACAGTCACGTGACGGTCCTGAATATATCACAAAGATACTAACATATGTAGTCACGTGACGGTCCATAAAGATACTAACATATGTACAGTCACGTGACGGTTCTGAATATGCTACAAAGATACTAACATATGTACAGTCACGTGACGGCCCTTAAAGATACTAACATATGTACAGTCATGTGACGGTCCGTAAAGTTAATAACATATGTACAGTCACGTGACGGTTCTGAATATATCATAAAGATACTAACATATGTACAGTCACGTTATGGTCCATACAGATACCAACATATGTTCAGTCACGTGGCGGTACTGAATATATCACAAAGATACTAACATATGTACAGTCACGTGGCGGTCCGTAAAAATACTAACATATGTAGTCACGTGACGGTTCATAAAGATACTAACATGTGTATAGTCACGTGACGGTTCTGATATAACAAATATACTAACATATGTAGTCACGTGACGGTCCATAAAGATACTAAATGAAAGTGTCAATGACACTGTAGCTCAACTTTGTAAAGAAGGTAATTTTTGTGTGATTGGCAATGAATAGAGAGATTAAAAAGGAGTGTAAAAAATGAGCAGTAAAGGATTTAGTCATACACAGAGTAAAATCCAAGATGGCAGCTGGCGGCCATGTTTTTTATCCGAATGACCCCAAAATGACTCTTTCCCATCTACATTCCAATTTCAATAGCCATGAAAAATTTCAAGATGATCAGACTAAAGGTACGACCTGTAGCCCGTGCTAAAGGATTTAGTCATACAAAGAGTAAAATCCAAGATGGCTGCTGGTGGCCATGTTTTATGGCCGAATGACCCCAAAATGACTCGTTCCCATCTACATGTCAATATTAACATCCCTGACAAATTTTATGATGATCACACTAAAGGTACGACCTGTAGCCCGTGCTAAAGAATTTAGTCATACAAAGAGTAAATCCAAGATGGCTGCCATGCTTTTTGGCCGAATGACCCCAAAATGACTCGTTCCCATCTACATACTGTTAACATTCATTTTATGATGATCAGACTAAAAGTACGACCTGTAGCCCGTGCTAAGTGATTTAGTCATACAAACAGTAAAATCCAAGATGGCTGCTGGCGGCCATGTTTTTTGGCCAAATGACCTCAAAATGACTCGTTCCCATCTACATGTCATTGTTAACATCCATGACAAATTTTATGATGATCAGACTAAAGGTACAACCTGTAGCCCGTGCTAAATGATTTAGTCATACAAAGAGTAAAACACAAGATGGCTGCTGCGGCCATGTTTTTTGGCCGAATAACCCCAAAATGACTCGTTCCCATCTACATGTCAATATTAACATCCATGACAAATTTTATGATGATCAGACTAAATGTACGACCTGTAGCCCGTGCTAAAAATTTAGTCATACAAAGAGTAAAATCCAAGATGGCTGCTTGCCACCATGTTTTTTGGCCGAATCACCCCAAAATTACTCGTTCCCATCTACATGTCAATATTAACATCCTTGACAAATTTCATGATGATCAGACGAACAGTACGACCTGTGGCCCGTGCTAATGGATTGAATTTTGAAATCCAAGATGGTCGCTGGCGGCCATGTTTTTTGTCCGAATGACCCCAAAATGACTCGTTCCCATCTACATTCCAAGTTCAACAGCCATGACAAATTTTATGATGATCGGACTAAAGGTACGACCTGTAGCCCGTGCTAAAGGATTTAGTCATACACAGAGTGAAATCAAAGATGCCTGCTGGCGGCCATGTTTTTTGGCCGAATGACCCCAAAATGACTCGTTCCCATCTACATGTCATTATTAACATTCTTGACCAATTTTATGATGATCAGACTAAAAGTACGACCTGTAGCCCGTGCTAAAGAATTTAGTCATACAAAGAGTAAAATCCAAGATGGCTGCTGGCGGCCATGTTTATTCGCCAAATGACCCCAAAATGACTCGTTCCCATCTACATGTCAATATTAACATCCATGACAAATTTCATGACGATCAGACAAACAGTATGCCCTGTAGCCCGTGCTAATGGATTGAATTTTGAAATGCAAGATGGCCACTGACGGCCATGTTTTTTTACCGAATGACCCCAAAATTAATCATTCTGGTCTAAATGTTGATGACAAATTTCATAATGATCCGACCAAAGGTACGACCTGTAGACTGCATTGTTGACGCCTTACGTACACACGCACACACGCACACACGGACGACAAAGCCATGGCAATAGCTCAAACTTTACAAAGTAAAGTTGAGCTAAATATGTACAGTCACGTGGCGGTCCATAAAGATACTAACATATGTACAGTCACGTGACGGTCCATAAAGATACTAACATATGTACAGTCACGTGACAGTCCATAAAGATACTAAGATATGTACAATCACGTGACGGTCCATAAAGATACTAACATATGTACAGTGACGTGACGGTTCTGTGCAAATATTTGATATGCATATGATCGACTCCATGTATGTCCATAAATCGTGTATGGATTCTCTTGTCCGTATTCAGGTTAGACGATATATCACGGTTACGGTTTCGTAAAAAGATTCCCAGCAGATATATCACGGGTATGGGCATCTTGTTCTGGGCACCCGTATATCTGTATGTGTGTGCGTTCGTATGTCTAGACCAAGTCTTCTGGGTCCACAGTTAGGGATATTGGTTGGGTTCATCACACTGATACGCACGGTCCCTAGCGATACTTGTCTTATGTTTCGTCCGAAGCATGTATGTCGAGTCGATGAATAATTTCAGACACACACCGTACTAATACGGACGCCCGGCGGTGTGGACTTTCATATGTGTTAGCACACTACCTTTCTGGCTGAACGATTTTTCACACACTTCGCACTGATATGGGCGCTCTCCCGTATGGATTCTCTTATGTGTAATCAGAGCACTGTTCTGGTTGAATGACTTCATACACACATCGCACTGATACGGACGCTCACCAGTGTGTATTCTCGTATGTTCTGTCAGATGACATTTCCTGTTGAAGGACTTCCCACACAATTCGCACTGATGTCGACGCTCTCCAGTGTGTATTCTCTTATGCACGGTGCATTGAGATGAAGAACTAAATGATTTATCACACACACCACACTTGTATGGTCGCTCTCCATTGCGGATTCTCTTGTGCGTTATGAGTTCACTTTTCTGACTGAATGATTTCTCACACACATCGCACCGATACGGACGCTCACCAGTGTGTATTCTCTTATGAACGGTTAATGGATATGAAGTACTAAACGACTTCTCACAGATATCGCACTTATACGGACGCGCTCCCGTGTGGATTCTCATATGTGTTGTCAGATCATTTGCCTGGCTGAATGATTTCCCACACACATCGCACTGGTACGGGCGCTCTCCCGTGTGTATTCTCCTGTGAACGGTTAATTGAGATGAAGTAATAAATGATTTCTCACAAACATCGCATTGATACGGACAGTCACCCGTGTGGATTCTCTTATGGACGGTTAATTGAGATGAAATAATAAACGATTTATCACACACGTCACACGTATAAGGGCGTTCTCCAGTGTGGATAGCATTATGTCTTAGGAGTTCACTACTCTGTGTGAATGATTTACCACACAATTCACACCGATACGGACGCTCTCCTGTATGGATTCTCTTATGGACGGTGCATTGAGATGAAGTTCCGAATGATTTGTCACATATATCACACGTATACGGACGCTCACCCTTGTGGATTCTCTTATGTGCTGTCATAGCTGACGAGAAGGCGAACGACTTCTGGCAGATATCACACTGATACGGACGCTCGCCTGTATGGATTCTCTTATGTGCTTTCATGTTAGACGAGCTCGCGAACGACTTCTGACATATATCGCACTGATACGGACGCTCACCAGTGTGGATTCTCATATGCACAGTCATATTTTCAGAGCGTGTTAATACTTTCCCACATATATCGCACCCGTGTGAACCACAACTTTTGTGGGCCATCATGTGTGTCTTTGTGTTACTCAAGTCGTTGAATGATATCATATATCGCAATTAAAAAGTCGATCACTAGTGTGCACTCTCTTACATGTAAGTTAAGCCATATTTTCAGAGCCTACTTGTACGTAGGCTATACTTTCCCCACACATATTTCGATCGTGTGAGGTACAACACATGTATATGCTCACGAGTAAGTCCGGTCACACAACATGTACACCAGAGTGTGTTAGCTAATGCTCCCTTGCTTATGATGGGTACCGTACATGTAACACGGTCGTATAGCGGAGACTGTGGAATCTGTTAATTCCCTTAGGTTTAAAGCAGAGTTCGGGATGATGCGGGTGCTTCTCGACACACATCACACTCTCAATAGAACTATCCGGCTATCGCCAACGCGAACACTCATGAGTCATACCGTACATGTATGTGCATGTAAATACACATGTCCGAAACATCTGATTACTTTCCCGCAAATATCTGAACTTATATGAAGTCAGTGGAGTTTCTACTTTGTGGATTGTCTTTTCTTTCGACGTCAGGGCGGATTTACTCACGATATGTTATTCGTTGTTCTCTTCTCAATCATCATCATGTCACCCAGGATGACGTATTCAAAAACATTTAGGCCTAGCTAATAATCCATTACATCTGAAAATTAAAAAGACACTGCTATCTGACCGATAAATACAGAATTTTCTGTGCTAATAATGTCAATATACCCAGAAACCTTCCGTCCGCTGTGTACAGTCGATAGTATAATTGTCAACAAAAATAGATTATCTTTGTTTCTTAGCAATAATCTTTAAAATTTAGGTTTCTTAGAACGGATACATGTATTGGGCGATGGGATGGGAACACACTATAAAGTAGAATCTAATATAATAAAATAGGAATGCCGGCTGATATGGACCCTGGCTCTTGCGGACCCCTGGACCATACGGACCCTGGTCCATACGTACGACCGGCTGATACGGACCCTGGATATTATGGACCCCGATTTATACCGACCCCGGCTTATACGGACTGCAATTAAAATATACAATTTGATTTATATTTTTCTTTATTCAAATAAATTAAAATACTGGCAACAAACATATTATTCCAGTCAGCAACAATCCAGTTAAATATATACCAGTTGTATTTTACAAACATGTTTTCACAACAAATCAAACTCAGTGGATTCTGCTGATCGGCAGTCGCTGACCATTCATCACCGCGTGTCTATTTATAAAACGATATAAAGGGATTGTGCGTGTTTTAACACTATACAATAAATGTTTTCTCAAGCCAGAACATCGCCGAAATGCTCACAGTTATACTTTGTGATAAGACAATCATAATTAGATGTTGAATTAGAATGTATAAATATAATTTAGAAACTGGAAAGTAAAAATTCAAGCATGAGTTTAGTAAAGTAAAACATAATTAAAATACTTCAGTTGAGGTCCGTATCAGCCAGGGTCCGTAAGAGCCAGGGTCTGTATCAGCCGGTGGTCCGTATCAGCCAGTGTCAGTAACAGCCGCTTACCATAAAATAGAATACTGTTATTTGCCAATAACGGCAAAATAATAGTTATAACGATTAGAATGATAATAAATAAACTAATGTGGCGGTGGTAAAATATGTAATATTATCAATATTTTATTAGATCAGAATTATTAGGAATATTTATTATTAACAACCTTTTTAACAATAATTACTAAACCATCATTTGTTAATCTGCACTGCACGCAAATCTTTGCGACCCTCTCCCACTTAATTTCTATCTGCTGCCTTACCTCTTTTAACTTTAGCCCAATCCCACCGTGAGTACTTCTCACTCACGTTTGCCGCCATTGCTATAGTTAGTTTTCTCATATAAACACAATGGAGCGGTTGGGTTATCTCCAACTTAAACTTAAATGAATAAATACTTAATGTATATATAAACAATGTAAAAGCTTCTTAAAGTCATTTCATAAAGGATATAAATATTCATCCGGACTCAAATCATTCCGAATTGGTAAGCTGATATTATTTATTATCTCTGATCATTTTACTTGTCATGTTTGTATTGTCTTGTTACATGTATTGTTTTATCATCCATTTATATTTATAAGTCAGTTGTGACCATCCACATCTGTAAAGATAATTTTAGAGTAGTGTTGAATGGATGGTCCATTTACCTGGATAAATCCCTTTGTTATCACGGTGCTGTAAATAGTTATAATTGTTGGAAGTCTCCATGTTGGAGTGTTAATGGTATTTCTACTCTTTTATATATTCATACCCTAGTTCTATATTATATAGTATATACACATTCTAGATTAGGTATCATCTATATTTCTAGGGTCTAGTTTCCAGACTTCACATGTAGGTTATTCAACATGATATTCTTCGGATCCATAGACGTTATCCTATATTACATGTCGCATGTGATTCATCATCATCGATGTATTGTATCGTGCTATATGTTATTTTGAGAGAGAAGAGAACATTGTAATGTATACAACTTTTCTTATTCTGCACCCCAACCAGCCCACCTGCAACTTTCAAGAGTAAAGTGAAATATATGGCCTCAAGTCTTATAGTCTATATGTAGACTGCTAGCTGGGAGTATAATAGACATAGGGCTATATTTGGCGCCCAACGAAAGAACCACGTTATTCTGACAATTCTGTGATGAAATTTGCATTCTGTGAGGATTTTGTTGGAATTCGCAGTGACTCTTTAAGTGAGAATCGAATTTCATTCCAGTGATTCGTAACAATCGAACTCCAGCCCAAATGAATTTCGGTTGACCTGCTATCACGTGACTTCCACCGTGTTTGTTGATATTTACGAAAATATTCTACGAAGAAATCGAAAATATACGGAGATCAATGGTTTGTCAGGAGTACTTTGGTAAGGTGGAACATTAGTGGTACATAACTTTATTATCTAAAACTATGCCGAATGCCGTGGAGTTGTTGAAAGTGTGACTATTTCGAGTGAAACGGAGCGAAATCTTGACTCAGTTTATTTTGTGAACAATCGTGTTTACAAAAAACTACGTAAATTCCTAGGACTACTTCTAGGCTTCTAGGATAGCTTAGTGCATTGCGAACGGTGTGATTGTGAACAATTTGAGGAAATTATTCGAAGGGTCTGTGATTTAACTTCGTATTTTGTTGCAATTGCATAAAAAATGTCTTTGAAGTTTAAATCTATTTTTGGAATGTGTACTTTCGTGACGTCACGACCGGATTTCCGGAAGTAGATTTATCAGCTGTTGTTGTGATTGTGGAAATTTATTTTTCTTTGCCAATTTTTGGGTAAAGCTAGCTCTTCACAAATGTATTACTAAATAAGATTAATTAGGTATAGTCCGGATGTAATCATACATACATAAATATGATTTAAACCATAAAATAGTAAATTTAAATCCATAAAAATTTGATATAATGCTCAAATTTGAACTTGGCCATAAATTTAACCCTTTTTCTGCCAAGTCTTCAACTTCATAAATTTCTTAATCATGCTTCTGGTGCTAATTTCTGTCTTGTTTTTTGTAACAGTCCCCAGCACTTGTTGTATTTACACTAACCATTGTTTTGTTCAATTAACATAACATGTACGTTTAGTAAATAGGACTTAGTACATTAGCGAGGTCGTTTTCAGCTACGAGTTCATTCACGACACAGGTTGACGACAGACTTTATATTTTGGTAAGTCAAAATATTTTAGCAATTTAGCATTTGTATACTTTTCAGCTCTGCCAATTTTCAAATATGGCATCGGCCAAGGATAAGTTGGATAATTTGATGCAAGGTTTCCGGAAAATGGGTTTGGACCCTAAAGCAGAGACGCTGGAGGACTTTGAGAAATGGTTTCAGGCTATGCAGTTTCAGACCAAGTCTGAAGCTGATGATGCTGATCTTTTTCGAGATAGGCGGGAAAAGCAAGTTGTTATACAGAAACCCCCTCATCTTCCAAATTTTAGTGGGGACCAGAGGTCAGACATGTTGTACACTATGTGGCGTTATGAAGTTGATTGTATGGTTACTTCCAATATTTCAGAACCAGACATTCTTTATGCAATTAGGAAGTCGCTGAGAGGGGAAGCAGCGAAAGTGGTGATGCGACTTGGGATGTTTGCGAAAGTTAATCAAATTCTTGATAAATTTCAGCATTTATACGGAGATATCCAGTCACAAGAGAATATTATAGGCAATTTGTTCAGCTCAAAGCAAGGTCCAAATGAATCTCTTGTAGAATGGGGTACACGGCTTGAGGATTTATTTTCCAGAACAACTATGCTTAAACAGATGGTGCCGTCGACTGAGGATGAATTGATTAAAAACAGATTTTATGGTGGATTGAGACAGGAATTGAAAGATATTTCAGGTTATAAAGTGAGAGAATGTAGAACATACAATAATTTACTTTCAGCTTTGAGACTGATTGAGCAGGAGCATAAACCTGGTAAATCTTCCAATGTTGGTGCATGCAAATCACAGATTTCCAAGGATGACGATAAGTTAGATTTGATTTTGAAACAGATTTCAGACCTTAAATCAGAAGTGAATACACTTAAACAGCAGCAAACAGCTACCAATGCGTTGGACGTTCAGAATCGCAGTGATTTTCAGGATCGCAGTTACAGGGGTTATAGAGGCCAGCGCGGCGGACGAAGTAGAGGATTTGACAATCACCGAGGTGGCGGTTCAAAGAAGTTCAATGATAATGGCCCAGAAAATTCTTTTCAGGAACCCAGAGGTGGATATTCCAACCGAGGTGGAAATCCGAACAGATTTCGTGATCATAATCCAGACTCGGCTGATTCTAGAGTTTCAGGGGGTGTTCCTTTGTGATTCAATTTGAATCATTTTCCTCCATTTTGTAGGAAACCCAGTTCGAGAGGTCACAGAAAGGGTTTTAACTGGGGTCCATCTACGATGACGGGTTGAACGTAGATGGAATTAACCAAATGGTAGAAAATAAGACCCAAGCCGAGATATACGGCGAAATCAATGAATCTTCAGTTATGATTTCAGGGATAAATTGTAGGTCCCTTCTGGACACAGGTAGTACATGCAGTACAATTGGAAATTCATTTTATATGAATCACCTGAGTCATATTTCTTTGGAATCTTTAGATTCGGTGTTGAAGATTGAATGTGCTGATGGCAAACTTCTCCCTTATTTAGGATTCATACAAATATAAATTTCCATTCCTAGGTTTACTAACAACCACAAACTTGTATGTTTCTCATAGTACCTGATAGTAAATTTAATTTACAGGTTCCAGTCCTTTTAGGTACAAACATACTCAGAGTATTTCTAAATAAGGTTGAAGAGTGTTGCGGAAATAAATTTTTACAGAAAGCTGATTTAAACACTTCATGGTATCTGACTTTTAGATGCATATCACTGCGGGATCGAGAACTTCGAAAGAATGATTATAATTTAGCTACTGTAAAGAATGCTGCTGCTGATAATAATATTATTATCCACCCTAATATTTCTAAGATGATTTCAGGTTATGTTGATCATAAATTACAATACAATGCTACATGTGCCATATATCAACCTTCCGATGATGCCAGATTTGATGGATTAGAGATTTCACCTTTTGTGTTTAGATATGATTGCAATGATAATGAATTACTACCAGTTCAGTTAAGCAATCTATCCACAAGGACAATAAGTATTCCACCAAATTATGTTATCTGTTCTTTGCAGGCAGTTAAAGTGGAAGGTGATGTTGAGAACAAATATAATGATTCTGATTTACCACTTTTACAGCAGTTGAATCTTAACCCAGATTCCTTGACCACTGATGAATTAAAAACAGCAAATGATCTCAGGACAAGTTATTCCGACATTTTTTCTAGGTCTGATTTTGACTTAGGGCATTATGCTGGGATAAAGCACGAGATTCATTTAACAGATGAGAAACCTGTTAGACAGGTTCCGAGGCGTCTGGCACCAGGTCTGGTGGAAGAGGT
Source organism: Siphonodentalium dalli (assembly GCA_032622095.1). Classification (NCBI taxonomy): domain Eukaryota; kingdom Metazoa; phylum Mollusca; class Scaphopoda; order Gadilida; family Siphonodentaliidae; genus Siphonodentalium; species Siphonodentalium dalli. The sequence continues at coordinate 27,331,848 of CP136067.1, forward strand.
GCGAGATTATCTTCAACAGTTGTTGGCGGCTGGTGTAATAAGACGCTCTCGGAGTCCATATTGCTCCAATGTTGTAATTTGTAGGCGGTCCAGTGGGAAACTAAGGCTGTGTATTGATTACAGGGATATTAATAAAAAGACCATTGCCGATGCTTATTGTCTTCCCAAAATAGAATATATTTTAGATAATTTATCCAATTGTAATCTATTTTGTTCTTTGGATCTCAGATGTGGTTATTTTCAGCAAGAGGTATTGGAAGAACACAAAAAGTACACTGCTTTTACAGCTGGCAATTTAGGTTTCTATGAGTTCGAGCGTGTTCCGCAAGGAATGAAAGGGTCGCCAGCCAGTTTCCAACGCATGATGGAGCACTGCTTGGATGGGCTTGTCAATAACATTTGTTATATTTATCTTGACGATATTTGTATAGCAGCGAATAGTGTTGCACAGATGCTGGAACGAATTAATCTTGTATTTCAGCGACTGAGGGAATGCAAACTAAAAGTATCACCATCCAAGTGTTCATTTTTTAGCAAGAAAATTAAATATCTAGGATTTTTAGTGAGTGCTGATGGTATCTCTACATGTAGTGACAAGATTGAAAAGATTGTGAAGTGGCCCGTTCCCAAAAATCCTGATGAAGTCCGTTCCTTTGTTTCATTCTGTTCATATTACAGGAAATTTCTAAGAAATTTCAGCAAGATAGCGAAACCGCTAACTGATCTATTTCCTCCAACTAATCAGGGTAAGCAGAAGAGTAAAAGAAGTCAACTTATAAAGGCAAATGGCAGTGGGGTGATGACGAACAGAAATCATTCGAGCAACTCAAAGAACGCCTCACCTCCCATCCCATTTTAGCCTTTCCAGACCATTCTCTTCCATTTGAGCTTAATGCTGATGCATGCAGAACAGGATTGGGAAGTGTACTTTATCAGCGACAGGACGGTGTCCTCAGAGTGATCGCGTATGCCAGCTGAGGGACGACAGCGGCAGAACACCCTTATCCAGCCCATAAATTGGAATTTTTAGCGATGAAATGGGCTATTACATAAAAAATTTATGACTATTTATATAACCATAAATTTACTGTACTCACAGATTCTAATCCACTTACTTATGTCTTAAGTAGTGCTAAATTAGATGCAACTTCTCACAGGTGGCTTGCAGCAATCAGTATTTTGAGATTTTCTATAGGCCTGGGAAGTTAAACACAATGCGGATATATTATCCAGAATGCAGTATGACGATGAGCTTAAGAAGATTGATAAAAGTACTATTTTAGCAGTTTGCAGTTCCCTCAACCATTTGTGAATTCTTTATGTATGTCCGCAAATGCTGTTGAGGTTTTAGATGATGCTGTTAGTACAGATGTTGACATAATGACACCAAGAGACTGGAGACGCATGCAGGAACGTGATCCAGTTTTATCCATATACATTGTGGAAGGAAACATTTGACTGGGACACGCCTCTGCACAATGGCACCAGATACGCTCAGATATCAACGAAGCCATGCAAATCGAACTCTCGCGTCAATATCCATGTTTGGTTAGATCTGCATCTGATTCCGATGGTGACACTGTCCTACACGTGTTCGCGGATTCCAGTGCCTCTGCATATGGAGCTGTGTGCTATTTACAAACGACAAAGGAATTTTCATTCGTCACTGCGAAATCACGAGTGACACCTCTCAAGTCCATGACAATTCCACGTCTTGAGTTAATGGCAGCTACAATCGGAGCTCGTTTATGCGTGCACACGCTCGATGCTCTGAAACCAGCAATACATGATAACTCTCGTAGAGTAGGACCACTGCGAGCAGATGAACTCGTAAATGCAAAGAGAATTCTTGTGAAGAATGTACAAACCACAGCATTCCCGGATGTCATGACGGACATTCCGAGTACAAATTCTCACTAGCCACTTAATGTCCTACCTTTTGGCGGGGGAGGATATCGAGACTATCAGACAATGTGTAAATATACTTGTACGCCTTTATAAGGGTGCCAGTAGCGCCGACCAGTTATTTTATGAGTTCTAAGTTTGTTAATGGCAAATCAAGCGTGTTCGATTCGGGTTACACTGGTGTAAATGTTTTCCATAGGCCTCAGTGCTAACGTTTTAGCGTATGCTGTTGGCTATATGAACCATGGGTCCAATTTTTTTTTTAATCTGAAAAATTGACATTTCGGGAAACTTTTTACACAAAAAAATCATATCTGTCTAGCAGGGAATTCGCCTTTAAATCTTGTGTTTTCGTAACTAGTGTCAGATCCGCATAAAAAAATACTGTCATATTTTAGACCACACCAACAAATTCAAACTTCACTACAAAGGGTTAATTCCTGTGCCAATGGCTATCTTACCTATGGGAAATCATAGGGAAGAGGTGTGATGATTTTTTTATGCAAAAAGCACACAAGGCTATTGACCAATCAGGGCCCAGTGTCTATTTTATTCTCTCCTATATATTCCTCCCGCATCCGCTAGAGGTCTCTCCGAACCTTATTTACACCAGTGTAACCTTCGATCTCTCCTTATCTATCCCCAAAATCCATTTATAGCGCCCGCTCTCCCGCGGCGAAGCCGCGGAAGCGAAGCGACCAGGGTATACGTATGCGAATATGAGATATACTAATCGACTTTTTCGGCCAATCTAAACATAGATAAAATTACTTATAATAGGATAATTTATTCATAACTGAAGGGTCAGCGGGGTTCACAAAATTATTTTTGGCGACGGCCGCCATTTTGTATCGATTAGTTCCACCTCGCTACAGCAACAATTAGTGTGATTGATCAAGTGCCCAAGTGCAAATACAATTGCAAATATAAATATATTTTTTCGGCATATGTCAATTATACTCAATTATATAGGCATACCATGCTTCAAAGGCCAAAAAAATTACGATTGTAAATAAAACGAAACCATTATAAAAAAAAACGTAGAATTGCATAAAAAAAATTGTTTACATTTTTTATAAAATTATTAAAAATATTTGGCCCCAAAGCCATTTCTCTATATCCAAATTAACATTTAGAGTTTGACTTCGATTTTCTAACGGTATTCTCTCCTAAAAGTTTGATGGAACATTCCCAAAGTTAAAAGCCAACAAACCGAACCTATTATCTCGATTTTTAAATCAGAATAAATAATATTGCAGAAAATGGAACGAATGAAAGGTACCGGCTCGTAACATGAGGGAGGCAAATATAGTTCCAGTAATCTATGTATTTTTGGGTCATTAGATTCACTAGTTTCATAAGACCAAACAGTTATATGATTATAATAATTTAAAATGGATGTAATTTATTTGCATTTTCTACATTTCTATTTACAATGAGCGAATGAGGTTCAAATTTTGAATTTTAGATCAGTACGCACAAATAAGACAGAAAACAGAATCAACGAACGGCACCTGCTCGTCACATTGGATAGGAAAATGTAGTACCCAGTATTGTAGGTATTTGGGTCATTAGATTCACTATTTGCATAAAACAAAATAATTATATGTTTATAATTATCGGCAATGGATGTAATTTCTTTGCATATCCTGTATTTCTATTTACAGCAAGCGAATAAGGTTCAAATTTTGAATTTTAGATCACTGCGCATAAATAAAAAGGTCCGAACAGAAAATAAAAATTCATGAATGAATGCGCCATATATGGGCATACGCTATGACCATAAGTGGAATCTCTCGTGCGTTGACGTGTTACGTCACGTAGTTTCGTCGGCTAATTCCTTCGAGTTCGACGAGGCCCCCAGAGCCAAACTATCTATCTATCTATCAAACAACAACAACTATCTATGATCTATCTATCTATCTGTTTATTCCAATCGAAGTTTGTGAGTATCTTTTACAGCAAAATCTTATCAAATTATGTAATTATGAGTTTCCAAAAATTAGATAATTCGAAGTTTGAATTAATCGCAGTATTCCCACGAACAGTGAAACACGGTACAGACTACAGTACACCCGCTTTCGCAACTCACTCACTCGAATCACTGACCTCCGAGTCTTTGACTTTGACGATGGACTCATGAGTCACTCGTCTTTACAACTTCAAGACAATGATTGAATTGGTGGCCTAATGTATATCATATGCGATGGCTGGTACCACAATCTTAATTCTAATTATTGCAACTATGGATAATTGGATTTGAACCAATTATCTAATGGATATGACTTATGAGCAGATCATCAATATCGCTTCATCATCATCATGGCTGATTCATCAGTGTTCATGCTGCCATCGAAATTAGGAAAAGTGACCCAGCGAATATTAATTTCCGAATCCAAATTGAATTTTGAGGCTGACAAGTTTCACAGCATATTTTCATTATGAAATATGATATATTTGACGTTGCGTTGAATTTTTTTTATTATTATATTAATAATAATATTTAATTAATAATATTATAAGTAATCACTGTAAATTGTAACGCGCATAGTGACAGTCTATCACTATCAGACTCTATGCGAATATACTTATCAGGTCGGGCACAGGTGCCAAATGAGCTAAATAGCTCATTTCAAATGAGCTATTTAGCTCATTTGGCACCTGTGCCCGACCTGACAAATTTAGCTCAATTTAGCTACATGACTCATGAGCTCAAATGACATTTGAGCTCATGTAGCTAAATTGAGCTAAATTTGTAATGCAATTTAGGGACTATATTTTATCCAGCACATTATATTTCAATTCCGCTAGTGGCCAGGCTTCGATTTCATGTTTTAAATTTTTATAGCATTTTGCAGTCTTGGCTTGAGGACATGGAGAAAGTTTTATTCTGCGCCCATTCGGTTAGTGGATAGATTTTGTATAGCATTCCTTACCAATACAGGGGGGGGGTGTGAACAAAAAATTTCTGGCACGTATGCAATTCATATACAGCTGACCCCCCCCCCCCCCGACCAATACATGTTTTTTGTCCCCCAATTTTTTTTTTCAGGAGTCTATTAAAATAGCCAGTGTCCGTCCGTGCATCCGCAAATGGTTTCATGATGATATTTAACTTTCATTTCGGTCAATAGATCAAAAGCATACCGTACATGTACAGGTCAAGTTCAAATATGGGTTTGCTCCACCCATTTTCGCGAGAGTTATGGCCCTTTTTCGACTTAGAATCCTGTCAATTTTTGTATGATAGTTTATCCACCATTTCAGGGGGCACTGGTTGGATTGTTCTGAAATTTAGTATCGGATTTTAGGGTCCTTGTTAGTTTTTTTTAGAAAAGCTGACGCCCCCAAATTGGCCCCAAATGAAGCTACTTTTTCTGGGCACACTGGCTGGATGGCCTTTTATTTTATATTAAATTGGTTGTCATTATAGCGCTAATTGCATCGCAAGGGGGGGGGGGGTGGTGGATGTAAATTTTTATGTGCATTTCTGAACAAATACACCCATATATTATAAGAAAATAGAAAACATTCAGAATAGCAAACCTTCGGAATACCCAAAAAATCACTTTCTTTTATTGATAAATGCTTTTCCTTTCTTTCAGTGTTATTTACTAAGATGCTGTGCTTATCATATCATTGAAACCAACACTTGTTGATAAAGGTGAGTTTTAATTTACACTATACATGTAGGGCTGCAACGATATGCCCACGTTTTGATATTCATTATGATTTTTGCAACTACATGTATACAATACGTATCACGATACTTTCCAGACTGAAAATTGGACCAGTTTACAACTTTTGTCTGCTTTGCATATTGTTTTGGTGTTGTCGACATTCCTAACACCGTTTTTCTCAATAGCACGGAAACCCAAGTGTTTCCATAGAAAACTGAAGTTTACCATACAGGCGATTTACATTTCGCAACAATTTTTATCTCCCGCCAATGGCGCCAATTTGAAAATTTCCGGGGGATATAGGAATGGGCTCCGTCTGTCCGTCCGTCCTAACCAAATTTGTAAGAGTCATAACTTGAACAAATGTCAAGAGATTTCAAAGATTTGTGGTATATGAGTTCACCTGTACTTTGTTTATTATGTTTGTCGAATTTACCCAATACAGTAGCAAATAGACCTCACAGGGATCATTTCCACTAATCTCAATGAATTTCAAAGATATTTGGTATGAGTTCACCTAACCATTACCTAGAATGATTTTCAAGCCAGGTCCAGCCGGATATTTTTACCGGAGTTACTGGACTTTGTTTGTTTTTTTTCGAATTTACCATATAGCAAATAGATGACATCAGGGCTCATTTCTAGAGGTGCCACGATTATTGATTTTGATAGTCGGTCGTCAATAATCGATAATAATCTATTAATCGTACCTAATATCAATAACAGTGGAAGTATTCTGTAAATATGGCCTATTGGCTGTGTGTTGGTTTAAAAAACTCGGCTGATGTAATTTTTACGTTAATAATGTGCACCATAAACCACTGGTAATGGTAACGGGTACAATGTATTAAATACCAGCACATTTCTCAGCGATGTCAAGGTTATAATAATTGTGAGTTTATTAGAACGAACATAGCCATTAATTTCAGTGTTATGAATAGCCAAACATACAAACAATATCAAAATAGGAATGCATGACGACTGCCGGCAGTTCCTAAAAAAGGAATCTAATGTTACAGAAACTATAACTTTCAGCAATCTTCCAGAGTGTGGATAACAATCACAAAGGTGCCCCCCCCCCCCCACCCAGAAATTTCAGGACTCAGAACAAGTTAAGTAATTGTGATAGTAAGTGAATTTCATTCAGCAGTCACCATACGATAAGTGATAGCCTGTACTAGTAACATCTAAGTATACTCATGTTGTCAGAATCTCTCTGATGCATGATCAAATGTTGTTAAACCTTTGGTTGTAGATTAAATACTCATCATTTTCCGACGTCCAAAATAAATAACGGAGATTAATCGATGACGGAAATGGTAATCGATTATCGGCTTTATCAACGTTTCATCGATTATATGATTAATCGTGGCATCCATACTCATTTGCACAAATGTGTCAACGGATTTCAATGATTTTTGTGACATGAGTTCACATGACCAGTATCTAGAACGAGTTCGCTAACGGTTGAAACCAGGTCCAGCCTGCCGGATATTTTCAGCAGAGTTATTGGACTTTTTTTATTATTTTTAGTGCATCAAAGGGCTCATTTCCACAAATGTCAACGGATTTCAAAGATTGTCAGTATACATGTATGAGTTCACATGATCAGTATCTAGAACGAGTTCGCAAACAAGGTCCAGCTGGATATTTTCAGCAGAGTTATTGGACTTGTTTATTATTGTCCCCCGAAAAATTAAATTTTCGTGGGACTATAGAAATGGGGTCCGTTCCCACAAAATGCCACTTATGTGTCTTCGAAGCCACTCAAATACCATTTGGACTCAAATGATTGCGTATGTGGCTAGTCACATAAGCAACCTCATTTGACAGCTGAAATGTGATCTAAGTGGCCGGACTCTCCCTATACATGTATACTTGTAGTAATTAGTTTACATTTATGGTGCATGTTATGATATGCTGCAGAAATTATGAATGACCCACCCTATATTACTTTGTAAAGTTTGAGCTATTGCCATGGCTTTGTCGTCTGTGTGTACATGTATGCGTGCGTGTGTAATTCGTCAACAATACAGGCTACAGGTCGTACCTTTGGTCAGATCATTATGAAATTTCACAAAGCTGTTGACATCAACATTTAGACCGGAACGATTCATTTGGATAAAAAAACATGGCCACCAGTGGCCATCTTGGATTTCAATATTCAATCCATTAGAACGGTCTACAGGTCGTACTGTTCGTCTGATCATCATGAAATTAGTCATGGATGTTAATATTGACATGTAGATGGGAACGAGTAATTTTGGGGTCATTCGACCAAAAAACATGGCCGTCGACAGCCATCTTGGATTTTACTCTTTGCATGACTAAATTCTTTGGCACGCCATACAGGTTGTACCTTTGGTCGGATCATCATGAAATTTGTCATGGATGTTAATATTTACATGTAGATGGGAAACGAGTACTTTTGGGGTCATTCGGCCAAAAAACATGGCCGCTGGCAGCTATCTCAACTGGCTATCTTGGATTTTACTCTTTGCGTGACTAAATCCTTTGGCACGGGCTACAGGTCGTACCTTTGGTCAGATCATCATAACATTTGTCATGAATGTTGACAATGACATGTAGATGGGAACGAGTCATTTTGGGGTCATTTGGCCAAAAAACATGGCCGCCAGCAGCCATCTTGGATTTTACTCTTTGGATGACTAAATCCTTTAGCACGGGCTACAAATCGTAGCTTTAGTCTGATCATCATGAAATTTGTCATGGCTGTTTAAATTGGAATGTAGATGGGAATGAGTCATTTTGGGGTCATTCGGACAAAAAAACATGGCTGCCCGCGGCCATCTTTGATTTCAAAATTCAATCCATTAGCACAGGCTACTGTGAGTCTGGTCATCATTAAATTTGTCATGGGTGTTAATATTGACATGTAGATGGGAACGAGTAATTTTGGGGTCGTTCGGCCAAAAAACATGGCCGCTGGCAGCCATCTTGGAGTTTACTCTTTGCATGACTAAATCCTTTCACACAGGCCACAAGTCTGACCTTTGGTCAGATCATCATGAAATTTGTCATGGTTGTTAAATATGACATGTAGATGGGAACGAGTCATTGTCCAGTCATTCGACCAAAAAACATGCCCGCCAGCAGCCATCTTGGATTTTACACTTTGCATGACTAAATCCTTTGGCACGTGCTACAGAACGCACCTTTTGTCAGATCATTGTGAAATTTGTCATGGATGTTGACATTGACATGTAGATGAGATCGAGTAATTTTTAGGTTATTCGGCCAAAATCATGGCCGCCAGCAGCCATCTTGGATTTTACTCTTTGCATGACTAAATCCTTTGGCATGGGCTACAGGTCGTACCTTTAATCGGATCATCATGAAATTTGTCATGGCTGTTGACACAGGCATGTACAAGTCATTTTAGGTTCATTTGGTCTTAAATGTGTCCACTGGCAGCCATCTTGGATTTTACTCTTTGCATGACAAAATCCTTTGGCACACCCTACAGTCCACTTCCCTCATCCGATCATCTCCAGACTTCATATTAATCTTGATATTGATCTTACTAGATGGAAGCTATGAAATGTTTTTAAATTTTATTGGAAAACATAGCCACCTGGATTTTACATCTGTAACCATCTTGGATTTTACTTTTTTATATACCGGTGTGACAAATCAACTTCCCCCCCCCCTGCGCATCTTCCCCCCGGGGGGGGGAGATAAACTCGTTTTACCTAGTTTATCTCCCCCCCCCCGGGGGGGAAGATGACCTAGGTTATCTCCCCCCCCCCCAGTCCTGATCATCTTCCCCCCCCCGCCTGAATTTTCCATTCCTTAACATCTATTGGCGTGATAGTCTCATTTTATCATTCACTATGACTATGTGACTTAGAAAAACTATCATTGGTGGCAAGGAAGCATGTCTTTTCTTCGGCAGAGACATTATTGTTCAGATTTTTTTTTATTGAAAATCACCCAGTTTATCTCCCCCCGCCTGAATTTTCCATACCTTAACATCTATTGGCGAGTTAGTCTCATTTTATCGTTCACTATCACTATGTGACTAAGAAAAACTATCACAGGTGACAAGGAAGCATGATTTTTCTGTAAAAGAGACAATAATTATAGTTTGGAGAATTTTCACTGGAATTTACCTAGTTTATCTTCCCCCCAGGCCCCTGCCTGGATTTTCCATACCTTAACATGATAAAATGAGACTATCACGCCAATAGATGTTAAGGTATGTAAAATTCAGGCGGGGGGGGAGATGATCAGGGCGGGGGGGGGGGAAGATAACCTAGGTATACATGTACCGGTATATGTATCTCTTCATGTTGATAATCTAGTATTACTTAGACATTTCAACTTTCCGCACCCCTAATCGCTCCACATTAAATTATTCCCTTTCCAAGTTGAGGTACAGTGTCATTGACACTTTCATTATATGAAGTACAGCTATGCTCTAATTAATCGACCCTCCTTAACGAGGTTGACATGCGGTATGACCACGGTGTAATACCGCGGTCGGGCGGTGTAATACCGCCTGACTGCGGTGTAATACCGCCTGACCGCGGTGTAATAACGCCTGACCGCGGTGTAATAACGTGGTCAGCCGCGGTATTGAAAACGCGGGCAACCGCGTGGTCGCGGTTGAGTTTTTGGTGCCACTACCACTGTGTAAGTTTAAACCACAGTAAAACCTAGCGTCAATATCGCAACTGAGCATTGTAAATTATCTGACAATAGACTGACATATTGCGCATGGAAAATATTAATCTGAAATTGAAAATAAATCGGTTCTAATTTACCACAGTCCCCGATTTCCTTAAGCGTGCCAAATAAAGAGCGTCTGTTTATTCGTGATATGGTATATGGATAAGGCGTGCGCGATTAAGAATTAAAATGGCTTTTCGGTTCGAGCAAGATAATTATGCGATCGCCATGTGCACATTTCACCGACACAAAAATCATTTGGCTCAAGGAATTACGTGGGGACATCAACCATTGAAGACATCAGTACTCTAAAATAAATTAGTTTGGCGCGAGGAATGAATGTAAGGTCAGTTTCTTAATATATTGACGCAAATTATAGGCCAACCTGAACAAGACAGATCGAAATTCTTACCTTGAGTCTTCCAAAAGAAAAAGCAGATTTTTATCGGCAGATTATTCGAACGCGGTTGACACCGGGAATGACCGCTCGCGGAAAATACTACCGCGGTGTACGCCGGTAACGGTCTAGATTACCGCGGTGGACATGACCGCGGTCAGATACCGCATGTCACCGTGCATTGCGGTGTATTACCGTATGACCGCGGTGTACTACCGCATGACCGCGGTGTACTACCGCATGGTCGCGGTGTATGACCGCGGTGTACTACCGCATGGCCGCGGTGTACTACCGCATGACCGCGGTGTAGTGGCGGTATGACCGCGGTCATGACCGGCCCATAACCTCGTTAAATGGGTCGATTAATTAGAGCATAGCTGTACTTGACTTAATTATTTTAAGTGATTATTGCTGGAAATGATAATCTGTAACTGCAAACTTGATACTAGTAATAGTATTAACTATTTTTGCGCATACACATATATATACTTAGAAATATTTTACTTGAGTTAATAAAACTGAATTGAAATGTATATATAACTAAAACAACAGGATAAGGAGAATTGCAGATGTGATGCTATTTTCTGCCAACAAATTAGGCCTACAATAGTACGTGTATGGTACACTGAAATTTCCCGAGGCAGTATAATAATAAAATCTGGACTGACTGGTTGCTATTCATGTTGACAGAGGCAGCCCGATTTTTTGTGGTAAATTGCCAATTTGTAGAGCCCTAATTGCACTCGAGGTGTGTACTAATAATTTCCCCAGAAAAACTTATTCAAACAGACAAAGATGGATAACTCTAAAATCAAGTGTATTAATATTGCAATTTTGACTGAGACCATCCTTTTGACGGCGTGTTTCTGGGCCAGAACATACCGGGTATAGAAATAACATAACTTCAAAAATTGATATCTGATCGTGATCACTCTGAGCGTTGATAGGTTGGTTCCTCGACTCGAATGATCGAATCGATTATTTTTATCCCCGAAGCCAAAGAAATAGTAATTGATGAGGGCCTGATCGGATTGAGTACCTTTAATTAAATGTCCATACCCGCTGGACAAAACAAGTGTCCTTTGGCACCGCGGTGTATTTGCCGTTCGGCTGCGGTGTCAGAGTTTGTAACTGCAGTTTAGCACCGCGGCCGAACGGCAAGTACACTGTGGCCCAACAACAAGTACCCTGCGGCCGAAAGGCAACTACACTGTGCACCATGGTTAGATTTCCGGTTTGTATCGTCTTTTTTCAGTTTAATGAACGTACAGTGTACACCGCGGCAACTACAACATGGCTGAACGGCAAGTACATGTACACCGCGGCCCAACTGTAGTTAGCCGATGGAGCTGCGGTGTAGTTGCATTTCAGCCGCGGTGGCAACGCTAACTGCACAGCGGTTAGGTGGACACTTGTTTTGTCAAGCAGGGTATGTATGCCATATACTAGAATATGTACATGCATAAAGTTATAAGCTCATCATTTTGATATCAGAATCATATAGAAATCTTGACTTTGTGCTCTTTTCAATTTTCATAGCCTCAAAATTAATGATTGTGCAGACCCAAATAAGCACTGTGTGTGGGGGAAATTTCCCACAAAAATAATAAAGGTGCATGCATGTTTATTTGGAGCCCAAGAGTATGGGTTATGTCGTCAAAACACTATATAACACCAGGTGCCTCGGTCGGGGGTGTCAGACCGATTTTCCGAAGACCTATTACTACGAAGGCCCACAACTCCGAAGACCCGATTCTCCGACGGCCCATAACTCCGAAGTTCCGATTCTCCGACGGCCCATAACTCCGAAGATCCGATTCTCCGACGGCCCATAACTCCGAAGATCCGATTCTCCGACGGCCCATAACTCCGAAGATCCGATTCTCCGAAAGCCCATAACTCCGAAGGGCCGATTTTCCGAAGACCTATAACTCCGAAGACCTATAACTCCGAAGGACCGATTCTCCGAAGATCTATAACTCCGAAGCGGTACGTATAAAAGCCGAACACAACCGAACATAACCGAACATAACCGAACACAAGTCCAAATAATGGGAAATATCACGAATAAAGTTCATAGGCATGTGTATTCATGTTCACACTATTACTATACGAAGTTTGGTGGAGTTCTGGCAAATAATAAGTGTTTTATTCGATATTTTGTAAAACGCGTTTTGTGTTCGGCATAGAAAAGCCGAACACAAGTTATAATTTTGTCGTGGATTAGTCTAACGGCTGTCTAGCTAGGTGATAATTAATATCTGACATGGTCACTAATCCGAAAGGCTTTAATTGTTGTTGATGGCGGTCTCTCACCTATTGTAGTTCAGTGTTTTGACAAATAGTTTCAGTGTTTATTGGCCCTACTATTATAGAAACAACATGCTTTTGATAGGCCCCGTCGTGAAAGACAACGATTGTAAAAACGTCGAGTGACAAATAGTTTTCCCGCTAGTACACATACCTTATGCACTCGTCACATGAAGCAAAACTTGGTGTAAACAATATTTATACACAATACAAAAGAAGATGAATATTTTACAAAAATGCTAATGGGTGATTATGGGTGATTGGAAAGGGATGAGACAACAAGCCTGTTGTGGCTTTTTTGTAATTAAGTCCTCTCCCAAAACGTGACGAGAATAATAATAATTACAAAAATAAATATTAATGTAACTTCATGGAAAGATTACAACTCAAAGTTTTTAACGTTTAACGATACCGCAAAACAGGGATATTGCCAAGAAGCCATGTCAGACTAAAAGAGTAAAGACATGCAAAACTAGATCAATCAACCCTAGCAAACATCAAAAAGTATCTTGAGCGCAAAATAAATAATCTTTATTCCTTTCATATCACATTCCTGTCATATCAGAGACATATTTGAAAATAAAATAAGATCTTAAATTTCTGCATATCACAGCATATCAGACTTTTAAAAAGATACAATACGAAACGCTCTTTATTCGGGGCGTGCTGATATTTGTCCAGTATGATCCATCTAAACAACCATATTGTACGAATGTACTTGTAATAATAACGGGGTGGGGGTAACATTTTAGTGAGAATGCAGACGAAAATTGGACAACAATATGTTTTTCTCGCGAATAAAGCCTGCCAAATCCCATCTGGCAGATATTACTTATCACCTATCAGCGGATAAACTAATCCACGAGACAGAAGTTTGTGTTCTGTTTTTCTATGCCGAACACAAACGCGTTATACAAAACATCTAACAAAACACTCATTATTGAAGCAAACTCCACCAAACTTCGTATAGTAATAGGTTGAACGTGAATACATATGTCTGAAGTTTACAAGGTGTTCGTATATTTAGTAGACTCTATATAGAGTTATATATCTCAAACGGCAGGTAATGTCACATCATTCTATGTGTTAATTAATTACCGGTGACTGCATGAGTGTCGAACATAAGCTAGCTTGTGTTCGGCTTTTCTATGCCGAACACTAAACGCGTCTTACAAAATATCGATTAAAACACTTATTATTGGCCCAAACTCCACCAAACTTCGTATATTTATAGTGTGAACATGAATACACATGCCTATGAACTTTATTCATGAAATTTCCTATTATTTGGACTTGTGTTCGGTTATGTTCGGTTGTGTTCGGCTTTTATGAGCTCCCCTCCGAAGGCCCGATTCTCCGACGGCCCATAACTCCGAAGGTCCGATTCTCCGAAGATTTTGTTTTATCGGGGTATTATCGTTTACTAAATAGTGTACAGTCCAGTGGCGAAGCCAAGGGGTCCCAAATTTCTACTGCCCCTATTAAACCTCTACTTGCTATTTCAGACAATATGGGCCCCTACCAAAACATGTCCAATGTCATGTAAACGCCCGGAAATCGTTCATGGGGCATCAAAATATACAAAATTTTCCTACCCCCCCCCCCCACCTAAATGGGAATCCTGGCCCGCCACTGACTATACACCATATACTATAACATTACGTTGGCCCATGAGATGCCAGAGTAAAATGTACAGGGGTGAACGGGGAAGAACTTGTACTTTTTCATATATAAAATGAACCTGATTGCATCAAATCACCCCAATGCAGTCAGATGTGCACAGTTTAATCATGTTAATTGTATTAAGACGTACATTGTGGCAAAATAATTGTATTTCTTTCATAAATTTAAGCATTCTGTGGAAAATTAAGGCTTGTCGCACACTACTGATGGTGTAGATATCACCTTATTATAATACATACCGGTATATAGTTAACGTTTCCAATATATGAGGGCCCTTTCCCCCCTTTTCGTACGCCGGAAGTATAATTTTCAGTCGCCAGAAAAAGGGCGAGTTCTGCCCCTTTGGCCCCGTTCGCCCCTGTGCATGTTAGGCTACTCTGACATTCTTGCAGCGTTTCGTTATGATATACCCGGTGCACACCAGTGGCGGCGCCAGATTTCCCATTTAGGGGTGCACATTAATTAGCATATGTGGGGGATATATCATGCATATGATATGCCGAAAGCATATCGCGAAGCGGCGAAGGCCTGATTTGGGGAGCGCATGCATGGGAGGGGTCGCCCCCAATCGTTGGTCCGGGGGCTCCCCTGTGCAGGAACACTGAATATTTGAATGCCTATATACAATACGGACGTTTACATGACACTTGACATGTTTTTTTGGGGGGCGGTCTTCCCTAGGGCCCCATTGACCCCGCCACTGGACTGTACACTATTTAATAAGCGATAAAACATGATCTTCGGAGAATCGGACCTTCGGAGAATCGGCCCTTCGGAGTTATAGACCTTCGGAGTTATGGGCGTTCGGAGTTATAGGCCTTCGGAGTTATGGGCCTTCGGAGTTATGGGCTTTCGGAGTTATGGGTCTTCGGAGTTATGGGATTTCGGAGAATCGAGACTTCGGAGTTATGGGCTTTCGGAGAATCGGGGCGTCGGAGAATCTGACCTTCGGAGAATCGGACCTTCGGAGTTATGGGTCTTCGGAAAAACGCTACGTAACCCGGTCGGGGGTCATTTAATGTTCAGGACGTCAGGGTTAAGTGAAGGGTAGGCCTATGTATATGTTTTTAAAAATGTGCTAATGGGTACACAGGGTTTGCTATCGGTTGCGACGCAGTTACTTCAACTGTGTTCCAGAATGTATGGGGGCAATTGGCAATTTCTTTTCAGTTCATTTTCATTGTAAATGTGAACAGTTATTCTGTAGCATAAATTGCAGCCCTCTTAATTTACGTTGTTTGGCTTTGGCAATGTGTTACTGCAACCCTTTGTCTTGGCCCAGTTTGCTTCAGCATGCCTGATTACTGTAGCAAATTATGAGAACCGGTACTGAAATTGTGACAGAAAGTCATTTGGAATGAGAATTCAAAACTTGTGGGTAAAATATGCCCCGGCTCATAGCACAAGATTTAGCCAATCTTTTGTTTTCAATTTTCTGGTAAAAATACCTGTACATGGCTGCTAACAGCAACAGGCAACATCTCTCATCCGATCGTCACCAAACATAATATGGATTCACCATAGTGACATCTAAATGAGAGATTACCCCATCAAAATCTGGTAAAAAAACATGGCTGCCAATGGCCATCTTGTTTTTACTCTTTGTTTGACTAAATCCTTTAGCACACCCTACATGTAACATCTCTCATCTGATCGTCACCAAACTTCATACCGGTATGGATCTTCAGGGTCACATCTTGATGGCAGCTATCCCATTTTTTCCGAATTTTGTTTAAAAAACATGGCTACCAGCAGCCATACTGGATTTCAAATTTGAATCAATCGGCACACCATGAAGCTCACAATTATTGGTGAAATGTTTTGAAAATTTAAGGGTACATTACTACATGTATGTTTGCAGGCCTTTAGATTAGGCTAATTTGGGGACATTTTGGGGGACCGAGGTGGTGGGTTTGCGAGGAGGGGGGGGGGGTACCCCCTAGTGACTATTGGGGGTACGGGGTTTTCCCCGGGGAGAATTTTTTTAAAGTGACCCTAAAATGGGGGATGTCTGGTTGTTTATGAAGCATATGAAAGGTGGCCCCCATATCATTTCCTGGCAACTTGGGCTTGTTTCAGCATTCAGCAAGTTCTATTACCCTTACATTTTCAAGTTTTGTAGGTCACAATTTATTGAATATTGGGCAATTTTGCATAATTCCAGCACCTTGCAGCCATGTTTTTTTGGCCGAATGGCCCCAAAATGACCCGTTCCTATTTACATGCCAATGTTAACATCCATGACAAATAGTATGCACAGAAATTCATATTCAGCTGTTTACAGTGAATTCCCCCCGCAAATCTGCTTTAGTGTTAAAAGGGGGTGGGTGTCCAAAAATGGTCGGAAAAATTTGGACGCATGGTGGGTGGGGGTCCCAACAAGGGTCGAAAGTAAAAAATCAGCATACGTGCTGAAAATGTTTTCTGACCCCCCCCCCCCCCCGGAGGGCATTTACCAGTACAGGTAGTCAAGCGCTCTGTCTGTCCGAGCATATCACCTTGTAACTCGGGTGTTGATTATCAGAGTTTGTTATCTTTTGTCGTGGTGAAAGCACAGGTTGGTACCTACATTAGTTAGGCTAATTATTCAAGGTACCGGTATGTAACTTTGTTCCAAAATTTTGTTGGACGAGAAATGTCGATTTCATGACAATTAGGTGTTGGACATTGATTTTTATCTATAATTGTAGATGTATAGTGCAGACATTTAGCACCTGTGGACCTGGTTGAATTTTTCTGTGGTTCGATGGATCACATCCATCCTCAAGCTACTTATGTCATTTACTGGCATTTGTTTATAATGTGTAGGGGTAGATCGCTTGAGACCCCACCACAGTTCAATTCACACCAGGTTCTCAGCTTCAGATTACGTTAAACCGTAAATTCACATTACGATGATGTTGTAATTTTACGATAGTTTTTCTGTCATAATATTACGATCATTTTGTAAATATACGATCAAATTTGTAAATGTCAGATTACGCTAATCTCGTAATTTTACGAGTTACTGATGGTCCAATTCCTGCCAACAGTTTCTGTCGTAATATTACAATGAAATTTTTTTGAATGTATGATCATTTACATATACCGGTATGATTTTTGTAATTATGGTTAAATAATCATCAAATCCTACGAAAGATTAACAAGCGGGCGCAAATTACGTTTACGTATCATCATATTATTTATAAGTCAGTTGTGACCATCCACATCTCCAAAGATAATTTTAGAGTAGTTTGGAATGGCTGGTCCATTTACCTGGATAAATCCCTTTGTTATCACGGTGCTGTAAATAGTTATAATTATTGGAAGTCTCCATGTTGGAGCTTAATGGTATTTCTACTCTTTTATATATTCATACCCTAGTTCTATATTATATAGTATATACACATTCTAGATTAGGTATCATCTATCTTTCTAGGGTCTAGTTTCCAGACTTCACATGTAGGTTATTCAACATGATATTCTTCGGATCCATAGACGTTATCCTATATTACATGTCGCATGTGATTCATCATCATCGATGTATTGTATCGTGCTATATGTTATTTTGAGAGAGAAGAGAACATTGTAATGTATACAACTTTTCTTATTCTGCACCCCAACCAGCCCACCTGCAACTTTCAAGAGTAAAGTGAAATATATGGCCTTAAGTCTTATAGTCTATATGAAGACTGCTAGTTGGGAGTATAATAGACATAGGGCTATACTAAAAAGAAATGAATTATTGATAAAAAAAATACAACGTATAAAAGGGAAATTAGATAGCTAAACCCCAAAACATGTATGAAACAACTATATTTGTTGTCAATCGTGAGCGATTAACTCTATTGGTATTTAATATAGCGGTATGTAAATAGAAGAAATGGTCGAGACAAGATATAGTATTCGGGCTAAATCGTGTATAACAATGTTTATTTGTTTTGATTTATGTAAACTAGTTAGGTAGGCTACCGGTACACGGGTTATTGCCACATGACAATTAACGTCATTTGTTCTGCATTCATTTGTAAATCAGTGTCTTCAGAAGTCATGAACCATGTTAATTGTTTTTTAACATCTAACTGAAATAGATTAAAACATCTTGAGTACAAACTGATCAGTATGGGTCTTTTTGTGTTTTCTAGAAATGGACAGGACATTGGAATGTGTGTCTCATCTCCTACATTAAAGATGGATTATCTCTTTAAATGACAAATTTTAAATAGTTGCGTGGGTATAAAATAATAGATATGAACTGAAGACCTATGTCCGGAAAAGCTTCTATCAATTAATATTGATTTTATTTCGAATATTAAATCGGGCCCGTTTATGTTACTATTTTTAGAACCGACCATTCGGATTATACCATGTTGCGATATAGAGCACTGGGCAGTTCCTATGGCTACGCACCGAAAGTTAAATGTCCAAGATTGATTGTTTGTATTGTTTTGTTCCACATATAAGCGATAATGAGTCTAATTAATGTTTATTTGTTACAAAATTATGCAATCAAATTTCTGGTCTCTGTTAACAGTAACCACTATTGTTCGTTAGCTGAACAAACACACCTTTTTAGATCAGAAAATATTGGAAATAAAATTAATATTAATCGATAGAGGTATTTCCGGACAGGAGTCTTTGATTCAAATCTAATATTTTATACCCCGGTAATTATATAATACATGTCCACAAAGAGATAATCCACCTTTAATAGGTATCCAGAATGTGGGTGATTTACAGAACGAAATGGCTGCTTCTGCCAATGGTCCAATGACTAGCAGTTGAAGTTCAATTTGCAATAAAAATCCACTTAATTCACTTTGAACACAAATCCATCTACATATCTTAAAAAGTGCATATGAAAAGGATTTCGGAGTCAATATAGATGATAATCTAAATTCGACACACACACACACACACACTAGCTCGGTTTGTGAAAAACATATCGGGTTGTAGGCATAATACGCAGACCATTTACCTCATTGGACCCGAAGCACTGCGATAGCTATACATACATGCATGAATACTGTAATACTGCTTGGTATTCTCACCTAAATATCATTGCACTGTATTCGAAATCGTTCAGTGCCTGGCAACAAAAACAATTCCTCATCGCAGACATCTGAGTTACATGGACAGAATGATCAAACTTAATCTAATGTTAGTAAAGTACAGATGATTGCGCAGAGTTATGCTGGAGATGCACAACTACGTGCACAATCATTACAACGTCAATTCTGAAGATCTTTTCCAGAAAGCAACATAAACCAGAATGATGGTGCATGATATGTAATTACCAATGGAATGCGCAAACAAGAATGTTGGTAAATATTTCTTTTCGCAACGCATCGTCCCGTACTGAAAAAAATTGCCTTAAAGGTGGATTATCTCTTTGTAAACATGTATTATATAGTTACCGGTGTATAAAATATTAGATTTGAATCGAAGACTCCTGTCCGGAAATACTTCTATCGATTAATATTAATTTTATTTCGAATATTTTCTGGTCTAAAAAGGTGTGTTTGTTCAGCTAACGAATAATAATGGTTACCGTTAACAGAGACCAGTAATTTTATTGTACAATTTTGTCACAAATAAACATTAATTAGACTCATTATCTCTTGTGTATGTGGAACAAAACAATACAAACAATCAATCTGGGACATTTGACTTTCGGTGCGTAGCCATAGGAATTGCCCAGTGGTCTATATCGCAATATGATATCATCCGAATGGTCTGTTCTAATAATAGTAACATAAACGGTCCCGATTTAATATTCGAAATAAAATCAATATTAATTGATAGAAGCTTTTCAGTACAGGGGTCTTCAGTTCATATCTATTATTTTATACACACGCAACTATTTACAATTTGTTATTTAAAGAGATAATCCATCTTTAACAATAGTGATTGTATTGAGCTATATACATTCATCGAATTGAACATTCTATTTTGTGTCTGTATAAAACGGTTACCGTTCAATATTTTACTAGCACCATGCTTACTGCCAAGTCATGTAATAACCATCAATATCCTCAATCACCATACCGTGATATTTGTAAATTATTTTGGTTAACAAATCCCGCTGGCCTATATTCGCTGCAAAGCTTTGACCTGCACGAGTATTTGAAATTAAAGAACGTCCTTTTAGACACACAGAAATGTGCAAAAAAGTACTTGTTAACATGGTAGATCACACTGGAGCTTGACAAACGTCACACTACCCTTAAAATTGTGAAAAAAATGACATCGAAAAAAACACAAACACCTCCCATAAATTATTCGCCACTTGCACAGCCATAACCATTTACCATGTGGTTATATTTGATGTTTCTCGACGGGAAACACATCTGTGCATTTTTTTCGTGCACTTTTCATCCATGTATCATTGACCATTCAGCTGCCAGAATTTTTTTTATGCTGATCCTAGCTTGGGGGTCCCAGGGGAAATCACTCTACTAATTTGTATTTGGTGTATTGTAACCAAATGAAGGACCTCAGAACAGAACTGTGTAGTTTACTGTGTCACGTTGCATTAATAAAATATTACATATGTACTTGTTCGGGTATGTGAAACTGAACAGATAGTATTCAGGAGCTATACCAACTGTAGGAATTTAGCATTCTACGAAGATCACCAGTAATCTGAAGCAAATGGACTGTACCACTCCATAGACAACGCGGCGATAAACTGACGAAAGTGATTTCGCCATCGAGAGTCACTGCATTCAATTAATATATAAGAATGATGGTGTTTATTGTCAATTTGGATATAATATTTGTAAAAAATACCTACTTTGAACAAGATTAATCTACATTTTTAATAGATCACCCTACTGGAGTGATCACATCACTTTAAAAACATGGAGCAGAGCCTGGCAGAGGCGACTAAAACGACATGCAGTTACATTCATGGTGCTGCACTCTGGTGTGATACCAGCAGGCAATAACTTATATGACCGAATACCGTATATTAGTCTCCAATATTGTCATTGATGATGTCGCTTACTGATTTAGACTGAAGTTTCGATTGTTTATCTTTCTCCACATTGGGACTTTCATGCATTAATTCTGCGAGTTTTAATAATATTTGGTGAACCAAATTGACGTAGAAGTGTAATAAATAGAGTAATCAATTAGTTCCGAGAATTACGTTAAATAATTCGCTCGAGGCATGAGACGTTTGGGTAAGAAACGCGCACTCGTTTCTTGCCGACGTCTCTCGCCTCTCGTGAATTATTTAACGTAATTCTCGGAACCAATTGATTACTCTCTATATATTTGATGCAACTCAAGCATTTATACTAACTAGCAATCGATTTCGTTGTTTGCCAATTGTATTTCTGATTCATAATAAGTACCTGCTTGAATTTGATAATCTTCAGAGACACAAATCGAAAATGATATACATGTAGCTAACAATGTGGTAACAATTTCAGTAACTTTTTTTGCACAAAAAGCCATACAAAGTTATTGTCATTGTGATAAATCCACTCTACACAAAGTTCTAATTTTTCATATATAACACCATATCATGCATAAGATAATTGATCATTGCAAATATATGTGCTAATTGTTTTTTCTCTCTTCTACCCAACTGTAATCCATCAGTTCATTAATCTTCTCATCATGCTCTTTATCCCTTTAGCTTAATCTACTCTTCCACTTCTCACTGACCACTATATGTAATCTGTTCTTTTCTGAGGAGATGGCTCTATATACGCATCTGATGCTTGTTGTCAAATCATCTTCCTCCCTTCTAGTCTCATGTGAGCCTATGCATAGGCCTACATGTGTCATGTTTTATAATTATATGTTTTTGGGAAGAAAATCACAGGTAAGAATATTTTATATATAACAAAACGTTCAAATCAAAATATAATATAAACTAGTATACACTTTAATTACAACTTAAAATGTTGTATTATGATAATAAAATAACATACAACAGAAAAATATATTTTAACATCCAAACGTTACACAGTGATATTCTGTTCTTTTGTGAGGTCCTTCCTTTGTGTGAGGAACACTCCATTCACAATGTGCAATCTACTGAAATATTGGTCTCGTTAAATTATGTAGCATACCTGTAAATGTTAAAATTGTTATGTTGAACATGATATAAGATAGTCTTGATCTGCGAGGTTGAAATGTTACCATTTCTTTTATACACCGCCTTATAGAGGGACCTATTCTGAGAGACCAATTGTGGTATGATAGATAGAGTTATTTCCCCTGCATGTTGATGGTCAAGCAAGGTGATTTTATCCCACCTCAAAGTTGTAAAACACGTTTAAACGGATATTCTGATGATCTAACAAGGTAAGGAGAGCTTCTATCACATTTGCTAGACGAAATATACGCGAAATTGCCGTTTACACGACCAAAATCGGTGTTGCTAGTCGGAATTCAACGCTACTGTGGTTTTTGGGTGCCGACAGGTGTCTCCCCTTGTCGTATTGTTTATGTATATTTTATAAATATATTTTCTACAAAGTCCCTGTGTGTCAGCCTAATGCTCCCATGCATACATGTACATGTATACAGTCGATGAATGGAGTGTGGACAATCCGCTGTTTGGATTCCCTTTAGTATGTCCACGACAAAAATAGATATTCTTTGTTTCTTAGCATTACCATTTAAAATTTTGGTTTCTTAGAACGGATATATATATTGCCAATACAGTATTGGGCGATATGAGGGGAACACACTATACAGTAGAATAGAATAGTTTTATTTGCCAATCACGGCGCCTACGACGGCAGCATAATAGTTATAACGATCAGAATAATAATAAAACAGAACCAAAAACAAGTGAATTATTGATAAGACAATGCATAACAAGTGAAATTTGATAACTACACACATTCATATGTACATGTATACACGTACTTCTATGAAACAACTCTATACATACATGTATTTGTAAATCGTGGGCGATTAAACCTATTAGTATTTAATACACCTGTATGTTAATATAGAACGAATGGTCAAGAACAGATGTAGTATTTGGGCTAAATCGTGTATAACAATATTATTTAATTGTTTGTTTTTATTTATTTAAACTAGTTAGGTATCGGTACAAGGTTTATTGTCAGATGACAATTAACGTCGTAAATTGTCAAATGTTCACACGTACATGTATGTTAATCCATTTACATTCCTGATCAGTAAAAGTATATTATAAATCTGATAGTACAGATTATCTCGCAGAAAATATGTTCTGCATTAATTTGTAAAGCGTGTCTCCAGAACTCATGATCCATGTTAATTGTTCATTAACAGAGTAGAGACTGTTTACTATGTGTTGTTATGCTTTCTAGAGATGGACAGTACATTAGAATGTATGTCTCGTCTCCTACATTAAGTTTGCACAAGTTGCATATTCGCTAATCTGCATCTACTCCTATCCAGCGGTCCATTTCTATTTCCAAATCACCAGAGATAGATCGCTTCTCCCTGCAATTTGTTCAGGTTATGTACTTCTTCAGTCTTAAAATAAACTTATACGATCTATATGTTCTGAGTTTATGCATCCACATCATCTCTTATTTTTTTTTCTGACGTTGAATATAAGTACCTTACATAAACATAGCACACATATTAACATTATTGTGCCACAATAACTTAGTCATCGTAAATGTATTTCAGTCCATAAAGCTGAGAATCTATCCCACCTTTGAACTCCTCCAATGACATGGCATCATTGATAATGTGTTCAGGCAAATTAGTCCAGTACGCGACGGTGCGTTGCGAAAAAAATATTTACCAACATTCTTGTTTGCGAGTCACCGTAAATGTATTTCATTCCATATAAACAGCTGAGTATCTATACAACTTCCATATCATGCCCCATCGATCTGGTTTATATTGCTTTCTGGAAAAGATCTTCAGAATTGACGTTGTAATGATTGTGCACGTATTTGGGTATCTCTATCATAACTCCGCGTAATCATCTGTACTTTACTGACATTAGATTAAAGGTGGATTATCTCTTTGTAAACATGTATTATATAGTTACCGGGATATAAAATATTAGATTTGAATCGAAGACTCCTGTCCGGAAATGCTTCTATCGATTAATATTAATTTTATTTCGAATATTTTCTGGTCTAAAAAGGTGTGTTTATTCAGCTAACGAACAATAGTGGATACTGTTAACAGAGACCAGAAATTATATTGTGCAATTTTGTCACAAATAAACGTTAATTATACTCATTATCGCTTATATATGTGGAACAAAACAATACAAACAACCAATCTGTGACATTTGACATTGTTTTCGTAGCCGAAGGAACAGCCCAGTGCTCTATATCGCTATACGGTCTCATCCGAAAGGTCGGTTCTAAAAATAGTAACATAAATGGGCCCGATTTAATATTTGAAATAAAATCAATATTAATTGATAGAAGCTTTTCCGGACATAGGTCTTCAGTTCATATCTATTATTTTATACCCACGCAACTATTTAAAATTTGTTATTTAAAGAGATAATCCATCTTTAAAGAGATAATCCATCTTTAAAGAGATAATCCATCTTTAAGTTTGATCATTCTGTCCTTGTAACTCAGATGTCTGAGATGAGGAATTGTTTTTGTTGCCAGGCGCTGAATGTTTTCGAATGTGGTGCAATGATAGTCCAGGTGTGAATTCCAAGCAGTACTACAATACTCTAGAAAGATCATACCATACGTACATCTATCGCAATGTTTCGGGATCCAACGTGGCAAATGATATGCGTATTATGCCAACAACCCGAAATATTTTGTTTTGTTTACTGACCCAGCTAATGTATGTGTATGTCGAATTTTAATTTATCATCTACTGGTAGGGTACCCGGTGTAGTCCAGGTTAAAGTGATGTGAAACCCTCTTCATACCGTGGCTATTTGGTGGGAATAGAGGATACTCTTGCTCAGTGTTATGAATATTCTCATAAATTATGTATCCAGATAGCATCACAAAACATGATTCTTACACACAGAATATAAGTGGTGGCTCACCTTGTCGGATCAGAGCGATTGTCATTTTATTTATCGTGATTAATTCGCCCCACTAATAGCGAAGTGTTCGTCACTTCAGATGTAACAACATGAAACATAAACAGCATAAAAATATTAGTTCGCATAAACAAAAGACGACAATTGGGTTTTACATAGGGATATATCAATCAATCTAGTGGGTTAGACTAAAATTTCGAAGACACCTGGTTAGCATATCTCCATGAAGATACAAATGTGTTAATGAAATGTCCAGGTGCGCCTCTGTTCGTGGTGCTATGTACTTGCCAATTGTTCTCATTTAAAAAAAAAAGTTTGCCATCATGTACATGTATATCAGCTACATGCGCCCGACACAAAGCGAAATTGTGAGCTCTTGATGTTGGGAAATGAGTCTAAATGTTCTAAACAAAATGTAAGATATCCTCTGTATCGGGCTGATATAACCTTGTCAGTATTGGAGGATCCTGAACGGTTATGTGCCACTGACTGCGTTTTCTTTTATCTCTTAAGAAACTATATTTGACTGCACACTGTGACCACTATTGTTGAAAAGTCCATGTCTCTTGACAAATTGTAACTGTAATTGGAAACTATAGTTAATGAGGCAGTCTCAATTGTGCTATAATACAAACATGTGCCATTCTAATATTCAATCATCTGACGGTTCAATGTCACTTAGTTTGCAAGAATATATGTATCGCTTAAACAGAATGATAAATATAATACTTACCTCTATGTATCTATTTGCTAGCTCATTATTTGAATACCCTGATACACACCTCCATGAATGTTCTGATGTAATCTGACAGTTGAGAAGATATAATTGTTCAAGAGACTTAATTCGGTCACCATTTGTCGCGATTGAGAATTTGAACGCTAAAAACTCCTTATAACTATATTGAGAGATGGCCTGGGTGACTATATATAAGTTTGGTGGATACCGGCGAATAAAACAATATTATCAATGCTTGTGTATCTCCTCTCGCCATCCATGCCATTCCATGGCCCAAACGACATCAAATGTGATTTAATTCATGGTATCATTAGAGAAGAACTTGCGTGAATTGAGAGGAAATTAGTGCTAAATATCTTTATATCAGCTTTGGTCCAACTGCCCTCAGTGCGGGACTTGAACGGCGCCACATTTGACATATTTAAATCACGTCCATTATACTCATGCATGCATGATTATATATAGGTTTGGTGGGTTGGTAATCGTCAACTAAACCAATTCTTATCATAGTTATTACCCCCCCCCCCCCCCATCTCTCACCCAAAACGGCAGCAACTTGACGGCTTTAAATCAAACAGTTATATTCTTCATATCGTTGGAGAAGAATAATATCTTAATTTAGTGGAAATCTGCCCCAAAAATAGTTTTTTAAATCAATTGTGCCCCCAACTGTTTGATTGCTCTTGCGAGTACAGGCCGAACAGTTTGTGTTCATATGCTTAATATGGCACAGGTTAGCGACTTGCAACTGAGGAAGATCCTATTGGTTGTATCTTTCTTTTGACTTTTCAAATCTTTACCTCTTTGGTCTTCTAAAATTTAAAGTTTTACCTTTTTCCTAAAATTACAAATTCTTAGGTATCTTTGATTTTAATTACCCTCTTTCGATCTGTACGTTCTTAATTACTTTTCAAAATATTTCCAGCCGCTCCGTGACTTTGCTCTCCGACTAAAAATTTTATGCCAAGAACACGAGGAACACAGCATCTGCATGTGATTGGGAACCTGACCCTAATATATCCCCTTTCTTTCAAATACTTTGCAGACACTCTCCTCTTGTTCTTGACATCCATTACATTTTTGCTCCGCCAATATTATGTGGGTAAAATGACGAATATGTTTGAGGCGTTTTTCTTTCTTACTAAAACCTATGTTGACTAACAAATAGGCCATTTATGGTCTACCTGCCAGTGCTTCACTTTGACTTGTTTTCTGTCATTCTGGTGTGCTAGGTTTGGTGTTGCTTACCCTGGAACTCGTGTTACCTGGTCTGACACCCACTTACCTGATTGGTTACACATAAAAACATCTATTTAATTTGTTTAAATGAGATAAGACATAACGGGGAATTTCTTTAGCAAACATTTAAATCGATTATAAGATTCACATGCGCATACGGGTAGTTCCAGGATGCTGTTTGGTTGCTCTTGCATTACAACGAGCTTCTGCTCGAGTTTTAAGAGATTCCATCATTTACTGTTGCATTAGATTCCATCATTTACTGTTGCATTAGATTCCATCATTTACTGTTGCATTAGATTCCATCATTTACTGTTGCATTAGATTCCATCATTTACTGTTGCATTAGATTCCATCATTTACTGATGCATTAGATTCCATCATTTACTGTTTCATTAGATTCCATCATTTACTGTTGCATTAGATTCCATCATTTACTGTTGCATTAGATTCCATCATTTACTGTTGCATTAGATTCCATCATTTACTGTTGCATTAGATGCCATCATTTACTGTTGCATTAGATTCCATCATTTACTGTTGCATTAGATTCCATCATTTACTGTTGCATTAGGTTCCATCATTTACTGTCGCATTAGATTCCATCATTTACTGTCGTATTAGATTCCATCATTTACTGTCGCATTAGATTCCATCATTTACTGTCGCATTAGATTCCATCATTTACTGTCGCATTAGATTCCATCATTTACTGTCGCATTAGATTCCATCATTTACTGTTGCATTAGATTCCATCATTTACTGTTGCATTAGATTCCATCATTTACTGTTGCATTAGATTCCATCATTTACTGCTGCATTAGCCGTTTGTCTGAAACTTTTATAACGGTGATAATCTTTTGAAGAAAAATTACCGTCTCTGAAGCACCTCACCATTTGTTGTAATAAAATAACCAGCTTTTCTAGAAAAGTGCATTCTCCGTTTTTGTAGTAAAAAATACAGCTTTTGTAGTAAACCGATTCAATCAATTGTTACGGGCGCTGGACGACCACCATTAGGCGTATTATATGATAGGACTACTAGCCGCAATATGTTCCCTCTACCTATACAGGTATGCCCCCTATTTATACATAAATGTTTCCCTACCAATACCTATATATTCCCCCTTTGTCAGGGATTCTAACAAATTACGACATGAAACTATTTTTGTAATACCGAAGCATATAAAAATCCCAATTACCTACAGATGTGAGTCTATGGAATGATCTACCATCGGATGCCACAAAATGTGAAACCATATCGGACTTTCTTAATATCTTTTCTTAATACTAACCTCATCTTGAGGTCACACTACATGGAATTTCCTTACACACGGCGAAGTCAAATTTCCCATCGTCGACTAGGACTAGGGTGTAGCGACCTGAATTGCGACATATATCGCAATCATTAACAATACAATCAAAATGAAACAGTATCAATATTGTGTTGTCATTGAAGGCGAAAGAGACATATGTCTCAGCAACGTTAATAATTTGGAAACAAAAACACTCTTATAAGGTTCAAAATCAATTCCCTTATTTTTTTAAAAACATTGAGATATTCGCATGCATTAAAGACATATTAAGGACTTGTTCGAGTGCGTGAAACTAAATTAGTATGCAGGCGCTATGCCAACCTGGTGAATGTAGCATACTACTAACAATGCCGAAAATTTCTAAGAAATCGACCAGACCACTCCATAGAAAACATCGTTTGAACTCCGCTTCTATAATTGTAAATATTTACATCTTGATTCGGGACGAAACTATCGGCGATAAACTAACATAAATGATTTCGCCACCGAGAGTCATTGCATTTAATTAATATATAAGAATGGTGGTGTGTGTTGTCAATTTGGATAAATATTCGTAAAGATAACTACTGTGAGTAAGAGTATTCTCCATTTCTATTTGATCACCGTACCGGAGTGTTTCATATCACTTTAAACAATTTTATCACATAATTTGGCCATAAAAGCAGTTTCATAATTATCGGTAATAGACACGTTTAATATCAGCGCGTGCGATGACGTCACTGCGTTCTTCAAATAACTTGCGATCGCTGTAGTTTATTATTGTTGTTTTCGATGAATATTTCGCGTTGCTTCGGGTTTATTTGATCATGTGATAAAAGGTATCTCACACTCGTCCTATTTTATACGTAATTTATCAACCTCGTCCTCTAAATTCTATTTGAGCCTCGGTAAACCTCGGCTCAAATCGAATTTAGTAAACTCGGTTGATAAATTCCGTATAAAATAGAAACTCCTGTGAGATCCTCTATATATAGAACTAACTGACACATTCAAGCAATATTATGCACAAACCTGATGTACACAATCTAGGCTATGCATGGAAAATTAAATTGTGTGTAATATCATCCCAAAATTTACAATGGTTGGATATAGGCTGTCAGGTACATTATAATTAACACTAACAATAGTAATTGTATTGAGCTATATACATTCATATACATCGAATCTTAGATTTTATTTTTTCTGTATGAAACGGATACGATTCAATATTTTGTAGGAGATGGCTTAAGATGAGCACTATCCTTACTGCCAAATCCTGTTATAACCATCGATATCTTCCATCAGCATACCGTGAAATTTGTACATTATTTTGGTTAAAAATAAAATATGGTTATGGACTTCAGTGGGTCGTGATCTGAAAGAACACCATGATATGTCGTGGTACAGGTCAACTTCGATATACATGGGTGAACTACTTCATACGAAATACGCACTATACATTCAATACATTTAACATAGTACCACCGACATGTGTATGCATCTCGGAGATGGCCACTATATAAAGTATCCACTTACTGTAACATCAGTGTTCTCGTTTATATTTATATGTGAAAAATAAAATATGTTCATACAAATATATCATAGAGATACTAACATATGTGCAGTCACATGATCACAAAGATACTAACATATGTACAGTCACGTGACGGTTCTGTACAAAGATACTAACATATGTAGTCACGTGACGGTCCATAAATGTACTAACATATGTAGTCACGTGACGGTTCTGTACACAGATGCTAACATATGTAGTCACGTGACGGTCCATAAAGATACTAACATATGTACAGTCACGTGGCGGTCCATAAAGATACTAACATTTTTACAGTCACGTGACGGTTCTGTACACAGATACTAACATATTTACAGTCATGTGGCGGTCCATAAAGATACTGACATATGTACAGTCACGTGACGGTCCATAAAGATACTAACATATGTAGTCACGTGACGGTTCTGTACACAGATGCTAACATATGTAGTCACGTGACGGTCCATAAAGATACTAACATATGTACAGTCACGTGGCGGTCCATAAAGATACTAACATATTTACAGTCACGTGACGGTTCTTTACACAGATACTAACATATTTACAGTCATGTGGCGGTCCATAAAGATACTGACATATGTACAGTCACGTGACGGTCCATAAAGATACTAACATATGTACAGCCATGTGGCGGTCCATAAAGATACTAACATATTTACAGTCGTGTGGCGGTTCTGTACAAATATTTGATATGCATATGATCGAATCCATGTATGGTCAGAAATCGTGTATTGCTAACTATGGATTCTCTTGTCCGTATTCAGGTTAGACGACTGTGTGAAAGATTCCCAGCAGATATATCACGGTTACGGACCATCCCATTGTCGGCACATGTATAGGTTCATGTGCCTGTTCGTATGTCCAAGTCGTCTAGGTTCACAGATATCGGTCACATATCACAATGATACGGACGATCCCTAGCGCTACTTATCTTGTGTTTCGTCCGATGCATGTAAGAGGAGTCGGCGAATAATTTCATTCAGACACACATCGTACTAATACGGACGCCCGCCGGCGTGGACTTTCATATGTTTTATCATACTAACTTTCTGGGTGAACGATTTCTCACACACTTCGCACTGATATGGTCTCTCTCCTGTGTGGATTCTCTTATGGACGGTAATTTGAGATAAAGAACTAAATGATTTCTCACACACATCGCACTGGTATGGTCGCTCTCCCGTGTGGATTCTCTTATGAACGGTGAGGTCGGGTGAAGATTTAAATGACTTCTCACACAAATCACACTGATACGGACGCGCTCCGGTGTGGATTCTCATGTGTGCTTTCAGACCATTTGTCTGTCTGAATGACTTCTCACACACATCGCACTGATACGGACGCTCACCAGTATGTATTCTCGTATGTTTTGTCAGATGACATTTCGTGTTGAATGACTTCCCACATTGTTCGCACTGATATCGACGCTCCCCTGTGTGTATTCTCTTATGAACGGTACATTGGGATACAGTACTAAATGTTTTATCACACACATCACACTGATATGGACGCTCCCCATTGCGGATTCTCTTGTGCGTTATTAGTTCACTTTTCCGTTTGAATGATTTTCCACAGAGTTCGCACTGAAATGGACACTCTCCCGTGTGAACTCTCTGATGAACGGTGCATTGAGATGAAGTAGTAAATGATTTATCACACAGATCGCACTTATACGGACGCGCTCCGGTGTGGATTATCATGTGTGTTATCAGTTCATATATCCGACTGAATGACTTCTCACACACATCGCACTGATGCGGACGCTCTCCCGTGTGGATTCTCTTATGAGCGGTTAAATGAGATGAAGTAATAAACGATTTATCACACACATCACACTGATACGGACGAGCTCCTGTGTGTATTCTCTTATGAGCGGTTAAATGAGATGAAGAACTAAATAATTTCTCACACAGATCGCACTGATACCTGCGTTCTTCCATGTGGATTCTCTTGTGAACTGTTAATTGTGATGAATTAATAAATGTTTTCTCACATACATCACATGGATACGGGCGTTCTCCAGTGTGGATTGCATTGTGTGTTATGAGTCCACTTCTCTGGGTGAATGACTTCTCACACACATCACAAGTATATGGACGCTCTCCCGTATGAATTTTCTTATGCACGGTGCACTGAGTTGAAGTTGTAAATGATTTGCCACACACATCACACTGATACGGACGCTCTCCCGTGTGCATTCTCTTGTGTGATTCCAAATGAGACGAGACAGCAAACGACTTCTGACATATATCGCACTGATATAAACGCCCTCCTGTGTGGATTCTCTTATGAACGGCGGCTTGATATGAATTTGGAAATGATTTGTCACAGATATCACACGGGTACCGATGATCTTCTGTATGGATTCTCTTATGTGATTTCATATTAGATGAGTCAGTGAACGATTTCTGACATATATCACAGTGATATGGGCGCTCACCAGTGTGGATTCTCCTGTGTGTAGTCAGACTTCCAGAGCGGGTGAATGCTTTTCCACATATATCACATCCATGTGAACCAGCCCCTTTGTGTGCCATCCTGTGTGTCGTTAATGATATATATCGCAATTAAAAAGCCGATCACTAGTGTGCATTCTCTCAAGTTAACCCTTTACCCAACAGAAGGGCCCTGTGCCAATGCATTCTCTTATATATGCGAGTCGGCCATAGGTCGACTCGCATATATAAGAGAATGCATTGGCACAGGGCATAACTGTAACTATCACAATGCGGTCAAGGAGCCGGTTCCAATGATATCCATATTTGTATGGTTCTATTGAGACAGACCGAAGATATTTTAGGCTGTTGAAGCTTTATTTGGCCGGTTTTGTTGGGTAAAGGGTTAAGCCATATGTTCAGAACGTACTGGTATGTCCGCTATTCTTTCCCACACATATCACGATCGTGTGAGGTGTATGCTCGTATGTGCAGTCAGACAGGAGAACAGACCAAATAGTGCAACTGTTTGGCAAGACAGTGGGTGGGCTCGTCCCAGCTATCGATCACTAAACATCAGAGTGGTAGGAAAATTAAGGCCCAAAAAATTTACGGCTGCAGGAGGGTATCACCCCCCCCCCCCCTCCCCCCTGAATCCTGAATACGAGTTAATTTTGGGGGGTGAATCCTGAATACATGTTAAGAAATAATACATAGAAGTTACATAGACACATTATGATGCCGGTCGCGTTATGAGGCCGTTATGATACCATTAATGATACTTTATGACCAGGGACGTGGCTAGAGGGTTTCCGTTGGGGGGTGTCCACCTTGGGAAATTCCAACTGCACCCCCCTCCTTGAGTCAGAATCAGACCGAACACAAGTTTTGCATAGCTCCATTTGCACCCCCCCCCCCCTCCTTGCACCTCAGTGTTTAGGCCTAATATCCTATATCTTCATAAACCACGATTCTATATTCCCGGTATGAGAAAATTCAGATATTTTAACCTGAAACATTGCATAAATCCTAACATCTAGCGGTCTAACTCCACACACATGCACACGGCTACGGGCAAGAGACCACGACACACCGAGCTGACCATCGTTGTTCGGCTGGTGTGAGAAAATTTTGAAATTTGAACAAGAAAATCGCAAATCCTGGCATCCAGACTGGCCTCAACTAAAGCTTTCCTATAGTGTTGGAAATTTCAAACCTCATACTCCCCTTCAGGTTGGAAAATTCTCCAACTGATGACCACAAGTTTGACCAAATGTAGTAAAATATTGTTAAACTTATTAGCATTTTTGTATTGGCCACAGGGGAGAGACAATGCCACACCGGGCCGACCATGGTTCGGCCCGGTGTGCGAAAATTTTGTAATCTGAACAATAAAATCGCAAAATCCTAGCATCTAGACTGGCGTCAAGCATTTTTAGCATGTTTATGATGGCACTGTGGTCGAATATGCCCAAGAAGCTACTATACCCACCCATTCACACAGATAACTAGCACAAAATATTACTTTGCGCCATCAAAACCTGCGTCCAAGATGTTTTGCTTGAACCCGAATACCAGTTAATTCGGGGGTATGAATCCCGCGTACGGCTTCAAAACACCCTGAATCCCGCGTACCGAAAGGGGGGGGGGGTGATACCCTCCTGCAGTGCAAATAACTTTGTTCAAAGCCTGGAGTGCATCAACTCTAAACCATTCGAGTTAATCAAGGCCGATCGCACAGAATCTCGAAATTCCTACTGTCCTCCGACAATTCTTGATTGGAACCACATTGAAGAGGATTCTATGCGCTCTCTACTTCTATCAGAGGACGAAACAACAACTAACAACACGTCATAGTCTCATCCCGTGTGCTAATATATCCGACAGGATCCTGCACTGAAACCATATACAGACTTCACCTGTACCAGAGTGGGTTAATTTTCACTTGCATATGCGTGCAACACGATCTCCAGTGTGACCGCTCATATGTAAATGTACAGTTACTGTACCCAACATCAGAATACTTCCCCACATACATGTACCGTATATCTTGACTTTAGTAAAGTTAGTGGATTATCTACTCCGTGATTTTCCTTTTTCTTCCGATGACAGGGCAGATTTACTCACGATGTATGCTTTAGTATTCTCTTCCCCGCAGTGGCACCGAGGGTGAACAGGTGAAGAATTCCAAAACAATTTATAATACCGGTAGGCCTACCGGTACTGATTTCATGTGAATATTAAATAGACACCGCTATATAGATAGTTTGGCTGATAAATACAGGTCTTTTTGTTAAGCTGCTGTACTAATTATGTCAATATATACGCAGTATTTTAAATGTCGACAACAAACAACTGATCTTCTTTGTTCCTAGAATTAACATTTCAAATTTTGGTTTCGTAGAACGGACATATCTATTGGGTGTTATGAGGGGACATAGGTCGTTACCAAGGTTGGTTGAAGGAAATGATGGAATGAAGGAAAGGCAGTTGTAGCTACAATAATGAATTATGAAAGTTGCTATGAGAGAATATGGAGAGGAGGATTGATGAAGAAACTGATAGAGATGAAAATTGATGGCAGAATGCTGTGTTATCTGAACGACTATCTGAATGAAAGACAGTACACAATTACAGTGAATCAACATACGTCGCAGGCTTTTCAGTCAACAATTGGAATACCACAAGGGTCTGTGATTTCACCTTTACTATGCAATGTATACACTGCGGACTCGCTGAAACATTTACAGATAGAGGCACACAATGCATTTGCAGATGACACAGTGATGTGGTGGAGTGGGAAGGATGTAACTGAGCTAAGTGAAAGGGCTCAGAGAGATATGGATAAGGTAACAGACACTTGGTGCAATACATGGAATATGAAGATTTCTGCTGAAAAAACAAAGGTGATGATTTTCAATCCACCCAGGAAAGAAGTTATAAAAGACATTAATTTGAAGATAGGTGGTAACAAGGTTGAAGTCACAGAGTGCCAACGGATACTTGGGATTGTGGTAGACAATAAAATGAATTTTAAAGAGCACATAAGGCATATGAAGAGGAGAGCGTATGCTGCAACAAAGAACACAATGGACTGCACTAATTCAGCTAAGGGACCATGTATGGATGTGAGAGTGAAGCTGTTCAATGCCCTGGTAAAACCATGTTTTGAATATGGAATTGCAACAGTTGTTGCTGCTAATGAGCAGTATGTAAAGACAATGGAAGATGTACAGAGAGCAGCACTACTAAAGATAACAGGATGCATGAGAAGATCTTCATCGGTGGCACTGGAAGTACTGACAAACACACTACCGGCTGATGTACTTTTTGATGCAAGGGTGGCGCAGGAGTATGCAAGACTAATTGCAAAGAATAACAAACACCCATTGGAGACAGATTTTTATAAATGGAGGGTTGAGCATGAAGGTAACGAGAAGATTGCGAGTCCATTCACACTAACGAAAACGTGTTTCAATACAATGCAGACAGGGTTAAAAGAAGAGAGCATTGAAGGTGATTTCACATTTGACAAAGAATTCATCTGTTTTGGACTTTCGAAGAGAGAAGTGGCTAGCTGTGTGGAAGAATGTGAAGACATGAAAGGAAACAAAGAAGAAGTGTCAAAATGTGAAGACTTGGGTGGAAAACATGAAGGAGGGGGCATATAGCTGTGTTCAGTGATGGGGCAACGAAAGCTATACATGGAGAACATGGTAAAGGGGAGTCTGGTGCGGCGGCGGTGATTTTTATGGACGGAGAGCGAAGAAACAAAGCAAGTGTGAAAGTATATGTTGGACCGATGTGTGCAGCTATAGAAGCGGAACTTAAAGAAGTAGAGATTGGGCTGGAGTATCTTATACAAGTCAGTGTAAGGAACAAGGAAATAAGAGTGTTTACGGACTGCAGAGCTGTCATTAAAATGGTGCAGTCACATGAGATTCCGAGAGAGCAGATAGAAGAAGTAGTAAGGATAAGAAGACATATGCAGAATCTGAGCAAAGATGGGAATAGTGTAGACTACACATGGGTGCCTGATCATATGGATATAGAGGGCAATGAAATGGCCGACACACTTGCCAAAGATGCCTGTGTTACAAAACAATTTATAACGGCGGTTACAGAGTCAAATGAATGTAGTGCAGAACCTGTACCGAAGAAGGAGGCAAATAAAATAATAAAAACTAAGGCAATTGAGAGATGGGACTACAGATACGAATTTGGAGAAGAAAGGCATATAAATCAGCATATAAATGAAGTTGGAAAAGTAAAGTTTTTCAAAGGGAAGTCGAGAAGAGTTGGAATGATCATCAACCAGCTGCTAGCAGGACAACATCGATTACTTAGTAGCAGAGTAAAATGGGATAACAACTGCACTACAGATCTGTGTGATGAATGTGAAGAGAGAGAAGATATCAACCATTACATTAACAGGTGCAAGAAGTTTGAGAGTGAGAGAGGAGTATTTGAAGAGAGTTACAGAACGATTTTATATGCGGGTGGCGATGAAGAGGTGAGGATGAGGCTACAAGTGCTTACGGGGAATGACACTGAGATGGTGGCAGTACAGAGAAAATATATGTTAGAGGCTTTCCAATCATACATTATATCTTCCAACTGTTTTGATGGAACTGAAAGTACAGTTGTGGCAAACTAAATAATTAACAATGTTACGCCTAACGCATTCGCACAAGAGTATTTCTAAATGTACAAGTGTATCACAGCACATAGAGTAAAGCACACACGAGAAAGTACACGAGAAGAGAGTACAACGAGACCATTACTGGAATGACTTTACAGTCCAAGCAGTTAGAAGAAGAACAACAACAAAGGTTGGTTCCAAAATAAAAGGTGTGAGCGGGGTGTTATGTGGCGTGTTCTCCGCTGTTCCTCATTGGATATCATTATGAATACATTTGGCAAATATGCCCGGGTTATGACACGGAATACGATTTCTTTTAATTCACGAATGTATTTAACTCGTTCGTTCTTTCCTTCTGAAGCATACGCTTGAGCTTAGCATCACATGTACGTGGATTAACTTTAACTAATTAGCGACTCTATAGTTCGGGAAATTTCACATTTGATATAATTATGTGTCGATATTTCAAAAAGTGACTGAATTTCAAAGGCACGGATTGCCTTCGCGGTATGTATGCTGTTACAGGTGGATTATCTCTTTGTAAACATGTATTATATAGTTATCGGAGTATAAAGGTGGATTATCTCTGTGTAAACATGTATTATATAGTTATAGGGGTATAAAATATTAGATCTGAATCGAAGACTTCTGTCCGGTGTTCTGAAATATAAGTATGGTTGTAAAATAAGTATGGTTTTTGCAACTGCGCATGTTCACTCCTCCCACAAACCGTACAAATCTGAATGTCGTGACTTTGTCGTTTGTTTGTTTTTTAATTTATCGGGGATGATGGGAG
Source organism: Siphonodentalium dalli (assembly GCA_032622095.1). Lineage (NCBI taxonomy): Eukaryota > Metazoa > Mollusca > Scaphopoda > Gadilida > Siphonodentaliidae > Siphonodentalium > Siphonodentalium dalli. The sequence continues at coordinate 27,370,209 of CP136067.1, forward strand.
TCATCTTTTAAGATTATCATACTAAAAGAACATCTGGAAGCAGAAATGCATGCCGATTTTACAATTGTTTTAAGGTTTCTAACATTATAAACATGACATTTTTGATTTTTTTTTTTACAATTAAGTATGGTTGTCAAATAGCTATATAGGTATGGTTGGAAAATTATTTAGAAATAGAAATGCATACGTATTTCACAATTGTTTTAAAGATGGATTATCTCTTTAAATAACAAATTTTAAATAGTTACGTGGGTATAAAATAATAGATATGAACTGAAGACCTATGTCCGGAAAAGCTTCTATCAATTAATATTGATTTTATTTCGAATATTAAATCGGGCCCGTTTATGTTACTATTTTTAGAACCGACCATTTGGATGAGACCGTATTGCGATGTAGAGCACTGGGCTGTTCCTACGGCTATGCAACGAATGTCAAATGTCACAGATTGGTTGTATGTATTGTTTTGTTCCACAGATATAAGCGATAATGAGTATCATTAACGTTTATTTGTGACAAAATTGCACAATATAATTTATGGTCTCTGTTAACTGTAACCACTATTGTTCGTTAGCTGAACAAACACACCTTTTTAGACCAGAAAATATTCGAAATAAAATTAATATTAATCGATAGAAGTATTTCCGGACAGGAGTCCTCGATTCAAATCTAATATTTTATACCCCGGTAACTATATAATACATGTTTACAAAGAGATAATCCACCTTTAAGGCTTCTAACATTGACATAACATTTTTTTCGTTTGCAAAATAAGTATCGATTTTGTAACAAATAAGTATGGTTTTCTAATATGTATGTATATATATGTATAATTGGTTGGGCAAGTGTTACATGAATGAATTGATCGATACGAAAATAACATTTGGAAAGATACCATACACAATAAGTCTTGATGTTTTCTGACAAATAAGTATATATGGCTGTGAAATGGATATGATTGCCATGGAGAGCGGTTTTGGATGATGTTGGTCGAGATTATCACACAAAAATAACATTTATGGTGCGTTCACATGTACCTGCAAGAAAATATCAGATACAATTGTACCCTTATATTTTCTTGCTACAAAGATTAAGCCCGTGAGAACGCGGCGGTTTTGATGGCATTGATTCAGCTCAATCAGAACACTATATTAGTCGTGCTGGTTAAGTAAATTGGGTCTGGTAAACAACATATAGCCCATATTGGCAATTCACAATATGGCATTTCCAACTGTTGACGTGTATTACCGTCGGTGGGATGAGGCACTCACCACATGTAGCCACGTTGCTCTCACGCACAAAGACCTTGTATATAATGAAAATGTGTTCACCACTATTAGACCAACAGTGGGTTGAAATTGATATGGTTGCCTGAATTTCCAACCAGTAATGTATGTCGAATTTGTTGTTTAGACCATCTCGTCCTACTTTTGGTCAAAATATTGGTTTGACATTTCCTCTATGTCCCTCCCTCTCTGGTGTCCAGACAACATTCAAGTTAAAAAAAACTCTCAAGGCATGTGAGGTACCAGGTCGGAAATTCAAAGGCGATGGGGAGGGGTGCAAACGTTGATTGACGGAAACACTCAATAGATATACTATATATTCATACAATACTTCAGCGATTCTGTCAATCCATCTAAAATGGAATTACGAGATCAGTTGTTGAAACAGACGATACTATTGGTGGATCATAACTCGAGTGCGTCAACGGTTACATAATTCGAGTGAATCAACGGTTACAGCGAATGCCTTAGAGATTATATTACGGATGCCGATAACCACCAATCAAGGTGAACACATATCACACACAGGCGACAACATACCCGTCCACTGCCTCCGTCGGATATTTTCGTATATTACTTTTTGTTATTGGTAAAGTAAGTCACATGGGGCATACCTGATATTTTCTTGCCCGTCATGTGTACGCGCCATTGAATAGATATGCATACTTGTTTCACAGTTGTTCAAGGCTTCTAACATAGATATTACATTTTCATTTGCAAAATAAGTATTGATATTTCTGACAAAAATGTATGTTTGGCAATAACATATGGGCAATAACACTGCATAGTAAGCTTAATTTACAATTTGTTACAATTGTTTTAAGGCTATTAATATTGACTCGATATCCTTTTGTTCGCAAAATAAGTCCCAAAGGAACATTTGGAAAAAATGTTGCATCCTTATTCTCGACCTGGTTTATTAGTCCACGTTCACAAGTCGGGCATAACAAAAGATGGACTGTCGTCCGGTATATATGACCCCTTGGGGCATACCACCTAATGTGGGCATACCTATAACATGCCTAAACAGACATCGGATGGACTAAAAAGCCAACATTTTCAGATAAACAAAAATGAATAACTCTAGAATGGAAACTCGAACAAAACGATTGAATCCTCTATTGAATGTCCCCATAATAGTGAACATCCATACATACTTTCATTGAGATCCGAGGACTACCTGTTCAAGTTATGACCTGAACAGACATTTCCAGATAAACAAATATATATGCATAACTCTAGATTGGAAAAGCCGAACAAAACAATGGAACCCTCTATTGAATGTTCTCATAGTGGTGCAAATCCATACCAAATTTCATTGTTGCAGTTATGACACGAACAGACAACGGACAGACCACAAAGGCAACAGTTTTTAATAAAGAAAGATGAATAACTCTAGAATGGAAGTGAACAGCCAGACCAAATTTCATTGAGATCAATCCCCAGCACAACTGTTGAAGTTATGACATGAACAGACACCAGACTGACAAAAAAGCCAACATTTCCAGAGAAATGAAGATGAATAACTCTAGAATGGAAATCCGAACAAAACGATGCAACCCTCTATTTAATGGCATCATACCGAATTTTATAGAGATCAGATCACTACTATTCAAGTTATGACATCAACAGACACGTGACGTACGCACGGACGGACGGACAGGTGGAAAACGGTATACCCCCCTTTTTTCAAAAAGGGGGTATAATCATATCCCCTGCATCATATATCGGTATGATGATATGAATCGTTCTATGTAGTTAATTCCCTGACAGCATTCCGTTTAAAAAATAAGTATTTATTTTTTCTGACAAATAAGTATGGTTGTCCCATAGGTATTTTGACATGGCTGGAGACTGGAGAGGGGTTAGCAGGAATTATTTTTATCTAGATAATCATACAAAAGGTCAGATATTGCAATAAAATTCCCAAATTATTTGACAAATCGTTTTAAGGCTTAACAGCAACCCGACATTTTTTTAATTTGTTAGTAAAATAAGTATTGATTTTTCTGACAAATAAGTATGGTTGTCACATATGTATATAGACATGGTTTGAGACTGGAGAAGGGTTAGAAGGAATTATTTTTATCTAGATAATCACAAAAAAAGTAAAATATATGGGAATGAAATTGCATACTTAGTTTACAGATCGTTTTAAGGCTTAACAGCGACCCGATATTTGTTTTAATGTGTAAGTAAAATAAGTATTGATTTTTCTGACAAATAAGTATGGTTGTCAAATAGCTCGGTATGGCTGGAAAGCAGATTATCGGGGATGATGGGAGTCATCTTTTAAGATTATCATACTAAAAGAACATATGGAAGCAGAAATAAATACCGATTTTACAATTGTTTTGAAGCTTCTGACAGTAACATGACATTTTTTCGATTGCAAAATAAGTATTGATTTTTAGACAAATAAGTATGGTTGTCAAGTAGCTTTATAGGTATGGTTGAACGGCGGATTAGCAGGGATGGTATTGTCGAGATTCTTATACGAAAGGAACATTTATAAATAGAACTGCATACGTATTTTACAATTGTTTTAAGGCTTCTAACGTTGACATGACTTTTTTGTTTCGTTTGCAAAATAAGTATCGATTTTGTAACAAATAAGTATGGTTGTCTAATGGGTATGTACATATATTTAATTGGTTGGACAAGTGTTACATGAATGATTTGATCGATACGAAAGGAACATTTGGCAAGATACCATACACAATATGTATTGATTTTTTCTGACAAACAATTATTGCTGTGAAATGGGTATGACTGAAATGAAAGCGGATTAGCAGGGACGATGTTGGTCGAGATCATCACATAAAAAGAACATTTAAATATAGAAATGCATACTTGTTTTACAACTGTTTAAGATCTTACATTTCATTAGCAAATAAGTATTGATATTTATGACAAACACATATCGGCTATAAAACTGCATACAAAGCTTAAAGATGGATTATCTCTTTAAATAACAAATTTTAAATAGTTGCGTGGGTATAAAATAATAGATATGAACTGAAGACCTATGTCCGGAAAAGCTTCTATCAATTAATATTGATTTTATTTCGAATATTAAATCGGGCCCATTTATGTTACTATTTTTAGAACCGACCATTCGGATGAGACCGTATTGCGATATAGAGCACTGGGCTGTTCCTACGGCTACGCAACGAATGTCAAATGTCACAGATTTGTTGTTTGTACTGTTTTGTTCCACAGATATAAGCGATAATGAGTATAATTAACGTTTATTTGTGACAAAATTGCACAATATAATTTCTGGTCTCTGTTAACAGTAACCACTATTGTTCGTTAGCTGAACAAACACACCTTTTTAGACCAGAAAATATTCGAAATAAAATTAATATTAATCGATAGAAGCATTTCCGGACAGGAGTCTTCGATTCAAATCTAATATTTTATACCCCGGTAACTATATACTACATGTTTACAAAGAGATAATCCACCTTTAATATGCATTTTTTTACAATCGTTTAAGACTATTGACTCGACATCCTTTTGTTCGCAAACGAGTCCGAAAGGAACATTTGGAAAGAATCCTGCATCCTTATTTTCTGCCTGGTTTATTAGGCCACGTTCACAAGTCAGACATAGGCTAATTATATCCCCTACATCATATATCGGTTCTAAGTAGTTAATTACCTGACATCATGTCGCTTACATAATAAGTATTTATTTTTTTCCTGACAAATATTGATGCACGGTTATCATATATATGTATATGGTCGGATATCAGGGATGTTGGTCGAGATTACCACACCAAAACAAGATTTGGGAATATAATTGCAATCGTTTAAAGAGTAAACAGCAACCCCACATTTTTTATTTGTGAAATATGTATTATGGTTGTCATATATATAGTTGTCGTTTGTAGCACACAGTCCGATAAGTCTGATTGTTATTGCTCAGTTCAACTCGATAAAAGAGACGAAATGATTGACAGTCGGTCGGTACAGACCTCACAATGAAGGTCATAGCGCGCGCCTGCGCAATACTCGCGCAACATATATTTTGAGTCCTATGCGCATGTGTAAGCCAAAAACCATACTTATTTTACAACCATACTAATATTTCAGAACACAGGAAATTCTTCTATCGATTAATATTCATTTTTTTTCAAATATTTTCTTGTCCAAAAAGGTGTTATTATTATTATTATATCTTTATTTTCCTCCATTTACTGAAGAGTTCAGTCTCATTTTTATAATTTTATAGTCGATTATCAATAATGATTGATAAGTCCATTTTCTTAACGTGGTTCATTCTGATTGGCCAACTATGAAACAAAGGACGAAAGTCCAGGGGTGGTATTCACCAAGCGGGTTTATTTTATTTTATAAACCAGGTAGTTTATTTGGTAGTGACTGAACGCAAATGTATCTCCGCTTTAGCGCCAACGACACACGCTGTCGATGATGTGATTGGTCCAATCTATCAGATTTGTCACTTGTCAATGGACATGCACCGTCTCACGCCTCCTAATTCGTGAACACTCACCGGCCACAATCAGCATGTATAGCGGTATAAGTTTGGGGTATAATTGTATGGAGACTCATGCTGGCGTTTACACATCTGCACAATGAGTTTCGATGATATTATTGAGGTTTTTGAATTAGCACAGCGTGAAAATCAACGTCTCAGAAGAATTTTGTTTGTCTTTTGGTTATATTTGGAAACTTCCCTGCCAGTGCCAAAGAAATTTCTTTCCAGGCCGGGGGGGGGGGGGGGGGGGTCGGAAAAACATTTCAGGCACGTATGGCATTTTTCCCTTTCGACCATTTTTTGTACCCAACCACCTTCACCGCCAAATTGTTTTCCGTTTTCGGCAGTTTTTTCCGACCATTTTTTGACACCCACCCCCCTTTTAACACTAAAACAGAGATTTGCGGGGGGAAATTCACTGTAAACAGCTGTATATGAATTTCTGTGCATACTATTTATCATGGATGTTAACATGGACATGTAAATAGGAATGAGTCATTTTGAGGTCATTCGGCCAAAAAAACATGGCTGCCAGCGGCCATTTTGGATTTCAAAATTTGCAACAAAATACAACACGATAACTGCCTGCAGTCAATTTACCAGTTAGAATTACATTATTTCTCTCATTCAAAGTGGGTTTGAAGCCCAACTCATTGCGGAAAAAATTGCTTGTTGGTGGCTTTGACCACCCACCCACCCCGGCATACATGCCGGAATTTTTTTCACCCCCACCCCTGTCCAGGCAACATTTTTCCGGCGCCGGTGGATGGTGCCGGTTACTTTATTCTCTAGGATTTTGATGCTTCTCTGCAAATGCCCAAAAAAGTGTTTCGCTCGTCGGCTGTGTATATAGCACCCCTTCCTTTCCCTCGGTTACTCATGATTGAAATGAACCAAACGTGTACTGTTACGCGCAGCATGTTTTATGTTACCGGTGGTCAGTCTATATTTGGTGTGTCTGATTATAGAGTAATCGGCATGTATATATATCAAAAGGGTGCAAATCATATTAATGTAAAATAACTCCGTTATATCGCATTTAGTGGTTAGTACTTTCAGTTTCGGATTCATAATTATTAGTTTTAATGGAAGAGGAAAGGCCGCTTATTAATTAATTCAGAGCGTCATCTACACACTATAGTCATTACCGTCTTTGTAATAGAGTTAACAGTAATCAAGAGATAACTATATTACAATCGATAATGCCATCTGAGTGCTTACTCGTCCGCTTTAAAACTAATGCTGTCCGTATATATACTACCAAACACATGCATTGTTCATAATTTAAAACACTAGATTCGCGATTGTCCATTGTTTCGCGCTTTCATCGGGCAGGTTGCTTTCATGGTAGAGCAGTAAATCCTTGGGGGCGTATATATGGTATATCGTTGTACCTGCTCGTGCATTAGCTTGCTCCTTGATAAACCCGTTTGAATTAGGCATCAAGAAGAGTGCAGTTGAATTTGGGAAATATATTTCACCCGTTAACAATGTTACGCGCGACCAGGATTAAACGGTCCACTCTAAAACTTATACAATCGTTCTAAATTTGTACCTGGATAGTGCTAACCACGTCAACAAGTTTTTGTCTCAAAGTTTGATTCTTGAAGTAATTTTCCACATTTGTTTCCGGTGGAATTTGCCAAGTCTGAACCCACCGACGCAAGCTCTCCGCTGAACAGGTTGCATTTATGTTAGAGCCGTAAGTTTTTGGAGGCGTACCTACAGTATACCGACGTACATGCTCCTGCATTCAACTAGCTTCTTCGTTAGCACGTTTGGATTTGGGGCTAAAATTAGTTTAGTGACTACATGAGTATACATATTTATTTTATACTGGCAGGGTGACCCGACTTCGTCCGGGCTGTTTTCCCTATTGACCATTTTGAAGGTCAAGGTCAGGTCGGGGTCTCGATTTGACCCGTGCAAAACACTCCCACGACAAAATTACCCATAGGTATCAAATTTCATAAAAATCCTGTCGAAGGGCACGATTTGACTTTGAATTGAACATTTTAAAGGTCAAGATCGGGTCGGGGGTCACAATTTTACCCGGACAAACGTACCCATAGGTATCAAATTTCGTGGAAATCTATCCGTTTTACCCAATTTGACCTCGAATTGACCATTTTAAAAGTCATGGTCAGGCTGGGGTCACAATTTGACTCGTCCAAAACACTCCCCGGACAAAAGTATCCCATGATATAAAATTTCTTCGAAATCCGTCCGGCAGTTTTCCCGGCCATACCTAACAGGCAAACAAACAGACAGACAGAAGTCCCAAATATATAGTAGATAGCGTTGTCACGAGTAAACCGATTCATCTGAAAATTCGAAAATGGCACTTTAGATGCGCGTGAACACTACCCATCAGATGTAGTCGTCAAAATGTTTTTATCTCGATGTTTGAATTTTGCACCTTTGCGATTTTCGGTGGAATTGACCAAAAGTCTCATCCTACCACATCTTGCATTCTCCGTTGGGTAGGTTACTTTTAAAGTATAGCGGTCAAGATTTGGGGGGCGTGAATATAATATCCCAATGTACCTTGCTCTTTAATTAGCCCGTTTGGATTTGGTGGGAAGAATAGGTGCATTTTCCCGTTCTCCGTAGAGCGGAAAAGCCTCGGAGAAAAAAAACTTGTAAGATGTATATTCGGGTCCGAATCACTCTTCCCATTCGGAATATGCAATAAAAACAAATAATAAAGCTGGACAAAAACCTCGGGTTTTTCATCCTGGTGTATAGTGTGTCCCTATACACAGAATATGACAGGATTGTGTCAACCCTTGAATTGATTGGTGGCTTGGAGAGCATACATATGCTCACTGTATATCCAATATATATATATATATATATATATATATATACAAAATACTACATGTACTCCTTACATCGCAGCATTGACATCATGACGGTCAGCTTGTTATTGTTATGGCGAACTGGGTCACATATATCGGTGACGGCGGTTTCTATGTGCAGTATGATGATTTGTGGGTAGAATGATTCAACAGCACGATACATATTCGACGCCCGACAAACACTGACATACATCATTACTCCTTGATCAAATAAGAAGGTAATATGTTTGAATAACGTTCTGTATCGAACCCAGTGTTTACACTTTTGGAAACCAATCGGGACGCACGGACGGACATGCTGATTACTATATTCCTCCCAAATCTATCGAGACGATCCCACCCCATAAAGTGAAATATTTACCGTTATGGTCACACTCAAGATTATATCACATATTGTTGTTTGTGAAACGATGTTATACATATGAATTATATATTTGTGTATAATTGTATTTTATGTTCATTTTGTGTAATACAATTATATGGGGAGAGACCCTTTGTAAGTTGCAAAACTTATGTCTCAATCCCGTTGCGTTATTATGCAACGCTAAGAAGGGAATTACCAAAATCGTGTACATCATCTCGTTGTTAACATTGGTAAGCGCCTCAAATATATTGTCATAGATTAGTTACATGGGTGCTATGTACTAGTATTAACGTATTAACTGTTTTGCATTCAATGAAATACTATTAAAATAAGACAATATGATCGAAGTGACTGAGTCACACAGGAGCGTAGCACATTACGTGTTGTTATACATTGAGTTATATGAATTAAATTGTTTTGTGAACAGTGAAATACTGTAACAACGATTACATATTAATCAAGTAATTGCTAATGATTCTGTTGTTGACGTTAATGTGCCAATGCACAAACACAATTACATGAAATACGTATAGAGTATACACACATATTTTCAGATGGCATATGCTTTGAAAAGTGTCAAATGACATAAATTACGTACAGGGTGAATGAGCGCAACTTGTTTAGAGAGCGTCCTGCGTTAATCTTCTGCAAAACAGGACAGTCCATTAATTTTTCACGTCTCTATTAAATCAGAATGAGATAAAGACGACTATATAGACTACTAGCAGGTGGACCCGACTTCGTCCGGGCTGTTTCCCCTCTGCTTTTCGGCGAATTGCGTGATTTTACCTTAAATTGTCCATTTTGAAGGCCAAGGTCAGGTGGGGTAACGATTTGACCCGTCCAAAACACTGCCCGGACAAAAGTACCCGTCGAAATCCATCCGGTTTTACCCGATTTGACCTCGAATTGATCATTTTGAAGGTCAAGGTCAGGTCGGGGTCACGATTTGACCCATCCAAAACACTCAGTGGACAAAAGTAACCCTACGTATCGAATTTCGTCGAAATCCCATCAAAATTCGCGATTTGACCTTGAATTGACCCGATTTCAAGGTCAATGTCACGTCGCACGGGCAAACGAATAGGCTTGCGACACTCCCCATACGAAAGTATCCCTAAACACTAATTTTCATCGAAATCCCGTGATACTCGGACGTTCGACCTTGAAATGACCCGATTTCAATGTCAAGGTCACGTCGCATGGGCAAATTAAAAGGCCCATGCCACTACCGGCCGAAAGTAAACCAACATACCAAGTTTCATCGAAATCGGCTCGGCCGTTTTCGAGTCCATCGCGAACAGACAGACAGACATATTTCCCAAAATATATAATAGACTAGCCGATGAGCCCGACGTTGTCCGGGCTATTCAAAAACCAAATTTCAAGTCGATAGCTCCACCCGTTTCCGAGATCTGGTCTGCGTATGCGCGAAGCTGGTGTCGCACGGGCTCGGCGACCCGATAATATTCGTATCCGGGGCAAGATACATTCACATAGCAAATTTCAAGTCGATAGCTCCACCCGTTTTCGAGATCTAGTCTGCGCATGCGCGAAGCGGGCGCCACACGGGCTTGCCAATACAACAACGACGACCGCCTGGTCAAACTACACACACGTACCAAGTTTCGTCCCGATCGGTCGAGAATCGTAGATTTGTATAAATGACATACATACATACATACATACATACAGACATACAGACAGAGGTCTTCAAAATATATAGGAGACTAGCCGATGAGCCCGACGTTGTCCGGGCTATTCAAAAACCAAATTTCAAGTCGATAGCTCCACCCGTTTCCGAGATATGGTCTGCGCATGCGTGAAGCTGGCGTCGCACGGGCTCGGCGACCAGATAAAATTCGTATCCGGGGCAAGATAAATTCACATACCAAATTTCAAGTCGATGGCTCCACCCGTTTCCGAGATCTCGTCTGCCCATGCGCTGCACGGGCGTCGCACGGGCTCGCCAATACGACAACGACGACCACATGGTCAAACTACACACACGTACCAAGTTTCGTCCCGATCGGTCGAGGTGTTGGTGCAAAAGACGAAATTGTGAGTGTTGGTTTGTAACCGGGATTTCTGAGAAGCATTATGCCTATATCCACACTAACTACCCACCTAAGCCCGGACCTAAGTGTCATACATACTATAACAATGATGTTGTAAGAGTACTATGGCATCCAATAAATCTCCCCGCATAGGAAACCACTCAAAAGTATTGTTCCCGTATATCTCTCTGCAGATGCTAATAACGTTGAATTGTAAACAAACGCTCTTTATAGCGATGCGTCAAAAACAAACGCTCATTAAATTATCACTTGATTAACCACCGCAGTACAGTTTTTTTTGACTGATCGTGGAAAATGGGTGCTCTGGGCTTCTCCAAAATGCGACGTCGACGATTCCCGTGGGATTTTACCTTTGGATAGGAAGTTTGGTCTCGATCGGTCAACCCGTTTTCGATTCTATAAAGGACATACAAACAGACAAACAGAGGTCGTCAAAATATATATGAGATACTCCAACTCCAAATATCACGGACATGTAACATACGAATCAGTTAACTAATACTAGAGTTATCAATCAGCAACCATATCGAACGGACGCACGTTTATATTGATAACCGGACGGACATGCTGATTCCAGTATACCATCCACATCCCACATACAACTGATTGCAGGGGTATAATACAGGCAATAATTCTAAAATAAATGGTACCTGAACACTCCACATCACTCCGAAAATATCCGCCCCATTCTCTTAAAGATGGATTATCTCTTTAAATAACAAATTTAAATAGTTGCGTGGGTATAAAATAATAGACATGAACTGAAGACCCCTGCCCGGAAAAGCTTCTGTCAATCAATATTGATTTTATTTCGAATATTAAATCGGGACCGTTTATGTGTCTATTTTTAGAACAGACCATTCGGATGATACCATATAGCGATATAGAGCACTGGGCTGTTCCTATGGCTACACATGGAAAGTCACATGTCCCAGATTGATTGTTTGTATTGTTTTGTTCCACAGATATAAGCGATAATGAGTTTTGTTAACGTTTATTTGTGACAAAATTGTACAATAAGATTTCTGGTCTCTGTTAACAGTGACCACTATTGTTCGTTAGCTGAACAAACACACCTTTTTAGACCTGAAAATATTTGAAATAAAATTAATATTAATCGATAGAAGCATTTCCGGATAGGAGTCTTCGATTAAAATATAATAATTTATACCCCGGTAACTATATAATACATGTTTACAAAGGGATAATCCACCTTTAAGTCTTGCTCCACATTAGCAGACAAGTGGTTTGAACAAAGCACATAACATGAAGCGCGATTAATGAACGTCCGATCCGAAGAATTAATGAGTGATAAACAACAACACACAAAGGGTTTGAACGTAATCGAACAGAAAAGAGCGCTTCCTTTATGGTAGAAATAAGGAGCGTTTGTTTCACGTTTGCTTATTGACAACACTTAGATAACGGCGTACGAAACTATCAGTGGTGTTTTATTTTTGCGAAAGTATAAAAGGAGTCATTTCCAATTCGGCAGACATATACTAACGGAAAGAATTGAATGTCTATCAGCAGTATACTACGGTTTATAACAATATACAAATTGTTCTTACGAAAATAATGATGTTTGCATGTTTCTATGTGTTTATCGTTGTAATCGCAAATGAAATAATTGGCTATACGCGTCATTACGTTAGTAGAAATATACATCGCATAACTAAGGCTTGTATGATCAAATTAAGGGAATTTTTTGTATTTTGTTTGGTTGTATATGAGATGCAATGCGTTGAAGATGCGAAAGAAAATACAAAAGAGAAATGTGCACACGCAGATAGCTCACGACACACTATACACGATAAAATGATAATTTAGCAGACACCATGGGCTACAAAATTTAGGAATAGGTGGGTTTATATTCAAATCCAAGTTATTTGGGTTATAACAGCTCCGAGGTGTACCCATACCAATATACCAGTCTGAAAATGATTGTTGGAATTCGGTGGGCGTTCTATCGGTTCCCAGTTAGAGGAATAAGCCCGGCCAGCGAGATGGGTGCGGTGCATTCGAATCGGAGCAAGGTTTCTTCCGCGGGAAGATGGGGTAGCTGGAGGAAGGGGGGTGACAAATTTTTGGCGTATATATAGATAATATAAGCGGAATTTTTTTGAAGAGCTCTTTTCACTTGACTGAGAACAAAATAATTTTCTAAGTCCAAAAGTTTTGGTTGAAATATTTGAACCTTTTTCAAAAAGTGAAAACAAAATGAACGACTTTTCTGGACCAGGTCGATTTGGATCAGTTTTGGACTCCGGATTTCCCAAAAGTCATCTCCGTTTCGCGTGTAGCATAATATGAATTTCACGAACCAGAAACGGATAGTTTTTTGAATGAGATGTGAGCTTGTACAACATTTGTTCATAGTTCGCGCAATACATTTTTAATAGACAAATTTATGGTGCTTTCTTATCAGTTGGTCAATCTTCGAGGTTAGTTTTGTAAAGTATCGAAATTCTTACGGAAAGTATAAAGTAGGGTTATTTGGATAAATGTTTGGAGTGTGCTAATCCTTGTACTTTTTGAGTATAGTGATTTCAAAAGTGTCAAGTATAATAATGATAATGAAAAATAATCGTCAAAGGGACATAACTCCGTTTGGAAACCTTTGACCGATATGCGGATACCTTTACTTTTAGTAGACCTTAGATGCCTACATTCGCTAGAGATTTCGCGTTCCTACTGCAATTAGTTTCTGGGTATTTCAAAATAAACGGAAAACGACATCAGAAGAAAAACAATATACTTCCTTGGTTACACCATGGAAGTATAATAATAGGGAAAATCACGAGCTGAAAGAATCGCAGTTTAGGAGCGGAAAATATAAAGTAGGGTTATTATATGTTGTCCTAACATGTGTAGGTTGATCTCAAATGTTTGGAGGTGACCCCACTCCTGCCTCGAAATTGGGTGACGGGATTGTGAAATTGTCAACCCGGGCCCAAAATGCGAATTTTGAGGGCACGTAACTCCGTTATTTTCCAATGGATTTTAAAACTGTTTTCAGTTTTGTGATCGACTACTCACGGTGATTATATGTTATAACTTTTATCTGATTAGTTAGAAAACATTTGGGGCCAAATTCAAACTTTGAAGGCCCAAATCTCCATCATTTCCTAACGGATTTACGATCTGTTTTCAGTTTCGTGATACGTTTGTGTGGTATATGTTATATTCCAAGTTTCATCTGATTCGGAAACAAATAATATTTTGGCACCATAAACCACCCCTCCCCAGAACCACATTACTGAACGGACACTGGCAAAATTTCTCAAACACCGAGCACTAGCTATTCTGGATTCTTAGAAGTGTGTCACTATCTCCAATGTTTGTCCGTTTTGAATGAGCTCCGACGACAAGCCGATTGGCCCCAAAATACAATTTTTGAGGGCCCACAACTCTGGTATTTCTACTCAGATTTCAAAAATCTTTCACAGTAGTTGATCAGCTTTACTCAGTGAAGCCATACACATAAATAGACGAGTTTCGTAACGAAAAACAAAATTAAATATTTGGCACCCCCACCCCATTGTAAAAATGTGAGATCGACCCTGTCCAGTTTTCGTTTTGGCACTGAACAGTCACTGATCAAGACGACTATGAAAACCAAATTAAGTTATTTTCGATGCTCTGCTCCTTATAATTTCCGAGATAATAAAATTACATTTTTTCATATATAACTCCGCGGGGAAAACGCGGACAATATTCTGTATGCGACTAAGGCTTACAACTCTTTGGCCCCAATATACGTACCAAGTTTTAGTGTGCTACTCCTTCGTCTCCTTGTACATTTTGAGTAATAGTGATAACAAAAGTGTCAAGTATAATAATAATAATGAAAAATAATCGTAAAAGGGCCATAACTCCGTTTAGAAACCTTTGACCGATATGCGGATACCTTTACTTTTAGTAGACCTTAGATGCCTATATTAGCTAGAGATTTCGCGTTCCTACTGCAATTAGTTTCTGAGTATTTCAAAATAAACGTTTACAACTAACGTGCTATAGTTCGTGGTTGAAAATGAGGGGAGTTGTAATTATGAGCGAGATCTAGATATCAATCATGACCTACCAGTGCTCACTAAGATGTATGTTTGCAAATATTGATTGAATTTTTATTGTCCATAATAAACAAAAACAGATTCAGATAGCAGAATTGTTGATGTGGATCATGGCACATTTTAGGTGATTGTTGTGGGTGATAAATCCAACTATTTCAGACAAAACTAATGCATGTATGTCACACATTTATTACATATCTATCAACGTAAGTCGCATGATCGCACGACGTTCCAGGCGTGTGATAATTCTCAGAATCGCACTAGTGCAATCTGTCGATGGAACTATTTCATTCGGCGTTGTTAGACTGGCTCTCGCCGTTACTATTTTTCAACTTTTCAACGCAATGGCGACAACCCACTTGCCGAAATCGCAGCGCGCTGATTGAGTTATATTTTTGGAAAATCTGGGAAAACACAATTAACACATTTGAGCGGGTCAAGATGGGTCAAGTTCACTCGCAGATAGACGGGCTCCCTATCTGATTGTTGTGTTAACCCTAAAATGCCGTTAAAACTCAATTAAAGGTGGATTATCTCTTTGTAAACATGTATCATATAGTTACCGGGGTATAAAATATTAGATTTGAATCGAAGACTCCTGTCCGGAAATGCTTCTATCGATTAATATTAATTTTATTTCGAATATTTTCTGGTCTAAAAAGGTGTGTGTTAAGCTAACGAACAATAGTGGTTACTGTTAACAGAGACCATAAATTTTATTGTACAATTTTGTCACAAACAAACCTTAATTATGCTGATTATCGATTACATCTGTGGAACAAAACTATACAAACAATCAATCTGGGACATTTGACTGTTGGTGCGTAGCCATATGAACAGTCCAGTGCTCTATATCGCAATATGGTATCATCCGAACGGTCTGTTCTAAAAATAGCAACATAAACGGTCCTGATTTAATATTCGAAATAAAATAAATATTAATTGATAGAAGCTTTCCCGGACAGGGGTCTTCAGTTCATATCTATTTTTTTATACCCACGCAACTATTTAAAATTTGTTATTTAAAAGAGATAATCCATCTTTAAATTCACATTTTCTGTACCGGAGATGTACGATTGTGAGTCAACTTACTGTAATACGCAGATATGTAATAAAAATAGAACCGCATGAGTGTCTGGATTTTGACGAATTATCGCACTCGATTTGTTGGCGGAACGCGATACCTCTCGTGTGGGACGCAGTCCCGCACTCGATGTATCGCTCCGCCAACAAATCTCGTGCGATAATTTTGTCAAAATCCAGACACTCATGCGGTTCTATCTATTTATGTGTGGCTGCTGTGGCATACGTGCATTAGGATAGTATGACATTGTTGTATTTTCACCCACAACACTCACCAACAACTGGCACAAAGTGCCATACATTACCAGTAATTACCACATTAGAATATACTCTTTTAAATGTGTGATATGTAGTGGAATAAACAATACACCGGTACCGGTACCGCGGTTCCAACTTCCAACGCAGTACCGGTACCGGTACCGACTACCTTGCTTCCGGCGGTACTTTGACAAGCCTGTGTGGATGAGAGGCGATACGGGATCATAGCACACGTTATTGAATATTATACATAACTATTCAAGAACTATAGCGTCTAACGGGAGGTTGAGGATAAAGTTGACCAATTGTTATTTATCTACATCAACCATATCGTTCCATTCATTCCTAATTTTGTTATGCGTTTCACTTTTTATTGCTGTGCCTGACAATTGACAATAAAATTGTTTGTATTCGTATATTATGTTGAATACATTTTGAAAGGAGACTGTACCTTTTGGCACCACGAACATTGAGACTTGAAAGTTAACTTTTCCCTGTATAGCGACATAATGCCATCGAATCCGTTATTTTATATACTCAATCATCAGAGAATATGTGAATCCAACGGTGTCCACATAACACATTACCGGCCCCCGTTTTCGAAGTAGCTGGCCACGTTTGAGGTAGTTCTAATACTTCGGTTATGTGACATAATTTCAATGGTGGAAATGTGTCGTTAATGTCGTCTTCCAGAGACGAATCTAATAAACCAAACATTTTCTGCTCTCCATAACGCGTCTTTTCAGTCACCTAATTTCGAGGTTATGAATATGCAATTAATATCGCCTTACAAAGTGAGGCCAAATATACAAACAATTTTCCGTTGAAACGAATACATCCCCTAACGACGTCTTCGGGCACACATCCGGTGGATTCTCATAAGTCTTGTCAGACTCAATGTCACATCGAACTTCTTCTGACAAACGTCGCACTTGTAAGGGCGTTCACCAGTGTGGGTTGCCAGACTGACTGGGAACAATCTTACATACTCGTATATTTGATCACCTATATGTGTTCTCATATGCTTAGGCAGGGAACCGGACTCACTAAATGCCTTCTGGTATATGTCACATGTGTATGGGCGATCGACGGTGTGGATTCTCTTGTTTGTTTGTATGACTGAAAGCTATACGACCCACGTCACGCTCGTATGGTCGATTGCCGGTGTAGATTCTTTTGTCACGGAACCGAACTCACTAAATTCCTTCGGGCACAAGTCACACTCGTATGGGCGATAGCCCCTATGGATTATCGGGTTAACTTTGTCATGAAAATCGTCCAGCGCCCGTCAAAATGTATTGAGTCAGTTTACTTCAAAGGCTGTAATTTTGTTATTACAAAAGTGGAGACATGGTTTTTTTACTACAATAGCTGGCGTTTTTTACTTCAAAAGCGGAGACCTCACTGTACTACAAAAGCTGGCGATTTTATTAAAAAGTGGTGAGGTACTTCAAAAGCTGGCAATTTTTACTTCAAAAGTGGAGACCTACTTCAAAAGTGGTCAGTTACTTCAATAGCTGGCGTAACACATGTATGTTCTTGAAAATTTCATATGGACTGGTTTTTTTTCGAAATAGCCCTGATTAGCCAAACGCGATAATTTCAACTTTATAACGGTATTTTTTCTTATCAGTTTGCCTATCGCGCCATGAATCTGTAGTATTTATTCTGTACTATATAGCTAGAGCAGAGATTCATGGTATAATGATCAGTTTGCCCTAACAGCAGCATAGTAATTTAGCTGGACAGATCAACATCAAGAATAAAACAAATATTAAGATGACCTACATTGTGTACCAACCCGAATTGTTCACATTGGGGAGGAAATTGGCAAATACATATTGTATTAAAGATGGATTATCTCTTGAAATAACAAATTTAAAAAAGTTGCGTGGGTATAAAATAATAGATATGAACCCTGTCCGGAAAAGCTTCTATCAATTAATATTGATTTTATTTCGAATATTAAATCGGGACCGTTTATGTTACTATTTTTTAGAACAGACCATTCGGATGATACCATATTGCGATATAGAGCACTGGGCTGTTCCTACTGCTACGGACCGAAAGTCAAATGTCCTAGATTGATTGTATGTATTGTTTTGTTCCACATATATAAGCGATAATGAGTCTAATTAATGTTTATTTGTGACAAAATTGTACAATAAAATTTCTGGTCTCTGTTAACAGTAACCACTATTGTTTACTAGATGAACAAGCACACCTTTTTAGACCAAAAAATATTCGAAATAAAATGAATATTAATCGATAGAAGCATTTCCGGACATGAGTCTTCGATTCAAATCTAATATGTTACACCCGGTAACTATATAATACATGTTTACAAAGAGATAATCCATCTTTAAAAACAGTGTAAATGAATTCATTATAAATTTGAAAATGTCACGGTCGAGTTATCGTATGGTCATGGCATGTTCGAATTGTCCCACGTTCTGTCAGGTTTGTACTGTTGGGTGGACTCTCTTATGTGCCTTCAGATGACCAGACTGACTAAATGATTTCCCACATAGCGCACACTGATATGGGCGGACGCCTGTGTGAGTTTTCATGTGTTGCGACAAAGTACTTGATCGGATGAATGTTTTCTTACATATATCACACTGATGTGGACGTTCTCCGGTGTGAATTCTTTTATGTGCAATTACACTTGCAGATTCACCAAATGATTTCCCACAAATATCGCACTGCAGCATCCCTGTGTGAATATTTCTATGCCTCTTCAAACTTTTCAACCGCGTGAACGATTTCTCACACATATCGCACTCATACGGGCTGTCTCCAGTGTGGCTTCGCTTGTGCTCCATTAAGTCGCGTGGCTGGGTGTATGATTTCTCACATATATCACATGAATACGGACGGTATCGCGTATGAAGCTGCTTATGACAAATTGCATTTCCATCTTCATTCAATTTACTGGATATATTGTAGTGATGTTGACGATCCCCTGTGTGAATATGCATATGTTTTGTCAGGTCAGTCAACTGGGTGAATATATCTCCACACACATCGCACTGATATGGGTGACTTACAGTGTGGATTCGTTTTTTATGTATCGTCAAATTATTGCAATTAGTGAATGTTTGTCCACACGTGTCACATAAAAATGGACGCTCTCCGGTATGAGTCCGCATATGTTTCATGATGCCACTAGATTCACTAAATGATTTCCCACACACATCACAATGATACGGTCGGTCGCCTGTGTGAATCATTCGCGCATGTCTCGTCAAGTTTCCCAACCGATTAAACGCCTTTCCACATATGTCACACGTGTGTGGACGGTCTCCAGTGTGGACAAGACTATGTCTCTTCAAGACACCCGACGAAGTGAATGGTTTGCCACAGATGCCACACGAATATAAACGGCTTCCAGAGTCGATTCTCTTATCTCTATTTAGATTACCAGATTCCTTAAATGATGTTCCGCGAGAATCGCATGAATTTGGATCCATGGCAGTATTACTCAAATTAATACAAAATTATCAAATTAACCACTTATATAGGATGAGATGAAGTTTCTTATTTTTCACAGACACTTTGTCACATTGCACTATCAAAGAAAGCTGGAAATGACATTGATCACAATGGACATAGTCCTTCGTTGTAATCTCACATATACCTCAACATTTATTCTAGTTTTTTTACCTGTCTTCCCACTGCATTAAATGTTCTCTTCTGTCTAATCGATGCATGATTATGTAGTTATCATTTGTAACGCATTTATATGTGTACTGTATATACATGTATACTGCTGATCATGTTATCAGAATAAAACTCAATCAATAGTTCTGATCTTGAAACGCATACCAGTTCCGCAAGAATATTTTTAATCAGGTCTCGCGTAGCGACGCTACTTCTTAAGTGTTAATTAACGACATACTCTAATCATCTGGATGCAAAACGCCGTCAGTTTGTGTCTAAATGCTTTTTACTCGGTATCTTCCAGTCACTAATCGTATAACACCTGACTGGTGTGTATATTTAAACCACACATATCTCCACTCATTTCCGTGTAAGATATGTGACACATCATTCACAGCGTCGGATGACTTGAAGAAACATAAGTATATGTGTCGATAGTCCTCACGCGTGCGACATATGCGAAATCATTTATCCGTCGTGTAATTTGCCAAGGAAGGCACGAATCCACACAGGTGACCGTCCGTGTAATTGTGTTTTGTGCGGTCAATCATGTATTGAATATAGTGGTATAATAACACACGCGAATGCATATCGTCCATACACGTGTGACATGTGGGGAAGCATTCACGCATGTATGCGTTAATATATGGAATTCACATATTTGACTAGCCTGACAGGACATAGGATTGGATAAGATGATCGACTTTCCAAAATACATTCATAAAACAGACACAACAAAGGTCGAAAAGTTGATGTTCATAGCAACTTGCAAATGATGACGATCTTATTGGCTTTGTCAGCTTTCCTACTCTGGTGATTTCATTTATAAATTATAAATTTTAACTTTTTGTTTTTTTTAATTGAGATATTTTGGTTCGTACGTTCGAAATTCTGTTCGAAATTTTGTGAAACCGCATCGGACCACTGCTCTCCGCCCTGAAGCGTGAATCCGTGTGTCTGCACACAATTGGGTCACTGTTCCATTACCCCCCCCCCCCCTTTTTTAATTTCCATATGCTTTGCTGATTCCTTCTGTTATATGACTAATTGGATCCAGGCCATTTATTCTTTCAGACGATCCTCTTACGACTTATTGGTTACCTATAAAACAAAAAGCTTGCATAAAACATACCCAACAGGACAAACAATTACACAGGTCTGTAATGTTTTGAGAGTGGCTGGTTGGTCCAACATTGGTGTCTTCCTGCATTCCCATTTAGGCTAGTTCCTTTTATAAATATTAGATTGCTTCGGATAACCCGTCCACAGACAATGTATAGATGGGCAAAACAAATGTGTAAGACTGGTTAGGCCTACTACTCGACATGAGTGATAGAACAATTATTAGGTTTACTCTCTTAGAACAATTATTTAGGTTTACCCTCAGCATATATCTGTTCATGTTGCGAGGGGTGTTACGCCAGCTTTTGAAGTAATTACCACTTTTGAAGTAGGTCTCCACTTTTGAAGTAAAAAACGCCAGCTTTTGAAGTAACTCACCACTTTTGTAATAAAATGGCCAGCTTTTGTAGTAAAGTGAGGTCTCCGCTTTTGAAGTAAAAAACGCCAGCTTTTGTAGTAAACAAACTAGGTCTCCACTTTTGTAATAAAAAATTACAGCTTTTGAAGTAAACTGACTCAATACATTTTGATGAGCGCTGAACGATGTTCATGACAAAGTCAACCCGATAATCCATAGTGGCCACCGCCCATACGAGTGTGACGTGGTTTGAATAGCTTTCAGTCATGCCAAAACAAGAGAAATCACACAGTCAATCGCCCATACACGTGTGACGTGTATAAAAGGGCGTTTAGTGAGTCAGGTTCCGTGACAAAAGGATCTACACCGGTAATCAACCATACGAGTGTGACGTGGTTTGAATAGCCTCCAATCATACCAACACAAGAGAAATCACACAGTCAATCGTCCATACACGAGTGACGTGTACCAAAAGGCACTTAGTGAGTCCGGTTCCGTGACAAAAAGAATCCACACATGTAATCGACCATACGAGTGTGACGTGGTTAGAATAGCCTCCAATCATACCAACACAAGAGAAATCACACAGTCAATCGCCCATACACGTGTGACTTGTACCAAAAGGCACTTAGTGAGTCCGGTTCCGTGACTAAAGATGCCACGCAGGTGATCGACCATACGAGTGTGACGTGGCTTAAATAGCCTCCAATCATACCAACACCAGAGAAATCACAGTCAATCGCCCATACACGTGTGACGTGTACCAGAAAGGCATTTAGTTAGTCCGGTTCCATGCCTAAGCATATGAGAACACACATAGGTGGTCCCAATCATACGAGTATGCAATGTTGTTCCCAGTCTGTCCGTCAACCTGGCGATCCACACTGGTGACCGACCTTATAGGTGCGACGTTTGTTAGAAGAAGTTCGCCGTGACCGTGAGTCTTACAATATATAAGAGAATCCACGCTGGTGACAAGATGTGTGTCTGTAGACGTTCTGTCAGTCCAGTAACATTGCAACATGTATATTTCCTCAAAATTGGGGGACGTGACAAATGTATCAGTTACAACGGAGAATAGTTGGTCTATTTGTCCTCTTCTTTGGAAGAACAGTCCTATGTCAAACTTCCAATTCGCAATGTTCCTGGTGCCAAAAGGTACAGTCTCCTTTTTGTAATTTTATAATCAATAATGATAAATAAGTCCATTTTCTTAATGTGGTTCATTCTGATTGGCCAACTATGAAACAAAGGACGAAAGTCCAGATGTCAGGTGATTAAGAATGTTATACAACAAGACACCGATTCTGCATTATTTCACGAGTCATTGTCCCAGTTAGAATAATATTATCATGCACGTGCTACAGAATAATAAGTCAAAGGTGTTCATTCAATTTACAACTGAAATACAATCTCCTTTGGACACTTTAATAACGGGAGATAATGATTCCTGGAATTACAAACTAAATTATTGAACATACTCACGTCTGTCGGGATTGTGTTATATCGTTCGAGACTTCGTGACAGCTCTAGAACCACCAAAAGAGGGAACAGGATAACAAGAAAACCGCATACCATATCACTGTGTAGATCCGGCCTCTTTGGGCGCTACAGTTGTAATGTTTTATCATAACATTTAATATTCAGGCGTTATGTTGTGGTGATTCTCCATGGCGACCAGTGGAGCCCGTGTTCCGAGCGTGTATTATACCATGTGGTAGCTATGCCTGCGATTGCATTGTTGAATGTGAGTCCTCTGCGAGTGGGAGGTGTCAACATTGGCCACAATCGCCAGTAACTGATGTTGCCCTGGATAGGACAGTTATGTTACGGTAAGTTGCTGGTAAGTCGAGGGCAATACTATTGGGAAGGGACTGGCATATATTCTATTTTGTGTTATACATAATTGCTCATCAATCCCTTGCACCGATGGTTTGCAGTATATCAATAAATTCATTGTTGCAATTTTGTTCTGCATTTGGTATTTAGTTTTTGTTTTGGAAAGGGGTTACCACATTGCGAGCCTGGGCGTTTATAACTAACGTAGTTGAAAATGAGGGGAGTAGTAATTATGAGCTACATTGTAGATCTAGATATCAATCATGATCGACCAGTGCGCACTAAGATGTATGTTTGCAAAGTTTGACTGATATATGAAATGTCTGATCAACTTGCATTTATATTTCATAGAACATAACCACACACATATGATTTCTTGAATTTAACAATCGAGATAACGGTAATTTAACAATCGAAACTGTACGAGTGTACTCGTTCTTTTCAGACTAGTTTATACATAATAGCTATTTAATACCACACGGACGACAGTGATACGGTTACATTGATAATATTAATACACACTTTATCCCTATCTACGCACACATTAGTTTGCCTCAAAATTGCTGTGCTCACATTGGCGTATAATTAATTGTTTGATGTGATCACTATCCTGTGATATCAAATTTGAGGTTGCTTTCGATGGAAATTTGACTAATTATTATTTAACTACATCAACAACATCGTTCCATTCATTCTTAATTTTGTTATGCGTTTCATTTTGTATTGCTGTGCTTGACAATTGACAATAAAATAATTAATTGTATTCGTATATTGTGTTGAATAAATTTTGAAAGGAGACTGAACCATTTGGCATCAAGAACATTGAAATTTGAACTTTCCCTGTATAGCGACATAATGCCATCGAATCCGTTATTTTATATACTCAATCATCAGAGTGTATGTGAATCCAACGGTTTCCACACAACACATTACTGGCTCCCGTGTTTTAAAGCTGGCCACATTTGACTTCGGTTATGTGACATAATTTTAATGATTGGAAATTGTTGTTAATGTCGCCTTCCAGAGACGAATCTAATAAACCAAACATGTTCTGCTGTCCCTAACGCGTCGGGTCACATAATTTCGAGGGTACGAATATGCAATTAAAAGTGAGGCCAATAATAAATGTACCAACTATTTTCCGTTGGAACTAATACATCACCTAATTTTGAGAAACTATATATGTCGTCATGTTACTGGACTGACAAAGCGTCTTCAGTCTTGTCTGACTCAATGTAACATCGAACTTCTTCTGTCAACGGTCGCACTTGTAAGGGCATTCAATAGTGTGGATTGTCAGAGTGACTAGGAACAATCTTATATACTCGTATGATTGATCACCTATGTGTGTTCATATGCTTAGGCAGGAAAACGGACTCACTAAATGCCGTTCGGTACACGTCACACTTATATGGGCGATTGACACTATAAATTATCTTCTGCTGTTATGACTGAAGGCTATCCGAACCACGTCACATACATATGGTCGATTACCGGTGTGGATTATTTTGTCACGTAACCGGACTCACTAAGTGCCTTTTGGTACACTGCACACTCGTATGGGCGATTGACTGTGTGATTTCTCTTGTGTTGGTATGACTGAAGGCTATTCGAACCTCG
The DNA here is from genome assembly GCA_032622095.1 of Siphonodentalium dalli. NCBI lineage: Eukaryota > Metazoa > Mollusca > Scaphopoda > Gadilida > Siphonodentaliidae > Siphonodentalium > Siphonodentalium dalli. The sequence goes on from CP136067.1 coordinate 27,395,320, forward strand.
TCACATGCATATGGTCGATTACCGGTTTGGATTTTTTGGTCACGGAACGGACTCACTAAGTGCCTTTTGGTACACGTCACACGCGTATGGGCGTTTGACTGTGATTCTCTTGTGTTGGTATGACTGAAGGCTATTCGAACCTGGTCACATGCATATGGTCGATTACCGGTGTGGATTCTTTTGTCACGGAACCGGACTCACTAAGTGCCTTTTGGACACGTCACACGCGTATGGGCGATTGACTGTGATTTCTCTTGTGTTGATATGACTGAAGGCTATTCAAACCACGTCACATGCATATGGTCGATTACCGGTGTGGATTATTTTGACACGGAACCGGACTCACTAAGTGCCTTTTGGTACACGTCACACGCGTATGGGCGATTGACTGTGATTTCTCTTGTGTTGGTATGACTGAAAGCTATTCAAACCACTTCACACTCGTATGGTCGATTAACGGTGCGGATTCTTTTGTCACGTAACTGGACTCACTAAATATATTCAGTCACAAGTCACACTCGTATGGGCGATAGCCACTATGGGTTATCGGGTTGACTTTGTCCAGAAAACCGTTCAGCGCCCGTCAATATGTATTGAGTCAGTTTACTTCAAAAGCTGTAATTTTGTTATTACAAAAGTGGAGACCTAGTTTTTTTACTACAAAAGCTGGCGTTTTTTACTTCAAAAGCGGAGACCTCACTTTACTACAAAAGCTGGCGATTTTATTACAAAAGTGGTGAGTTACTTCAAAAGCTGGCGTTTTTTACTTCAAAAGTGGAGACCTACTTCAAAAGTGGTAATTTACTTCAAAAGCTGGTGTAACAAGGGGTCACGTCACATTATTATTTATCGCATTCAAAGCATTCATTGTGCGCTCGTAAGCAATGATTGTTGGCTGGTGAACATGACGTAAATGATCGTGCAAAGTTTAAATCGCTGTCGCAGAACAACTAATGGTTGAAACAAGAAAGTGACTAGCGGTAAATGCGTGCTGTGCGCCATTGACACACTCAATTGTTTGTAAGAAATGAACAATAAGTATTTATAGTTTCTGTGAGTTCAGTTAGACACACGCATAATAACAAGAAAATGCGATGTTCTTTCTGCTATATTTAAAGATTAGAACAACAGTATCGGCGCACCGAAGACAACTCTGCTAGCCGGGACAACTCGGTCTGCCGGGTTCCTCTGTCCTCTGTGCTTTCTCACTAAAATAATGGTGTGCTATTACATTGATCGTGCCAACTCGGCAACCCGTGATAACGCGTCCCGCCTAGCCGGGACAACTTGGTCCATGTAACATCGAGTCATTCGTTGTGACTTTCATGACGTCGGCCAATATTATATTCGCGTCATGCGAGTGACCATGTATAATGACCATCCAAATCAGTTTTGTGCATATCAAACCGAGATGTCCCGGCTGACCGAGTTGTCCCGGCTCATGTAACAGCGCGATCGAGTAGTCCCGGCTCGTGTAACAAGCCCCTAACTTGGCAGCCGAAAGTTTAAAGATGGTCTCCAGTGTTAGCATGCCGTAGATGTTGTTTCTGTGCTGTGTCATCGGGAATGTTATGCGTGTTTGGGGCCTATTGTGTTATATAGGACGACACATTGCTTGGATGTTATTCAAATTGTGTACATGTTTGTTTGTACATCGGCACGGAGCCATGCAATGTGGAATGGCCATGAAGTACACAAGCACATTTAATGAGAAGCTGAATTTTCGAAATATCTTTGCGTTGATAGTTCAATTGTATGGACAGCCACTGCACACGGTGTATATTAATATATACAATGTATGTACACACACTTTCCTGATTTGTGTATAGTCGTTCTAGCTTTTGTTTGTCTATGAAATATATTTAATTTATGCACGAGTTTTCGTGAGAGCGAAAAGTGATTGTTTAGTTTGACTAAACACATAGTTATTCATGATGCAAAAAGCTCATGTGTTGTAGCATAAACTATAAATGTTAACCATTTCAACAATGGCTCCCTGCACCGGTTGAGACATATAACCTGATAGGATGTTTTCGACTATATTGTAGATACATAGTTATATGCCTGAGGTTAGTAAAGGTATAAGTGCACTATCTACCTGAAACTCCACATGGATGGTCCTGGTAGAGTTGTGATAATTATAAGACAGGGAGATATCGCCAAGCGTCCACTGCGTACCAACAGTTTCTATGCAAATACCCGTTATTCAAAGGGACTGACAATATTGCTTATGACATTGTTATTTGGCTTCAATAAAGTTTTCGGTGGACGGTCATCAAAGTCGCGCACGTTGTATATGTAAAATGCTTTTTTTTTTATCAAAGTGACATTTGGGGCAAGTAGTGAGTGATAAGTATTAATCATGTTATGAAACATAAACTAGGTGCAACTGGCGGCTAGAAAGACAAATCGGCAAAAACGAAATCGGCGAAAAATAGACGTAGAAAATCGTGGTTCTCATGTCATAACCACGCCCCCCCCCCCCCATATAAGCCAGCTAAATCGGCATAATAAATTGCCAGAATAAGCGATTAATGTACACAAATTGACCATATCAGTAACTGAGTTGTAGTAGACGTCGTTAGAACTTCGGCATCAACTAAGCCTAACACTTGAATATGGTATCACCCAAATGGTCTGTTCTAAAAACAAAACAACAAAGTGTCCCATTTAATCATCTCATTTTATAATAAAATATTCCAAATAAAATCAACAATAATTGATAGAAGCGTTTTCGGACAGGGGTCTTCAATTCAAATATATAATCATATTCATATTTTGTACCCACGAAACTATTTCAAAATTGTCATATGAAGAGATAATCCATCTTTAATGTATTTATTCTATTCCATAGTGAAATGAACCTCATTATCAAGTTGTTTGCCATGGCAATTCAAACATATCTTATCATTTGCCAATTTTAGTTGTTTAAAGGTGGATTATCTCTTTGTAAGCATGTATTATATAGTTACCGGGGTATAAAATATTAGATCTGAATCGAAGACTCCTGTTCGGAAATGCTTCTATCGATTAAAGGTACGGTTGGCCTTGGCGGTGGGTATCCTGTGAAAATATTTCCAACCGTCAAAAACCGCCACAAACAGAAAGAACATCAAAATGTAGACAGTCTTTGTCCGTATACAAATAAGAAATATCGCATAAACAGTATGTTATTGTCATATGGTTGACCATTGTTATGTAAACAAAAGCGTAAAAAGTTACTTTTCTGATGTTTGTTTATATTATGATGGTAAACATAAAGAGCGTTCTTTGTGGGTGAATTCCTGATATGGAACTAATAAAGAGCGTTTATGCCATTTGTGTGTGATTAGCCAGTAGCATTGTGCTGTCTTCTGTAACACAATCAGGCTCTTGCTTAGGTACAATATAGTAGGTCTGTATGATAACATGCTGTTTACGCGATGGTCATGGTATATATGAACGAAACTGTATGCGTTTTACTGTTTTTTCTGTTTACGGTGATTGGAACAAATATGAATATTTTCGACAACCAAGGCCTCACGTGCCTTTAATATTCATTTTATTTCGAATATTTTCTGGTCTAAAAAGGTGTCGTTGTTTAGCCAACGAACAATATGGTTACTGTTAACAGAGACCAGAAATGTTATGGCGTAATTTTGTCACAAATAAACATTAAGTATACTCATCGCTTATAACAATGGAATAAAACAATACAACCATTCAATCTGGGACATTTGACGTTCAGTACGTAGCCATAGGAACAGCCTAATGCTCTATATCGCTATATGTTATCACCCAAATGGTCTGTTCTAAAAATAGACAAATAAACGGTCCCAATAAAATATTCGAAATAAAATCAATATTAATTGATAGAAGCCTTTCCGGACAGGGGTCTTCAATTCATATTTATTATTTTCTACCCACGCAACTATTTCAAATTTGTTATTTAAAAAGATAATCCATCTTTAACATGTTCTGCTGTATTTTTAGTTCCTTTCTGTTTTTGTGAATTTAGTTCCTTTCTTTTTTGTTTTAGTTCCTTTCTTTTTGTGTTTTGAGTATCTCACAGTTTATGGGCGCTAATTCTGATTTTGGTGATTACTCTCATAAATTCGTATTGTTTATTGTAAGGTATCTCTCCATTTGTAAACATCGATTGACAGAATTCCGCCTCATAGCTCAGTCAACATGGAAACAACCATTTAATAACATATTTATAGTACATAGTTACATGATATATACAATGTTGTGTGCGGTCTCTCACGCGTTATTAATTATAGGGAGCACACAAATAGGTTTGTGAATATAACATGAGTTATTAACTGTTTTGAAAGCTTGATTTTGGTACAGTCTCCCATTAATTCATATTATCTCTTTGTATCAGCAACACTTAAGATAAGATAATGATTTATTGGCAAAAAACATACACACGAGGACAGTTTTCTAATACAATGGATAATAGTATATACAAAAACGTGTGATAATAAGATATACAAGAACAGAATTACATGCTGAGATGTACAAGGAGTCTCGGTATCATGTATTATATTTATGGTTACCTAACTGTTATTTGCTCAGCACGAGCATGTTGTATAGTGTGAGTAGACGAATCAGTTAATGTATAAATATCCTCATGAAAAAGTTTTACAAGTGTTCATTTGATGTAAAACGCCATCTTTTTCATGCTTATATTTCATCATTATATTGTTGTACTCTGTGGGAAAATTTCACCCAGCGCAGTTACCGCAAATTAATTGTATGTTATAACAATGCCTATAGGAAGTTTATGGGGTATGAATGGAGATGTAGCGCAAGTGGGATGTATGCCAGGGATGTTGTGAGTTCTGTTCCTATGTTGATAAGAAAGAGTGTGTATGGTCTGAGAGAACGTGTGACTGAATCTGAAAATACAATTTTGCATGCAATCATTAATTCCGATTTATTTTATGAATCTTATCTTTTCAAACATTGGAAAGAAATTCTGTATTACATATAATTGATATCTCTATCATATGGGCCATTTGAGCCTGAATTAAATAAACTATATATATAATATATATATTTGATTTGAAATGCACCGTATGTACCAATGGTCACTGTTAAGATTATATTCAAATTCAAATTGCATCTTCCGTGTAGAGATGTCAGCATGTCACATCGACATGTCATATCAGTATGTCTTATCAAAATGCAGCTTATTGCTCGATTGTAGCGGCAGTCATTCGCATTATATAATAACATACCATAGCACATTTGGCGAGGTCTGACATGAGTTGAAATTAGTTAACCTAGGTCGAGGTAATACAATTCCAGATGTTTGTTGTGACACTCATGAAAAGTTTATTTTATGTATCTGGCAAACGTGTTCGCAAACGAGTTGTCAACTAAATGTTTCCTGTGTGTGTTTTCTTATGTCTCGCGAGACTGTTGGAGTGAGTGAATGATTTCTCGCATATAACACACGCATATGGACGCTCTCCCGTGTGAATTCTCATGTGCCTGATCAAATAGTACGATTTACTGAATGTCTTCATACAAACATTACACTGGTATGGCATGTCATCAGTGTGGGCTTTCTTGTCGTTTGTTAGACTATCGGTACTTGATAGATCAAATTGTGTGTGCTTTTTCTTATGTCTGGTCAGACTATTTGAGTGAGCAAACGATATATCGCATACATCACACCTGTATGGGCGTTCTCCTGTGTGAATTCGCATATGCATTACCAAATGATCCGATTTATAGAAAGCCTTCACGCACATATCACACTTATAAGGCATGTCTCCTGTGTGGATTTTCTGGTGGTTCTTTAAACTACTGGAGAGAGTGAATGATTTCTCACATATATCGCACGAAAATGGACGTTCTCCTGTGTGAATTCGTTTGTGCATAGCTAGGTGAATCGACTGAGTGAATGATTTTTCACACAAATCACACTTATATTGACGTTTTCTCGTGTGGGTCGACTTATGATTCGAAAGGTCACGGTACCGATAAAATGATTTACTGCACACATCACACGTATGTGGGCGGTCTCCCGTGTGTCTTCTCTTATGGGCCGCCAGATTACTCGACTTGGTGAATGTTTTCTCACATATACCACACTTATACGGGCGCTCACACGCGTATGGGCCTTCTCCTGTGTGAATTGTCTTATGTTTCATCAAATATATCAACCCAGTAAATGATTTCTCACAAATGTCGCAATCGAATGTACGGTCTTGTGTGTGTCTTATTTTATGTCTAGCTAGATGGCTCAGTTCAGTATACGAATTTTCACATACATCGCAAGCATATGGGCGGTCTCCTTCGTGGATTCTTCTATGGGCAGACAGATCATTCGATGTAGTAAATGTTTTCTCGCATAAATCACACTGAAACGTGTGTTTTATGTTAAGATGTTTAGTCAGATCACAAGAGTCGATAAAGGATTCCCCACATATCCCACAACATAAACGATGGCCTTCCTTGTCTTCCGCCTGCATCGCCTCGGTGAGTGTTGACATATCACTAGACTCGTCGAACGACGGTTCGTGTGGATCGGACTGCAAGTGATCCATTGCCGCGCTATCTGGACATAGTCGAATAATTAATGTATTGATCACACATGCGCAGATGAGCTACCGTTGTTCACTCATACACTTATTTCGTAACACAACTCACTTGATATCCCCACAAATAACGTGCCTGAAACTGTAGACTGTGGGAAAGACGAAGCAAACAGAAGAGAACGTCGCCGTCAACCAAAGATATATGCCTAGTTAGATATGGGTATGTCAGTGATAAAGCGCCAGAATGAGTACAACAGAGACTTGTTATTCTCTTTACAAAAATAGTTATAAATAGGTTTCAGTTAGTGGTGCCATTTATTGCGTGTTGGTAACAGTCCTCATAAAAGCAGTACACAAGGGAACACAAGTTCAAATAATGGGAAATATAACAAATACAGTTCACATGCATATATGTTTTTGTATTCAAACTATTACTACACGAAGTTTGGGTCACTAGTGATTCTTTTATCAACGTTTTGTATTAGGCGTTTGCGTTCGGCATCGAAAAGCCCCAACTTCTGCTGCGGATTAGTCTATCTCTGATAGGTGACAGTTAGACATCATAATATCTGCCAAACAGGTTTTTAAAGCTCATGATCATCAACCTGATGAATCGAATTTTGTTGTGATTGAAAATAAGCAGCATAATTATGTAACCGACCCGACAACGAACACGGACGGAATACTGCTGATGTCCTTATCTCCATATTGATCTTACTTTTAAAGGTGGATTATCTCTTTGTAAACATGTATTATATAGTTACCGGGGGTATAAAATATTAGATTTGAATCGAAGACTCCTGTCCGGAAATGCTTCTATCGATTAATATTAATTTTATTTCGAATATTTTCTGGTCTAAAAAGGTGTGTTTGTTCAGCTAACGAACAATAGTGGTTACTGTTAACAGAGACCAGAAATTATATTGTGCAAGTTTGTCACAAATAAACGTTAATTATACTCATTATCGCTTATATCTGTGGAACAAAACAATACAAACAACCAATCTGTGACATTTGACATTCATTGCGTAGCCGTAAGAACAGCCCAGTGCTCTATATCGCAATACGGTCTCATCCGAATGGTCGGTTCTAAAAATAGTAACATAAACGGGCCCGATTTAATATTCGAAATAAAATCAACATTAATTGATAGAAGCTTATCCGAACATAGGTTTTCAGTTCATATTTATTATTTTATACCCACGCAACTATTTAAAATTTGTTATTTAAAGAGATAATCCATCTTTAATCTCAGTTCTTGCTATGGAGGCCTACGACAATGATTTGCTTCAAAATTCCGAATCTTGTCAGAGAGTCATCAGAATCTGTTCCTATATATAATTATTGTGCTTGGTCCAGTTTTTACACTGGGATGGTACTTCAACACTCAACGCATTATCGGCTTGTTTTCCCGGGAATGCACATAATAATCTTGTGCACACGTCATTTGTAGGAAAACTTGATGAGAAATCTGAGTATGACTAACAATTACAAAAACAAATATATAGGCATATCTAATTTCATGGAAATTTTAAAACGTAACGTTGCTGATGCTCGTGGGCAAACTTCTTCCATTCCTAAACTATAATAATACTTATGAAAGTCTAAACAATATAATTAAACTAGAAAACAATTGGAAAGTTCATCGATTGATAGTAATGACCGACAATCTTTCTGAAATAGTTGAAGACAAGATGAGATATATACGAGGAGCCTTGCCTGGTTGTGGAGACTTTTATTTGTCAAAACAATCACGATCTCTTCGGTGCACATTTAACAAGAACAAAGAAAATACTCTGTGAAACAAAAGGGGAGCAAACTTAATAAAATCCCCCTGGGCTTGTTGTTTAATCCCCTTTCCAATTCACCTATAGATCTGTAATATATATGTCAAAACGTTTATTAAATGTTCTATTCATATACATGTAGTATGCTTTAAAGGTGGATTATCTCTTTGTAAACATGTATTATATAGTTACCGGGGTATAAAATATTAGATTTGAATCGAAGACTCCTGTCCGGAAATGCTTCTATCGATTAATATTAATTTTATTTCGAATATTTTCTGGTCTAAAAAGGTGTGTTTGTTCAGCTAACGAACAATAGTGGTTACTGTTAACAGAGACCAGAAATTATATTGTGCAATTTTGTCACAAATAAACGTTAATTATACTCATTATCGCTTATATATGTGGAACAAAACAATACAAACAACCAATCTGTGACATTTGACATTCATTGCGTAGCCGTAAGAACAGCCCAGTGCTCTATATCGCAATACGGTCTCGTCCGAATGGTCGGTTCTAAAAATAGTAACATAAATGGGCCCGATTTAATATTCGAAATAAAATCAACATTAATTGATAGAAGCTTATCCGAACATAGGTTTTCAGTTCATATTTATTATTTTATACCCACGCAACTATTTAAAATTTGTTATTTAAAGAGATAATCCATCTTTAAAATATGTTTACATCAATCATGCAACAGCTTTGAAACTTAAAACCAGACATCGACACATATAACGCTGACCAACGTGACAGAAGATTAAAAAGACTAATTTAATTTCTACCCGAAATTTTAGCAAAATTACAAATCTTGCAAAACACATGCATTTCATGAAACATAAGCTTATAATAGCATTACTCGCAATTTGGTCTATGTTCGGCTTTTCGGTGCCGAACACAGCACGCGTTATAACAATAAAAGACTCATAAGTGACCCAAACTCCATCAAACTTCATAGTTTGAACATGAATACAAATGACTATGAACTTTATTTATTATATTTCCCATTATTTGAACGCGTCTGACTATATTCGGCTTTTATGAGGACCCACTGTCGACTTCCATGGTCATTCTCTGTTCGTATACCTCACCCAGAGACCCGAATATTCTAACCATGCTTGATTTGAGTTGAGGGACATCTCAATGTGCCATTCCGATCGATAAGATCAATTTCAAGTTCGCGCTCACTGAAGCAAACACATTTGAAACAATGCGCACTCAAACTGAGTCCGTGCGGCCTCCATCAATCTGATATGATTGATTGATTGTCCATATATAAGTATACGACATATAATTTATATTCGGATGTTAAATTTACAATATAATTCATAACAAAATCTGAATAGTTGTGATATGTAAATGATATCAGATGAAAATAATTATAAAATATGTTATTAAGTTTTTCATTTTTAGTGATGCACACACGTCTTTCTCAACATTTGAAACGACAACACGCAATCATACACATACATCCCACTTGCGCTACAATTGAAATAAATGGACACGTTTTCCCACGGCCGAGCAATATAGGTATCTATTATCAGCAACCAGAATGTTAATATAATTACAAATACGGAAATTACGCATAATTTTCCGGTATAATTTCATTTCAGCACCGGGGACAGCAACATGTGTTCAATGATCTGAGTTTCTAGATGTGTATTTAAGTAGACATTGTATAAATGCAGCAATGCTAACAGTATTAACAGACCACCACAACAACAGCATTTCTGATTTCAAGACGTTGTGAATTGTGAATCATAAAAGTTAAAACAATATATCATTATCAACACTGACCAAAGAGAGGAGCGCAGAGGGAGTGGGACGGATATTTATCAACATTCGGTGACAATTTGGATTGCATATAATATATGTCAATTGACTAAAATTTAAATATGCAGTTGTCGATTCTTTTATCTCAGATAATTTTTGTTTCATGTCAACAACTCTCAGCAGACGAACATGCATCCATCTTCCCATTTAGAAATGTCTCATTACCATGGAAACTCAGGGTGGACGATTTGGTTTCTAGACTTAGTCTTTCAGAAATTCGAGATCAATTAAGTCACGGTGGTGCTAAACATCATGGCCCGGCACCTTCTATTGCACGGTTGGGGGTAAAACCGTACTCATGGGACACAGAATGTCTCCGTGGTGATGTTGCAGCCGGAAAAGCTACCTCATTTCCAGAAGCCCTTGGACTAGCAGCTGCATTTAACTCGGAGCTTATATTTGAAGTTGCGAAAGCTACTGGTGAAGAAGTGAGAGCTAAGTATAACAACTACACTCACCATGGTTCATATGGAGACCACAAAGGATTGAGTTGTTTCAGCCCTGTTATTAACATAATGAGGCATCCGTATTGGGGCCGGTCTCAAGAAACGTATGGCGAAGACCCTTTCCTCACTGGAATATATGCTGCAAACTTTGTTCAGGGATTACAAGGCTCAAACTCAAGATATATTCAAGCAAGTGCTGGATGTAAACACTTTGATGCTTTCGCAGGTACATGTACCATCACCATTTTAGAATTAATTTAATTTATTATTATTGTAGGAGATTATCATTATGGCTAGTTAGCCAGGAGCTAGACATTGAAAAGCATTCCAAATCCTTTTCAATATAAAAATCAAGCATATAAATAATGACAATTATATTCCTTCTCACTGGTAGTGATAAATGAAATTACACTGATGTTCCTGGTGTTTTTAAAACTTGTACAGTAGGTATTTAACACTTTCATGACAGGAGCTGAGCTGGTGCGGCATTGACGATCCTGTGCCAGTGCATTCTCGTATATATGCGGGGCTCCCTATTGGAGCATCGCATGTACATGTACATGTACATGTATACGTGCAAGAGAAAGCACTGCCTTCAAGTTCAAGGTAAATATTGTTTGACCAATGCATTCTCTTATATATGCAAGGCTCCCTATGGGAGACTCTCATATATAAGAGAATGCATTGGAATAAGATTTCGCAAAATTTCAGGAAGCTCCAGTCATGGAAGTGTTAATAGCTATTTTAACAATGTTCATGCTAATCTGAATTCAACTGTTAAAGATGGATTATCTCTTATTATAACAATTTTGTGGGTATAAAATAATAAATATGAATTGAAGACATATGTCCGGAAATACTTCTATCTTTCAACATTTATTTTAATTTGAATATTTTATTATGAAATGAGTGATTAAATGGGAAACTTTATTGTTCTATTTTTAGAACAGACAATTCAGGCGATACCATATAGTGACAGAGATCATTAGAGTGTTCCAATAGCTACGATCTGAACGTCAAATGTCCCAGATCGATTGTTTGTATTGTTTTATACAATAGTTATAACCGATTATAAGTCTAATTAACATTTATTTGTGACAAATTTACACAATGACATTTCTGATAAACAGTAACCACAACTGTTCGTTTGCTAAAAAAAAACACGTTTTTAGACCAGAAAATATTTGAAATATAATCAATATTAATCGATCGAAGCATTTCCGGACAGGTGTCTTCGATTCATGTCTAATATTTTATACCCCGGTAACTATAACGCATGTTTATAAGGAGATATACCATCTTTAACATGTACCTGTACTAGTAGGTGTTTTAAACCAGATGGTATCTTTTTCTTTTTTTTAAATTTTTTTTATTGAGGAAGTATATATAACAAAAAGAATGAGACAGACAGACATACGTATAGCACAAGCATTATAGTAACAATACATTGATACCTATTATATTCTAGCACTCACTTTTGCACGCTCCCAAGTGAATTTCACTTTGGATACTTTCTCACTGGCGACATTAGTAAAATCATACGTGAATCATATATATAGTTGTGGTAATGAGATAAATATATTGTTGGTATCTTAATATTATCTTGTAAAGATTCACATGCTTGTGTGTTTATTTGATATGTGACTTGTTTTATTGTCAGTCAAAATGCCTTCAGAGCTTGTATCTGTATGTTTTATCTCTGGCTTTTCAATAACAGTTTCATATCTTATCTTTCAGGAAATGATCTGATAGATGACGTCAGGCTTTCTGAGAGAGATTGGAGGACAACTTTCTTGCCTGCATTCAAACGATGTGTTAAAGCTGGGACATTCAGTCTGATGTGCAGTTATAACAGCATTTATGGAGTGCCATCGTGTAGCAATCTGAAACTACTGACCACAATACTGCGAGACGAGTGGAATTTTACCGGATATGTCGTCAGCGACCAGGGGGCACTTCGATTTGTCATATCGGATCATGGGTATTATAACAACTACGTGGATGCGGCAGCAGGTAGCCTAAATGCCGGTTGCAATTTAGAGTTATCAGTAGATAGGGGACCACGTTTTCATACTGTCTTTTACAATTTATTAGAAGCTGTGAGACAGAACAAGACATCCGAAAAGATGATGCGTGAAAGAGTGAAGCCGTTGTTTTATACGAGAATGAGACTTGGAGAATTTGATCCACCAGAAATGAATCCATATACTAAATTTAACTTATCGGTTGTACAGGGCCCTACTCATCAGAATTTGTCATTAGTTGCAGCCATGCAATCGTTTGTTCTTCTGAAAAACAATGGTTTCTTACCATTGGCTAAGTCATTGTATGAATCCATAGCAATTGTCGGTCCCGTGGCGAACAATGTAACACAGCTCTATGGCGACTATTCACCAACCCCAGATAAATCTCTGACCATCACCATTCTAAAGGGACTTTCACCACTCGGGAAACATGTCCAGTATTCTGCTGGGTGTGATGATAATCTTTGTAAACACTATGAGTCGTCTGGCATTAGAAAAGCTGTTGGTGATGTAGATGTCATATTTGTCTGTCTGGGTACTGGCACAGATATTGAAACTGAAGGAAGAAGCAGATCAACCATGGACCTTCCTGTAAATCAAACAGCACTGCTCCATGATGTTATAAAATATGGCACAGAAACTCCAATCGTGCTGCTGTTGTTCAATGCAGGACCAGTCAATTTAACAAACTTGGTGGATAATATCCATATTGTTGCAATCCTTGAGTGTTTTTACCCAGCACAGTTTGCAGGAGAGGCAGTGAAGCGTGTGTTGTTAAACTCTGACCGATATAGCAACCCATCCGGTCGGCTTCCATACACATGGCTAGCATATCAATCACAGATATATCCCATAACTGATTACGAAATGTCAGGAAAGACATACAGATATTTCACAGGAGTTCCATTATTCCCATTCGGATTTGGACTTTCTTATTCAAAATTTCGGTATTCACATCTTGAGTGTGAAGCGATTATATCGGCAGGCGAGAATCTCAATCTTAGTGTCGCGGTTTCAAACGTAGGACCATATCCCGGAGACGAAGTTATTCAGGTTTACATATCGTGGGATCTTCCGCCCGTGCAGTCACCACAGCGACAACTTGTGGGGTTCAGAAGAGTACATTTACCCATCGGGGAACAGGTTGTTGAATTTACCGTGGAAGCAGAAGACATGGCCCTGTGGTATGATGACAAAGGATTCGTGGTAGCAGAAGGTCCTATGACTGTATACGTCGGTGGACAACAACCGGACCAGAGACGGAGTTTGGACTCGAACACAGTGCGCACTAAGTGGTTTATTCAAGGCTCCGTGAAACTTTGATGACTGAGGGTGATAACTGCAGCTTCCTGAATTTTGTGAAAATTTTACAACTTAGACAATATCGGTGAAGTTATCCTGGATGATTTCAGAAAGCATGCAAAATGAAGACCCTTCAAATTGGACAAGGCTTAAAGGGTTAAATTTGTTGATTGCCTATATTGACGCTATGCCAATATAATCATGATTATGCAAATCGTTGTGTTTTAGATATTTTAGATAGCCGTTATATTTACTTGTATTTCATTAATTATTTTTTTGCTATTTATTTAACTAACCAATATATTTGAACTCCATTTTGATTAACAAACTTTCATATATTAGATAGTAGGTTGCCATTTTGTTTACTAATTTAATTATCATTTTATTTTGTTATTTTTTGTGTTTTGTGTATGTTTTTAATTATTTTTTTAAAGGTACAGATGGCATTCGTTATCTGTTATAATTTAGAAATAACAGTTACTAAATTATGAACATTTCCTTAAGAACCCTTTGTTTTATATAGCATATTATATAGTTTTATATATACATATATTTTTTTTATAGCATAATTATATGAATGCTATATTGTCTGCAAAACACACTTGGTGTTGGCCGAGCGTTTGTTTATATACATCACGTAAACAGTGACCGTTAAGCAAAACACTCAACACCGTGGCGATTTTTTTAAGGAGAGTGATTCACGGCGACCCATTCAACACCTAAATATTGAGAGGCGAAGCTTAGCTAACGCTTTTGTAAACAACTTGGTGGCATTTCTAACCAAAGTTCACGGAGTGTTGTCCCCCTGGCGTTCAGCGTTTTGCTTATCGTATACTCTACGTAATGTTTGTTTGCAAAACGTGGTTTCTTGACCTCACAAGGAGTACTAACTACTATCGTGACAATTATATGCAACATACGTAATAATTATAATTCGCATAAGAACAAAGTGTGTCTATAATATAATATTCTTTCTTTTTAAAGATGGATTATCTCTTTAAATAACAAATTTTAAATAGTTGCGTGGGTATAAAATAATAGATATGAACTGAAGACCTATGTCCGGAAAAGCTTCTATCAATTAATATTGATTTTATTTCGAATATTAAATCGGACCCGTTTATGTTACTATTTTTAGAACCGACCATTCGGATGAGACCGTATTGCGATATAGAGCACTGGACTGTTCCTACGGCTACGCATCGAATGTCAAATGTCACAGATTGGTTGTTTGTATTGTTTTGTTCCACAGATATAAGCGATAATGAGTATAATTAACGTGTATTTGTGACAAAATTGCACAATATAATTTCTGGTCTCTGTTAACAGTAACCACTATTGTTTGTTAGCTGAACAAACACACATTTTTAGACCAGAAAATATTCGAAATAAAATTAATATTAATCGATAGAAGCATTTCCGGACAGGAGTCTTCGATTCAAATCTAATAGTTTATACCCCGGTAACTATACAATACATGTTTACAAAGAGACAATCCACCTTTAAGAAGGTTTTAACGGATGTGACTATCTTAGATGGTTTTTTTATTGATTTGTTTCATAATATTTTTGGTATTTATTTTGAGCATCTATATAACTGAGCTCCATTTCCCTGAATACGTATAAATCACATGTTATAAATATTGTTGACGTGTATATGTAATCAGCGTTCTCCGAGATTACATCGCCATCGCAGTCATTCGCAACTTAGCTACATTTCTGGTGACCAGTGAGGACAGTGCTTGCACCGTCCGCGTTATCAAACTTCACCCATAATAGATTTATCTACGTAAGCGTTCAAACCCATGCAACATTTAATCACTCAGATTTATTTATTTGTTCATCTTCTAAATGTATCATTTATACCATTTTATACCAGCAATTTACCTTGAAAACACACACATTACAAGTTGAAATGAGCTTTGTTTACTTACATGTATCTACATGTATTTATAAACATTCATAAATTGCACAAGAACAGTCCGCATTGGTGCATGGAAATATAATTGTGTCTCGTGCACACCGAAGAAATATTTACTCTGGCCTAAAACAAATCGGCTAGTCCGTACATATGCCGCATCACGTTCACTGTCGATCTCAAGCTTAAGCTTAAATATGGTCTATTTCTTTGTAAACATGTGATGTGTAGTAACGCCGAATAGGTCACTCTCATCGGTTTTCTGTGATAACGTTACACAGGTTCCTAAATTTGTGATACAGTTACCCAGGTTGGAGAGAATTATGATAAAGTTACCCAGGTTAAGCAAATCTCACAATATCAACTCGATTTAAAAGTGACAGAGGCAATATTGTTCAGTTTTGGCAAGTAAATAACCCTTATTAAGCATAAATGAAGACATATCAGTACATATCAGTACTGTTCGCCATTTTGATCGCAAATGTCAATAATGTGTTGCTAAACATGAAATTTTATTAACCTGGGTAACTTTATCACATTCCTGGGTAACTTTATCACAATTTCAGGAACCTGGGTAACTTTATCACAGAAAACCGGTGAGAGCGACCTATTCGGCTATAGTAACCGGGGTATAAAGTATTAGATATGAATCGAAGAGCCCTGTCCTGAAATGCTTCTATAGATTGATATTATATTTTAAATATTTTCTGGTCTCAAACGTGTCATTGTTTAGCTAAAGAACAATACTGGTTACCGTTAACAGAGACCATAAATCTATTGTGTAATTGTGTCACAAATAAACGTTAATTATACTCATTATCGCTCATAAGTATTGAATAAAACAATACAAACAATCAATCTGGGACATTTGATGTTCGGAGAGTAGCTATGGGAACACCCGAATGATCTCTATCGCTATGTGATATCTTCTGAATGGTCTGTTCTAAAAATAGAACTATAAAGTGTCCCAATTAATCATCTCATTTTATAATAAAATATTCGAAAGAAAATCAATATTAATTGATAGAAGCATTTCCGGACAGGTGTCTTCATTATATATTTGTTATTTTATACACACGGAACTATTTCAAAATTGTTACATGAAGAGATAATCCACCTTTAGTCACTCACATTAATTTATTTGTTCAACTTCTAAATTTACCATTTATACGAGCAATTACCTAAAAAACACACACATCACAAGATGAAATGAGCTTTGTTTACTTCCATGTATCTTCATGTCTTTATAAACATACATACATTGTACAACAAACGTGCGCACTGGTAAATGGATATATAATTGTGTCGCATGCATATCGATTACCAAAGAAATATTTACTCTTGCCTAAAACCAAAGGGTGTCTTCAGCGGGTCCGTGCGATGTACACTGTCTATGTAATATCGGCTAATCCGCACATATGCTGCTACATGTTCACGTCGATCGAAAACTTGAGATTCAGCTTAAGTGAAACGCGCACAGTCGTATATTTTGAACATATTTTACATAAATTACTTTATAAGAGATTTCATATGTTGCATCTCCATTGCTATAAATTGTAAATAAATATGTAGACTCTATTCGAAATTTCCTTGAAGTTTTCCCTAGAATTTAACATGATCCAAATTCTTATCCTTCAGACCCGCATTACACTGTTAACTCACTCTTCTCTATTTTCGCTACATTTTCTCTACATTTTATTTTACTGAATATCACCAAAATATTATTGGAAGTCTTAAATTTGTTGTTGTTTCATATATTGTTATCCTTCATCCTCTCTTCTGATTGGCTGAGAGTGCGTCACATGGCGGACCGTAAATCACCTTGTTATCCTTCATCCCATTTCATCTCTTCTGATTGGCTGAGAGTGCGTCACATGGCTGGCCGTAAATCACCATATTACCCTCGAGGGTAACATTGTCTCAGTTAATGACCGCTCAGCTATTCCAGTAAACATAGAACTACGAAGAACTCAACGTTTAGAGACACTCTCACAGCTCTCTAACAATTTTAGAAAACACTGTTTTTATAAACCCCACTGTATCATAACAACCGCGAACTGTGGTGTTTGCTAATTTGCATAATTGTGTGTTTTTTTAGTTGCAATTAAAGCACGCTATGTATAAATGGTGTTATCCGTTATCCGACAAAAATCCGTTATAATGTGTAATGTTCTTATTGGACCTTTTTATATCAATAATAAAGACCGTGGCACAAATAGATAAACCTTATTATGCAGTTGGTGTGTGCTGCAGGCAATCGCACATACGATGTACATACGTTACAAATACGTTTATGTACTAGTTCAAATAGCCACTCTTTACTGTTATAAATTGACTATTTCTTTTCTTCAATACATTCCTCAGACTTCAGAGAATACCCGTATGTTGCGTAACAATCTGTGGCATACGTCAATTTCTTTTTGCACTACTACAACGTGTTAGTTTCATATTTTAGCAATCTGGAAATGAACACGTCTGTCGGCGTCTTCACGGCCATTTGAAACGAAACCGAACATTTCGCTGCATGGCTACTCAACTTCGAAATTGCTTTACTCCTCTTTGCGTGAACCGATTTCCACCATGCAACCAGCAAACTGACCGGAGAATAGCTGCACAAATGACGGGTCTGTTAATTGATCCAGATCGGCCTCTCTCTCTCTCTCTCTCTCTCTCTGGTGGCTTTAATTGTCAATCTGTAAACAAAGTCAGAAATAAAAACTGTAGCTAGTGCTTGATGCCTCCCCTTGCTGCGCCTCAAATTTGTTCAATGTAACGCGATAGCACTGGACGCCATTGTGTCGCAAACGTCAAAAGATCACATATTTACGATTTGATTGATTCCAGTATTTTTGTAAAGGTCTCTATTGCTACCATACTGGTGCATACTATTAAACATTCCTAAACAAGTATATAGCCTAGTGTATTGGAGTCAGGAAGAATCGTGTTCGATAGATAACACGGCTCTTAGTTCCAGTTCGTCTTTTGTATCATATCAGGTTTTGCTTTGTTCTACGTTAGGCAATTTATTATTTTGTGACGTCACACTCGTGTCAATCTGAACAACTGTCTAATGTTGCACCGTTCGCCCATTGTGTCGCTGTACATGTGTCTGTTTGTCTATAGATAAGACTTTCATTCAATTGTTGTGTATGTCTGAATGTCGGCTGTTGTTTGTATGCCTGTCACTATGGTGTGCATGAATGTCCGTGTGCGGCTGTCGTGTGCCTGTGAGTTTACTATTCCCTTGTGCGTATACATGTTTACGCGTCGTACCACAAATAGCCCGCGTATGAACGTCTGACTATGACTGGCTTGTTGTATATATGTTCACAATATTTCTAATTTGTATACAGTGTATTATGTATGAACTAATCTTTGTTCACATATATTTCCATAAATAATCTCAAGTTTGGAGAATAAATAAAGATATATATTAATATATTTACATACACCTGATATCTCTTCCGATTTCCCCATAGCGTTACGGTAGACACGCCCCTTATTCAATGCGTTCATAAACCTATGAACGTAAGTAACGTGACGTCACTTCCAATGTCGTTCATAGGTTTATGAACACATTGGTCCCGGAAATCACCGAGGATTGTCGGATATTACCGACTGCTTGAGTTTCTAGTCAGCCAATACGCCAAGGATTTGATAGCAAACAATATGTAATCGAGGTTCATGATTGGATGGCTAGTGGCATCTAATCGGGAGCACGGGTGGCACGAGATGTTCGATTGACTATCAGAATGTTGGTTATCATATAATCCCATATCCCATAATATGTCAAATATAGCGAATTATCGAAATATGAAATATAAAGAAAAAGCGAAATATTAAAATACAGCGAAATAGCGGAATAGCACGAAAAATCGAAATAGGAAAATACAGCGAAATAGGGCGAAATATAGAGCGAAATATAGAAATAGGAAATTATTTTTATAAACGAAATAATGGAGATACTTGAAAAAGTGTTTTTGACGAAATAACGGACATATTTGGAGAAGTGTTTTAAAGAGCGTAAGTATATAAATATAAATAATAAACGGCGGATTCAACGTGGTCATGGGTTTTAACCGCGATAAAAAATCAGCAAACTCCGCATGGACCCCTTCGGGGTTCATGCAGTTTGCTGAATTTTTATCGCGGTCAAAATCCCATGACCACATTGAAACCGCCGTTCATTTCTTATATGAACCAGGACAAATGTTAATGGGGGTTGTATAATCGGGTAACATATTGTATTTATCCCCAATACATATGATTGTTCAGCAGTCCGTTGATAATCTGGTCTGATTCGTTTGTTTTCGTAGTAACTGTACGTTGTCTTACGAAAATTGGTCAATTGGAAAACGAGGCACTAATATTGAGTGTTCAGTCGAGCATTACAAAAATATGAACACAACTGAATGCAATGACAAAAGTATTGTATAGTATCCGTATTCCGTAAGGAACAGACACAGTGTTTTAGTTGTTTTTGCATTTGGATTCGACCTGAATTCCGGATTTATTACTCGTCGTTCGTCGGGTTTTCTGTCTGTTCGTAGATACTTTATGCTTGGTGCGATAACTTAAACATTTTCTATCTGATCGGAACCAAATTTTGTAGCTGTAACCCATTCATGATTCAATGGACTTTCCCATTCAGTTCTAAAATTACAAATTGGAATAGTCTATTGTTCATTTGTAGGGATGTTCTCAGAATTTGAGCAGACAGAAAAAAACCCATTTAGTAGCACTATTTTGAATAATTAAAAAATCTTCAGCAGTCTCAAAGGGCAGATTTCCAAAATACTTGGCCTGGAGAATTGCCATAAGACAGTTTATTATTTGTTCACAATGTCATGGTTGAGTGAATACCACTTTAGTACATACCAGTATACTCTATAAATCAACATCAAATTTCTAGTTAGTTATCGTGTATTATATTGCTATATATCGTGTACTATACTTGATATTATGCATTGCTATTAAACCTAGTTATAATATGTTTATATGGTCATGGTTGAGTGAATTTTAAGGGGCGCCGAAGGGTCAGAATATTAACATTGATGGCTACGGATTTCATCTTGAGAACAGAAATCATTGCTGTTCTAGGTATGAACAAATCTATTGAGTACTTTTGAGCATTTAGGCCTGTTATCGGTTTATCAGGGGATACTAAGCAGGAGGTAACAAAAGGGTCAGATAACACTAAATCAAATAAATTCTTTAAAAAAAAATTCCTGCAGTCAAAGATGGCAGATGTTGTTAATACTTGGTATGGATTATTGCCAGGACTTTAGTTTTCAATTTGTTCATACTGTTATGTGACTCGTCGTGGTCTACTGCAACATATATGGTATATCATATCGTCAGCATTTGAATGAAAACAAAAGTAGTTATACTTATCTTAAATTAAACGGACTACTTTGGGCCCAAATCTCGCTACTAAAAGTCTATTGTCATACATTGATAATTTTATCGTACCATAATCTGTCTCTTCGAATAAAGAACAAGCTAATATAATGTAACATAGCCTCCTACCGCCTACGCATCCATATATACACGTTGAAGGGGCACTGTACACCAAATCAGATAATTTATGGGACCATCCCTTATTATACTCACATGAATATATGCGACAAATTAATTGATTTCAGCAATGTATGCGTGAAAAATAAACTCATGTGCTCTGTGAATGATGTAAAAAAATTGTAATTATAATGTAAATAAATTGATGACTCGAGTCGCACAAATGGTCAGATTTAGTGTACAGTTCCGCTTTAAGTACACGAACAACGGCATACAATGTTCATGCTGGAAAATTCGTTTAGGAACTTGCTTGTTGGATTGTGTATGGTCAGGTTCTTGTCTGTATTTTCGTGTGCGCTGCCGATAAATTGTAAGCAGTCTCACGAGTACATTCTCTTCTGTTACGTCACATTTAAACTTAACCTTCGGATCCTGCCTAGAAGAAGTCATGAAGAAAACAAGTACCCCGGATTAAATTTTAATATAGATCAGGTTTCTGGACGACGAAGTATCCGAGTTTCTTTTTGTGCCGTTCGCCCCGTGTGTTACCGAGTAAATGTTTCCACGTGATACGAATACATCCGATCTCATGTGTGATGCTTCTGTGTATGTGTTTTAATGTAACTGGACTGACTGAATGAATTCGCACAAACATCGCATGCGTACGATCTTTCTCCGGTGTGGATTTTCCTGTGTCCCGTTAAAGTGACATTTTGAATGACTTCTTGTATTTATAGCACGCGCATGGTCGTTCTCCGTGTTTTTTTTTATTACATGCGGTTAAATAAGACAAATTTGTGGATTTGTTTCCGGATATATTATATTACACACGTAGGGTGGGTCTCTGTGTGCATTTTCGTATGTCCTGTTAAATGACCCGAACTTTTGAATGATTTCCCACATATCTCGCATGCGTACGGGCGCTCTCCGGTGTGAACTCTTTTATGTTTAGTTACGCTACTTGAGTCAGCATATGTTTTCCCGCATACATTACACGAGTAGGGCTTATCGCCAGTGTGAATTCTCTCATGCCTCTTCAGGGCACCGAACTGAGAAAATGATTTTATACATATCTCACACTTGTACGGTCGGTCTCCGGTGTGAATTTTCTTGTGTTGCCATAAATGAGACGACATTTTGAATGAATTCCCGCATATATCACACTTGTACGGCCGTTCCCCGGTGTGGATTCTCGTGTGTGCTGTTAAGCAATTCAATTCGGTAAATGATTTCCCACATATATCGCACGTGAATGGGCGTTCTCTGCTGTGAGTTCTTATATGTGTAGTTAGGTGAGATGAGTTTGTAAATGTTTTCGTGCATACATCACACGAATACGGCTTATCTCCAGTGTGAATTCTCTTATGCCTCTTTAGGTCACCAAACTGAGTGAACGATTTTTCACATATATCACACGTGTGCGGTTGTTCTCCGGTGTGAATTTTCTTGTGTGTCGTTAAATTAGAAGAATTTGTGTATGATTTACCGCATATATCGCATTCATATGGACGGTCTCCAGTGTGAATTTTCTTATGTGTCTTAAAATAATACAATCGAGCAAATGATTTTTCACAGACATCACACTTGTACCGTCGGTCGCTTGCGTGGATTGAGTCCGGTGCCGTTAAATGATATGACATTGTGACTGACACCGGTATCATATGCGTATGGTCGGTGTCAGGTGTTGCTTCTTTCGTTTGTAGTTTGGATACCGGAGTCAGCAAATGTTCTCCCACATACATCACAAGAATAAGGCTTAAACCCAGTAGTATGAATTCTCTAATGTCAGTTCTGTTATGTCAGTTCTGTTATGTGAATTTTCTTAATATGTGAGTTATCTTGCACCAATTATCTTATGTGAGTTCTCGTATAAATGACTTCAGGCCGCCAAATTCATGGAAGGATTTTTCAGATGTCGCACAAATATGGGCGATCTCCCTTTGGATTCTGTTGTCTAATTTAGTAATTAGGATACTTAATTGAGGTAACAATTTCGCATCTCTATTACAAGAATGAGATATTTCAGAGGTTCGTCGATTGGAAAAATTGCCTGTGTCGCACAGATAGTAATGTTATCCCACATATCACACCAATGTGGCCAGTCTTGAGTGGAAACATGTATGTCCAATTATATATAATTTATGGCACTATATCTTGCATTTTCTCATGTTTCATCAGATAATGATGTCACATAAAAGATTTGCCGGACATTTCACACTTATAACGACGGTCTCCTGAATGATGTTGTGGCATATAGTTATCTTCATTGAGCAAACGATTTCCAGAATATCTCACAGGCATTGTGCTGCATTGCGTGGAATGTTCTTTTGTCGTGACCAGGAGACGATTTGTCACAGTAACCGATCTGAAGTATGGGCGTCACTGACTAGATCACACACACGGCTGCGATCGAAGACAACAAGGATAGTCACTATAAATCCTCCCGATCAGAACAAACCGAGAATGAAGCGATGTATTTTGGCGAATACAACCGAACAAAGAAATTGTAGTATTTTGTAACAATTCAACAAATGAAATGAATTGGTTTCGTATAATGACGCTACTTATTGGGCGGCTAGTGATTTTGGGAAATAATCGTCCGTGGTCATAATTGAGTAGGCCAACACGTGATCGATATAAGCACGTAAAGTCATTTATCGGACGCTGTAAAAATAACAATCACGTGCAAAATAGCTGGCATAGCTCACATCTGTAACTCTGTTCAAACTATATACATGCATATAATATTGTTTCACATTTTTATCAACCCATCGCCATAGTTAAGGCGCATCATTTTGAGACCACTGGTCAAGAAAGAGCACACCTGCCAACGTATGAGGATTCTTTATGTGAATGTAACCAATCGAAAGCGCTGTTATCTCATAGGCTGTGGGATTTAACATGTTGAGTGCCGGAAATCAATTAGTAATCTTGCCAGTTTGCCAAATCGTGGCAAGATAGATACCCATAGTAGACCATAATTTGGCTTCAATGAAGCAAGAATTGGATGACGTCGCGACTTTAGATGACAGAAACGGCGATTGATAGTACTACGAGATAACTCGTAGCCGGCAATGGCGGAAGGAATTTGGGTATTCCCACCACCAGTGCCAACTACGAGTTATCTCGTAGACACAATTGGACACGCTTGAGCAACAAATATGAAGTAGAATGTAACCCAAACAAGTTATTTTGGTGGTCAGCATATTTATGGAGGTGTGGGTGTGTCCTTGTGGTGGTTATAGCTCGTTATTTTGTTATATTATGGCTGATGCACGCTGGAGCAAATTACTTATATGAGCATGCATGTCTACAGGCGGTGAATCCGACGTGGAATCGGGTGAACTTGTTTCCTGTGAGGATGAGTTTATTTCATCCATGACTACGAGCATGTATATTTACGAGCATGCATCTTCTGTTGTTTCTGGCATTGTAAGTTATCTCCCATATAGCCTGATTTTAGTGATTTAGGCCTATGCTAGGGTTCCAAAGTACAGTCCGAAATAATAGTGTAGGAAGATTTGTCAGCACAAAATTAAAGCAACGATGCAACAGTAGCCAAATACTAGTAGATCCCTGTACATTCAGGAGTGTGCTACATGTAACGATTCCATATAATCCATCCGTCTGGAAATAAGTTACCCTTACCCCAAACCTCTATGCTACACAAAACCATTTATCAGTACATACATGTGGAACAGTTCGATGAACTGCATAACGTCTAGACTACGGTAATTGTTATGCTTTCCATTGTCCAACACGTTCGGAAGAGGGTACAATGTAGCTTTGGGGAATAATTGTTCCGCTTTACTTGAATTATAAATAATAAAATACCTAGCACCCAAATGGAGCCGCACAGTGTATACCAAAAACAACTGCTGTGTTCCCTAATAATGAGATAATGAGAGCATCAACGTGCGTAACGTCATGGATTATCCGCTTGTCTTGTTTTGGATGCGTCCATTCGCACATGCGTGCGAGGGAACAGATTTGGCAGGCCTGTGTGACGTGTGTGGGTGGTTGTGCGAAGTTTCAATGTGTTGAAACACAACGATGTAACCATCATTCCTCGAAACTGCCTTCGCATGTTTGTACATTGTGAATATCCACCCCCCCCCCCTGACTGTGTTTGCAAGCGTGCATGCACATTATCCACACATTGCCCACACACGACTGCCTCTGGTGGTCACTCAGTGAGACAGTGTCAGCTGTATTCACTCACAACTGGATCATTTTGAGTAGAATATATGTGCTCATGGTGCTCACCTCTGTTGAACAATGCAAGGAGAGCCACACTATTTATTTGATAAAATCACTGTTCTGATGTCCCGATGCGGATTTTCGTGGTGCATCGACCTATTCCACTGCTTCCGTTTGTCAGTTACACGACATGGAAACCACTACGAGATAACACGTAGTGGCAACCTGCGAAGGTTGCGTACTACGAGATAACTCGTAGTGGCACTCAACGTGTTAACCAATCGAAAGCGCTGGTATCTCCAAGCCTGAGGGATTTTTCCAAAACGAGGATTCACTTGGAGATCGCTAACCTCAAAATTGCAGAAAAGTTTGAGATTCTGTATTTGCTTGTAGCGACGATGAGATCAGACGGGTATGTAACCACAATCCATGGGTATTCTTGTTATTGGTTTTGTTCTACAGTTCACTTCGACATCAAAATAAATTTTGTTGTCGGAAGTGGCAATGTTCACATCCGCTATAAACAGGAAGTGATCTCGGAGAGGAGTGTTATCCATACTTATTGATAGAAGGATCCACACAATGGCTATTTAATGTGCACAATACAATAAAGTGGTTGACATATATAGTCGAAATGCAATTAGCCGTGATTGAGGGTTCAAAAAAGATAGGATTAACCTTCTTGGTACGCTCTGGACGTACATGTATTCGCGCTATTGTGTGTTCTAAAAATAGACCACAATTAAACTGTCCCGCAGAAGTGATAAGAAATTCTAAATAAACTTTATATTAATTAAAATTGCGGATATCGTCCTCTATTATTATTTAAGTTTTACCCCGGATACTACATGAACCTCTCTGGATATCCCATCATTAACGACCAAATGGCGATGGTACAATACTGATGGCTAAAGTAATACACACTATCACTATTTAAAGAGCTCTAATTCCTTCAAAAACAAGTTACATTACATATGTCCTCTTACAATAACAGCGGGAAGAACTAATATCTATAATAGCGACAAATTTTGAGTTTAATAATCAATAGAAGCTTTCTTATCAGTGTGCACTATGCAGTAAACAAACACGAACGTTAATAATCTAAAGATGTATGTTTGAAACAAAACGATAATAATAAGCAATACAACTAATTTGAAGAGAGAATAGAGTCCTCTGTGCGGTCTCGGGTCAAGTTCGAAGTGTGACGGTGTAATTTATACCTAGTTTATATATAGAACTAATACAAGTTAATACTGACAACTAGCAGCTAACATATTCATTCATATCACCGGTATTTACGACATCCCGTTCACCCGCTCAACTTTGCTGTTTTCGATCCATCCCTGTCTGATTACTGTCACTTCAGCCCAATGCTAAACGCTCTAGTACGACCACTTCAAATAGTACAGATAAGCTCGCCGCTGATTGGATGGCACATGGTCGCGCGTAAATTATCGAAGGTCAAATATGTCGCTGGGTTTCCAGATTGTTTACCTGCCTATCAGAAAGTATTGTCTTCAGGTTTGAGTTTATTTTGTCGTCAAGATGTCGTCAAATTTAGATAATGATTGAACGCAGATTATGCTGACATAGTGCCTATGTCCCATTGAACTGGTATGTTCACAGTTTCTATATTTTATCGTTATAATCATGTTTTTTATTATTACTTTTGTCTTCAAGTAGTTCAGCATAGAGTTTGTCCATTTTGACATAAAGTATATACGACCCAATAGTTAGGAGTATATTTCCTATTTTATTCATATTTTAATGTTATTACTTTTGTGAGGTTATCTCCCGATAACCTGAGATTCCAGTTTGTAGATATCTCAATTAAATAGATATATATTGAATATCTGGCATCACTTGTATTTTTAGGAACTCCTCAATTTCCTTTAACAAATGTTTGTGTATGCACATATACGTGCTTATCATATATGCAAATGTATATATATATATATATATTTGCATTTGGTTGCAGGGTCTACTGATGTACTGATATATCTCTACTAGTGTATTATAACACTCTGTGTTTACTGATGTATTATCCGACTATGACAGTCGGTGGATGATGTTTGATTGTATATGTTGATGGTGGTGATGATGATGATAATCGAGATTGTTATTCTTGTGAAAGATGAATAAATACTATGAAGACTTATATAGGTAATGTGAACTTTCCATTGACCCTGCCCACCAAGATTGAGAATTCATTGACAGAGCCCATACTGCCAAAGCAAACTATAAATTTAATGTCAAAGGCTCGATGACATTAATATATATAATGGGCCCATAGTAACCCTCTGACAGAAGAACGCATCGATACTATAAGTGAATTGTGCTTATCGGTTAGCACTGAATGTTGCTTATCAGTTAGCATTGGAAAGATCATGAAATCAGCTAATGTAAACGACTATGCATGGGTCAAGTCTAGAGACCATAGGGCGACATATAGAAAACATGCCAATTTATCAATATAGAGAAATGTTGCTTTAATGGGAGTCTAACAGATATGCACACTGGTGGCCTTCCAAGAGTATCAGATAAGAGTGATCTAGGGCAAAGTTACCCCGATATAGTTTTCGATGGAAGGCACGATGCATCGATATTATCTTCCTCAAGAGATAAAGGGGAAGACCTCCAACAAAGTTCTCAAAGTCAAACAATTCAGCTCACCCTCAAATAAGGTTGACTCAGAAACCTGTCATGTAGTACATCTGATACAACAAACACTTGCACGACGGGTGTTTCCAGACAATGTTGATACCAGGATGATTCATATCATTAAGGAATTACTTCTGAAGTTTTATATGAGTAAATCAGAAACTTGGTAGTGATAACTGTTCGCCAAATACATGCTAAACATGTTCTGTTGAATCTAAATGTGTTATAAAATGGACTATGTTTTAATTGTGATATCAATCAAAACGCCCTGACAGTCATAATAATTACAGTATAATAAACATAAACAGAACATAATAAAATAGTGTGAACTATTCTCTTATGGTTTATGTGAAATAAACAATAATAACAAGTGTCACATGCCACATGTAAGATATCGTGTATTCCACACCATCTCGACAAAAACTCGCTTGATTTGTGTTGCGACACTAGTTATGTGCGAAAATGTGCATTAAACATACGTGTTTGGTTATTTTGCCAAGGGATAATAGCACAAAATTATATTTCGATATTTATAAAAATAATACACCTCTTAAAAACATGAAATATGTTGGATTCACAGACAAATGCGGGCACTTCCAATCGTAAGAAATTGGTTTTCTTATTAGCTGGCTCGCTTCGATTCCAAAAAATACCACAGACAGTTCAACCCAAAACAATCGTGAAATCTGGTCTCAGCTCTCGGACTGTAGATACAAGTAACAATTATTGTACATGACAAATTAGATATGTAATTAAACAAATAACATAACAGTATTTACCTGAAACAATGAATGATAAAAACAATAACATTGAATAATAATCAACTTTATCATGGAAGTTATTAACTACCGTTATATATAATAACTAGCCGATGAGCCCGACGTTGTCCGGGCTATTCAAAAACCAAATTTCAAGTCGATAGCTCCACCCGTTTCCGAGATCTGGTCTGCGCAAATATGGCGTCGCACGGGCTCGGCGACCCGATAAAATTCGTATCCGGGGCAAGATACATTTACATACCAAATTTCAAGTCGATAGCTCCACCCGTTTCCGAGATCTGGTCTGCGCATGCGCGAAGCTGGCGTCGCACGGGCTCGGGGACCCTATAAAATTCGTATCCGGGGCAAGATACATTCACATAGCAAATTTCAAGTCGATAGCTCCACCCGTTTCCGAGATCTCGTCTGCGCTGCACGGGCTCGCCAATACGACAAGGATGACCGCCTGGTCAAACTACACACACGTACCAAGTTTCGTCCCGATCGGACGCCAATACGACAACGACGACCGCCTGGTCAAACTACACACATCTTGAACCAGTGGCGTTGGTATCTGATGCAAAAGACGAAATTGTGAGTGTTGGTTTGTAACCGGGATTTCTGAGGAGCATTATGCCTATATCCACACTAACTACCCCCCTAAGCCCCGACCTATGTGTCTGACACATATTGTGTCATACATACTATAACAATGACGCTGAACACTTTGAGGCAATTATATTGCAGAAATGTTGTAAGAGTACTATGGCCCGTATATCTCTCTGCAGATGCTAATAACGTTGAATGGTAAACAGACGCTCTTTATAGCGATGCGTCAAAAACAAACGCTCATTAAATTATCACTTGATTAACCACCGCAGTGCCGTTTT
The DNA here is from genome assembly GCA_032622095.1 of Siphonodentalium dalli. NCBI lineage: Eukaryota > Metazoa > Mollusca > Scaphopoda > Gadilida > Siphonodentaliidae > Siphonodentalium > Siphonodentalium dalli. Next base: position 27,425,188 of record CP136067.1, read on the forward strand.
TTGTGACTGAAATTGGAGAACGGGTGCTCAGAGCTTCTCCAAAACGCGACGCCGACGGTGTCCGTGGGATTTTACCCTTAGATAGGAAGTTTGGTCTCGATCGGTCAACCCGTTTTCGATTCTATAAAGGACAGACAGACAGACAGACAAACTTCAAAATATATATGAGATTAAGATTAATAGTAGAATTACAGTTATAAGTTATTATATATTGAAATATAACGAATTATTCAAAATTCATTTGACAATAGCAATTACATGTAAGCGTATATTTTGCCAAGTGCACCTTAATATGAAGTATTCTTTTAAAGTTTTGAATCTGTGATTAAAATTCAGAAACAAGGTAATTTATATTATAAGTTAGTGAGGGAATTAATAGTAATATAATTTGTCAATTGCGATTAAATGTAATTAATTGGTAATATAATTTGTATTGCTTTATTACATAATAATTGAAATAGGATAATCACATTAGGGCGGAAGTGCACGTTGTGTGTAAGAATTCCATAATGCCAACAAGCGACGCCAAAGCAACGTCACAAGGAATAATATCCGTTTTCCAATGTCAGCACAGATGTGATCTGTTTACGATTCCGCAGACACCGTTAAGAGGACCAGGTTACGTCTTCAACGAAGCATCTAATCCAAAGCGGTATTGATTTAAAGATGGATTATCTCTTTAAATAACAAATTTTAAATAGTTGCGTTGGTATAAAATAATAGATATGAACTCAAGACCCCTGTCCGGAAAAGCTTCTATCAATTAATATTTATTTTATTTCGAATATTAAATCAGGACCGTTTATGTTGCTATTTTTAGAACAGACCATTCGGATGATACCATATTGCGATATAGAGCACTGGACTGTTCCAATGGCTACGCACCTAACGTCAAATGTCCCAGATTGATTGTTTGTATTGTTTTGTTACACAGATATAATCGATAATCAGTATAATTAACGTTTGTTTGTGACAAAATTGTAAAATAAAATGTTTGGTCTCTGTTAACAGTAACCACTATTGTTCGTTAGCTTAACACACACACCTTTTTAGACCAGAAAATATTCGAAATAAAATTAATATTAATCGATAGAAGCATTCCGGACAGGAGTCTTCGATTCAAATCTAATATTTTATACCCCGGTAACTATATGATGCATGTTTATAAAGAGATAATCCACCTTTAAACATTTATATAAAACATATATACAAGTTTATTTGATGGAATAAACTAGTACATGAGCTGTGGGAAGTCACAATGCACATTCAGAAATCATCAATTGTTAAAAACTTATATTTTTACTAAAATTTACAAGCGAAATAGGTATCCATTGTGCCCGGCGTTTGAACATCAAACATACCTGAACCTTTTAATATTATGTTGAATGATGTTCGTAAAATGCACATAATTCCTTTCACGCATGCGTACTGTCAATTATGCAATTGATATCCTGATCATCCACAGCATGAGCTCCAGATAGCAGCTATCCGAAGCGACGGCTTAGAGTTTACATTAGTGCCGTAGGTTCCCACGTGGTCCTGAATATTCTAATTTTATTAATATTATTTACCGGTATAACTAAATCTCAACCAGAGTCTCAATGAGAGATATTAACCTGGAAACGCATTTTGGGTTGGAAATACCGATATCGTTAAATATTAGGAATCTTTGCATTGACGTTGTCGCGATTCCGGTATCATAATCTAATTACACATTTTACAGGTATCATGGCGAATGTGACAGTGCTTTCTCTTATATACCGGTACTCCAGTCTCCCGTGCATAGAGAGCCCCACATATATAAGAGAATGCATTGGCCTACAAGGTCATTGTACCGGTAAACATTGTGATGTCAATGTATTATCTCATATATGCGAGGCTCGCGTATATAAGATAATGCACTGGGTTTTCGCAAAATTTCAGGAAGCTCCAGTCATCAAAGTGTTGACGAGCCTTGAACAAACCACATAGCGCGCAGTACGTTCGAGCTCAAACTCCGGTTTTGATTCGGTTGTTGTCCACCGACGTACACAGTCATGGGACCTTCTGCTATTACGAAGCCTTTGTCGTCATACCACAAGGCCATGTCTTCTGCTTCCACGATGAACTCAACAATCTGTTCCCCGATGGGTAAATGTACTCTTCTGAACCCCACAAGTTGTCGCTGTGGTGACTGCACGGGCGGAAGATCCCACGATATGTAAACCTGAACAACTTCGTCTCCGGGATATGGTCCTACGTTTGAAACCGCGACACTAAGATGGAAATTCTCGCCTGCCGATATAATCGCATCACACTCAAGATGTGAATACTGAAATTTTGAATAAGAAAGTCCATATCCGAATGGGAACAATGGAACTCCCGTGAAATATCTGTATGTTTTTCCTGACATTTTGTAATCAGTTATAGGATATATCTGTGATTGATATGCTAGCCATGTGTATGGAAGTCGTCCGGCTGGGTTGCTATATCGGTCAGAGTTTAACAGCACCCGCTTCACCGCCTCTCCTGCAAACTGCGCTGGGTAAAAGCATTCAATGATCGCTACAATATGGTTATTGACCATCAAATCTGTTAAATTAACTGGTCCTGCATTGAACAACAGAAGCACGATGGGAGTTGCCGAGCCATATTTTATAACATCATGGAGCAGTGCTGTTTGATTAACAGGAAGGTCCATGGTTGATCTGTCTCTTCCTTCAGTTTCCATATCTGTACCAGTCCCCAGACAGACAAATACGACATCTACATCACCAACAGCTTTTCTAATGCCAGACGAGTCATAGTGTTTACATAGATTACCATCACACCCAGCAGAATACTGGACATGTTTCCCGAGTGATGAAAGTCCCTTCAGAATGGTGATGGTCAGAGATTTCTCTGGGGTTGGTGAATAGTCGCCATAGAGCTGTTCTACACTGTTCGCCATAGGACCGACAACTGCTATGGATTCATACACTAAGTCGGCCAGTGGTAAGAAACCATTGTTTTTCAGAAGAACAAATGACTGCATGGCTGCAACTAATGACAAATTCTGATGAATAGGACTCTGCACAACCGATAAGTTCAATTTCGTATATGGATTCATTTCAGGTGGATCAAATTCTCCAAGTCTCATTCTCGTATAAAACAAAGGCTTCACTCTTTCACGCATCATCTTTTCAGATGTCTTGTTTTTTATCACAGCTTCTAACAAATTATAGTAGATAGTATGGAGACCTGGTCCCCCATCAACTGACAACTCTAAATTACAACCGGCATTTAGGCTGCCTGCTGCCGCATCTACATAGTTGTTATAATAGCGATGATCCGAGATGGCAAATTGAAGGGCTCCCTCGTCACTGACAACATATCCGGTAAAATTCCACTCGTCTCGCAGTATTGTGGTTAGTAGTTTTAGATTCGTACACGATGGCACTCCATGTATGCTGTTATAACTGCACATAAGACTGAATGTCCCAGCTTTGACACATCGTTTGAATGCTGGCAAGAATGTTGTTCTCCAATCTCTTTCAGAAAGCCTGACGTCACCTCCTATGTTATTACCCGGCCCTGAGAAAGCATCAAAGTGTTTACAACCAGCACTTGCTTGAATATATCTTGAGTTTGAGCCTTGTAATCCCTGAACAAAGTTAGCAGCATATATTCCACTGAGGAATGGGTCTTCGCCATAAGTTTCTTGAGACCGGCCCCAATACGGATGCCTCATTATGTTAATAACAGGGCTGAAACAACTCAATCCTTTGTGGTCTCCATATGAATCATGATGAGTGTAGTTGTTATACTTCGCTCTTACTTCCTCGCCAGTAGCTTTCGCAACTTCAAATATGATATCAGAGTTGAATGCAGCTGCTAGTCCAAGGGCCTCTGGGAATGAGGTAGCTTTTCCAGCTTCTACGTCACCACGGAGGCATTCTGTGTTCCATGAATACGGTTTTATCGCCAATCGTGCAATAGATGGTGCCGGGCCATGATGATTCACACCTCCGTGGCTTAACTGATCTCGAATTTCTGAAAGACTAAGTCTAGAAACCAAGTCATCCACCCTGAGTTTCCATGGTAATGATACATTTCTAAATGGGAATATGGATGTATTTCCTTCCACATATAGTTGTTGATATGAAACAAATATTATCTGAGATAAAATAACTGACAATGACATTAGTGACAACTGCATATTTTAGTAATTGATATGCAATCTCAATTTGCATCGAATGCTGATAAATTTCCACAGGAAGTATCACTAGTGGCAATTCGACCTCACACTCCCTTTGCGCTGCTCTGCTGCTCTCTATGAGATACTCATTTGGAAAACACATACATGTCCTGGAATGAAAGCCCGGAAATGATGCGTCTTTTCTGTTTGCAATACTCTCACTTTTCTGGTTGCTGATAATAGATACCTATATTGATCGGCCGTGGGAAACAGTATTTCAATCTTCACGGTTAGATCATCGACGTATATTTAATATAGATCGATGGTTAGATCGATAACTGACGGAGAGGTTCAATTCGATTTGGTTGACAGAGTCACTGTGGAGGATCTGCTTCTCGAATGCTTATTCCGCCCGAGCAAAATTCCGATTCCGAGCGGTATATGATCCGATTCCTTGAACGTTTTGCTCGATTTTCCACGACCATGTTTACTAATTTATGTATGTCGAGGGAGCAACTCATGAGATGACACATTCAAATGATAGGACTTGTTTCTGGGGTATTTTACTCTTCACGTACTTATTCTTTAGTCCCATATCTAGCACGCTGAATCAAATTACAAGGGTTTGCTCACTCAAATCCACACACAGGGAAGAAAAATATTGTGTACAAAATGTGAACAGGTGAATTTCGAAGCATAAGAGATAATGTTTTGTAGAATAAATTGCTTTTGTGTATCCGCTAACAACACATAGTTAGTTTTAAAGATGGATTATCTCTTTAAATAACAAATTTTAAATAGTTGCGTGGGTATAAAATAATAGATATGAACTGAAGACCTATGTCCGGAAAAGCTTCTATCAATTAATATTGATTTTATTTCGAATATAAAATCGGGTCCATTTATGTTACTATTTTTAGAACCGACCATTCGGATGAGACCTTATTGCGATATAGAGCACTAGGCTGTTCCCACGGTTACGCAACGAATGTCAAATGTCACAGATTGGTTGTTTGTATTGTTTTGTTCCAACGATATAAGCGATAACGAGTATAATTAACGTTTATTTGTGACAAAATTGCACAATATAATTTCTGGTCTCTGTTAATAGTAACCACCATTGTTCGTTAGCTGAACAAACACACCTTTTTAGACCAGAAAATATTCTAAATAAAATTAATATTAATCGATAGAAGCATTTCCGGACAGGAGTCTTCGATTCAAATCTAATATTTTATACCCCGGTAACTATATAATACATGTTTACAAAGAGATAATCCACCTTTAAAATACAGTTGATCAAAATACGCTATTTTAGCTTGATATAATGCCTTCAACGTAACACTTTATAAACTCCACTGAGTCATCTTTGTCATGTATTGAATTTGATATCTTTTGTTAACAGTTTATACATTATGTATGTCTCGTGTTCGTTATTATATTATATACACTTTATAGTGTGTTTTCAGAACGAAACAAAAAATGAATAAAATCACCAAATTTGTAAATTTAAAAACAATTCAAACGTTGTTGTATTCCATGATTCTGTTTTCGAAGTGTTCCGATTCACGACACGCACATTTTCAGCGTTCCGATTCCTGAATGGATAAATGTTTACGGCAATCCAGTTAATTGCTTCATTTTGCTGGCTTCACGACCGTTCTACGTGACGGTACATTGTCCTATAATGATTGACTAAGTACAACGAATTAGTATCTTATACTGCAACAGATCTTCAACGTCGCTGGTGTTGATTTTGATGCGATATTTTTATATTTTCCTATAATATCTTGAGGTACTTTATTAAAACACCAAACATACATGTACATGTATGTGGGAAGCCAAATTGACATTTAATAAATAATTGAGCTTAAAGGTGCCCAATCCGATTCGATGGTCCCCATATCATCAGATTCCAAAAACAACAACGGTTTTTTTAAAATGCTGCCCCAGTTATCAGAATCGATTAATTGGCTAAAAATAATGCTAACCACTCTCTGCAAACTACTGTGTAGGTAGAATGCCATTGGCACTGGACACATGGTGTGTACCTCCAATATCTATACAGTATTGTATACATGTGTATACACATGTTGTGTATGTTTTTCTATATTTACACATATATGTGTAAACACTTGAACATATATGTGTATCGAGTTTCAGGCATGCGCACTGATAAAACTCCATCTACACGCGTTGCCTCATGGTAGCCATATTGGTTTGTTGGTGTTGATCACAGTTTCGACTCCAATAAGGACCAAGACCACTGAATTTGAGCCGTTATACAAGAAGAATGTTTTTAGTAAAGGTGAAAATATTTATGCAAACATACGAAGAACGTAATTAGATACTTCGTACAGAATGTTGATTGAAGGTAAATTCGACGAAACAGTAGGCTAATGCGTTAGTCCTGGAATTTACACTCGACTCATCATCAATTGGTAATGTTATTTTATACTAGTAGTTGGAACTAATAACTATATATCCAAATTTCAAAAGTTATTTAGTCTAGTATGGAAGCCGGAATCCGGTAAATGTATCGAACAAATGTGTCCGGAAATTACCTTTCCCTGCGACCGGAAACCTTGACCTTTCTATTTCTGCCTTAAAAATTCTCATAATTTCGTGTTCGATAACAGTACTCACGTATACTGCACTTTCTGCAGTATTATTCCTTAAATTATACTCAGTTCTCAACAATGTGAAGTATGCTTACATATTCATTTTTCTAAATGAAAAAAGCTCCAACAGGCGGCTGTCACTCACTGACTGTGTAAAGTGTGTTCACTGGCAACCTGCACGCACAGGCATTCTGAAACTTTCACTGAAAGTTCTGTCGAGTTCTGAACAGTGAGTGATAAATAGTTAAAATACATTTATATTATTTATTAATATCTGCCTATAAGTGATCATTCAGACGACCATGATACAATCGTATATGACAGCTGACTGACGTAAGTGGAGGAATCGTGGCCGGATGAGATCATGATTGCGATGTTGACATCATGTTGTTGTACATGATGATATCGAACTATAGTACTCGAACCCGCTGGACTTTCGGACAAAACAATTGGCACCACGTTGTATTTGCCGTTCGGCCGCGGAGTCGAAGAGTTTGTAACTGTAGCAGTTGAGCACTGCAGCCGAACGGCAAGTACACCACGGCCGAATGGCAAGCATATACACTGCGGCCGAATGGCAAGGCACCATGGCCCAAAGGCAACTACAATGGGGCCGAATGGCATGTACAACATGGTTACCGGTATATTTCTAGTTCGTATCGTCTTTTTTCAGTTTAATGAACGTACACCGTGGCAACTACATGTACACCATGGCCGAATGGCAAGTACACTGCGGCCCAACTGTAGTTAGTAGGTGGAGCATCGGTGTAGAAGGTTTTGCATTTTGACCGCGGTAGCAACGCTAACCACACCACGGTTAAGTAGTGGAGACTTGTTTTGTCCAGCTGAGTAGGTTGTTTATATAGCATGTGATTGACTACCCTGCGATCTTTCCAGCCAAAATTTTTATGTACACACGACTGCGATTACGTCACAAGTGGATACGACACAATTTTGAATCTAAAATCAAACGGTGCTTGATATTATTTCTTGACTTGTGATTTTGACGTGAGCATGTGCAGTCTAACTATCGGTTACTTCCTACGACGAAAATCCTTCCACTTATGATTGAATCGTGGTTGTCTGAAAGCTCACTAAGTAGATAATATTATTTCATTTCCAATTTCCAACAACACCTAATTTCGAATTAATGGAATATGCACAAGTCATCAAAAGCCAAAATTAGGTTTTGCACCTTTTATAGCTCGAACAAGTTATCACAGACCAGAGTTGTTGGAAACTTGTGTCGAAACCTCGAAAGAATAAATATCTCCACCTCTACTTAGTAGTACTTATAATACTGTCAATAGCAAGCCCTTTGAACGAACTGCCCCTTTTACTGCAAGTGCCCGGTGGTGGTGATCGCCATTAAGGTGAACATGTCATGTTCAGCATTTGCTGAGCGGCAATTACCGACAGGGACCTCTCTTCGAACGGACGATGTATATACGTACCAGTATATAAATATAGTCACATGTACTTAATGCAGACTTAGACTGGTGCACACAAATTCAATAAATACAAATGTATAGACTGCTAACCCATGTCGGTATAAAGCTGCTATTACAGACATGCGGCTGATGCATGAGGCTAAATGGGTTTTTATATATAGGCACAACGTTTCAAATCATATATATTATATAAATCACTGGGTTTGTGGCTGATGCAGTTAAGCACACATTTCAATCGAATGGGTTTAACTGCATCAGCCACAACCTCAGTTGTCGCACGCGTCAGTCGCAGGTCTGTGAAAACAGGAATTCGACTTGCATAAAGTAGCCTGACAGAATCACTGGATATAAAGACCAATGTATATTATTATTATTATTATTATTTACATTTAAGAAACGCATTCTACATAATGTTCCAATGCGCTTTACAAGTAAATACAATAAAAACACACAAAACTATAAAAATACAAACAATATGCCTACTAAAATTAAATACAATTTGGTAAAGATGGATTAAGAAAAAAATAAAAACTTAAATATGTTAAGAAAAAAAGTAATTAAAATTAATTTTAACGAAAATTACTGTAAAATTAAAGCTAAAGAAAATTGAAATTTCAGTTAAAAGTTAAAAGTTTGATTTATAAAAAAAAATTAAGATAAAAGAATAAATTATAACTTTAACAACGGTGTGTATTGAAATAACAACCGCAATAAGATTTCCAAAAATAACGATCTATAAATTGAAACATTTTTCGGAGGTTGTTTTTGAACGTCTAATCTTTAACGGTAGTCCATTCCAAATCTGGATAGATGTCTCTTGGAAGCATTTTTCACCATAACGTCCGTCTGGTTTCCTGATGTTGGTTAGGTCTAGACCACACGCACTTGAACGGGTAACTCTGTCACACGATTTCAGGATAAACATGTCTGTTATGTATGACGGTACTTGTTTTCTGAGGGATTTAAAAACGATCACAGCACATTTAAACTGCATCCTGAATTCGAACGTCATTATGTGATTATGAATTAGAACTCGTGTTATGTGGTCAAACTTCGAAACGTTCCCAATAAGCCGAGCACAGTTATTCAATAACAGGTTGATTCTTTTAATGTTCCCTTTTGTCAAATTTGTAAGAAGTGAGTTGAGACTGTCCACGCGCGCTACCACTAAGGTGAGAACAGCATGCTTTATCTCCTTCGGGCTCAAATGACATTTAACTCTCCTTAGGCACCTTATGTGAAAATAAAACAGCAAAAATATACAGCAAAAGGGTATCGTGTAAACTATATCCTTCGAATGTCCGGCGAATATCATATCAGCCTATAGCCGGGGCAGAGACTGGTAATACTACAATTAACCTATGTCCATCAACCGTGGTCAAAATTGTCAACTGTTCTAAATATCGTTGAATTCCAGACATGTACATTTATAGTCGGAAATTTCACAAGAAACAATAGGTTGAAATCTTTTTGTAGATTGATTATCAAACAATCTATTAGTGTGGAATAATTTGTGTTAGACCAACAGATCAGGTCTGATGTTTCTAAAACCTTGAGGCTACTCAATAGATGCCATAGGATTTAGCAATTTGTATGTTCAAATTTCAAATGTTCTCACACGGCCCAGTGAATTCTGTGTCACCGATCAAGGATGTTTTTGTATTAATAATAATAACATGCATGAGCGTTATGTTTTATTAACATCTGATGGATAACCGGTTATGATCGGGACATCACCTGAAGCTGATTGTTGACATACTAAATGTACCTATAATAGCTTTTTGTCACCTGTCTTGGTGACAACATCAACAAAAATAGTCCCGGCTTCTATTCCACTAGAGGCATACAATAATAGGTATTCAATGGTGATATTTGGTTGAATAGTCAATAGGTGTGGAATAAAGCTTTATTTTATTTTACTTCTAATTACACAGCTGCAATATTTTGGTCTATTTCGTAAATTCAGTTACATTGTTGATATAATTTTTCAGCTTGTCCACGATAGTGCAATCCTGATGTCATTGAGACTCGCAACATATTTGACATCATGCATGACAGCCTATCCAGTATCAGAGAATGAATTTAATTTCTTGACATGTTCAATATATAACTAACTTGCCTAGATAGTGGACAAATATTATTACTTGATTGAATATTGGTGTGTAGTAAATACAAAACCAAACCACACCTGCACTTGGAGTAGGCAAACAATTGTGCACTTATCTGATGCATACTTAATATTGATTATATTTAAACAGTTTGCAGCTCGTGTTTGTTCTGAGCAATAACTATTTCTAAAAATAGTGATTAATATATGTCCCACAGGGCAACTTGATAGTCACATTATATAAGGAAATCAATATTAATTGATAGTAGTGTTCCCAGGTAGGTGTTTTTGATTCATTTCTCTTATGTTATACCGAGGAAACTATATACTTTTTGTGGGAACAGATAATTCATCTTTAAATTGAAGCCTGGAAATCATAGAGTGTGTCATTTTATGTTTGGGAAATATGATTAACATTGGTACAAGTGACCTAGATAGCTGGGACCTGATTTGTGGATTTTCATCAACAAGTGGGGGGGGGGAGGTATGTCTGAAAATGGTTGGTTAAACTGAATGTTAAAGGTACTCAATCCGATTAGACCCCCATAAATGACTATTTCTTTGGCTTCTGAGGTAAAAAAAATAATTGATTCGAGTTGAGTAACCTACCCATCAACCCTCAGAGTGATCAGATATAAAAAAAATTAAGTTTTGTTATCTCTTGTTTCTGGCCCAGAACATGCAGTCAAAAGGATGTTCTCAGTGCTTCATTTTAGAGTTATCCATCTTCGTCCTTTTGAATAAATGTTTCTGTTGCAATTATAATACACATCTCGAGAAAATTACAAATTAAAATAAAATCAATATCTGATCTTTCTGAGCTTTGATGGATGGGTTCCTCGACTCAAATTATTTATTTTTTTACCTCTGAAGCCGAAGAAATAGTAATTTAGGGGTGCTTAATCAGATTGAGTACCTTTAAGATCCATGCTATAATAGATTTTGTTCAGTTCAAACCATGACATACATAAAAATATTTGAAAATTCTGACTTCATATATTTATTTTTTCAGGATGACTACAGAATCAGATATAAAATGTGCTATATCAGGAAGTAGAGGTCTACTATACAGTAATGACATGTTACTACTTGTAGCTTCAAAATGCCATGAGTTGAAATTCCCATTCAAGGTGGATGACAAACACTATATATGGACCAGTTCTCAAATGTGTGACAATCTTCAGCCGTGTAATATCATACACATGCTTTGTAAATTACCATGTAATATGTTATTGTGAAGGAGGATGGATGATAAGTCACATTATTGTAATTGATGATCTGACAATCTTCAACTAAGGAATTTTCTGTTCTCTGTTCATTAAAATCTTGGTAAAAGAAGCCTTGATTTTGGCTAACTACAGGATTGGAGCAGTGGTCATACTATTATTCCTCTAATTTATTAACTGACTGAAACAGCTGAAGTGGACTATCTAATAACATTTCTCGAGTGAACATGTCTGCTTGTGCCTCAACTGTTACTGTAGTGTCAGGTTGTGGTGAACAGTCATATTGGACGAGACACGCCAGTGTCGAGTCCAATATGACTTTTCACCACAACCTGGACGAGTACAAGAAAAACTCATACTGTACACAACATTGTATAATGACACTTTTATTATCCATCTGTATGTTTATCCAAATTTTGGAAATAAAACTTTTGTGGTTATTTTTGGTATTTGTTGGCACTTAAAGGGGTACTGTACGCCATTTTCATTAAATTTCCGGTGACAACAACGATCTAATATCGATAATATATAGAAACATAAGTAATTTGAGTCGAAGATGTATTCTGTAAACGCTCAGGTTAATAGGCTATCTTAAAATTTAATAATTTAAAAGTTAATAATTTGATATAAATTGAATTTATGACTGGAGCCATAAAATGGCGTCAATTAAATTACGAATTACCGTAATCAAAAATAGTAATTGAGGGATACTGGATTTTTAAACCGATCGCACACACGATTGCTTAAAATATTATGATGATACGGGGAGAACACTCAAGCCACTCACTGACTAGCGACGATACAATAACTTAAATGATTATATGGGACTAGTATGCATATAATATAACTTTTATTTGATTCATTTGGTTGAAAACTTTACAAAAATTACTCGACAACGACAATTTGTATTTTTGCATTCCGGTAAATTTGTCATCCGTAACATGACTTCGTACTCAACAGACTTTCAAATAATGGAAAAATTGTTACCTTATTCTCCGACTCGGAGACTATAGAAACCAACAACAACATGTGGCGTACAGTACCCCTTTAATTCTCTATAAAAGCCTGTACCGTATATTGATCATCAGAAAGCATGATTTGGAAAAGTAAACACGGAAGTGAGAAAAAACTCAATCCGGAAGTGAAACGTCTGCTAAAATTCATCAATGTTGCGCGCGCATCACAATTTCACCGATTCATTTCGCAATAGAGTTAATTCGTGACGTCACGGAGTCCAATATGAAAAGTCATATTGTACAGTCGGGCGTCCAATATGACTTTCGGGAGTCCAATATGACTTTTTCCAGGACTATTACGTGGCGGCTTTTGCCTAATCGGAAATGGTGTTAGTTAAGGGATGGATAATAATATGGGTTTATTTATCTACTGAAAATAGGATAAGTCAGTGGGGTGTACAATTAAATAACATCAAAGAGACCATATATAATCTTGGTGTTTGGTGTGATGACACCTTATCAGTGTTCTGTGTATTCTGCTTCTGAATTGTAATGTAAGCGTTGATACTGCATCTTAATTGCCATGATACACCATGAAAGTAATAGAGAAGTGATTCCTGTTCAACGACTGGTGGTATCCTAACTACCGTATATATAACGCAACAGAAATTGCTGGTCCCACTTTTACTTGTAACTTCTTTCGTAAATTTTAACAGTACTTATATGACAGTGCTGTCTCGTCAAAAGTTCAAAACAGATAAAAACGATAAATTTAATATATGCTCAGTTTTCGAAAAATCCTCATGTCATTGATGCGGGAGAGGTGGCTCGGAATGATTCCAAAGATCCTCATGCCCTGTCAATTGAAGAGTGACTTCGATGCTGACTCCAGAATAAGAGCAATTATTAAAATTCATGTAACATGCATGTAACTCTATTCATAATAGCATTGTTTGTATTGTCATTGCCATTTAATTGTACCGGTATATATGAATTTCAATGCCAACTTTCTCTGAAGTTAGTTCCATTCCACAAATCCGTTATACATGTATATGATAACTAATGGGTTGATACTTTTTGGAGAGTGTTGTGTCCTCTTGTCAAAACTTATCAAAATGATATATTCATGCTCACTCAGTTTTTGAAAAATCCTCTTGTCATTGACAAGGGAGAGGTGACTTGGAGTCATTCTAAAGATCCTCATACCCTGTCAATTGAAGAGGTGACTTCGATGCCTTATCCTGGATGCAAGCAATTAAAATATAAAGTTGACTGCATCTAACTTTTCCGGTTCAATATAATTGTTTAATTGCCAATTTATTTTACAGGCAAATGACAATGCCAACTATGGGTGATGTTCGATCAATTAAGCGTACTGGATGTATATCTAATCGCACATTCCTCGGGATTTTATTCTGGGTAACATTTTTCAGACAATGCTGTGTTTTCTCAACAAAATTTATCAATATGATACTTTCATTCTCAGTTTTTGAAAGATCTCCATGTCATTGACATGGGAGAGGTGGCTTGGAGTCAATCCGAAGATCCTCGTGCCCTGTCAATTGAAGAAGTGGCTTCAAAAACTGAGAATGAAAGTATCATATTGATAAAAAAATTGAGAAAACACAGCATTGTCAGAAAAATGTTACCCAGAATAAAATCCCGAGGAATGTGCTATTAGATATACACCCAGTACGCTTAATTGATCGAACATCATCCATAGTTGGCATTGTCGTTTGCCTGTAAAATAAATTGGCAATTAAACAATTATATTGAACCGGAAAAGTTAGATAAATAGTGAGTTAAACTTTTCTTGCCCATTTCATTGTCATTGCAAATTTATTATACCAGTACATGTAAATGCCAATGTAATATGAGGTCCATTCAGCATATATAACATATGATAGCATGTTTTTCATGATTTGTTTTCGCTAATAATTATCGGTTTCAATATCAAACATTCTTACAGTGATGGCCTAAATTCAGTGGCCTCAACCATGCGATTCTGATTCGACATTACAGTTGCTACATCACCCAAAAATGTCCAATATTTGCAAAAAGAATGCATGTAAATTTATTACACATAAAGTGTATAGATTAGTTGGTACACAGTGTGTGTACCAAATATGCACAATACTGGGTACTATATACTACAAAATTGTGTAGGTTGTTACACAGATGTGTATAAATAAAGTATACACTACTGTGTACTATGTACACAAATGTGTATAAATAAAGTACACACTGACTGTGTATTATCTGTGTACTAACTGTGTAGTAACTGTCTACCAACTGTTTACTACACATAAGTGTATAGCGGCTACACATACATGTGTGTATAGAGCTACACATATTGTGTGTACCAAAAATTGCTCTACAGTCTCTACACATAATTGTTGGGGAGCAGATGTTACACATATATGTGTACAAAGTGTGTAGCGTTTCTACACAGTGTTTTTTAGAGAGTGAAGTCAACGACAGTACAACATTGCCCAAAACCTGTTATTTATCAACATTTTGTTCAATGAAATTTTTACCGGTTTGTCAATTATTTGGCACAAAAGCCACTTTCAGAGTTATCCATCTTCATCTGCAATTTGGTCCGAGACCGTCTTCTCGTCGACCTTTTACTGGGCCACCGAAAATGATCGGTGGTGAAAAAGAATAGATCCCACAAATCACTCTGAACTTCGATTCGTATCAAATATTTGACCACCGAAGCCAAAGAAATAGTAATATACGATCGTTAATTCGTATTATGCATCTTTAAAGTGAAACACACACAATCGCCACCATGTTGTTGTTGTTGAAATCCGATGTTTACTATCCGTTCCTAACGCTTCTGTAAACTATATGCATGGTTTATCTCCCCTGGTGACTCAATCTAATTATATAAATAGATTGAGGGTATCCCTCCTGCATCGTAATAAAAAGACAGATATATTGAGCTTAAATTGGCAAAACGCGATCAAATAAGAAGAAGTTTTCGTCAGCGCGAAGATGCTGAAACAAATTGGAAAGAGCAGCGAAGTGTGTGTCTTCCGCCATGGATTTTAGGCATCACAAGGACTGAAGGGGGCGGTCCACCGTCAAGTGAACAATTTTGAATGGGGATTTCCATGCAAATCTGCGGAGTAAAATTACACAGAGTTGCACATACTTCTTAGTGTGACTTGATGTGGTATTAGAAACAACATGTATTTATCTGGCGGGTCCGCTTAGTAAATTATAAAATTTTGCAATAAATATATTTTTGAGAATTTTTTTCTGGAATTACATCACTTGACCTACATTTGAAAAATCAATATAAAATTCAAAAATAAATACACCAACATTAATCATTATAATGGAACAAGTTCCAAGCGGACCCGCCAGATAAATACCTGTTGTTTTTAATACCACATCATGTCACTCAGAAGTATGTGCAACTCTGTAACTTTTGCTCCGCAGATTTGCATGGAAATCCCATTCAAAATGGGTCACTTGACCTCCCTCTTAAATAAGTTAAAAGTTAAATCAGTCACAAGCATGCTGTCTGAGCTAAAGCTCCCAACCCTCGAAGAAAGAAGGAAAGAACAGCGACTGATTCAATACCACAAAATAGTCAAGGGGTTGGTCCTAGATCATGCCATGATCTAGGTTGGTTCAAGCCCTTCCTAAGCCTGATTATCTAAAACACAAGAAGAAAGACAAGGAAAATAAAGCCAACAAAATTTGAGGACTGTGTCAGTCGAAATCCGGTGGAGAAGGAGGTGTATAACAACCCAGAATCGTTCCAACTTCTGAGTACCAGCAGCTCTCCTTTTTGTTAAAACAACTGTGGAGTGGAACCACCTGGAACAGTCGGTTGTTGATATCAGTGACATTGACAGTTTTCTATCTGCTCTGCGAGGGGAACAACAGTATGGGATGTTTTCAACAATGCTAATAAGGAGCTATTGCTTAACTATTTAAAATTTATGCTTTTTGATCATATGTAATAAATTATTTTTCAATTATTTCGCTTGTTACTTATATTTATACTCCAAAATCATTTGGTTAGCTCAAACAACAACATTGTCATTGCATATATTAAGTACTATATGGGAGATCAATTTAACATTTAATGGTTGATTACGATTAAGCCTAACTCCATTACGCTTAAGCATAATTGGTTTTTATTGACTTACAACCGTATATGTAATGGTAGGCCTACATGTACCTAACTTAGTAAGGTTTAATGTTCTGGGCAGATGGTAACTGACTGCATCAATTTCAGCTTCATGGGAGTTTTTCCAATTCTATTACGCTTTACTTTAGCGTAACTGCATTACGCGTAGTCGTAACTGAATTACGCTTAAGGCATAATGTAATACGCTTAAGTATGGTATAATGGAAATCTAAATTACGTTAGGCATTGCGCATTAAGCTTAAATTTATGTTTAAGCATAACGAATTACACTTAAGCGTGATTAGCAATTAAATGTAAATTTGGCCTCCCATATGTGTACTATTGTTGTTTCGTACACTTTGCACCACGCTTGGTTGTTTCGCACCATATATTTGGCAATTTCGTACCATTGTTGTTTCGTACACTTTGCACCATGCGTTTGGTTGTTTCGCACCATATATTTGGCCATTTCTCACCACTTGTTTTGTCGTTTCCCACAACTGTGATGCGTAACTTTTGAAAAAATACTTTGAAAAAGAACATATTAAGTTACGTGATGACAACCCGCCAATTAGACACATTTCATTTTTTGGGGAAAAAAATCACAAATTATGACAACAAAGTTCACGTTATTTAAAAAAAACATATCAATAGACCCAGTCTAAATAAAATTAGACCGTGTTTCACTTCAATCAACTTACGAGTCTGGATATTTATCAGACTGCAATATACCTTATACTCAATGGTACGAACCATCCAAATTATACCGGTATGAAATTTTCACATGGAAGGAAACGTTTATGGGGGGGGATACAAACCCGCTGTGACATCGTCACCACCTCCCTGACAGTCTGAAGTTAAAATGAACCTGGTTTCTCAATGGATGAGTGATTCACCGATAATTGATACTTTTGCCTCTCATAACAAAATGCAATATATACACAAGTGTATGGTAATAGCGTATATGAAGACTGGAGAAAATTTCATGTGTATACATGTATACCAAGTACATGTATATTTAGAGTTTAAAAAAGTTTCTGAACCCCTTATGTTGTAAATAGAATGCACTCAGCGATTCTGACTTCAAACTTGTGCCTCCTAATTATATAGCTTGATTGAGTTGAAAGGTTAGAAAATCAGTGCCCTCTCTTGAAATTATGTCTTAAGGAATAACCTCTGTTTCATATTGTAATTACAGTTTAAAGATGGTCTATATATTCCTATTACAAGTTTTATATATTTTCCTGGGTATAAAATAATAAATATGAATTGAAAACCCCTGACGGAAATGCTTCTATCAATTACTGTTCATTTTATTTTGAATTTTCTGGTATATACTAGCATACATACACATATTACCACTTGAGGCAACGTTTGAAGCATAGCAAGCAGGAAAATAGTAAAAAAAAAAATTGTTCTAACTGATTGTCAATCAGTTGTAATATTAAATGATAGAAGCGTTTCTGGACTGATGTCTTTGACAACTTGACTTATCGTTAATATTTTATACCCCAGAAACTATAGAAAACATTTAGGAAGAGATGGTCCATCTTTAAGCCAAATCACAAACTCATAAATAGCTTTGTGTTTCGCCATAAAGCCTTTGGCCTGTGTAATTATATTAGGATACAAAGATTATTTATATTTATAAATACATCTCAGTAAAAAAATATCAACCTAAATTGTATTTGACTGGGAAATATTGTTAAATATTATTTTGGGAATTTATAGTGATATTGATGTGACACTGTGTGTCATAATGACTGTCAATGTGCACTTCTCGTTCTTTGGAGAAATATCAATAATGAACATAAGATCAAAGTTGATCTATTTCTCCATGTTCTAATAGGTGATGTTTTTATCGAATATATTTGCACATTTTACCCACTGCCGCACTGCGAGTGTATTGGTCCCTTTAATATTTCATGTAAAAGTGGTGAAAACTGTAATATTAAACAAGAACAATGGCTTTAGTTAACACAAAATTCACTGAAATATTTTCACAGTGGGGTTTCCGTGAGGAAAAAAATAGTTTTTTCCTCATAGAATCTCCACATATATATTCAGACAGACAAATGGGGAGGGGTGTTGAAAAATGCTTCGGGAAAACAATTGTTAAAAGGGAAAGAAAATGGTGGTGGGGTGGGTGACTCGCAGAAATGGCCAAAGGTAAAAAAGTATCATACGTGTCTGAATACATATTAACACCCCCTCCAGAGCAAATTGAAATAAATTTAAATCCATATACCGTGCTTTTCTCATGGCATTTTGTTTGGTGTTTTGTTGAATAAAATTAACTTTTGACTGAGATTAATCCTTCAGTCTTGATACATGTAATTTTCAAAAAATACCATTTTTTGGCATTTTTGTCTGTTTAACAAATTTTGGGGCATAAATAGAAAAAAACAACCAGTCACGCTTATTCTTTTATATATGTGAATCTCCCATAGGGAGCCTCGCATATATACAATCTTATATATAAGAGAGTGCACTGGCTTAGAAGTTCAATATAAGTATTATTAGCTTAATGCATTATCTTATATATGCAAGGCATCCTATGGGAGACTCGCATATATAACAGAATGCATCGGCACAGGTTTTCACAAAATTTCAGGAAGCTCCAGTTATGGAAGGATTAATAATAAATAATGGTCTCCCATATGGCACCTTGCATATATAAAAGAATTCCATTAGGTAGCCTCACATATATAAGAGAATTCACTTGCTTACAAGGTCAATGTCACTATTGTTAGGCCAATGTAATGTATTCTCTTATATATTCTAGGATCCCTACTGGAAACTACCGTATATAAGAGAATGCATTAGCACAGGGTTTTTGCAATATTTCCAACGCTCCAGTCATTGAAGGGTGAATGCTGCACTAGCGCTGCTCCCATCATGAAAGGGTTAATTGATTTTATTCCTAAATAGACAATTTTTATTGTAATTAGTTTTAGTTCTGACCCTCCGGGTTTGGCATTTTGTCTCATAAATGAACCACATAGTTTTTATTACTCTGACTACTGATGGTATACTAGCACCTCCCATAAATCATAAATAACAGAGGTGAATCATGAGTACCAGATATAAAAACAAATATTGGATAGAAGCCATGGTTATTTCACACTATTATAAATATGAAAATGTTTACATTTTTGCTGCTGAAGTATTGTCCATAACTCCAGCTCATCAAGAAGTATGAGACTGAATTATATCAAAATTTGTCATTTTGACAAAGAAGTAACCAATTTGATGCTCAATGACAATCATTCTCAGTGAGATATATCTCACAGTTCCAGAAGATTTCACTCCATTGTCACTATACATATTGTCTTATCTGGTACACAGAAAAAAGACCTATTTGTTATTAGTATCCAGTATAGGAGTCTGGGGTCTGCCATGGGAGCCGGGGAGGGACACCATCAATGATATCATGAAGAGATATATTTAAGACGACTAATTTTAAATGTTTTATTAATATGGTACTTAACACATGTATGAATTTTCACTAATGAATTAAATTTAATATAATTAAAAAGTCTTCTGTTAATAATTGAACATCACAACTGACTGTCACTAGCTGCGATAGACTTGCAATTTAATTTATTAATTGATTAATTGGCAATCATGAATATTTTTGTGGGACAAACCCCAGCTTCTGGCATCATTCAGTCCTTGTTCAAATTATTGTTGCGTGTTGGGTCAACAGCCTGGAGCTAACTAGTTGAAATTGAAGAAACCCCCATCCCCCAGATCATGCCATGAATATTTACTTAGCGCCTGTAGATATCTTATTCCATCAGTACAACACTTGGGAACTTTTTTATGTTTTGACAGGGAACTTTATAACATTGAACAAACAAGGCAGGAACATATTCCTTTGTTTATATTTGTTCCTCGATAATCAACTTCAAAGTATGGGGTGGTCCCAGCTCGAAAATGCATGCTTTTGTGGCTTTAGTGAGCTGATATCACAAAAACACTGAATTAATTACCCTGGAGAAATTCCATGACGGCGCACAGCAAACTCACCCATCAAGTCTGTTATTAAAATAATGTCATCTCGAGCTGGCACTTTCGCCTACTTATGAATAAACTATTAAGCGACATGTATTAACAAAGAAATATATTCCCCTTGTTATTTGTTCAGCTTTCTAAGGTTCCATGTCAAAACTTCAAAAAGTTCCCAGGTTTTGTACTAGTAGAACAGGGTAGAATAGGATTTCTACGGGCATTAGCCTATGGGAGGCCAAATTCACATTTAATAATGAAGTGCGCTTAAGCACAATCAATGTGCTTAAATGCAATTAATTGCACTTAAGCACAAATAATTACACTTAAGCACAATTAGTTGAACTTAAGCACAATCATTGTGCTTAAGATCAATCATTGCTCTTAGGTGCAATCGATTGCGCTTAAGCATAATTATTTGTTCTTGAAAACATAATTATTTGTGCTTAAGCGCAATCAATTGCTAATCTTAAGCACATTTCATGGTAATATGTAACTAAACACCCCTGGTGAATAAATAGGTTTATCCATAACTCAACCTTAGCTCTTATTGACATATCACCTCTTGTTTTCATTGATTTGGATGGGTAAGGAGCAAGCCTAAGTTCTTTATAAAAATGGTAGACTCGCATTCAGTTGCACTTAAGCGCAATTCATTATTAATTAATTAAATGTGAATGTGGCCTCTCATATTAGCCAGAGTAGAGATTCATGGGCCACACATTTTGAAATTAGTCATTTTAATACTACAGGTCACTGTTGAGACTTGAGTTGAATTTGAATATGTAGTAGGGCCTGTAGTGTATGCCTAATGCAGCAAGTCCAGTCCAGTCCAAAGCCATACATGTAAATTTTAGTGTCAAATAGCACTTGCTACATGTACATTTTTCGGACGCTATCTACCCACACTGAGTTTTTCCAATTCTATTACGCTTTACTTTAGCGTAACTGCATTACGCGTAGTCGTAACTGAATTACGCTTAAGGCATAATGTAATACGCTTAAGTATGGTATAATGGAAATCTAAATTACGTTAGGCATTGCGCATTAAGCTTAAAATTATGTTTAAGCATAACGAATTACACTTAAGCGTGATTAGCAATTAAATGTAAATTTGGCCTCCCATATGTGTACTATTGTTGTTTCGTACACTTTGCACCACGCTTGGTTGTTTCGCACCATATATTTGGCAATTTCGTACCATTGTTGTTTCGTACACTTTGCACCATGCGTTTGGTTGTTTCGCACCATATATTTGGCCATTTCTCACCACTTGTTTTGTCGTTTCCCACAACTGTGATGCGTAACTTTTGAAAAAATACTTTGAAAAAGAACATATTAAGTTACGTGATGACAACCCGCCAATTAGACACATTTCATTTTTTGGGGAAAAAAATCACAAATTATGACAACAAAGTTCACGTTATTTAAAAAAAACATATCAATAGATCCAGTCTAAATAAAATTAGACCGTGTTTCACTTCAATCAACTTACGAGTCTGGATATTTATCAGACTGCAATATACCTTATACTCAATGGTACGAACCATCCAAATTATACCGGTATGAAATTTTCACATGGAAGGAAACGTTTATGGGGGGGGGGATACAAACCCGCTGTGACATCGTCACCACCTCCCTGACAGTCTGAAGTTAAAATGAACCTGGTTTCTCAATGGATGAGTGATTCACCGATAATTGATACTTTTGCCTCTCATAACAAAATGCAATATATACACAAGTGTATGGTAATAGCGTATATGAAGACTGGAGAAAATTTCATGTGTATACATGTATACCAAGTACATGTATATTTAGAGTTTAAAAAAGTTTCTGAACCCCTTATGTTGTAAATAGAATGCACTCAGCGATTCTGACTTCAAACTTGTGCCTCCTAATTATATAGCTTGATTGAGTTGAAAGGTTAGAAAATCAGTGCCCTCTCTTGAAATTATGTCTTAAGGAATAACCTCTGTTTCATATTGTAATTACAGTTTAAAGATGGTCTATATATTCCTATTACAAGTTTTATATATTTTCCTGGGTATAAAATAATAAATATGAATTGAAAACCCCTGACGGAAATGCTTCTATCAATTACTGTTCATTTTATTTTGAATTTTCTGGTATATACTAGCATACATACACATATTACCACTTGAGGCAACGTTTGGAGCATAGCAAGCAGGAAAATAGTTAAAAAAAAATTGTTCTAACTGATTGTCAATCAGTTGTAATATTAAATGATAGAAGCGTTTCTGGACTGATGTCTTTGACAACTTGACTTATCGTTAATATTTTATACCCCAGAAACTATAGAAAACATTTAGGAAGAGATGGTCCATCTTTAAGCCAAATCACAAACTCATAAATAGCTTTGTGTTTCGCCATAAAGCCTTTGGCCTGTGTAATTATATTAGGATACAAAGATTATTTATATTTATACATACATCTCAGTAAAAAAATATCAACCTAAATTGTATTTGACTGGGAAATATTGTTAAATATTATTTTGGGAATTTATAGTGATATTGATGTGACACTGTGTGTCATAATGACTGTCAATGTGCACTTCTCGTTCTTTGGAGAAATATCAATAATGAACATAAGATCAAAGTTGATCTATTTCTCCATGTTCTAATAGGTGATGTTTTTATCGAATATATTTGCACATTTTACCCACTGCCGCACTGCGAGTGTATTGGTCCCTTTAATATTTCATGTAAAAGTGGTGAAAACTGTAATATTAAACAAGAACAATGGCTTTAGTTAACACAAAATTCACTGAAATATTTTCACAGTGGGGTTTCTGTGAGGAAAAAAATAGTTTTTTCCTCATAGAATCTCCACATATATATTCAGACAGACAAATGGGGAGGGGTGTTGAAAAATGCTTCGGGAAAACAATTGTTAAAAGGGAAAGAAAATGGTGGTGGGGTGGGTGACTCGCAGAAATGGCCAAAGGTAAAAAAGTATCATACGTGTCTGAATACATATTAACACCCCCTCCAGAGCAAATTGAAATAAATTTAAATCCATATACCGTGCTTTTCTCATGGCATTTTGTTTGGTGTTTTGTTGAATAAAATTAACTTTTGACTGAGATTAATCCTTCAGTCTTGATACATGTAATTTTCAAAAAATACCATTTTTTGGCATTTTTGTCTGTTTAACAAATTTTGGGGCATAAATAGAAAAAAACAACCAGTCACGCTTATTCTTTTATATATGTGAATCTCCCATAGGGAGCCTCGCATATATACAATCTTATATATAAGAGAGTGCACTGGCTTAGAAGTTCAATATAAGTATTATTAGCTTAATGCATTATCTTATATATGCAAGGCATCCTATGGGAGACTCGCATATATAACAGAATGCATCGGCACAGGTTTTCACAAAATTTCAGGAAGCTCCAGTTATGGAAGGATTAATAATAAATAATGGTCTCCCATATGGCACCTTGCATATATAAAAGAATTCCATTAGGTAGCCTCACATATATAAGAGAATTCACTTGCTTACAAGGTCAATGTCACTATTGTTAGGCCAATGTAATGTATTCTCTTATATATTCTAGGATCCCTACTGGAAACTACCGTATATAAGAGAATGCATTAGCACAGGGTTTTTGCAATATTTCCAACGCTCCAGTCATTGAAGGGTGAATGCTGCACTAGCGCTGCTCCCATCATGAAAGGGTTAATTGATTTTATTCCTAAATAGACAATTTTTATTGTAATTAGTTTTAGTTCTGACCCTCCGGGTTTGGCATTTTGTCTCATAAATGAACCACATAGTTTTTATTACTCTGACTACTGATGGTATACTAGCACCTCCCATAAATCATAAATAACAGAGGTGAATCATGAGTACCAGATATAAAAACAAATATTGGATAGAAGCCATGGTTATTTCACACTATTATAAATATGAAAATGTTTACATTTTTGCTGCTGAAGTATTGTCCATAACTCCAGCTCATCAAGAAGTATGAGACTGAATTATATCAAAATTTGTCATTTTGACAAAGAAGTAACCAATTTGATGCTCAATGACAATCATTCTCAGTGAGATATATCTCACAGTTCCAGAAGATTTCACTCCATTGTCACTATACATATTGTCTTATCTGGTACACAGAAAAAAGACCTATTTGTTATTAGTATCCAGTATAGGAGTCTGGGGTCTGCCATGGGAGCCGGGGAGGGACACCATCAATGATATCATGAAGAGATATATTTAAGACGACTAATTTTAAATGTTTTATTAATATGGTACTTAACACATGTATGAATTTTCACTAATGAATTAAATTTAATATAATTAAAAAGTCTTCTGTTAATAATTGAACATCACAACTGACTGTCACTAGCTGCGATAGACTTGCAATTTAATTTATTAATTGAGTAATTGGCAATCATGAATATTTTTGTGGGACAAACCCCAGCTTCTGGCATCATTCAGTCCTTGTTCAAATTATTGTTGCGTGTTGGGTCAACAGCCTGGAGCTAACTAGTTGAAATTGAAGAAACCCCCATCCCCCAGATCATGCCATGAATATTTACTTAGCGCCTGTAGATATCTTATTCCATCAGTACAACACTTGGGAACTTTTTTATGTTTTGACAGGGAACTTTATAACATTGAACAAACAAGGCAGGAACATATTCCTTTGTTTATATTTGTTCCTCGATAATCAACTTCAAAGTATGGGGTGGTCCCAGCTCGAAAATGCATGCTTTTGTGGCTTTAGTGAGCTGATATCACAAAAACACTGAATTAATTACCCTGGAGAAATTCCATGACGGCGCACAGCAAACTCACCCATCAAGTCTGTTATTAAAATAATGTCATCTCGAGCTGGCACTTTCGCCTACTTATGAATAAACTATTAAGCGACATGTATTAACAAAGAAATATATTCCCCTTGTTATTTGTTCAGCTTTCTAAGGTTCCATGTCAAAACTTCAAAAAGTTCCCAGGTTTTGTACTAGTAGAACAGGGTAGAATAGGATTTCTACGGGCATTAGCCTATGGGAGGCCAAATTCACATTTAATAATGAAGTGCGCTTAAGCACAATCAATGTGCTTAAATGCAATTAATTGCACTTAAGCACAAATAATTACACTTAAGCACAATTAGTTGAACTTAAGCACAATCATTGTGCTTAAGATCAATCATTGCTCTTAGGTGCAATCGGTTGCGCTTAAGCATAATTATTTGTTCTTGAAAACATAATTATTTGTGCTTAAGCGCAATCAATTGCTAATCTTAAGCACATTTCATGGTAATATGTAACTAAACACCCCTGGTGAATAAATAGGTTTATCCATAACTCAACCTTAGCTCTTATTGACATATCACCTCTTGTTTTCATTGATTTGGATGGGTAAGGAGCAAGCCTAAGTTCTTTATAAAAATGGTAGACTCGCATTCAGTTGCACTTAAGCGCAATTCATTATTAATTAATTAAATGTGAATGTGGCCTCTCATATTAGCCAGAGTAGAGATTCATGGGCCACACATTTTGAAATTAGTCATTTTAATACTACAGGTCACTGTTGAGACTTGAGTTGAATTTGAATATGTAGTAGGGCCTGTAGTGTATGCCTAATGCAGCAAGTCCAGTCCAGTCCAAAGCCATACATGTAAATTTTAGTGTCAAATAGCACTTGCTACATGTACATTTTTCGGACGCTATCTACCCACACTGTTTTTTTAATATGCGTGTTTGAACGATAGGTTCTCCAACAGTTCCCATTGAGACATGAGTCACTCTCCTGGGTCATCAGGCTGATAATTCCCTCTGTTGACAATATTCAATTAAAATGTCAACAACATAGGCCGATCACACGAACTTCAAGTTCAATTCGAACCGAGTTTTTTTACCAGTTTTCCAGGCAATAATCGTTGAATTCATATGTGAGGACTCAACATTCCCATTCAACACACCATACACCGAGTTAAAACTCCGATAATCTAATTAAAATATGCGTTCTAACTAATTAAGTTTTAATTAATTTACTTCGTTTTTAGAATGAGAGTTATTATTCTCAAGTCGTAAAAACAATCGTATCAAATTGGTGACGAAAGTTCGCCGACCAATCGGATCGCGCGGATTGGAATTGTGGCTAAAAATAGTTATCTGCGGGATTCCGCCGTATATATATATATATATATATATATATATATATATATATATATATATATATATATATATATTATTGCTTCAGTCAATCGGGGTATATCGGGGAAGATTTTTGTGACTCTTTAAGCACAATAAGGAATCTCTAATTGCACTTAAGCGCAATAAAGGGAAATATGATTTTGCTTAAAGGGGTACTCTACCCCAATTTCAATAAATTCCCGGTGACAATAGCGATCTAATATGAATATTATATTATAAAATAACTAATTTGAGTCGACGATGTCTACTGAAAACGTTCCGGTTAACAGGCTATCGTAAAAGTAAAATTGAATTATTTAATATAAATTCATTTATGGCTGGAGTCATAAAATGGAGAATTATGCCATTACGAGTTACCGTTCTTGAAATCGCATATGTTGCGTGTGTTTTATCGACGGCCGTTCACGAACATTATTGAGTTGCAAACAAAACATGTTACCTGCAAAAGAAGGCCCGTTATAACCGATTCGGAAAAAAGGAGAAAGAAACAAGAGTCATAAAGCGTCAAGTATTTTATAGGGAGTGAGATTGTTCGATGGAAGATATTGAATGCATCAATCGAAGCTGTGAGCAATGAACTTCCGGTTCTTCCTGCGACATGCGTCTTCTCCGGTAAAGGTAAAAAACATGGCGCGTAATTTGAAATCGTAATATTTTTGTTTCCAAGATCAATATTTTTTTCGCTAAATTAGGTTTATACGAAACTCATTTAACACGAACACAATCTAACTTGAAAGTTATTTCAATGGGAGTAAATAAAAAAATCGCCTATCTTTGTGTACAGTACCCCTTTAAGCACAATTTAGGAAATATGTAATTACACTTAAGCGCAATAATGAATATTGTATTGCATTCAAGCGCAGAATAAAATATCTACTTGCACTTTTAAGGTGCAATAAGGAATATTCTTATTGAACTTAAGTGCAATAAGTGCTAATTGGGCTTAAGTGGAATTAAAAATTAATCGTCCTTATTGCGCTCAAACACAATTAGCCACATTACATAACCACCCTGTAATTCAAATGGTGTAGTCCATAGTGCAATGGGTGCACCTGGTGACTGTCCACACGTAGAGGCCTATTCGGATTCTACTATTTGCACAGAGGGGTGTTACGCCAGCTTTTGAAGTAACTGACCACTTTTGAAGTAGGTCTCCACTTTTGAAGTAAAAAACGCCTGCTTTTGAAGTACCTCTCCACTTTTGTAATAAAATCGCCAGCTTTTGTAGTAAAGTGAGGTCTTTGCTTTTGAAGTAAAAAACGCCAGCTTTTGTAGTAAACAAACTAGGTCTCCACTTTTGTAATAACAAAATTACAGCTTTTGAAGTAAACTGACTCAATACATTTTGACGGGCGCTGAACGATTTTGATGGCAAATTCAACCCGATAATCCATAGTGGCTATATGAGTGTGACTTGTGACTGAATATATCTAGTGAGTCCAGTTCCGTGACAAACGAATCCACACCGTTAATCGACCATACGAATGCGACGTGGTTTGAATAGCTTTCAGTCATACCAACACGAGAAATCACAGTCAATCGCCCATGTACGTGTGACATGTACCAAAAGGCACTTAGTGAGTCCGGTTCCGTGACAAAAGAATACACACCGGTAATCGATCACACGAGTGTGACGTGGTTTGAATAGCTTTCAGACATTCCAACACAAGAGAAATCACACAGTCAAGCGCCCATACACGTGTGACGTGTACCAAAAGGCACATGGTGAGTCCGGTTGCGTGACAAAAGAATACACACCGGTAATCGACCATACGAGTGTGAGGTGGTTTGAATAGCTTTCAGTTAAACTATCACAAGACAAATCACACAGTTAATCGTCATACACGTGTGACGTGTACCAAAAGGCTCTTAATGAGTCCGGTTCCGTGACAAAATAATCTACACCGGTAATCGACCATACGAGTGTGACGTGGTTTGAATAGCTTTCAGTTAAACTATCACAAGGCAAATCACACAGTCAATCGTTCATACACGTGTGACGTATACCAAAAGGCTTGAGTAACGTTTCTGTGTGAACTGTGAAGTTGATTTATCATAAAATTATTAGACTTTCTTTATAAACTACACACTTCAAGATTAAAACTAATTGGGGAAATATAAGTGCATGCAATATTTCGGATCAATGACCATTAACAATATAGACTACCAACTAGAATATGTACCTATATATATTGTGTTTTGATATGTGCGTTTTGTTGTGTTCTGAGATATCTCAAAATAATTCATCATTGTTTTTATGTTATGTTATCAGTCCATGAGACACCTCAACGTTCCCTGTCTATAGTACACCACTTAGTCTGACCCCAGTAGTAGTGCAACATAGCAATAGTAAATATGTATACCATCATATATTGTCTTCATGATAGACTATTGATTTAATTTATTGACCATTATAAACAAAATAGATTCAGATAGCAGAATTGTTGATGCGGATGAGAGGCGATAAGGGATCAAGCTATACAATATTATACATAACTATTCAAGAAATATAGCGCCTAAGGGGAGGTTGAGGATAAAGTTGTTTAATTATTATTTGACTACATCAACAACATCGTTCCATTCATTCTTAATTTTGTTATGCGTTTAATTATCTATTGCTGTGCCTGACAATTGACAATAAAATTATTTGTATTCGTTTATTGTGTTGAATAAATTTTGAAAGGAGACTGAACCTTTTGGCATCAAGAACATTAATATTTGAAAGTTTAACTTTTCCTGTATAGCGACATAATGCCATCGAATCCGTTATTTTATATACTCAATCATCAAAGGATATGCGAACACAACGGTTTCCACACAACACATTACTGGCCCTCGTGTTTTATAGCTGGCCACGTTTGACGTTGTTCTAATACTTCGGTTATGTGACATAATTTCAATGATCGAAATTTATTGTTAATGTCGCCTTCCAGAGACGAAGCTAATATACCAAACATTTTCTGCTGTCCCTAACGCGTCTGGTCACCTAATTTCGAGGGTATGAATATGCGATTAAAAGTGAGGCCAACTGTACCAACTATTTTCCATTGAAACTACTACATCACCTAATTTCGATGAACTATATATGTTGTCATGTTACTGGACTGACAAAACGCCATCAGTCTTGTGTGACTCAATGTCACATCAAACTTCTTCTGACAAAGGTCACACTTGTATGGGCGATGACTCTGTAAATAATCTTGTGTTGGTATGACTGAAGGCTATTCGAACCACGTCACATTCATATGGTCTATTATCGGTGTGGATTCTTTTGTCACGGAACCGGAGTCACTGAGTGCCTTTTGGTACACGTCACATGTGTATAGGCGATTGACTGTGTGATTTCTCTTGTGTTGGTATGACTAGAGGCTATTCAAACCATATCACACTCGTATGGTCGATTACCGGTGTGTATTCTTTTGTCACGCAATCGGACTCAATAAGTGCCTTTTGGTACACATCGCACGTGTATGGGCGATTGACTGTGAGATTGCTCTTGTGTCGGTATGACTGAAAGCTATTCAAACCACGTCACACTCGTATGGTCGATTACCGGTGTATTCTTTTGTCACGCAATCGGACTCACTAAGTGCTTTTTGGTACACGTCACACGTGTATGGGCAATTGACTGTGTGATTGCTCTTGTGTTGGTATGACTGAAAGCTATTCAAACCACGTCACACTCATATGGTCGATTACCGGTGTGTATTCTTTTGTCACGGAACCGGACTCACTAAGTGCCTTTTGGTACACGTCAGACGTGTATGGGCGATCGACTGTGTGATTTCTCTTGTGTTGGTATGACTGAAAGCTATTCAAACCACGTCACCCTCGTATGGTCGATTACCGGTGTGTATTCTTTTGTCACGGAACCGGACTCACTAAGTGCCTTTTGGTACACGTCACGCGTGTATGGGCGATTGACTTGATTTCTCTTGTGTTGGCATGACTGAAAGCTATTCAAACCACGTCACACTCGTATGGTCGATTACCAGATTGGATTATTTTGTCACGGAACTGGACTCACTAAATATATTCAGTCACAAGTCACACTCGTATGGGCGATAGCCACTATGGATTATCGGGTCCACTTCGTCATGAAAATCGTTTAACGCCCGTCAAAATGTATTGAGTCAGTTTACTTCAAAAGCTGTAATTTTGTTATTACAAAAGTGGAGACCTAGATTTTTCACTACAAACGCTGGCGTGTTTTACTTCAAAAGCGGAGACCTCACTTTACTACAAAAGCTGGCGATTTTATTACAAAAGTGGTGAGGTACTTCAAAAGCTGGCGTTTTTTACTTCAAAAGTGGAGACCTACTTCAAAAGTGGTCATTACTTCAAAAGGTGGCGTAACAGAGGGGTGATCTCATGAGGGAGATATTAATTGTGCTTAAGCGCAATACTAATTGGAAGCCAGAGATTTAATTGCGCTTAAGTGAAACAAGGAACGTCTTATTTGGCTTAAGCGCAATAAAGAATCTATAAATGCGCTTAAGCGCAATACGGGAAAATCTAATCTAGTTTAAGCACAATAAGAAAAGAGCATATTGCGTTTGAGCGAAATAAGGAATATATCATTGCGTTTAAGCGAAATAACGAATATTCTTATTGCGCTTAATGCAATTAGTGATTCCTTATTGTGTTAAGACTATTTCCTTATTGCTATTTTAATTATTTATTAAATGACATTTTGGCTTCTAATACATGTACCTTATATGCTCAAAATAATGTGCGCATGTAACATTAGTCAGTAGATGTACTATACTACTTTAATCTACAACATTTTAGTAACTGTGTCGGGAATATGTCGGGGTTATTTGTTTTTCGTATTAGCCTTCATTGTGTTGCTATCGATGACGTAAATCATCTATTACAGAGCGATATCGAGCTTCGGTTAGGGTTTTGTCTATGAGCAATAGACGAGTCATTCAGTTGGCGATCAGCTGATTCGTTTTCGTCTACAATTCATTTGTCAAAACAGTCGCATGACAGCAGTAATTATAAATCGAAATCACGAAACCGCATATAATAAAAAGGAAACCTACGGCTTTTGACTGAACACATTATATCAAGCCGCTTGTGGAAAATCGGTATTTGCTTGTACCCGGTGCTCAAACGCCATATAGTTATCCTCTCGTATCATCGTTTATTATTTGCCCTGCTAATCGACATATATAAGTCGCTCGGTACAATTTCAAAGTAAAATGTGAGACTTCCGATGCGAACCTGACGCAGGAAAGTTTTCAACGGCGAATACTGTTTATATCAGAAAAATGAAGACATTTAGTCGTGGAGCCAATAATGTCCACCTGCACCCCCCCCCCCCGATAAAGGTGGCCCTACTAGGTGCTAGAGCCATTTGAATCCAAGATGGCCGCCATTTCCTCTAATTCCGACCACCTGTATTTAATCGTTGTAATAGATCGGTTGTTAGCAAAAGACACAGACAAAATATATGCCATTTTGTTGGTATGATGTCCTTCTTCAAACTTACGGAAAATAATTTCGAAACAAATTCAAAATGGTCGCCGAAACATGACGTCATATGCACGAAAATAGGAAATTTAATTAATATTTCACCATATCTTCCATTTTTCTTCACATTAATCATCAGTAAATGGCAATATTTTTAAGACTGTCATCAAGCGTGATATTATAGCGTCATTTTCCATTGACGAGGGTTCCGTAATAGATACAGAAAGAGGATTTGAAAAAGAGGGGTGAAATTTTCGATTTTTTTTGCAAGACGATTTTGATAGTCATTTGATCGACAAACCACACAGGCTGTTAATATAATGTCAACAACTATGTGCTTTATTTTATTGGATGGATGTTTTACTTCAATTGGAATGAAATTGGTGTAGAAAATTTCCAAAATGGCCGCCGAAAATATGAAAAATGGTAAATATTGCCCCAGGGTGTCCTGCAATGGCTTACAAGTTGTGGTTGATATATAAAATTGGCTAATCTGTATTATATACATTGAATACTAACATGTCTGATGCACCATGGATAATTGTTTCTATTGTCACCACTGACATCACCAGAAATTTTGGATTTTTCTCTCACAAACTTCACATAAATATCGGCAAAAATTCACTTTATTGGCTCCCCGACTAATTGATAACATTTCTTAACATTATCCGAAAATGTACTGCATAAAGGGTCCGAATGCATGCCCCTTTAATACTCTCGTCATCATTTGGAAGACAAAAGCTAAGGGCCGTCCCATGAAGATGTATATCGCTAGAAAACTGGACGTTTCTATAGTCGAAATCTAAAAAGCATTGCTCGGGCGACAATTGAACATACTCGGGCGATAACGGAACATACAGGGCGGGAATCGGAGCGAAAACATAAATCACCGATTACAGCATTTTGTAAAAATTAACATAATATGTTATTAAACTTAACTTATATCTGTCTTTGTAAGTTTTTCGGACGGTAAATTTGAAAATTGCTCGGTCGACAATCAGAAAAACTCACAACGGAATCGGACTTTGCTCGGGCGGATTGAGAAATCGAGGAGCATATCCTCCACAGTGGACAGATTGTCACGTGGATGTCAGTGTAATTTTACTGTACATGTGTACATACCACAACGTCAGTTTTATAAGAATAGACAACTACACTTGAACTACATTCTACAGTATACCAAGTACCCTCAATGAACTGATGACTATATACTATGATCGCACGTGACATGTGTTGTGATTCAATATTACAATAACCATAGAATGATTAGTATGTATAGTACCAGTACTAACACTACTACTAATAACAGTCTACTATAATATTATGATACAACTCGAAGATACAGACGTGTTAGTATCATCACAATCATTAAAATACCAAATTTGAAAGTGGGTGGAAATAATAGTACAGTTATCACTAGCAGGGTTACCCGGTGTTGCATAGCTTGAGAATTATTCAAACCCTTGATACAAATATTTGATATGGTTTTCTATATATATTAAAGCAGGCACGTGGCTATAGGGTCTTCATTAGGTATGTCCACCTTGGAAATTCGAACTACACACCCTTGAGCAATATCAAAAGTCCCAAATTTGCACATTTTCACATTGCCTTTGTCTCAGAATTTTCCAACTGGTACTTGAATGTTTCTAACTGTTGGTAATTTCCAACATAACAACATATATATGGTTGGAATGACAGTGAAGAATGAGTGTAGGTAGGTGAAATTTTTTATTAGGTCGAAAATGATATTTAAATAATAAAAAAAATAGTATTATTAGAACATGGTGTGTACCAATGATGGGTTTTGGTTGAATACCCGGATTGTCTCATGATTGGCTACAATGAAATAACGAATTACTGAAAGCCGCGAGCGGAAATGTTGTATTTCCTTGCAGTCATAAGCTTATATTTATAAATATGAAGTGGCTAAATTAAATTCAATAATTAAACTGCAAAGAGCAGTTGTATATAAATGCTCTGATTGAATATGTGTTCACTAGATTTCAGTTCAATATTTATTGAAAGAAAATGGGGTATGTTTTTACCTTAAAAAGATAATGAAGTTTATGTGTGACAACATATGAGGGAGTGGTCAAATTTACGATATGTCACGAAACTGCTGGTTTAATGGTAGTGATGGGTCAAATGGTTATGCAATTTGATGAATGATTCATGTCAGTGCTCAGCACCTGGAAAAATACGATGATGTAGGAATAATAATGAACAATGCAAAACTGAGAACACCACAATATGTATATGCATGCATGTGTATATTACCACTTTAAAACTCATATTAAAACTCTATCCTGTAATATTGCATCGAACATAGTTACAGGTTAACTGTGCATATATCATTATCATTACAACTTATAATTATCTGCAGTTTCTCATTTGTGCAAAAATACAATACAATAGGTGGGCCGCATCTTCAATGCTATTATATATATTACATTCGTGAATTTCAGTTTTTTTCTTCAGGCGACTCTCTCTATGCCAGTTTCGATGTGCAGAGAGTGAGCCTTATCCTTGATCTACAAAATATCTTCCATTACGTACAGGTTTCTTTGTGTTTACGTCAACCACGTGTACTCAATGATGATCCAATTCGATTATGTCCAATAATTACAAAACGTCCAATATGTATGGTCATTATACCATACCAATTTCATATCATTTGTTAACTGGTTAAAATTACCAGTTTCTTTGTTCCGCTGTATTCACCAAATATCATAATATCATATACTTCCTAGTTTTGTTTCGATCCAAATACATCCGAAAATTCAGTTATGTTCCTTATCGAATTATATAACAGTGTGTTAGCGATAATCAGTGATGTATGATATAACTTTTAGAGCCTGTTTGTTGTGTACCGTACATTGTATGTGGCCGTTCTTGAATAAGAAAGACAAGTTTGCAACAATTTCACAGTGCACTGTGAACAGCCCCAGTAGCAACATTTATTAAACGGAGAAGTGAAAATACAATATAAGTACCAGAAACTTTATTCGATGAAAGAGTGGAGAAAGAAAACCTCTACAGAGCGGGATGTGATCATTTAACGGCACACACAATATGAGCGTACGATGAGGATCGTCATAGGAATGTGATGTTATCATTTAAAGACACAAAAGAGATTATACGCCGGGTATCGTCTATCGTAAATCGTAATTTGTGTGATATAAACATTATTCACCATGTCAGATCAATTAGCTGAACACAAGATTGTCCACACCGTAGACCGACCACACAAGTGTGACATATGTGAAAAATCATTCACTATGTTGTGTCAATTAAAGGCACACAAGAAAATCCACACCGGAGACCGACCATATAAGTGTGATATATGCGATAAATCATTCAAGATGTCTTATAATTTAACGGCACACTATAAAATTCACACCGGAGATCGCCCATACGGATGTGATACGTGCGGAAAATCATTCGTCAGGTTGTCTCATTTAACGTCACACAAGAACATCCACACCGGAGACCGACAGTACAAGTGTGATATATGTGAAAAAGCGTTCACTGTATCTAGTGGCCTGAATAGGCATAAGCTAATTCACGCTGGAGATAAGCCATATCATTGTGATGTGTGTGGGAAATCATTTTCTGACTCAAATAAGCTATCTACACACAAAAGAATTCACACCGGAGATCGTCCCTATGCATGTGATATGTGCGACAAATCATACACAACATCGTCTTTTTTAACTGCACATAAGAAAATCCACACAAGAGGCCGACCACACAAGTGTAATCTGTGTGAAAAATCATTCGCTCAGTTGGGTGCCCTGGAGAAACATAAGATAGTTCACACCGGTGATAAGCCTTTTTCTTGTGATGTATGCATGAAAGCATTTGCTGACCAAAGTAACCTAACTACACATATGAGAAGCCACACTGGAGAACGACCGTACACGTGTGATATCTGCGGGAAATCATACACAACATCTTCTAATTTAACCACCCACAAGAAATTCCATGCCGGAGATTGTCCATATTCTTGTGGTGTATGTAATAAATCATTTACCATGTCGCATCATTTAAAGGAACATACGAAAATCCACACCGGAGACCGCCCATACGGGTGTGATGTATGCGAGAAATCATACACAAAGTTTTCTCAATTAAAGGCACACAAGAAAATCCACATTGAACGCAGGCCGTACAAGTGTGATATATGCGAAAAAGCATTCACTCGATTGGATTATTTAACGGGACATAAGACAATTCACACCGGAGACCGTCCATACGCATGTGAGATCTGCGGAAAATCATTCGCAACGTCTTCTAATTTATTGGCACATACGAAAATCCACACCGGAGACCGACCACACAAGTGTAATTTATGTGAAAAATCATTTCCTAGATTTGCGGACTTAAAGAGGCATGAGAGAACTCATTCTGGGCATAAGCCTTATTCTTGTGAAGTGTGTGGAAAAGCGTTTGCTGACTCAAGTAACCTAAGTACTCACAAAAGAAGCCACACCGGGGACCGCCCGTACCCGTGCGATATATGCCGGAAATTGTTCACAACGTCTTCTAATTTAACAACGCACAAGAAAACCCACACCGGAGACCGACAGTACACGTGTGATATATGTAAAGAATCGTTCGCTGAGTTTGGTTATTTGATGACGCATAAGAGAATTCACAATTGTTCTTGTGATGTATGCGGGGAAGCATTTACCGATTCAATTAGCCTAACTACTCATAAAAGAAGCCACATAGGAGACCGCCCTTACGCGTGTGATATATGCGAACAATCATTCACAATGTCAGGCGATTTAACGGCACACGAGAGACTCCACACCGGAGATCCTACATGTTCGCGTGTGATATTTATGTGAATAACTATGGAAGAATTACTTCGATTTGCAGACTCCATGGACATGAAACTAAAACCTATTGAGAACTGAGCAATCGTGGTGGTTCGTGTTCGCAAATTGTACGTCTAGTGGGTTGCCATTACTATTGTACTTGGAACTCTTTGCAACTTGGTTGAACATAACTCCAAGCCTTCAATGTCACACAATAGCTTATAATACATATGGCCTGTATTTATAACCTTGTTAATGATACTAATTTAAGTAAGTTGTGAAGGAATTTCTGAAAAGCAATTGGCATAAGAATTAACTTATGGCGTTATAAATACACCCATTTCATGCTCTATAGTAAATTCCAGTTGAGTTTATCAAATCTAATGTAATTAAATCGGATAATTACATTAGGTCGATATTTTATTAGTGCAGCGAAAACGACCCAAAGTACTAGCGCAATGATATTTGTAGTCGGTTGCATAGTAACCAGCGACGCTTCAGTTCTTCGCACTAATTTCGCCGTACGCATTTTGTTTTTCACGGCATGAAAGCCGACAAAAGAATAGTAAATCAACATCCAACTAAATACAATGAATTAAACATTTCAAAGCTGTTTACAAAGAATACATTCTGTTTACAAAGAATACATTTTATAACGAAATGCATGGATAATTTTGCACAACTTTTTTGTTTCGTTTCATTTATTTACATTTTCCCACACTATGCATTTTGTAAGACCACATGAGCTTGTAACGTTATCAATAACAGCTTAATTAGACTAATTAGCATTGTTTTGTCCATGAGGCTGGGTCAAACAATTGCTAATTAAGGCAGTTATTGATCAAGTTCCAAACTCCTGTGGTAAGACCGTCAAAAGTGGTACGGTAGATTATAATTTTCTGGACACTACAATTTATATTAGTATTTTTACTATATGAATTAGGATGACATTTTAATTACTGTTTACAAACATCCACAAAAGTTGTACCAAGTCCCCGTGAGAAAACCGCGGCATATTGTTTCACTTTGTCTCAGTGTAGCGATATGTTGCAAACCTTTACGTGATTTCTGAGATTCCACAGAGACCGCCCCTACAGATAACCCTACAAACTTACAAAGTCCCCGTAACAAATACAGCATGTTTCTTCACCTCGTTTCATTGTAATGATATGCTGCAAAGTGTTGCGAAGCGTTACCGGTACGTGTTACAAATTATATAAAGTTCCCATAAGAAAACCGCAGCATATTGTTTTAACTCATCTCAATGCAACGATATGTTACAAAGTGTTACGAAGCGTCACGTGATTTCTAAGATCCACAGAATCCCTGTGAGAAAACCGCAGTATATTTTTTCAACTCGCCTGAGTGTAGTGAAAATTTATGTTACAAAGTGTTATGAAGCGTTACGTTGCGTGAATTCTGAGATCCACAGATACCGCTCGTTGATGGGTGTTACAAATGATATAAAGTCTCTGTGAGAAAACCGCAGCGATATGTTAAAAAGTTTTACGAAGGTTTACGTGATTTACTAGATTCCACAGATCGTTGTACGGGTGTTCAAATTTGTGTTCAATTCAAATGCTACAAAGTCCCCGTGAGAAAAAGGCAGAATTTTCTTCACACAGTAGCAGTGTATATATAGCAACATGTTTATTGTTAGAATATAAACAAATGAATTAACACGTTCCGGAGCATTTTGTGATTTCTGAGATTCCACAGTAACTGGTTATTAATCATACTCATTCATGTCTGGACACAAGTGTTTTAATAATCACTTTAAATATTACACAACTTAAAATCCCATGATAGTTTATTCTTCTGAAAACTTGATATATTTTGATCTACAATCTACACACATTTTCTCGCAAAGCGATGTCCATTCCCACCGACACGCACGCGTGGCGTATATTGTTAATGTTCTTGTTGTTTAAACGGTATAGAAATCGCTCAAATTCTAGAAATATAGTTAAAGTCGCCATTTATGTCCAGATTGATGGCATATACGGATCACGTACATTTACATAAATTTGAAATATACGTGGGATTCACGTGTGATTTACGGACAGCTATTCTTTCACATTTACGTGAAAATACGTATACGTAAATACCACGTATATAACAAATTTATGGACATTTACGTAATCCGTATATGCATGGCATCAATCTGGACATTAAATGGAAAATATGTGACGTTTAAAGATGGATTATCTCTTTAAATAACAAATTTTAAATAGTTGCGTGGGTATAAAATAATAGATATGAACTGAAGACCTATGTCCGGAAAAGCTTCTATCAATTAATATTGATTTTATTTCGAATATAAAATCGGGCCCATTTATGTTACTATTTTTAGAACCGACCATTCGGATGAGACCTTATTGCGATATAGAGCACTAGGCTGTTCCCACGGTTACGCAACGAATGTCAAATGTCACAGATTGGTTGTTTGTATTGTTTTGTTCCAACGATATAAGCGATAACGAGTATAATTAACGTTTATTTGTGACAAAATTGCACAATATAATTTCTGGTCTCTGTTAATAGTAACCACCATTGTTCGTTAGCTGAACAAACACACCTTTTTAGACCAGAAAATATTCTAAATAAAATTAATATTAATCGATAGAAGCATTTCCGGACAGGAGTCTTCGATTCAAATCTAATATTTTATACCCGGTAACTATATAATACATGTTTACAAAGAGATAATCCACCTTTAAATGAAATTAAATTTCAATTATACATGAAAATCACGCCTGAATTTTATTCGAAATAAAATTTTGCGGATACATTAATATCCACATATTCGTTCCCTTTACGAGAAACTTAAAGGTGGATTATCTCTTTGTAAACATGAATTATATAGTTGCCGGGGTATAAAATATTAGATTTGAATCGAACACTCATGTCCGGAAATGCTTCTATCGATTAATATTCATTTTATTTCGAATATTTTCTGGTCTAAAAAGGTGTGTTTGTTCAGCTAACGAACAATAGTGGTTACTGTTAGCAAAGACCAGAAATTATAGTGTGCAATTTTGTCACAAATAAACGTTAATTATACTCATTATCGCTTCTATATGTGGAACAAAACAATACAAACAACCAATCTGTGACATTTGACATTCGTTGCATGCCGTAGGAACAGCCCAGTGCTCTATATCGCAATACGGTCTCATCCGAATGGTCGGTTCTAAAAATAGTAACATAAATGGGCCCGATTTAATATTCGAAATAAAATCAATATTAATTGATAGAAGCTTTTCCGGACATAGGTCTTCAGTTCATATCTATTATTTTATACCCACGCAACTATTTAAAATTTGTTATTTAAAGAGATAATCCATCTTTAATATATTCCAATGATATGCATCTTTAAAATCAGCTTAATCCATATAATAGATATTATTCATGTCACCAAACCGCACAAACTTTGGGGTTAATGTAAGATATTGATCGGAACATATAGGAAAATAGGTGAAGTTGGCACGATAAATCATAAACAATGTCCAAAAATGTGACAACTGCAAAGTGGATATTGCCTGGAAAATAGAAAGAGAAAATGAAAGTTATACACAAATTTCTATATTTGTTCACCTTCACTTCAAATTAGCTATTACTATTGCCGAAGGGGTCACTGTCGACATATTTTGATGTGCTGGGTACCCAGCTTTAGGAAAAGGTATTTTGTGTACCCAGCTTGACCTTTGTAATACTTTGAGCACACAACTGTTGAAGAAATATAGCATGATATTAAATGGCTGATGGATATTTATTTTCCAAATGGACATTTGTGACTAATAATTGCTTTCTCTTGGCGATATGTTTATGATATACGATAACATATATAACTTAAAACCGCAAAGATCAAGCTGGGTACCAAATTTTTTTTTTCGTAAAGCTGTATGCCCACCACACCAAACTGTGGCGACTATGACCCGACCTGATTACTATTGGGTATAGCTATTACATTCGCGGTGGTCGGCTCTAAATTATGTGAATGAAATCCTTGGGTGATTCTCCCTACAAAGTATTACTCAGCAGGTCCATATGTTAACACATTACTCTCACAAACCATGGGTTAATTTGTAATGATTCAATTATATGTGTGGCATTCGCCAATTGTGATAAGACCGCGTGTTGTACCTTGAAGTCATACAAGTGTGGCGTTAATTCAGTGTGATTCTTCAGTTAATATAAGCGCGGCCGACAGAGACCTGGGTTATGTAACAAGTTAATTAATCGGTTTTGATATATGCGTTGCCAGAATAGCAGCCAGATGTAGGTGAATAAATAACAGTTAAGCCGAATCAAACATGAAGAATACAGAATTTGTGTATTTGAGAACAAAATGATCGTAACTGTCACGTATATTCGGTACATGAAAATAAATGAAATCGCTACATCTGTCTATTTCGTACAGTGTGTATCATACGTTTTTTACCCGATAATGACTATCGTATATTATCGTGATATTAGATTCGCGTCGATTGGCAGATAACAAGTATTGAGTCACGTGGGGTATAGGTAGCAACCTCACTTCCACAGTTTCATTTCCATTGCCTATCTGGACACATGTTAAATCGCAATGTTTATTCTATTGTAAACTCACTTTATACCAGGATTATTTCCCTTTTCACACTTTATATGACAACTAACTGTTATTATATTTACTTTTGTAAGTATTCTTATACTCCATTTGTTAAAGATGGATTATCTCTTTAAATAACAAATTTAAATAGTTGCGTGGGTATAAAATAATAGATATGAACTGAAGACCTATGTCCGGAAAAGCTTCTATCAATTAATATTGATTTTATTTCCAATATTAAATCGGGCCCATTTATGTTACTATTTTTAGAACCGACCATTCGGATGAGACCGTATAGCGATATAGAGCACTGGGCTGTTCCTTCGGCTACGCAACCAATGTCAAATGTCACAGATTGGATGTTTGTATTGTTTTGTTCCACAGATATAAGCGATAATGAGTATAATTAACGTTTATTTGTGACAAAATTGCACAATATAATTTCTGGTCTCTGTTAACACCACTATTGTTCGTTAGCTGAACAAACACACCTTTTTAGACCAGAAAATATTCGAAATAAAATTAATATTAATCGATAGAAGCATTTCCGGACAGTAGTCTTCGATTCAAATCTAATATTTTATACCCTGGTAACTATATAATACATGTTTACAAAGAGATAATCCACCTTTAATATTTATTTGCATATTCCTGAAATAGCAGTTTTGTTTTATATCACCTAATTGCTGGTCAAAAAAGAGGCAGAAAACAGAGGTGAGATAAACTACTTACTATTTTTTTTTAGATTGTATGGGCACTGATTTAAGTAATGGCTAAGAAATTTGGGCTCTTCTTGCTCCCCCAACGAATCCAAAACCTTACAGATTATTTATTTCAAAGCCCGAACTT
Organism: Siphonodentalium dalli; assembly: GCA_032622095.1. NCBI lineage: Eukaryota > Metazoa > Mollusca > Scaphopoda > Gadilida > Siphonodentaliidae > Siphonodentalium > Siphonodentalium dalli. Next base: position 27,467,801 of record CP136067.1, read on the forward strand.
AAAAAATTTGCCAAAAAAATAATAATCGGATTTTTTTTTTTGCTTTCACATATGCTTGTAGTTATCTCCCCCTCTGAAAAACATAAATATCTAAACAATCACATGTACTTTTCCAAAAACCATTGAGGTTGTTAGTGTTGGATCATAATCATGCCAACCCATATAATTAAAGATGGAATATCTCTTCATATAACAATTAAAGATGGAATATCTCTTCATATAACAATTTTGAAATAGTTTCGTAGGTATAAAATAATAAATATGAATTGAAGACCCATGTCCAGAAACGCATCTATCAATTAATATTGATTTTATTTCGAATATTTTATTATAAAATGAGATGATTAAATGGGATAACTTTATTGTTCTATTTTTAGAACAGGCGATACCTTGTAGCAATATAGATCAATAGGGTGTTCCCAAAGCTATGTACTGAACGTCAAATGTCCCATATTGATTGTTTGTATTGTTTTATTTCCTAGTTATAAGCGATAATGAGTATACTTAACGTTTATTTGTGACAAAATTACACAATAAAATTACTGGTCTCTGTTAACAGTAACCACTATTGTTCGTTAGCTAAACAACCACATAATTGTAGACCAGAAAATATTCGAAATAAAATTAATATTAATCGATAGAAGCATTTCCGGACATGAGTCTTCGGTACAGATCTAATATTTTATACCCCGGTAACTATATAATACATGTTTACAAAGAGATAATCCACCTTTAAACAATACAATTATTGATCTCTGTTATCAGTAACCACTAGTGTTCGTTAGATAAACAATCACGTTTTTAGACCAGAACATATTCGAAATATAATCAATATTACTCGATAGAAGCATTTCCGGATAGGGGTCTTCGATTCATATCTAATATGTTATACCCTTGGTAACTATATACCACATGTTTACAAAGAGATGGACTATCTTTATACCCCGGTAACTATATACCACATGTTTACAAAGAGATGGACCATCTTTATACCCCGGTAACTATATAGCACATATTTACAAAGATATAGACCATCTTTTAACCTGGTAACTATATAACACATGTTTACAAACAGATAGACCAACTTTATACCCCGTTAACTATATAACACATGTTTACAAAGAGATAGACCATCTGTATACTCCGATAACTATATAGACCAACTTTGTACCCTGGTAGGTATCTAACACATGTTTACAAAGGGATAGACCATCTTTATACCCTGGTAATTATATAACACATGTTTATAAGGAGATAGACCATCTTTATAGCCCAGTAACTATATAACACATTTTTATAAGGAGATAGACCATCTTTATACCCGGTAACTATAATACACATGGTTATAAAGAGATATACCATCTTCATACCCCGGTAACTATATAACACATGTTTATAAGGAGATATACCATATGTATACCCCGATAACTATATAACACATGTTTACAAAGGGATAGACCATCTTTACACCCCGGTAACTATATAACACATGTCTATAAGGAGATAGACCATCTGTATACCGCGTAACTATATAACACATGGTTATGAAGAGATAGACCATCATTATACCCCGGTAACTATATAACACATGTTTATAAGGAGATGGACCTTATTTATACCCCGGTAACTATATAACATATGTTTATAAATAGATAGACCATCTTTATACTCCGGTAACTATATAACACATGTTTATAAAGAGATAGACTATCTTTATACCCCGGTAACTATATAACACATGTTTATAAGGAGATAGACCATCGTTATACCCCGGTAACTATATAACACATGTTTATAAAGAGATAGACCATCGTTATACCCCGGTAACTATATAACACATGTTTATAAATAGGTAGACCATCTTTATACCCCGGTAACTATATAACACATGTTTATAAAGAGATAGACCATCTTTATACCGCGGTAACTATATAACACATGTTTACAAAGAGATAGACCATCTTTATACCCCGGTAACTATATAACACATGTTTATAAAGAGATAGACCATCTTTATACCCCGGTAACTATATAACACATGTTTATAAAGAGATAGACCATCTTTATACCGCGGTAACTATATAACACATGTTTATAAAGAGATAGACCATCTTTATACCCCGGTAACTATATAACACATGTTTATAAAGAGATAGACCATCTTTATACCGCGGTAACTATATAACACATGTTTACAAAGAGATAGACCATCTTTATACCCCGGTAAGTATATAACACATGTTTACAAAGAGATAGACCATCTTTACACCCCGGTAACTATATAACACATGTTTATAATGAGATATACCATCATTAACCAACGATAATAGAAATGTACTATCATAAGATTATATATGATTGTTCATTTAATTGATACAGATTCGTTGTTGAACATTCCTGTGAGGGTATTTGTTCGATGATACCTCCAAAATATCATAGAATGAAATGTTAACGGGCTAGTATATACTTAGCTGCCTATTTATCGATGATCCATTGATGACTCAATTGCACAAGTAAACTCAAAATAGAGTTGAAAAGAATTTATTACAAACTATATACACGAATTTACATTTTTGAAGTGAACACTATAAATCGACTTGCATTATCGTTCACGCTGCTTCAGGATTGAATATATATATATACATGTATGGGTCCCGGTGCATCAGTCAGTAAGGATCATGATGCAATAACACGTCTGCCATAAGCTCTCCAGGAGGTCGTTTCAATTAAAGAGAGATTACACGTATAATTGGTGGATAGGACCAGGTTGTCGGAGGTTTACCAAGATTATGAGGTTTCTATTTAGAGTGGTGTCATTTTCTAATGCAATCTTTCACCATCAACACAACTTACATCGTTATATATGTCTAAGCAGTTGAAACAATGCTAAACATTAATCAACCAACCACAGATTAAAAACCGGTTTGATGAATCTGAAAGAGATCTATCGAAAATACGTATGCCTTACTGCTTATTTAGTTTTAAATGGACCTACACAATTATATTGTACATCGTGCATATTATGGATGTCCCAATTTTTCGGAAAATGCATCACGTTTGAAATTCGTATCTACCCTGTAACAAACACAGATACATTAGACAATAAGTATGCGGTAAATGAAATAATCTATATGTTCGAAATCGAGATGAGAGATCAGAACAGAAACGAAGAGAAAAATATAACACATATCAAATATAAATATCATTTGAAATATTAGCCGTGTCAGTCAAATACGATCTCATTAGTAATTTGCTAACGTAATTTTATGCACATCTTCAGTATTTTCTGTCGACATATTCGTAAAATATCCTAATGATTTTACAAATTCACTCATTAGCTAGTTTCTTCCTTGTTCTTTGCAATTTCCTAACGAAATGTTCACGTTAGTCATAGATATTTAATACCTAATTGCCCCCCAATCTACTCAACAAGAAAACTGATTCTTTAACTCCGAAAATCTCCCGAAACGTAGTGTCGTGTGGACATGTTCAGTGGTTATTCACCTGGTGTCTCTTCAGTGAACTATTGTGCCAGAACTCTTCTCCACATAATTCACAAACGAACGAGCTTCGTCCGTGCGCAGCGCGCTGATGCTTTGTGAGATAAATATTTCTAGCGAAGGACTTATCACAGGTGTCACACACGAATAGAGAGCCAGTGTGAATGTCTTTGTGATCCCATAATCCACGATACGAACGGAATTTCTTATCGCATTCATCGCAGCCGTATGCCAACTCGTCAGTGTGAGTCGTCATGTGTGAAGTCAGCCCATTCTGTTGATGAAAAGCGTCATGGCAAATATCGCATGCATATGGTCTGACTCCAGTATGGATCCGCTGATGTACTTTCAGTTGTGTCGACCGATAAAACGTCTTCTCACAGAGGTCGCAAGCAAACGGTCGGTGTCCTGTATGCGCTCTCATGTGCACATTAAGATTATTTGACTGAACAAACGCCTGGCCACACACCTCGCACAGATATGGGCGACTGTGACATTCACCCATCTTACATGTATGTTTTTTTAAGTTGACCATTTTGTCGAACATCTCTCCGCATTCAACGCAATTGATTTGTTTGTTCCCGCAAAGTGACTCTGCGTGTGTCGTTAGTTGAGATGTTTGCTCAATGGATTGCCGCATTTTGAGATTTAATGGCGGAAATGATTGGTCCAAAGAATGTGTACTGTTTTGTGACACACTATGATGGCTCTCTATCTTCGGGATCATTCTTTTCGGTGCTACCATCCGAGGGTTGTTTATCTTCGGCGTCGGTTTTTTATGTGTTACTCTCGGAGTGTTTATCTTCGGCGTCAGTTTTTTAGGTGTTACTAGCCGAGTGTTGTTTATATTTCGCGTCGGTGTTTTACATGTATGTGTTACTATCGGAGGGTTGTTTATCTTCGGCGTCGGTTTTTTATTTTTAGGTGTTACTATCCGAGTGTTGTTTATCTTCGGTGTAGGTGTTTTACTTGCTACTATCCGATGGTTGTTTATCTCCGATGTCATTCCTTTCTGTGTTACAGACTGTCGCGTTCCATTTGGTACGTTTTCAATTGTTAACTCGTGCGCGTTGGGCGAATCTATCGAGCTATACCCCGTTACAGAAGAATCACCCGGATTCACGTACCACATAATATACTCAATGTAATTGTTGTTTGTCTCGCATTTACCTTTTAGTTCACCGCATGCCGACCGAGAACAATTGCTGGACGTCTTTTGTAAAACAACATTGGATTTATTTGTTATCATGTCACGTGGTATGTTTGCATGCGCAGAGGACTGAGACTTGTCTTTTGATACAATGAGTTGAGGTTGCTGTTCTATGCGTCGTACAGTGTGGTCTTCGTATGGCATTAAGTTTTGAGCTGCACACAGCGATAGCTGGTCTCGAGGTAGCTCGAAGATGTGTGTTCCCAACTCATATCGATTTCCAGAAAACGTCACATTTTGCAGTGTGAATTGAGGTTGATGATCAAACTGTTGGTCTGTCCGTACTCGGTATGGAAGCTGCTTACCCTCAACGGCGTTCCTTCTCGTTTCTAATGTCCGAGCTTTTTGATCACCGGACGGCAACATTGTGTGTTGCACTTCAAAGCATAATGCAATAGAGCTCACATCCGTAATGTCACTGTGACTACAGGGAATGCAATCAGGCGGGTCGCCGTCGAATAACAAGATAAGTTAACTGCTCTGTCTCTTTTGTCCTCGTGCCTGTAACTGAATAGATGCTGATTAAAAATGGCATTTCTACCTCACGGGCTCGACGGTTTTATAATCCATATATGTGCTTATTACGTGTATGTAAAAGCATGAAACTGACATTTTACAATTTATGTAGGTATAAGTATTTTAGCACAATAGGTTCTTAAACACAAGAAGGGATGTAATAAAGTATACTTTTCGTAACTCAAACTAAGTACAATCAACAGATAACCGAGGTGACAGCTACAAAAAAGCCAGAGACTTCACCTGCCGGAATTCTGGATCGAAGTGAGATACTAGTATATATATATTATATATATATATATATATATATATATATATATATATATATATATATATATAGATCGGCCTCACCCTTGCTTTACAACGTACGTTCATTTCATTGGACGACGTGCTCCGTCATCATACCTATAACCGGTATGAATTATGGAATACCTGAAATTGGATATCCAGAAGATATACATTATGAACGTATTGTCCCCACGACATATTTATAAATGCTATTGTAAAGCAAGGCTATGTCTAATTCAGAAACATGCATCCATAACCATACTCACGTCGTCTAATGATATTACAGTATTCTGGTAATAATATTTACCGATAACTATCAATGCCAGAGACCACAACTACATCGGTTGTATCAAACAATAACGACACGACACAGGAAGTGAACGAAATACATGTATACTGAATATACAACTGTCTCGACAATCGGCCTCAGGATTGCTTTATTTCAGAGGGAACTTGCTGATTGTGAGGTGTTTAGCATCACCATCTAATGTACCACAGATGAATATTTTCATTAATTGGTTTATATAAGATATGTATATTAATATTTTTGAGCTAAATATATATATATGTAGTTTATGGATGTTAGTTTTGAAGAAGAATAATGACAAGAAATGTTAATGGTAGCACTGTCGACAAATTGATATCTCGAAAAATATTGCTTTGAAGCCATACTTTCCCAGACTTGGTCAGTCAACCAAGGTATATTAATCGGATAAGGGGTGTTTTAATATCTGGACATTTACGAGTCCCCTGATTATATTAGTCTACAACTGGATGTAAAAATGAGGATCGCAAAATTTTCAATAGAATTTACGGATATGACATACTCCTTTAAATTACAATGTTAGCGGCTAATAACATAGATAAAACAACAAATCAAAAACATCTACCTGTAGCTGGAATGTTAAATAGAACTAACTAGCATAAATTAGTATCAATATTAATCCAACATGTTGTCTTAGAACTACAACGGCGAACAAATTCAAACCGTCTGCATGCGGAAAAACGAAAGTATGCATGCACATCCGTAATACATCAGGTGTCTGGGGAAACACGCGAAAAGTTACATATTCGGGCCGCATCAAACTGATTTCTCAGTTGAATTGTTCCAAAACCACTGACATTTTATGGACGTTATGGAAACTATACTAATCATTTCACGGAGTAAATGCTATTTTGCTGACAGAGATTGAGTATATGTAGTAGGTGCGAATTTGTTGTGTACTTATTATCCAACAATTTAGTACGATGTACACAACTGATTGCGTGAACTGTCTTCTGGGGTATTACTTTCATACTATATTGGATAAAACCGCCACGTGACCGGGTCATCCAATAGCAGCACGTTTCCGGTGCGGGCGAGCATGCGAGTTTTTGTCTCCAAATATTTCAAAACAAGATGGACGACTGCGTGAAAAAAACCCTGAGCGACTGGAAAATGGGCAAGACGTCGTGGATAGCTTTGCCGGTATAGTATACCTTTGTTATAAGTATTCTTTGTACGATACACTGATTATGTAGGCTTTATGTATTGAGTGTATATTTATTTATATTTGCCAAATTTTGAAGTTTACAAATTTACACAACTGCTGACGGCACTAATTTGACTAAAGTAGTACACTCATACACTCAACACATAAAGCCTACATAATCAGTGTATCGTACAAAGAATAATTATAACAAAGGTATACTATACCGGCAAAGCTATCCACGACGTCTTGCCCCATTTTACTTTCCAATCAACGTTGGGTAAACTTTCCAATCAACAAATGTCATCCAACTCTAACCAACACCCAACAGTTCAATAAACGTATAGATAGGTGCTGTGGGCAATTAACGTTGATTGAGTGTTGTGTGAAATTTCACCCAACACGTTGTATAATTAACATACAACCGTTGGTAGTAAATATATGTGCAACGTTGTGTAAAAGTGTATCCAACAAAATTGGCATGCAACTTTTCACACAACGTAGATAGGTGCTGTGGGCATGCAACGGTTGATTGACTGTTGGATAACTTCTTATCCAACTAGATTTAGGGTGCACAGTATAGTCACAATTACCGAATATAAAGCGAAAAATGTATTAGTAATGCGTTTAGCTGATATTACGTTGAGCATTTAAGAACAAAGAATGAAGACATTTATCAACCAAATATTTAAAGATGGTCTATCTCTTTATAAAAAGGCGCTATGTACTTAATAATCTCATTTTATAATAAAATATTCGGAATAAAATCATTATTAATTGATACTAAGTATTTCCGGACAGGGGTCTTCAATTGATATGTATTATTTTATACACACGAAACTATTTTCAAATTGCTATATGAAGAGATAATCCATCTTTAAGAAAAATAAAAGGTCAGCAGACCACAGTGTCCCCCGAAAACGTGGCAAGTCGATGCCGCTTTGTTGAAGAAATTAAAAGTTGAAAAGGATTAATAACTCCGTAAAAAAAAAAAAATCCGTCATCTATATACATGTTGCACATCTCCAATATGTGGATAACAATACTCTGAAGTTTCAAATATCTACGATCAAAACTGCAGGAGGAGTTGATTACACCACGAAGGTACCCTCATACAGAAAATTATAAAAAAATGTTGAAATTTTCTAAGTCAAAAAGGGTTAATAACTCCGTCAAAAAATAATTTTTCCGTCATCTATATACATGTTGCACATCTTCAATATATGGGCAACAATATTCTGAAGTTACAAATCTCTAGACTGAAACATGTAGGATGAGTTGATTACACCATGAAGGTATCCTCATACAGAAAATTATAAAAAATGTTGAAATATTTTTTGGGGAGAGATCGAATCGAACACGCTTGATTTGCCCTTAACAAACTTAGAACTCATAAAATAACTGGTCGGCGCTACTGGCACCCTTATAAAGGCGTACAAGTATATTTACACATTGTCTGATAGTCTCGATAATATTCTAAGTCGAAAAGGGTTAAATAACTCCGTCAAAAAATAATTTTTCCGTCATCTATATACATGTTGCACATCTTCAATACATGGGCAACAATATTCTGAAGTTTCAAATCTCTGGGATGAAATCTGTAGGAGATGATTACATCATGAAGGTACTCAAAAGTGTGACGGACGGACGAATGGACGGACGAACGGACGGACGGACTAACCCCGTTTCTATAGTTTCCCCAAAAATAAATTTTTCGGGGGACAATAATGTTTATTTCTGTTACCGGTAACAGAATTTCAACGGCTTAATTTCGACACGAAAATTAGTATGATAAATATTTAATATGTCAACAAATATATACCTTGATTTTTACAAATAATCAAGTTGCCTGGTAGTGCAGTGCATTAATGGTTTCACCTCAAAATAATTGCAACACAAAGTTTCTCAGTGGGAATAAGTACTTTAACCCATCACAAATAATATACTAAAAATCAACAAGAATCAAGAAATGCGAAATTGATGAATTTTGTGAAATAAATTTGTCAAAATTTGGTAAAATACTCATTTTATAACGTTTTAAGGATGTTTATAAAAACGTCCTTTCACATGTCCTTCCATTTATATAACCATTTTGTAGAGTGCACAACCATGATTACAGAACAGAAAACCTTTCCTAGATACGTTCAGTATTTTTTTAGTTATGTGCCTCCAAAATTTGGAGTTTGTCTAATTTCGGAGGCTCAATTTCTCAAAATTAGTTAAAATCCATTTGTTATGGTCTTGTATTTTAAAAAATAAAGTAAAATGAAGGGATTCCTTGTTGTTTTAGTCATTTCCTCTCTAGGTTGTGCACAAAATATGATTTCTTTATGCATCTATGATTGAGAGGACAAAAATATTCTTAAACAAAATGTGTGTTCCACCATTGTATGGGCAGCCAAATTTGCCTGTGGTCCAGAACCGGCGTGATGAAAAGGCATATTTGATGTCATACAAATCAATAATTATATATCCATATTCCCTGTCTTTCTCATAATCACTTAAGTATACATTGTTAAACACATTGTAAAGGAATTTCCCAAATCATGGTAATAATGGCCCTATGAATCTTTAGAATTGAATCATCTAAAAATGTCATTTTGGGGAGTTTTTTGTTCATTTTTAAAGGTTTTTGTGTATAAATTGTGAAAACAATGTATGTTTAATGTGCAAAATCATTTGAACTTTCCTCCTGAAACACTTTAGTGTTGAAATAAATGCTTTATGTTGGACATGTCAATGAATGTCACTGAATTTCACTAATTTTTCTGGAAACTGATGCCAAATTTGAATATCTGAAAAATGGGGTAGGGGAAACCATATTGACAAAATCTAGAATATATGGACCTTGATGCATAAAAAATTAACATCACCATCCCCTACAAACGTTATTCTTTCATACAGAGTAAACTGCTTCCTGTTTTGATGTTCATATTTAGAGCTACGACCCTTTTTGTTGTAAATCAATGGCGAAATGGCGAATCATTATTTCTGGCTGGTTCTATATAACATGCTGATAAAGTTATAAATAAACATATAATAATTATTAAAGTACTAAACTGTTTACCATGCAAGAATAATCTGCACAAACTGGAATAAAACAACCCTTTGTCTCCAATGACTAGAATATGGTGACAAGGATCATAACCTTTGTGATTTCACCTACCCCATTATCAACATTCAAATTTGGAGTCAGTTTCTTGAAAAATATGTGAAATCCAGTGACTTGATTGGCATAACCAATGTAATAATATTTTGTCCAACACTAAGTGTTTTAGGAGGAACGTTCAAATGATTTTACACATTAAACACTAATTTTATTCATTGTTGTTTACTATTTGTGCAAAAAAAAAACTTTAAAATGGACAAAAACACCACAAAACAGTCTAAAATGGCATTTTTGGAAAAGAGTCAACACAAAGGATTCATAGGGCCATAAGTTGATTATGGCACATATGTGTTTAGCAATTCCAGCACAGTGTATTTAACCTAGTATACGTAAGAGGTTATGAGAAATACAGGGCATATGCCATATTGATATCAATTTATTGAGTTGTATGACCTCAAATATGGTATTTCATCACACCAGTTCTGTGTCAAAAGGCAAATGGAACACACATTTTGTTTAAGAATATTTTTGTCTTCTCGATCATAGATGCATAAAGAAATCATTTTTTGTGCACAATATAGTGAGGCAACTAATACAACAGTAAGATATCCCATCATTGTTCTCTAGTTTTTAAAATACTAGACCCTAAAATATGGATTTTAGCTAATTCTTCAGAAATTGAGGCTCCGAAATTAGACAAATTCACAATTTTGGAGGCACATAACTGGAAAAATTATCAACGTATCTGGAAAATATTTTCTGTTCTGTAATCAGGATTGTGTACTCAACAAAATGAATATATAAATGGAAGGACATGTGAAATGAAGTTTTTTATAAACATTCTTGAAAAGCTATAAAATGGGTATTTTACCAAATTTTACTAAATTTATTTCACAAAATTTATCAATTTCGCCTTTCTTGATCCTTTTTAGTATGTTGTTTATAATTGGTTAATAGACTTATTCCTGCTAAGAAACATTGTCTTGCAATCAGTTTGAGGTTTGGCACTTTATTCTCATAAATGCACTGAACTAATAGACACGAAGATCCTTATGAACATGGGAGGGAAAGATGTTATGAGTTATGTATTCAAGCGAACATCCCAAGCAATAATAATGAGTGCTCCGTCTCTCAAGATCGACAACGACGTTGTACACATCGACCCTCAACTCTTGTTTCAGAGGCTTATCACTGTTGCCAAAGCGCCGACCAGAGGTGATGTAACCTGCTGTGTCAGACCATCGACGTATATTGTAAATATTGATCGATGGTCAGACTTTTATGTAGAAAAGGATTTCATTTACAATATCACCAGGTGCAATGTCGGAAGGTGTTTAATTTGGAACCAACTGATTGGGGATGGCAGGTTATTAATAAAGGATGGGTGGCTTAATCCTATCAAATGCGAGGAACCACCAGCTCCAAACGAACTACTGAACATCATTCGTTGTAAATGTAAACGGACTGCAAAAGCAATAGGTGCACATGACGAAAACATGGAATTATGTGTTCTATGTCTCGTGGGGAATGCCAAGGTGTTGACTGTTCGAACACACAGCCTTTCGACAACAGTGAAATGGAGGCCTAGACTGAAAATCAGAACGATCTATCCAGACTTATTATTTTTTCAAAATTCTATATTTTTTTTAATGAATTTCTATATTTTTTCTCTTTTTTTTTCTATTTTGAAACAAGATATGGACAACTTAGTGTCATTGATACCACAACCTGGCCCAAAATTGATGCAAAATCCCATATATAACTGACTGACAACAGTCCAAGTCCAACTATGGCAATTTTCTAATGCATAAACATGTACATGGTAATGTGAAATTCCATTTTTCTCTGATTTCTTGTCATTTTTACATCTTTTCACCCTAAAATATTTTGATTATTTGCTTGTAGTAACAACATGAAAAAAACCCACAATTGTGGATATAACTATATAACAATAGTTCCAAGCCCAGTTATGACAATTGTACAACTGCATCAAGAGTTATTGTAGACTTCCATTTTTCACTGAATTTTGGCAATTTTTTCAACTTTTTGACCCAAATTCGAAAATTTATTAAATATTTATAGAATAAAATGATACAAAATCTTGGATACAAATGTACCACAGTTTATCATTGTCAAAATATAACAATTGTATGTTTACATCAAGAGTTATTAACAAAAAATGTTAATCTCCATTTTTCAAAAATTTTTCATCATTTTCGCCACTTTTTGCCTCAAAAAGGCCATTTCGCATGTTCAGATTTTTGGTGATTTTTAGCTGAGTATATACTCTATGGTGCTCCCAACCAAAATAAAAAAAAAACTTTTGTGTTGCAATTATTTTGAGGTTCAGCCCTATTTTCTCATAAATGCACTGGACTATGGCCTTTACAGTCGTTTATTTTCAAAATGGTGATATGTTTTACGCTGCGAGTTTAAACTAACAAATCTGCAATTCTGAAAACTTTTATAGCACAATATATGTGTGAACACAAAGAATACCGGTAATTAGTAGACTTTGATGGAAAAAACAGTAGTCCATTGCCAAATATAAAACAAGCACTTTCAAGATAAGTCTACTGCGGTGGACTAGACATGGTGCGATTTCCTCGAAAATGACCTTGGCTTGGGACCCTTCTTGTTGTAATAATATATAAATAATAATAATAAAAATCACTAAAAGAAGTTCCCGGACACCTGTGATCTTATACCTGCATAATATATTATTTTAGTTCGACCGAATGACGTCCGTCCAAATGAAATGAAAGTATGATTGAGTCAACATAAATGTCAGGAAGGCATCCACAGAAATTCAACGTGGTTACTGTCGTCTGCTTAACTACAACATAATTGGTTCCACATAGAGACGTCCATCACAAAACGTTCTGCAGATAATTGCGGTCATCAAAAGCAGAGAGTTCTACTTTGTGATTCTGATAAAATAATACCCTTGCGGCGTACCGTATATCGAATAAATAGAAAATGTTTATCTATAGTTGGGTTCTTTATTTGAAATGTTGCATAATTATCATGTTTGAAAAGTCAGAACGGCATGCACAAAACTGACCCTGTGAGTGTCGCATGGTATGATATCGTACACAAACTTGTAAAAAACACACCAGGATCTCCCAATGTAACCCATCATCTCAAAGTCTCGTTCGTCTGCGACAGTCAAACTCAACGCGGATGGAATTCCGTTTAAATATCAGTCGGGAATACAAAATAAATATTTATGGTAATAATAATTAACATCCCGACGATATCGATGTTCGTACATGTTATGCCGATTGCCGAACGTGGTATACTATTTAAAGGTGGATTATCTCTTTGTAAACATGTATTATATAGTTACCGGGGTATAAACTATTATATTTGAATCGAAGACTCCTGTCCGGAAATGCTTCTATCGATTAATATTAATTCTATTTCGAATATTTTCTCGTCTGAAAAGGTGTGTTTGTTCAGCTATTCAGCTAACGAACAATAGTAGTTACTGTTAACAGATACCAGAAATTTTATTGTACAATTTTGTCACAAATAAACGTTAATTATACTCATTATCGCTTATATATATGGAACGAAACAATACAAACAATCCATCTGGGACATTTAACTTTCGGTGCGTAGCCATAGGAACAGCCCAGTGCTCTATATCGCAATATGGTATCATCCGAATGGTCTGTTCTAAAAATAGACACTTAAACGGTCCCGATTTAATATTCGAAATGAAATCAATATTAATTGATAGAAGCTTTTCCGGGCAGGGGTCTTCAGTTCGTATCTATTATTTTATACCCACGCAACTATTTAAAATTTGTTATTTAAAGAGATAATCCATCTTTAAATATATGTTAATTATTATGGTATATTATAACTCACTTAACTTTCTCGCATTCTGATTGGCTGCCCACTGCTATACTATTATATATATAATGAATGGCTTGGAGTTGACTATGCCAAAATAGTGGTCCTTGAGGAGGAATAGTTCACGAGCCGCAGACATTCATTATTTATTATATTATATCGAAGAATGGTGCCAATTCTCACACGATTTCTGTGTTTGATTTGGCACATTTTTATTTACCGTGAATTTTAGAAATCGGTCTCAGATTTTACAATTTACGGCAATATTTTGACGATGGCAGGGGAGCATAACTATGTTATTATTTACATCTAACAGCATTTCGTCATCATTCATGCATTTATTTCTATAAATACGTTATTAGCAAAGACATTTTGGCGAAATTCACCAATAGATCTAATGCTATACCGATATTGCAACAAGTATCGTACAATCTATAGTTTAAAGATGGATTATCTCTTTAAATAACAAATTTTAAATAGTTGCGTGGGTATAAAATAATAGATATGAACTGAAGACCTATGTCCGGAAAAGCTTCTATCAATTAATATTGATTTTATTTCGAATATTAAATCGGGCCCATTTATGTTACTATTTTTAGAACCGACCATTCGGATGAGACCGTATTGCGATATAGAGCACTGGGCTGTTCCTACGGCTACGCAACGAATGTCAAATGTCACATATTGGTTGTTTGTATTGTTTTGTTCCACAGATATAAGCGATAATGAGTATAATTAACGTTTATTTGTGACAAAATTGCACAATATAATTTCTGGTCTCTGTTAACAGTATCCACTATTGTTCGTTAGCTGAATAAACACACCTTTTTAGACCAGAAAATATTCGAAATAAAATTAATATTAATCGATAGAAGCATTTCCGGACAGGAGTCTTCGATTCAAATCTAATATTTTATATCCCGGTAACTATATAATACATGTTTACAAAGAGATAATCCACCTTTAAGATTGGCCTTATCTTCAGGCGGCAACCCGATTTCACGAAATGAATTTGTTACTATAAATAGAAATGAATAGTAGGTATGTAGGAATCGTACTGGGGTACTATCGTAAAATAGTATAGCAGTGTGCAGCCAATCAGAATGCGAGAAAGTCACGTGAGATATAATATTTTACGATAGTACCCCGGTAGGGCTCCTACATGCCTACTATTCTTTTTGTCCCCTGGACAAATTATTTTTGGGGGACTATTGTAATCAGCCGCGTCAGTCCGTGCGTCCCCGTCCGTCCGTCAGGAGTTATAACTCCAGTATTGATCATCCGATTTGATTGAAACTTGGTATGTATGTGTCTCAACCAAGAACACATGTGCAATTCTGGTTTGATCTGTTGTTCTTTTATGGAGTTATTTCTCTGTTTCAACTTTTCGTTTTACTTAGAAAATTTCTCACTTTTTCGGTTTCCGGATGATATCACAAGTATGGATCCTTTAATTGCAAATACCGTTTTTATGTGGATCAGTCATATCAAGATACATATTGAGTTCGAATTTAAGTTTGATCCGATTACTTTTTCTAGAGTTGTGGACTTTTTTCGACTCAGAAAATTAAATTTTCTTCTTTTTTCTTTGGTTTCCGGATGATAACTCAAGTTTGGACTGTTCAATTGAAAATTCCGTTTTTTAGTGTTTCATTGATATCCAAATACACGACAAGTTCGGTCGTTGAGTGGTTGGGGACACTACCTGATTGGCTTGTAGCACTAGATGGAAAGTGTGGTACACTGTGTGGTTTCAGAGGACCGTTAGACTGTTTGGGACACTACATGTGTGATCGGTGACACACTTTGTGTGGTTTTGGCCACTTAATTGATGGTTTGGGACAGGCATATGGTAGTTTGTGACAACCGTTGACTATTTTTTGGATACTATGTGCATGGTTGGTGACACCCATTGTGTGGTTTGGAGTATGCATCGGGTGGCATGGAACACATATTGTGTGGATACGACACCCTTTGGGTTGTTGGGACACCTAAAGGGTGGTTTGTGCAACCATGGTATGGTTTGGGACACCATTCAGGGTGGATTTGGCCACTCATTGGTTCATTTGGAACATCTGTTGGGTGGTTTTTGGACACCCTTTTTATGTTTTATGACACGGGTTGGGTGAATATGAATAGACATTTTGGGTGGTTTGGCACACACACTTGATGACATGGACACGTGTGTGGTTTGGAACGCCCAGTGTGCAGATTACTCCTCGTTTGATGGTTCGGAACACTACGTGTGTAACCCCCAAAAAAGCTCATGAAGTTGGGGTATGACATCAAACATGCTGATGTGGATTTGCTGACCGCGCACACTGCAATTGATGCCTCGTTAACGAATGACACCATCGTGATAGGAGATGATACGGATATCCCAGTTCTTCTCTGATAGTATGCTGAAACTGAAGTATGTTCTGTACCAAAGGTGAATGTCAAGAATCAGCGAAACAGTTGGGACATTGGCCAAACAGTCGTCGGTACCCATATGCGACAATACCTTATTTATCAACGCGGTATTAGGTTGCGACACAACATCGAGACTTTGGAATTGGAAAAGGGGCTTCTTGAAGAAATTTCTGCACAATTATGATTTCCGCTAATATGTCGCTGTATTCAACAATATAAATGTCACCAGTGATGAAATCAATTGATGCAGACAAAAACGCCCTGGTACTTCTCTACAACGATGATGCTGACATTAATCTCAATGTTTTCTGCAAAAGGAATGGAACGGGATCGTCGCACATTGAGCCGCCACAACTTCCACCAGCTTCTGGAGCTACAAACTACCACAGCCTCAGAGTATATTTCCAGATCCAGCATTGGACGGGTTTATCCAATGATTTAGACATGGTCAATGTAAAGGATCTGCATGTAAAAATTCCGCATCAAAAATAGAGTGATGGTGAATACTATTAGGGTATACAGGTTAGCTGAGTTCTATAGGACAGTTTAACAAAAATACCATGTGGTGTGGCTAAAACCTTTATGTAAACAATCTCAATATTAGCCAACACAAAATGTGAGAGATGTTATCAAACTTTAGCCGACTAAAATGACTTAAATTGACCAAATGTTGAAATCACATATTTTGGAAAATATAAACGCTCTCTATATCAAAAACTAAGCCACCCTTATATTAAAAAGACCGTGAAGTGTGTTTAAAACCTTTATGTTGACAACATTACACAAAATGTGAGATTTTAGCAAACTTTAGCCCCCTTATATTGACCAAGTGGTGAAATAACATATTACACAAAAGTGAAACGCTCTATATATGCAAAAACTAGGGCGAAAACCAGTTTGGCGACCTCAATTTGTTTGGAACTTTTTGCATATTGATGTCTGGTTGCTACTCTGTACACACATTAAGACAAAATTATGTGGCAATTAGTGTGAGGTTGGCCTATGTTTTAGCCAGAATGACTGGACTATCACATGTCAGCGAGATTAATATCGGACTCAACACGCCCTACAACTTATAATAATGATGCGTGGGGTCAATATTATTAATATTAAATATCAACCCATTGTCATGGTGGGTATATCATTCCATAATGATGATGCGTGGTGTCATTGAAATATTATAATGGTGCGTAGTGTTAATATAACATTTTAATGGTGTGTGGTGTCAATATAATAGTATAATGCGTAATGTCAATATTCTGTTACAATGGTGCGGTGTCAATATAATATATCAATCCATTATAATGCAATATTATAACTGTGACACTTGGATATCCCTCTGGCTCCCGTTTCAAACGAGTCACGCCACCAAGTATGTTGTGCCTCTCGTATATATAACCACGTCAAGTGACCTAGCTGAGTAAATGCTCTGTGCATTAATCACACGGATACGGACGAATGTCTGTATGTACTCTCGTATTCAGAAAATGCTTCACACACAAACATCACACGCTTGGGGGCGATCCCATGTCAGGATTCTGTTCTGTGTCACCTAAATCACACAAATTCTGACGATTTCCTGTGTGGATTCTCTGATGTGATCTCAATTGTCCTCTTTGAGTAAATGCTTTGTAACACACCTCACACTGATACGGACGATCGCCTGTGTGTATTCTCACATGCACTGCCAAATTATTTAATCGAGTAAATGCTTTGTCACAAAAGTCACATTGATACGGCCGATCGCCTGTGTGGATTCTCTTGTGATCCTTCAAATGATCTAATCGAGTGAATCCTAAGCCACACAAATCACACAAGTAAGAACGGTCGACTGTGTGGATTTTCTTATGCGCCGACAATCTACTTTGATAAGTGAATGCTTTGTCACAAACATCACATCGAAATGGTCGATCCCCAGTGTGGATTCTCTTATAATGCATTGCCAGATTACTAGATACAGTAAATGTTTTGTCACACAAATCACATGCATATGGACGGTCTCCGGTGTGAATTCTTTTGTGCTTTGTCAGATCACCCGACAGAGTAAATGATTTGTCACATATATCGCACGTATACGGCCGTACTCCTGTGTGAATTCTCATATGACTCGTCAGACTACCAGAAAAACTGAATGACTTACCACACGTATCACATTGAAATGGTCGTTCCCCGGTGTGGATTATCTTATGCTTTGACAGATCACTCGACCGAGCAAATGATTTGCTGCACAAATCACACGAATACGGGCGATCACCTGTATGTATTCTCTTATGTGTCGACAATCCACTTTGATAAAAGAACGTTTTATCGCATATATCACATGGGTGTGGTCGCTCATCCGTGTGGCTTCTTTTATGCTTTTTCATATTACTCGACTGAGCAAATGATTTGTCACACACATCACAAGAATACGGGCGATCACCGGTGTGGATTCTCGTATGCCTTGTCAGCCCACTCGACTGGGTAAATGCTTCGTCACATACATCGCACTTATACGGACGATCGCCTGTGTGAATTCTATTGTGCCTTATCAGAACACTCGACTGGGAAAATGCTTCGTAACACACATCGCACGAATACGGACGGTCCCCCGTGTGGGTTAGCTTATGCACTGACAGACTACTAGACTGAGTAAATTCTTTATCACAAACATCGCATTGATACGGACGATCGCCTGTATGTATTCTCTTATGTGCCGTCAAATGATTTAGCCGACTAAATGCTTTGTCACACGAATCACATGCATACGGGCGTTCTCCTATGTGAATTTTCATATGCCGTCTCAGATTACTCAGTCCAGAGAAAGATTTCGCACATGTATTACATCCATATTGTCGCTTTTCCGAGTGGTATCTCTTATGCGTAGCCAGATCACCCAACATAGTAAATGCCTCGTCACATAAATCACACGAATACGGACGGTCTCCTGTGTGGATTATCTTATGATCCGATAATCCACTTTGAGAAGTGAATGCTTTGTCACATATATTACACTGGTAGTAAGGATCTCCTGAGATGATTATTGTATGTTTTAACTGACGGTGGGACATGGTAAATGATATTTCACAAACGGTCACAAACACGTCAAATTGAAACAAAAGATCGCCTGTGTAAATTTATGCTAGTGAATTTCGCGGTATGGATAATCACTCACAGCACAAGAATGTTGTTTGTTGTTCCAATCAACAAATATCTTTGTCAAAAATGAAATATTTCATAACGTATTATTTATCTCACATTTATTTCACATAATTTCGGCAGGTGACTGCACAATTTACTATTTATCCCGTTTATGCATTTGTCCTCGGCGTGTCCTTGATAACCAGATCCACGAACATCCTAGGTATGATTCGGCACGGGTATGCCTGATAACTGCCATATGAAATAAAATCAATCACATAGATTAAAGTGATGTTATAAATAAAAGCGTTTAGTCCTAATATGTTCGAATACGGACAGTAAAACGCGGTTCGAACAAGGATGTAAACACGGGTTATCTATTTAGGTTTCGATTAATAGCGACATATATTGATCGTTTACAGTTGGCATCGTGCTTTCTTACTTTCTCGCGACGAGACTGAGCATCGCCTCTTTACTGCTCTGCAATTAAGCAACAAAAAAAGGAGATAATAAAAGTTCAAAGGTTCATAGAACTGAGCAGCAGAACAACGCGCTGGAAACAAATCTTGAGCTTAATTGAACTGACACACGATCGTTTCACAAACTTATAAAGACGCAACGAGAATCAACTTCATCTCGCGCTCAACAATTATGGAAACCAATGGCGGGATCCACTTTATCTACCATAGAAGTGAATTCTTCTTGATTGTGTTCCGTGTATGTTCTTGATTTATATTGTATTGGTTATCCAGTTGTGAACCACGTCGTCGTAATCAATGCAAGGCATTTTATATGAATGCGCCATTTTTTTTCTGATAGACGGTGCTGATACGCGGAATCCGTAAAGTATCACTAGTCTAGATAACATTTAATGCCGGATTATCTCTTTCAACAATTTTTAAATAGTTTCGTGGGTATAAAATAATAAATAAGAATTGAAGACCGGAAACGCTTCTATCAATTAATATTGATTTTATTTCGTATATTTTCTTACAACACGAGATGATTAAAGGCCCACTTAATTTTCGAGTCATAAAATTTTAGAATTTTTTTTCATTATATTTTGCATCCATTTGGATACAAAAAGCTATAGACATAGATTTGCCGACATTATCCGGTCGAAAAAGAACATATCAATAAGAAAATCGATATTATATTGTCGAAGTATCGATCATTGTTCTGAGCTCGACTGTAGAGTTGACTGTATCATGACTGTATTCGTGAAATTTTCCGAGCGTCGCCGAACATTTTCGCCGATGTTCGGAATCGGCTTAATTAGATAAGTCACGTGATCTAGATGATACACCTGTGAAAAGTAAAACAACAGTGCTTTGTCTCCAGCTTCATCGAGTGATCAAAGTATTTATTCGC
The DNA here is from genome assembly GCA_032622095.1 of Siphonodentalium dalli. NCBI lineage: Eukaryota > Metazoa > Mollusca > Scaphopoda > Gadilida > Siphonodentaliidae > Siphonodentalium > Siphonodentalium dalli. The sequence goes on from CP136067.1 coordinate 27,488,657, forward strand.
AATGTCGGTGAGTGCTATTCTATTATTCAAACTATTGTATTATGCTGTGATCAATTTTGAGAGTTCCTCACAAAGAAAATACGATCTGCAAATGTCAATCGAACGGCGACAGCTTCGGAATGAATTTCCTAATTTCGTGTTAACCTAGTAGTAGGGATCTACGTACTTTTAGCGATTTCAGTTCATCTATTGACACAACATAACTTGTTATTCTAAGTCAATTATTCTAAGTAGCAGGTTGACAAATAAGGAGTTTAAACTTGTACATGTACGTCTCCGGGAAATGTAACAATCTAGCTACAATGCCTGAAATCAACCATTCTTGTAGATTTGCCCCTGACATAAAACTTACACACTGGAGTGTATATTGCTGTATCCAGCGAGGATAACTGAAATCAGTTATTGTGGCAGAATGTTTACATTTCTCAGACCTGGTCAAGTGACCAATGTTGAATGGTCATTTCCATTAAAATGTAGCTCAGCAAAAGAGTTATATATTTCTGGGTGTTTCTTTGTGCAGTATAATGAGTATTGGAACAAGTTGTCTTCGACCAAAAATAAAATAAGACAAATTTAATAGCAATGACATGTGGTCAATTCCTGTTAGTTTCACTTATTTTTTTTCAAACATTATAATTCTAATATTTCTCTTTCATTTTTCTACAGTCAGATGGTTCAGCTGAAGACACCGGATGTAGCGGGGGAGAAAGTGGTGATACTGGAAATTCTAGTTCTCCAGTCGTACCAGAAGAAAGGACGAGACGGACTAGCAGAACAATCAGGAGGCCCCTCCGTCTGCAAAGTGAAGGGTACTCAACACCCACATCGAGTTCCCCATTGACCGTTCCTACGTCTAGGGGAAGGGGTAGGCCTGCCAGGGGAAGTGGTTCTACAGCACGAGGGACAGGACGAGGTAGGGGCCAGACTCAAGATCCTGCCAGGGGAAGGGGTTCTACAGCACGAGGGACAGGACGAGGTAGGGGCCAGACTCAAGATAGAGAAGTCGCGGTAGTGGCAGGACCCAAGAAGAAGGCGAAAAAGAGAAGTAGGAGCGACATTGAACGCGAGGAGGATGCGGCAATTGCAGCATCCATCGAAGCCGAGAGAAAGCGAAAAGAAGATTTTGTGACGGTAATGTTTTTTTTTATATATTATTTGCTAACAAGAAGACAAAATTAACAGAGAACAAGATATGTATGTACTAGTGACCATACATGTATAAGCCAACATTAAAATGTTACATTTTCTCGCTATTCGTAATTTGATATTTCAATTACACACACTTGAAACGACATTTGACGTCTTACAACAGCGTTTTGACCTTTTCCACAATACTCTATATAACTCTGCATTATGGACGACATCAGATTTCAGGCCATCCAAAATGAATTTTGTTTTAGCATTGTTTCTCCCAGAACAATGAGGGGAGGGGAAATTTAATCTTTTTGCTAATGTGATCTAAAACGTTTGATGGTATTCATCTTCATTTCTCCACAGGAAAAAATACAACAGATGGATACCGAAAGACTAATGGGTCTATGCTTGCAGATGGCAAGTGCCCATCCAGCTATGGTTTTTGACCTGCTGGACAACACACCCATGCGTGGTGGTTACCATCCACCTGAAGGTAGCACCTCCCCCAATTGGTGTACCTGCGGCAATTGTAGAGAGATGCCGCAAGAAATAGAAAAATTATGCTGCAATAGGGTGCCTGAAGACTGCATGTCTGTGTTACCTGTGAGTATAATATATCATTTATCACACAACCACTCAAAAACTGATGATATAAATATAGGGGAAAATCCAAATTCAAACTCAATTTCAAACCTTTATTGTCATACATCCCCGGTTTAACTACCGGTACTTTACATCATACATATATATTACTGTTAATACTGTACATGCATGAATAGAAAATTTGTTAATCGTTTCATGTGCATTCTCCTATATATGCACGGGAGCCTCACATACCAGTATATGATAGATTGCACTGGCTTACATGATGAAATATATTATTGTTAGGCGAATGTATTCTCTTATATATGCGAGGTGCCCTATGGGCGACGCATATATAAGATAATTATGCATTGGCACAAGTTTCTCACAAATAAATCAGGAAGCACCAGTCATCAAAAGATTAAAATATTGTGGCACAACAGTTCTAACATTAATTAAAGACATCTTATGTACTTTTTTGGGTGCGTGAAACTGAGAAGTTACTATTCGGATGCTATGCCAACTGGAGAAATGTAACACTACTAATATCGCCACAAATTTCAAGGAAATCGACCATACCACTCAATAGAAAACATTATCTGAATTACACGCTTAAGTGTAAATATTTACATCTCGATTCGGGATGCATCTATTGCCGATAAACAAACAGAAATGATTTCGCCATCGAGAGTCATTGCATGTAATTGATATATAAGAATCATGTTGTGTGTTGTCATTTTGGATTAATATTTGTAAAAATTTAACAAGATCATTCTGAATTTCTATTTGAGCACCCTACCGGAGTGTTTCACATCACTTTAAATGAATATGAACAAAATAGACTCATTCACTTGATACCTCAAATAAAACCTAGATTGGGTAATTAGCACATTGACTGCCACTATAAATTAACTTGTTGAACATGGTCCCATGAGGGCTACTACATGTATGTGTAATGTAGGTTTTACATGCCACATACCTACCCCAACAATATCAGTTTGGTTATAATATATAATAGAACACTTTTTGTTGAGTTACCAGTTATAAATCACCACCCTGCCTTAGTGTGATATCTTTTAGCTCATCTGGTTCTATGTTTATTACAAATCTCGTCATTATTTCATATGCTTTATAATTGGTTACATTCTGGCAGTGGTAAAATTTGTAAATAACCGGCTCTGGTGGAAACATGTACATGTAAATGCTTGTGGCTTGTTTGCCGATGCAATGAATTCAAACCCATGGCAATGAGTGTACTAGTGTGTAGATGTATATATAAATTCATTAATCGTGTCTCGTACAATTGTGTCAACCAAAAGCGAATGGTGAGGCGTGTTACAAAGATACCACAAGATAACTTGTAAATGGGACAGGACTGAATAATCTCGTGGTTAAACAAATAATATGTTTGTGACATCTTAGATTACATTGAGTGAACAATTGTTTTATTAAGATTTATTTATCGTGTCTTATACATGCTGTACAGTTAGTTATACATGATTTGCGAACATCTGTTAATCACTCTACATCACCTAAGTTGTCAAAAAAGTTATATTTGTTTACCTTTTTTAATGAGATTACTGATAACACTCAGCTAGCACCAGTTAAGGAACACTGATAAATTCCATCCCAGTTGCAGTTACAAGTTATTTTGTTGTAGCTTTTTTACTTTGACACATTTTGGCATCATATAGCCCAATATTGGTCGAACCTAGATCATGCCATGAATCTCTGAGTACTCTGACTAAATCTCGTAAAGATCATATTCCACCAGCGACATTTTTTCTATGGGCATTAGTCAAAGTAGAGATTCATGGCATGATCTAGGTCGAACCATCCCACCTACATACATAAAATATCGCACCAGTTAAGGAACACGGGTAAATACCATCCCAGTTGCAGCTTACAAGTTATCTTGTTGTAGCTTTTTTACTTTGACACATTTTGGCATCATATAGCCCAATATTGGTCGGACCTAGATCATGCCATGAATCTCTAAGTACTCTGACTAAAGCTCGTAAAGATCATATTCCACCAGCGACATTTTTTCTATGGGCATTAGCCAAAGTAGAGATTCATGGCATGATCTAGGTCGAACCATCCCCCCCTACATACATAAAATATCAACTGCTGGGTAGCAAAACATGCAGTCCCTTGTTGGTATACAAGTTTATATTACATGTACCCTTTAGTTTTCGGTAGTGAACACGTTAAAATAGGTCAATAAATACTCAATACTTATTGTACCGGTACATGTATATGACTCAGAAACCCTATTGTCAACATAGAGTGTTTGCTGTTGAAAATAATACGCACCGTTTCATCCCAAAGTCATTGAAAATGTATTTGAGAGGTTTACATTGGATTACTTCTAGACTATTAAAGTTCAAACTTGGGTTTCCATTTGAAATATTAACCACTGCAAGATATTACTGTGCCAAGTTTGGCCATAGGCCTGTTACAACAGTGTATGCTTTCGTAGAAGACTGACTAACATACTGGTACTGTTTCATGGGAATTAATGCCAGCGCCATTGTGCTTGCTACTTGGGATTTCATGCTCACTCAATATAAACTAAGTTTGACATAACAATAACTTATTGCGATTCAGCTGACAGTGAGTCGGTCATTGTTATAGTTACCCAAGTTTGAACTTTTTTCAATAAGAGAATATATATTTACATCTTCATTACCATTTTTGGCATAAAAATAAATTACTGATAGTTACTGATAGTTTTTCATTGGAACTAATACTGTGTATTTTAGACATATTTTTGATTTAGAAAACAATTTTTCTGCAGGGCATGGAGAGTATCGTGTTGGATGAAGGAGTACTAATGGTGGCTCGCGCGTATCGAGGGACATCATTTAACCTCCCAGATCCAGACCCACTAAAGTCCAACAGACATACCGCATACAGACAATTTATTCTGTGGCGCCATGGCCGGCTAGGCAGAGGCGTCAGGAGAGTTATTCCATCCTGTTGTGTCTGGAAAATAAGAGACAAGTTTCCTGACCCGTTCGGCCAGTACAAAGGATTTGATGCCGGACGTCTCTTGTAAAATTAAAATTGCTCATTAGTGAATCGTTTTTGAAGCCTTGAATTAATGAACTGATAATTGTTTTGGCTTTAACCCTTTTATGACGGAAGCTGCACTGGTGCAGCATTAAAGATCACATGCCAGTGCATTCTCTTATATATGCAAGTCTCCCTTTGGTAGCCTCGCATATATAGATAATTCACTGGCTGTCAATGTAAATATTGTTAGGTCATTGTATTCTCTTATATATGCAAGACTCCCAATGGGAGGCTCACATACATAAGTTAATGCACAGGCATTTCACAAAACCCTTCCAAGATTGCAGGTTTCAGAAATATTTTGAAAACCTTGTGCATTCTCTCACATGTTAGTCTCCCACATGGAGCCTCACATTTCTGAGAAAAATGCACTGGCTATCATGCGAGACTGACAGAAGAGTGTGCACTGGCATATAATCTTTAATGCAGCACCAGCGCAGCTCCCGTCAATAAATGGTTAATATAAGGGCATTTCACCAGGAGTTAAAATTTTGAGTGCAACAAATCCATATCTGAAACTTTTCATCATTTGGAAATGACCACATTGGGCAAATGATGTAACAAGTCATTTGCCATTCTTGGGTGTTTGGAGGGTCCTCTATCAACCAGTAACAGCGGCATCAAGTAATTTCGATGATTCGAAATAACTTTATTACCCAAAATATAATATATTTATGGTGTTGGGGGGGGGGGGGGTTTAATGCCAAGCAAGTGTCTTCATTCTTGAGACACACCAAGAAGATTATAATTGATGTAAAATATAAAGATGTAAAATTTAAATCCAGTATATAGCTTGGCATGTGGGGTGACTTCTTTACTCGGACATTTTAAATATAAAATCTAATTTAGCGGAGCTGGACTTTGACGGGGTATAGTTCTACACATATTATTTTTTCTTTTCATGGTAGGGGGTTGAGGGGGTAAATCGTTGATGCTATGCAGTGTGAGTTTAGCTGAAATTTAGTAAATCTATATGTAAATATTTATCAAGCATTTGCTGTATGTATATTGTTATTCATATCTCGACTTCTTGCGTTCCACGATCTCTTTTGTTGAAGGTGGCGATTTCTGGGCTATCCTCTTGGATAATCTTCTAGGGTCATCAGGCCTTATTGGAATTTTCCGTAAAAGTGGTTCTTTGTCCACCATTTTTGCATCAACAGCTTTCTTAACAATATTCGGAATGTAGTTGTAATTTTTTTTCTCTTTTACTCTATAGACTGTCCACTCTTTCGACTTCTTGTTGTATGATCGGTGGTACCTGTAAACATGAATTGTTTTAAATACCATTTGAAACAATTTTGCAACTGCAAAAATCTATCAATATAAGAACCCTTTCAATGATGGGAAATGAGCTGGTGCAGCTATAAAGATCCTGTGCCAGTGCATTCTATTATATATGCCAGTCTCCCATAGCGAGCCTCACATATAGAAGAGAATGCACTGGCTTACAAGTTGTAAATATTATTAGGATAATGTGTTCTCTTATATATGCGAGGCTCTCTATGGGGGAGTCACATATATAAGATAATGCATTGGCACATGGTTTTCATGAAATTTCAGGAAGCTCCAGTCATGGAAGGGTTAAATAACATAAGACTAAAATCTAAACAGTCGAACTTCATTAATTCGAATTTAATAAGTCACCGATGATTGTACCTTCATTATCTGGTCATCAGCTTGACTTTATCGTTACAATTAGTGTAATAACTTGCAGGACTATTTTTAGTTTCAACTTTGCACACCCTACAGCCGACATTTATTGAGGAAATGTTTTGAAAAATGTACAGGCATGTTTAGGATCGCCTATGGGAGCTATCAAAATTAAGAGAGTTTGACTATACATGTACAACTGATTTGCATAAAGAAATGAAGTTTCAGCTTCGGCCCTAATATGTGGCTATCAATCAATGCATACAGATGTGGATTTGTGAAATTGAAGTATTGTTTTTTATTCTTTAGAAATCTTTTGTTCATATTGCTTTTTCGATTGAATATTTTATTGCAAGTACCATATTTTGATGAAAATATATGTTTCCATATTTCATAAATTATTGATTTATGGTTTACTATCCACCCCACCCCCTTTTCAAGTGAATATGCTGAATTGTCCTTAAATCTCACCTTGGTTCATTAGCTTTTGTACTGGCATATCCCCTGTCTTTGTGGTTCATGTAATCCAACGCTGCCAGGAAACATCGTGCTTGGTATACTGGATATGTATAAGCATATCGTTTTGCTGCGTACATCAATATATGTTGATGAAAACATTCCAATGTAGCTGTAGATCTGAAAAAAGATTTAGGAGATATTTGTATTGGAGAAAACTAGAAATTGAAGGGGTTGGGTTGTCTTTCACAGCCATTATTTCACAGTACATATTATGTACTTGTTCAGGTGCCTGAAACTGTTAGTATTCAGGTGCTATTATAACTGGACTGTACTACTAACAACGCCGGATTATACTCCATTTGTATTTGATCACCATACCAGAGTTTTTCACATCACTTTAATAACTATTAACTTATGCATTGTTTTTCGCTAGGTCAATGGCACCTATTCCATGACACCCACCCATGTCAAATTACCTCTGTCCCGCATATTGCCATAGCTGATTAGAATGCTCTTTATTGCTCAAGTATGATAATATAATATAAGGTCAACTGCACCTATCCAATGCTCCAGCAACCAGTGTCCAACCATTTGAGTATATGATTAATTATTTTGTTAAAGTAACTAAGTGCCCTTTTAATACTGACCATATATAGGGAGCCTCGCATATATAAGAGAATACACTGGCCTACAAAGTCATTGGAAATATTGTTAGGTAAATGTATTCTCTTATATATATGTGAGGCTCCCTATGGGAGACTCACATATATAAGAAAATTCGCAAAAATCTCAGGATGCTCCAATCATGAAAGGGTGTCATTCCAAATGTTAATTGATATTTTGATACATCACAAATCCATACATCCTGTTGCTGACCCAGTGCCTCATACATACACAAATGTTTAAGTTAACTTACCTGAAGTTTAGATAGTATGATATTTTATTCAAGAATCTTTTTGCAAAGATAGAGTTTCCAAGTTCTCTGTGAACAAATGACCCTTCATGAAGCCAATCAGCACGATGGTCATCTGCTAAAGGTTCATGTAGACACTTTCCTGGTCCAAGTCCATTTCCAATTGGGAAGTCATCATGTTTATTTGTAACATGAAAGAGCAGAGTGGACCACATCCCCTGTAAATGTATTTTAGCAAAATCAGTACCTGTCCCATAGTCTAGTGGTGAAGGTAGATTTGTCCATGAACGGGAACAAAGAATGCAGAAAGTTTTATATTTTAAATAAGTCTTGGTCGATAAGCACAATATGTGGATGAACAGAGGTGTTGGTTGTTCGGTGGTCTACGGAAATGTTCAGATAAAAGTTAGTTGTTTGTCTAACATTTCCCTACAATCAATAGGAATGCATATGTGAGTGTATTATTGTCGTTTATTTTCCCTGAAAACCCTCCTAATCCATCGTATCAGAAAGAAGCCACTTCGGATTTAATTAATATCAAATTGTTACTAACTATATCAATTCAATTTTAACATTCAATCACATTTTCTAATAATCTTAACAATTTTCAGCTCTGACATAAAAACTTACTGTGAATTGCTCTATGGTCGTGCTATTCTTGGCGCAGTACCAAAAATGGTTTGTCAAATCCTTGATCCAGCCTTCCAATTGGGCACACCCTTTTTTCTTTGCTACCTGAATAGGAGTTGCAATGCATGTTTATCAATATCAAATTTATCTGACAATACCATCATATTGGCAACATCAACATGAAGTAGTTATGGCTCCTATTCAATGTGTCGTATACACCAATTTGTACTCTATTCCATACTACTAATTTTGTTGAATACACATGCTTCAAGATAATTGGTGTTGAATAAAATGCGGAGAATCATTCAGGCCAATACATATTAGAGGGAAAATGTGAATAGAAGACCCACCAGGATTCCATTATGGGTCAAGACACATAAGGCCATCAACTATCATACAATCATGGGCATTGGGCAGAACTGAATTTGAATCCAAATGGGCTCAAATTGATTACTATTATACTATTATGGTATCTGAATTCATTCAAGAACTTATGGCATATGACTAACGGAAAAGCCGAACAAGACGGTTGAACACCATTGAATGTCCTCACAGTAGAGAACATCCATAAGAAATTTCATATTTCAATATTGCAACACAATGTGATGCTTTATCCAGCTAAGCTGCACCATCTTCCCATTTTCTTTTCAAAAAGATGAACTATAATTTTCTTACCTTCCTAAGCTTCTTTGCCAAGAGTTTAGCACCATGCCATATATCATAGGAATGTTTTATCTCAGGATGTTTCTTTTCTGGAAATCAAAAGAATAACTGTAATGATGATACCAAAGCAATTGCTGTAATGTGGGTGAGGGTAGGAGAGTTAAAAACAACAATTTAGTTACAATTTGAGACTGGATAATACGTTGAAATTATTCTGATTTTATTCAAGTTTTTCAATGTCTAGTATTATATGTTGTTTTTAGGTAAAATATTTTTGAGGAGTGGGTAGTGATAAAATATTCTTACACTAGCCGAATACTGTAAATATAGAGAAGCTACATGTAGTATTTCCTACGCTGAGCAATACATCAGCAGCGGATACATAACCATCACAGTGTCACTCACTTAAAAGGCAAGAAATCTGCGTATGTTCATCTGTTGCCACCTCTGTTATTTTCATATCATTCCTCTGCATATCTTCAATAACACGCTCAAAACCAAGTTTCTCCATATTTGTGGATTTTCCACCAGTCTCCCTTTTATCAACTGTCTTCATTGATATTATGGATTCTGTCCTCTGATCAAGGGCAGTGTATGTCAGATATTTCGCAGAATGGCCCGGTGAGTCACATCGCCCATCACCTGAAGATTTAAAAGCATGATTTGTGACAACTAATTGATTCTTTGATAAAGATCACTCTCACCCCTCCCCAAGTTACCCCAACATACAATAAATATGCTGATATAGAACATGTATAATCATTTTCGCCATTGGGGCATGTAATGCTCCAAGAAGTCAGCATTTCACAACTGTAAATGCACAGATGGCATTTGTTACAGGTTATATTTAGAAATAACAGTTACCAAATTGTGAAAATTTCCTCAACAATATACTAATAGTATAGTATAATGATACTTAGTATGAATGCGATATTTTCCACAAAACACTTTAGGTGAGCTGAGCATTTTTTATATACAGCATGTATATAGTGAGTGATAAGCAAAACACTCAATACTGTGGTGATTTTTAGGAGAGTCATTCACGGTGACCCATTCAACACCCGAATCTTGAGTAGCAAGGATTAACAAGCACTATAACTGTATGTTGCAAACAATTTAATGGCCCTTTCTAACCAGTTCAATTAGTGCCGTCTCCGCAGTGTTGAGTGTTTTGCTAATCGCATACTCTCGGGTGCCCAATAATCATGATGGCCTAATAATAGTGATGGGTGGGGATTTGGGCTGAAATTAATAATAGTGATGGCAATTTAACTTTATGTCTTAATGCCAAATAATAGTGATCTCCAAAATTAATAATCATGCTGACACTATTATTGGGCACCTGAGAGTACATGTACTCTTTTCATACTGTGTTTATATAACATGGTGTTTGTTTCCATGACACAGAGTAATAATTATGATTGGTGTAAGAACAATGTTTGTCTATAATACAATACTCTTTCTACAATATTTCAGGCCTTGTTAGGACACACAACAGTACATCTATTCTTACCCAGAAGTATAATTTCCTCATCTTTAATATTGGCAACTGTTTTCTCCGTCATCGTTTTGAATTCATTTTCTATAGTTGGTATTGTGTAGAGTGACGAGAACTGGTGAAATATGGGTTCAGCCATTATCTTCAATTTCATAAACTTTGCCAACAGTTGAATTTTCACAAAGTTATTCCCAGACAGAAAGATGGCTCTTGACAACATTATGTCACTCAAACTCATTCGGCCAACTGCAGGTTGCGAGAACCACTTATTCAGCACATGTCCCGAATCACAGACCTGTTTATAAATAAATTTAAAAATACTAATACATGTATCTTTGTCCTTTAACTGATATATTTCTCACCACACAATATGGTTATTTTAGAAAAAGTAGTGTATCCTATGATTTGTAAACTTTTATTACATACCTGTGTGATTTACCATGATTTCTCGAGTTATAAACGATAATTTCACTAGTGAATTATTGAAATTTTATAACAACCGTGTTATGTATTGATATTTGTTATATATTCATCATGGATATAATGGCAGTGTTATTCAGATTTCTGGTAAATCAGATGTTTATAGTGGAATATAATAAACAGATGCTGAATAAAGACTCCCAAAGTGAGCCTGTTTCAGCTAGTTCTCTATTACTTAGAAAATAAAAATTCAGAGGTTGTTTGTAATAATTAAGTTCAATTTGGTCATATAATAAACATATTATTACTACAGTGAAGCGATCTGAGTATCCACATCACGTCTCGTTGAGAAGGTGAGATCACATATCAGACTCGCAGCCTGCGGCAGCTCGTCTGATCCGTGATCTCACCTTCTCAACTTGGTGTGATATGGAGACTCAGATCATTTCACTGTAGTGATAATCTCTATTACTTACCCATTCAAGTACAAGTGAAGATCCTCGTTGCTTTGAAATTACTTTAACGGTCATCCCACAACCTTTTCGCTGACAATTCTCCATTTTCTTTACAGTGAGGAGCTGCAAAATACTTTCTTCATAAGCTATGCATGGGGTATACTCATTACTGGCTCCCAGTGCCACTTGTGTCTTTTTTGTTCTGGGTCTCTTCGTTACTGCTTGACTTGATTCGTCATCACTATCACTACCATCAAAAGGGTCATCAGCCGCAAGATCGTGTACCAATTCCGCCATTGACTGATTCGCCACATCATCATCATCTAAGTTATTTGGCCTAAATGTGAGGAAAAGATAAACAGTTTGAATAAAAGTATGCTTTACATGTATGATATCACTTTGCTTCATGGGTTGACAAAACATGAGACCAAAGTTATTAAATTACATTGCATCTGACCCTAGCTGACAACATTTTTTCAGTTTTGTTTTCAACTGAAAGTGTTCAAACTTTCAAATAAAGTGACACATGGTGAGAAGTTTCCCAATTGGAAGTCATAACATTCTATAATATGTCATCTCTCTGTCTAATTGTTGACATAACCATACAATTGGGCTTGTTTTGATGAAAATAAGAATTAATCGTTAGCTCCTATTTAGAGGTCATCCCAGAAATTCATATCAAGATTGGGATCAGTCGCAATGAAAATGTGGGCTGTAGGGCATGCCAAAGGATTTAGGGATACAAAGATTAAAATCCAAAATGAACTGACAGCCATGTTTTTGCCAAACTCCCATCCAGAAAGCTAATAGCAATCGGAGTGCTTATGGGGACGGGATTCTGAGGTATGAATTTGACAACATTGAACTAAGAACAGTTTGCATTTAACATACCTCAGAATTATTTCAAAGTCTGATTCATCGCTATCAGATTCTTCTTCCACATTCCAGTATGTTTGAAACCAGTCATCAATTTCTTCTTCCTCTTCCTCTTCCTCTTCTGAATCAGATGTATCATCAGATTGAAAACTTATTTCAATAGTGTGCCTGGAATTGAAATTGAAGATGTCTTTGAACATGCCATCAATGTATGTCGGAAACCGCAGAGAAGATTATATCAAACTGTTTTCTACATCATTTATTTTCTTTTGCAAATGCAGTAAGAATTTTCTAGTGGATAACAGAATGCTATACGACAAATACGACATACATTATGCTTTACCAGTAGTCCAATATGTCTCATAATGATGTTATCAAGAACTGCATTTTATTTTCTTTGGACCCATCATGATTAATATTTATTTAAATCATGTCAAGTGATTTCAGCGAAGAGTTAGTCAGCACCATCCATCATTGCACCTTAGAAATATTGAATAGAGATACGGTATTATTTCAACTTAATTATTGATACATAAGCAGCCGATACGAATAAATCTGGAATTTATCCCACTATAGTATATGAATTATCATAGAATGCATCATGGATTGAATATAAGAGACAATTAATGTGAGAAAAATGAAGATCTCACCCAGGGTTATTGTAGTAGATGTAACTTGTATCCTGCAGTTTTGATCTAGTTCTCGTTTCTGTGCCAAGTTCAATTGGCATTGCACCCTCATCGGAACTTATGATCTTCTGACAGCCCAAACTGCTATCAGAATCTAGTTTCATTCTGCAATAAAAGAAAAAACAAATTGTCTCAATTTGACAAAATTTCAATTTGAATGGTTTGACACGACCTAGGAAATATATCATGGAAATATAAAATCCAAATACCCTCTATTAGTACAGGTTTCTATTCATTTTCATGTGGCCACACAGACTGAAATCACAAAAACTTCACAACAAAGATAAATTGAAAATGCATTCGTCATTTGGACACTAGTTTGAAAGCATTTGTGATGGCAAACAAGCATTGAAATAGTGAGTCTGTCATTTACAGAATGAGGTTCCCAGAGGATGAATTTAGTGATGCTATCCCGCACAATGGGCTAGCATCACCAAATCCACCCTTTGGGAACCTGATTCTGATGCCTAAGCAGAATGAGGTCCCCAGAGGGTGAATTTGGTGATGCTAGCCCACTGTGCGGGATTGCACCACTAAATTCACCCTCTGGGGATCTCATTCTGCAAATGACAGGATCACTATTTCATGGCTTGATGGCAAACCTCTATACCAAATTTCATTTCAATCCGAAAACCCATGGCTGAGATATCTGCACAAATGGAAAGAAAGAAATGATTTCCAGACAAAGGATAATTCTAAATGGAAAATGTGAACAATTTAATTTGCCCCTCTTCTGTAAGCATCATGATGGTAAACCTTCATATGAATCGGATGAGGGATGTTGCCTGTAGACTGGAGGGTGTGCTGAAGATATTGTCTTGAAGAGTAAAATTCAATTACTCAAGAACTTTTTAGAAGGGTCATTACTCTGGAAAATATGGACAAAGCCCATTGTTTGTTAATACTCATTCCCCTTGTTGGTTCATCAACATACTGAAGATCAATAAATTCCAACTGATGATGACCAAGATGTAGAGATTCAATGTTGTTACTGATGGACAGACTGACACACGGATTGACGGGAGCCCATTTATATATCCACTACTAGTACAAAACGTTGTTTGCAGGCGAATAACCTTTTGATATTCCAATTTGGATGTATTTTTAACATCACCAATGAACACACTCAACCATATGAGTATTAACATTTGCTCTCGATCAAGTCTTTTACAATACATACATGTATATATGTATATCACACAATCAAATCATATCAATGTGACAACTTCATTGTAAATTATATGAAAATAGAGTATATTGCAATTTACCTTAAAGGAGATGACCGATTTGATATGTTTGAGAGATCGCTATCTTCCAATCTGGGAAGAGCTCCTTTACTCAAATGTTCTGCAGGTGTAGAGGAAATTAGCTGGCTCTTTGCAACTGGTGCAGTCATTAATTTTGGAGTTGGCGGACATGTCTGACTTTGTGGCACTGTACTTGTACTGCATACAGCTTCCGTGTCAATTGCTTGATCTTGAGCAGCTGGAACGGGTACAAGTATCTGAGTGTCAAAGGCAGAGCTTCGCTCCTCTACCAGCAATCCAGATTCCTGTGTTCGTAATTCAAAAAATCTGAAATAGAATTTTTTTTTGGATTGATCAGGATTGATACATTTATTATATCACATGTCAAAGTACCCGACAACTGACGTCTATAATTATGGGTATCAAATCTCGGGAGGAAATGGAATATTCCTCATGTGGAGGGGTTCTCACACCACCCCCTAGGATTTGCAGTTTTTACTTTTTAATTTCAGATTTCATAATGGTTGCTAAATGACAAAAATTGAAAGTGTCCTGACTCTGGTGGAAATGTCTGACTTGGACTAGTTTGTAAGCTTGTTTAAGATATTTCCAATTGAGAACTCATAGTCATACATGTATATACAAACAAGAGATGGACTGTCGTCCGGTGCATACCCCCTCGTGGCATACCGCCTAGTGTGGGCACATCTATAACTTATGATGGCTATACTCAGACATATGGACCCAGAAATCAGCATTTTCATATAAACAAAGATGAATAACTATAGAACAAAAAACCAAAACAAACATTTGAATGTGCCATTAAATGTCCTCATAGTGGTGAATTTCCATACCAAATTTCATTGAGATCCGAGCATTACTGTTCAAGTTATGACCTGAACAGACATCGGATGGACCAAACAGCCAACATGTCCAGATAAACGAACTTGAATAACTCTAGAATGGAAAAGCGGAACAGAACAATGGAACCCCCTATTGAATTTCCTCATAGCAGTGAACATTGAGATCCCAGCACAACTGTTGAAGTTACGAGATGAACAGACACCAGACGGACCAAAAAGCCAACATTTCCAGATGAACAAAGATGTATAACTCTAGAATGGAAAATCCGAACAAAACGATGGAACCCTCTATTAATGTCCTCATAGTAGTGAACATCCATACATAATTTCATTGAGATCTGAGCACTTCTGTTCCAAGTTATGACAAATTGACATGAACAGACATATGACGGACGTACGGACAGACGGGCGCAAGGACGGGCAGACAGGTGCAAAACAGTACAATGTACACCACCTTCTTATTTTTTAAAGGGGGTATAAAAATAATTTAATTTGAAATCCATTGATAATTGGTTGAAAAAATAGAACACAAGAACAACTTTTCGGGACAGGCGGACGGACAAATATATATTTCCCACACCAAAGGATAAGGAGTTAATCTACTAGTACTATGTATGATCTGGCTGCTAAAATGTTGGCAGTTTTTCAGATCACAACATGATTTCCAAAAATGTTGATCAGTCACACTGGGCCAAAGCATTGATTGGGGATGGGGTGCAGAGGAAAAACAGTTAATAATTAGAAAGGTGGACACCTTGCCCACTACGTAGTTCACGTCAATGTTTAGCAATCTGCTGTCATCATGATTCAATTTCGGAACAATGTTGGTACCGTAGACTGAGTAGACTATGAGTACAGCGTAGAAGTTTCTAGAACGGTAGACGATTTTTTGTTTGTTTACCAAATTCACCAATTCAATTTCAACTCACCTGTCCAAAAGAGTCGTTGCAATAATCTCGTCTCTTCTGTATTTCGGAGCCTAAATTATGTTTCCGACTAGAGCCCATCGTTCAATCTGTTCACCGATACGAACGCGCGTCTTTTCCCTTTCGGATTCGTAAACTTTCTTTTTCTTCTCTTTGGACGCCATGTTTTTTTACCTGTCTGTGGCATCTACCGGAAATCTGCGAGAACTCCCGGAATTAGTCATGAATTCCAAGACTGGTTTCGCGTGAAGCATGCTGGGATGAATAACGGGGGTATTCTTTCTGTGATTTTAGCGATTTTCGGTTGCTCTATGAGCACATTCTGAGACACAAACGTGTCACATGTTGATGGATTATATTAGTTTAATTATAATTCATGTCATAGATTGTCATTAAAACCGAAAATCGCGACTATAAAAAAAATAATCGGTGACTCGAAAATTAAGTGGGCCTTTAAAGGTTACAGTGAAGTAATTATTTCCCATAGGCCTCAGTGCTAACATATAATGGCCTGCAGCCCTGACTATCCACGAATTGTGATAAATGAGTACATGGTCACGAGAATTGGCATCTGCGCAAAGTTTCTGCATGAAAAAAATCATATCGTCGAGCATGGAATGTACCTTTAAATTTCGGATTTATAATCGAGAGTCAGAATTGCATGAAAAAAATATTGACATTTTTTACCTCACACCAAAAAATTAAATCTAGGAACCACGTGCTTTACAATGTGCCAATGTTTTGTTTGGAGTCTGAAATTTCAAGAGGAGTGATTGCATGTATTTTATATGTTTAAATATCGAAACTACTATTAACCAACCAGAGCCCAGAATTGTTTTAATTCTCTCCTGCATCTTGGTCCAAAATCCGTTGGAGGGCGCTACCAATCGAATTACTTCACTGTAACCTAAATGACAATCATTCTTGTTCTATTCTTAGAACAGACCATTCAGGTAGTACCACATAGCGATATTTGTTATACGCTCAACAGTGAATTATAGAAAAAAGCGCGTTTAGATAAACATCGATATCACCCAGAAGGGGATATAGAATAATATACTTTCACACTAGCTCGCGCGTGCGACCGATTCACTTGCGTGTACCAATACTGTTTCCGGTTTGTACTGTTGAAGAAGGACAAAGTGAAAGAACCCATTGTGATATTCTAATTTATATTATATTCACTGCCATTACATTTATAATTAAAAATATTTTATGTTGAAATTCGACATATGTATGGGGGGGGGGAATAAAGGGAAGAATACGGGAACTATATTTTTATATTCTGCGGATGGTGAAGTAGCATTGCGTGAACAGCCAGCGATCAGCTGATGGCTTCAAAAATGATGCATCGTTTGAAGACGATTGTGAGATCATTTAACGTTGTAAATTGTGAATTTCTTTGGAAATGCGTATAATAAAAAGAATATCTAGTGTTTTTTGAGTGGATACCGAAAAATATGTCATTCGTGACCGAGACAAATGTCTATTTTCGCTCGCGGCAAGCCGCTCGCGAAAATAAACATCTGACTCGCTCACTCATGACATAGTTTTCGGTATCCACTCAAAAACACTAGATATCCTCTATATATCATTGTGGTGTTCCCACAGCTATGCTCCGAACGTCAAGTGTCCCGGATTGATTGATTGATTGTTTGTATTGTTTTATTACATAATTATAAGCGATAATGAGTCTAATGTTTATTTGTGACAGCATTATACAATACAAATTCTGGTCTCTGTTAACAGTACCGGTAGGCCTAACCACCGTTTGTTCGCTAGCTAAACAAACATAACAACGACAAATGTCCCCCAGATTTATTATTTATATTTTCTTATTACATATTTATTAGCGATTATGACTCCAACAGGTCTTAAAAACAATTTAATAATTTGACAGAAATTTAATTTATGGCTCCAGCCATAATTTAAATTACGAATTTACGTGCACAAGACGTAATCAACTTAATTGACGGAAAGTGGAATGGGCAACGCGTGGCTTACACGATCGTTCAAACTCAAGCGACTCAGTGGCAAGAGACTATACAATAACTTAAATGAGTATACGCATATAATATAACATTTAGTTCATACATTTGCTTGAAAAGTGTACACAAAATTACTCGAAGACGATAGATATATTTTCGCATTCCGGCTAATCTGCCATCCGTAACATTACTTCGTACTCAACAAACTTTCAAACAATGGAAATCTGGTTACCTTATTCTACAAGCAGATACTTTAGAAACAAATGACAACATTTGAGTATACTATCCCTTTAAGTGTAATTTAAATTGTTTTAAAATGTTCAAGCTAAGTTGGACTATGCTTGCTTGTTGTGGAATTCCCCCCTTTAGGTGAGGAGCACCCCATTATTGGGTATATAAAATAATGGTAGTGAAAAAAGTCTAGTAAAACCAGGTAAAACTGTGATAATGATAAAAGAGTTGATAAAATTGTGGTAATAGTGAGTTAAAAGATTGTTGTGTGTGTAAGTTAACACCTAAGAGCTTTTGAGTTGAGCTTTCGTATGTACATATGTACATGTATATTTTTGTTTTGTTTTTAAGATTACTGTTTTAGTTAAAATTTATCGTACTGAAAAGAATATTTACAAGTAGTTGTCTTGCCTGTACAGCTCGGTTAGTTTGTCAAGTTATATGTGCTTGTCTGCTTCTGTTTTTAAAATGTATACTCTGTGCACATGGATTGAGTATAAGAAATTTCTTGCCAGTTTTTCAATTTGTCTTTTCTCTATATCAGTAAGGTTCCAATTTTCTAATTTTGTGCAGTCTATAGTTAACTTAATTAAGAGATCTGATTGGTCAATATTGTATGTGTCAGTAATAATTTTTGGGAGACATAATTTGAGTTTTTGTATGTAGCATTGTCGTTGGTTGTTAGTGTTCGTACATTGTGAGGAGAAATGTATTCTGTCCTCATCAGTTAGTTTGCAGAGTGGACATTCGGCAGATATGAGGTTTTGCCTGAATTGATTTGTAGTAGATAAGTATCTGTCATCAGCCATGTTTTTATAATAGCCTTTTTTGTGGCAGCGGGCGAGTATTTCGATGATTCCCATACAAAGTGACATTTGCTGCTTGAGTGTTCTTGTAGTTAAAGATGGATTATCTCTTTAAATAACAAATTTTAAATAGTTGCGTGGGTATAAAATAATAGATATGAACTGAAGACCTATGTCCGGAAAATCTTCTATCAATTAATATTGATTTTATTTCGAATATAAAATCGGGCCCATTTATGTTACTATTTTTAGAACCGACCATTCGGATGAGACCTTATTGCGATATAGAGCACTAGGCTGTTCCCACGGCTACGCAACGAATGTCAAATGTCACAGATTGGTTGTTTGTATTGTTTTGTTCCAACGATATAAGCTATAACGAGTATAATTAACATCTATTTGTGACAAAATTGCACAATATAATTTCTGGTCTCTGTTAACAGTAACCACCATTGTTCGTTAGCTGAACAAACACACCTTTTTAGACCAGAAAATATTCGAAATAAAATTAATATTAATCGATAGAAGCATTTCCGGACAGGAGTCTTCGATTCAAATCTAATATTTTATACCCCGGTAACTATATAATACATGTTTACAAAGAGATAATCCACCTTTAAATCATTGTTGCTTTACTGGAGAACTCTTTGTCATTAATATCATGCCAATATTGGTATATAGCTTTTTTACATATTGCTTTCCATTTGTTGGCATCTTCCTTGCTGTGGATGGTGCTTACAATGTGCAGTGGGTCAGGAAGTGTATATTTGGAAAGTATGTCTCTGGCATGTACAAACCAACTATGGCTGTTGTCATTTTTCATGATAAGTTGTCTTATTGCAAGATCTCGCTCTGCAGAGTTGTGTGTTTTATCTATATTAATATAGAATTTTGTAATTTTGAAATCTATAGTGCCTTGGATGGGAATAGCACCAATAAGTGCATTTGTAGCAGCATTTGCTGTGCGTGTTGAGAGACTCTGTAATTGCCTCTTGGTTTTTCGTTGGAAACGTTCGAGTTCCTCTATGTCTTTTTTTCATATGTGGGATTTCTGTACCATGCATCATTCTAGGAATGACAAAAGTATTCCACATTTGGTATGCTATTACTGGTGATATACCATTTGTTCCATGTCGCCCTGTTCCCACCAACGAGTATAGGGTTCGTCTGCCCATTGTAATTCGTTTTGGGATATCTGGGGTGTTCGTTGGATTACGATCTACACCGAGGTGTTTGGTGGAGCCTACAATATTAACAGATGTTCCGCCTAGGAGAGTTTTTATTTCACCATTAATTTTTGTGTGTGGATGTTTTCATATGGACAATTTCGCATTTGGTTGTGTTCATTGCGAACCGATCTTTACATGAGTTGTTGTATACAATGCTTGCGAGAGTTTTTAAATCAGCTGTTGTTTTTGCTAAAATGGCTACATCATCTGCACAAGTGGTGGCAGTTATATCAATTGCGCCAATTTTAAATCCAGCTGCATTGTTACTTAGCTGATTTAGCATATCGTTATTAAACCTCTTATATAGCATTGCTGATAATTTTCACCTTGTCTTATTCATTGGTAAAGTAGTATATCTGTGGAGTATGATCCACCCCATTTTACCTTTGTATTCGCCTCATGATGTAATGAGTTTACAAGTAGCCATAGGTCACTGTGGATCCCATCAATGAATAGTTTTCTCAGTAGGCTTTTATGCCATACAATGTCAAATGCTTTTTCAGCATCGAGAGTTTTTAATATTAGATTCTCATTTGTGTCTTTGCTTTCATTGAATGATTCAGTTATCATAAGCCCGGCCACTAGGGGTGATGTGCCCCGAGTGAAGCCACGTCGCATTTTATGTTGTGATGGTAATGGTATGTTGTATAGTTTGTCTTGCAGGGTTGCTTCAAGAATTGTACGTATTATGGAGCTGATAGTTATGCCTCTGTAATTCCCTGGGGTTTTTTGGGTCTTTGTCCTTTTTTGGTACAGGTGTTAATATGCCAGTTTTTATTTCTTTTGGCACTTTTCGTTTTTCATATATAGTATTTATGATGTTCATGATTATTGGGGCAGTTTCTTCTATGCTATATTTGAGGTGTTCAGCCGTAATTCCAGCATAGTCAGCTGCTTTGTTTAGTTTGAACTTATTGACAGTTGTTTTAATTTCATGAAGTGTGACTGGTTCTAAAGATGGTTTATTAGCACGACATATTTGTTCAATAGCTTCAATATCAGCCGATACTTGTTTGTGGAATGTATTTGTGGAATGAAATCTATCAGCAGTTTTTGGTTCTGACAGTCTTTTGAAGTGTATAAACCACCCATCCATCATCTGCTCGTCGCCATATTGGTGTCCATCTATTTCAATGTATTCAGTGACTACACTCTTGGTGAGTCTTTGTTTGTTTATAAGTCTATAGAATAGCACTTGATCATTAGATGCATCGGCTTGAGTGATTTCATCATATAGCTGAGTTCTTTCTGCAGCTATTTGCTGCCTTTGTGTACATCTTAACTTCTTTTTAGTGGCCACTTTTGCCACTTTAAGTATATTATTTGTGTCAGCTGGCTTGCCTGCCATTTTCCATTGATAATGAGCCTTTTACTTTCTTGTTTCGCATTGGCTATGTTTGGGTTCCATTGTGTTTGACCTTTTGAGCTTTTTTTATGTCTTTTGGCTGGTGTGGCTTTCTCTGCTGCGTTTATTAGCAATTGGCTAAACTTCACAATGGATTCTTCCACATTGTTTTTTATAGTGGTCTGCGTTAGGTAATTAGTTTTATTTATATGCTGTCTGTAAATGTCTAAATCACATTTTTTCCAGTTTGTTCTATTTTATGAGATGTTTTCATTACCATTTTGTATTTTTATGAAAGGTGCTATTGTCATTTCGACTTTGATGAGTTCATGATCAGATACATTTGATGGTACATCGATAACTTGCATATTTGATAAAATTTTATCATGTATTGTGGATGCAAAAAATTAATCAATGACAGATTGTGATTTCCCATTATGATGTCTAAATGTGAATTCCGGGACATATCCATTGGGTGTGGTAAGCTCGTGGTCTATATAGAACTTTTTGAAAAATTTGTCTTGTTCATTAGGTGATTGTCTGTCTAATGAGGCGCTCATATCCCCTGCCATTATTATTTTATTATCTGCGTATTTTATCATAATAGCATTTATTTTTTCCAATGTCTCATTGTATTCGTCTTTGTCTTTTTTATCAGCCGAGTGAGTGTTACTGGGCATTTATTAAGCATATATTTGTTGGGCTGCTTTTGATTGTAATACAGATAATTATGTGGTCACCATCATCTTTGGCATCTGTAATTTTAGTGAGATTTGTGTGCCATAAGGTCGTTACTCCCCCATCGCCCCCAATCCTCATGTATGGTGGTAGTAGTTCATTCTGATCAACTGACTTACTGAAGTTGTTAAAGTTTTCAGCCAGATCTTTTATTCGAGCAATTTGATATTGGAAAAGCCAGCGTTCTTGGATACATATGATGTCGTATGTTTCTATTGCATGTTGTAATACCACTTTGTTTGTATTTATATTTTGGATGTTAATCGAAGCTATATTGAGTTTATGTGTCTCAGTTATAGTTTCGCTTCTTATAGGAGACTGTTGATTTATTACTGATGATGTCTCCCGTGAATATAGGTCACAATTTCTGGGTTCATGTTCCGCTTCGGTAGTCGGCTGCTTAGCCGAGGGTAACACGACACTGTGTTTGGTGGAGGTTGTATTGATATATTGCTTGTCATTTGTGTTCTGACATGTGGCATAAGCTGATGGTTTCGCTTTTCTATTTTGTTTTGTTTCACAATTTTTTGATCTGTCATAGTTTTCTGTGGTATAGGCTGGTAATAATTTGTTTGTATAGCCCTTTGGGTGCACCCCCTACCATGCTCTAAAATTGATGTTCAGGATCTCGCTGGCAGTTGGTAGTTTTCTGTTTGTCTGATGTGGCTTTCATTCGATTTTGTTGCCGAAAGTTGTGATTATTCCACGTGTTATCGCCCCGATTATATTGGGGAACTTGATGTTCTACTGTCCTATGGCCCACGTTACAATGGGTGAATTGTTGTTTTTGTCGTGGCTAGTCGTATTGGTTTTTTCGACATGATAGCCTTGTGGCGCCATATGGTTTGTCAAGTTGGTGTTTTCAATATAACAGCCTTGAGGCACATTATTTTGGTTGCCACAGTTGTTTTGGTTTACCCGGATTTTATTTGGGTTTGTTGTTTCGGTTTGTGTGCATTGGCTTAGGTTTTGTTTTGCAGGGTGTACTTCGTTACGTCTAAGAATTGTTTCAATATTTCTTTCTGCTTCTGTTAGACGCAGTTTAATCTGGTCATATTCTAGCTGCTGCAGTCGTTGCATGATATTTAGATGGTTATTCGTATCTGTTGGTGGATACGTATCATTAGCTTGATGCATTGTGTTATTGGCCGCTTCATTATTTACTCTCAATATTTTAATTGTTTTTGCTTGCTCATTTATAGTATCCTCAAGCCTTGTTATTTCAGCTTGTAGTGTTGCCTTTTGCAAGTCACAGTTATCTTTACAGCCTGTGTTACCACCATTCTTTTTTTTGGTTTTAGTAGTTTTTGCTTTTGTTATGGTTTTATTTTTACTACTAGTAAGTAGAGTTTCATTGCTGTCACCACGTGTGCTGTCTCGTTGGACAGTCAAGTTGTTTTTTCAGTATTCTGGTATTTTATGTTTTCATCCATGCAGTGTTGTGTTATATTTCGACTTTCTGCCGTATTGTCCATTTCCAGGTTTAATATATTGTTAGATTTGTTTGATATGCAGTCATTGTCTAGATCTTTCATATAACATATCGAGCATATATAATTATTGGTATGTGATTGGATATTTTCCGCATTAGCTTGGTGTTCGCTTATGCCTTCACAATTTGGGTGGTACCATTAATCACATTTTCCACAATTTAGATATATATAGTGTATTTCATTCATACAGATTGGACATATAGGTTTACTATGATCCTCATCTAATTTATGACATATTTCTTTATTTGCATTTAGATCAGGTTTAGCAATATCATCTTGTGTTCGATGGTTTTTATTGACCCTGGTGTTTTTTGCTATGTTTTCAAGGTTTTTAGTTGCATAGTCATTTGGTGTATAATTACTGATTATGTTTTTGTCAGTATTCAAGTCATTATTATATGTTGTTTTTGTTTGCGTACTGTCGTTTGATAAATGTTGGTGATTTATCTCCGATTCAGCAGCTATGACATTTTTTTTTGGCAGTATACATTTTATTTACATGTATAATTTTCTTTGTTGGTTGTTTATTTTTGGTTGAGTCATATTTACTGATGATGTTGTCAGTAGTTGATAAGGATTGTTTAATTATCTCGGGTTCAACAGTTGCGTCATTATTTGTTATATGAGTTTTGTTGGTGCTTGTGTGCTGGCAGTTGATTCATTTATCCTGCCTGGAGATGTGGTTGAATAAAATTTACTGGTGTTGTTGTCAGTACTTGATAAGGATTGTTTGATTATCTCGGATTCAACGGTTGCGATGTTTTTGTTTGCGTTATTTGTTGTAGGTATCATATTTGCGGGTGCTAGTTTGTTGTCAGTTGAGTCGCTTATCCTGCCTGGAGATGGTACCTCCAGTTCAGATGGAGTATTACAAGGAGGTTCTGGTTGTATTTCGTTGTCGGAGGATTATATTCTTTCCAGAATAGCGGAACTGTGATTTGATAGTATGTTGTTTCCAGGTTCAGCTGTCTTATTGCATGTTGGCGTGTCGGTGCTAACCTTTTGTGTTAACATAGATGTAATGATTGTATGTATATTCAGCATATAATGGTATTTGTTGTTGCCATTAATCATAACTCTATTGTAGGTCGTATGATAGCAGTTTACAGTGCAACTATGAATAACTTTGCTTCTGTTCTTTCTGATTGTTTTTATTTTGATAACAACGTCAGCCTGTGAACCCCGTCGATCATTACTTGTCCGTGTAGTAATGTCGAACTCTGTGCCTTTTATTGATTCTTCATCAATCAGCTCTAATAAAGCATTTATATATGCATTGTATATATCAGATTGCATGGATAGTATGTAATTTCCCGTTTTATCTTTAGATACTATGTCTTCTCGTTGTTCTGCCAGAGTAGACTTTTTCTTCAGATTTCCGGAGTTTAGGTAGATATATATTGTGTATTTCATTCATACATATTGGACATATAGGTTTACTATGATCCTCATCTAATTTATGACATATTTCTTTATTTGCATTTAGATCAGGTTTAGCAATATCATCTTGTGTTCGATGGTTTTTATTGACCCTGGTGTTTTTTGCTATGTTTTCAAGGTTTTTAGTTGCATAGTCATTTGGTGTATAATTACTGATTATGTTTTTGTCAGTATTCAAGTCATTATTATATGTTGTTTTTGTTTGCGTACTGTCGTTTGATAAATGTTGATGATTTATCTCCGATTCAGCAGCTATGACATTTATTTTGGCAGTATACATTTTATTTACATGTATAATTTTCTTTGTTGGTTGTTTATTTTTGGTTGAGTCCTTGATGCTAGATTCATTTCTGCTGGGTGTATAGGTTTTTTGGGGCTGTCTGAATCGTGTTGTTCCAGTTGCTCAGGTTTGACAGTTCCGATCATGGCTGGTGAATTGGTTTTAACAGCACTTCTTCCATTTGCAGTTAGCAGTGGAGATGAACCCACGGAACTTCTTGTTATGTTGACATTTTTCTTTGGTAGCTTTCTTTGCTTACCCGTGGAGTCGTGTTTTGACGTCTCTGTGTTGTTATTTGATATTGGTGTTATATATTCACTCTCGTCTTTGTCATGTCTATTACGAGGTGTGGTCATATAATCACAGCTTTTCATATTGTGAATGTTGCTGGGTATGATTTCATCCAGTCGTATCATGCTGTCATCTCCTCTTGATATGATTGGATCTTCTTTTATCATTGTTGATGGAGAGCTATAACCATGTAATGATGTATGGACATCTAGTCTGGGGGAGAGAACAGCTAGGCTATCCTGGCCAGTACTCACCCTCCTGCTGGACCTGGTCCCTTTCATCATTTACTTTGATTGTTACCGTATATAACAGAAGTCGTTGACTCTATATTGGAGTCGTCTGTACCAGGTCTTGGCCAGCGTCTCGCCAGGATGCAGACCGTCTTTTAATAGCCCGAATTGCCAGTAGCTTCTCTGACCTTTTGTCGCCCCGCCTCTATTTTGTAAGAGGTCTTGTGAGAACTTGGTGAAGTGGTTCCGCTCCCTGTGAGCTCTTCGTTGATGGTTCTGATCTGTGTGTTTAGGAGATCGATTTGTTGATATAATTTCAGATCTTCTTCTGCGTATTCTTCACTTTCTTTGTTTGCTTTGACCAGATTGTGACGCTGTATTGAGTATATTGGTACCTCTAGCAGTATTGGTTTGATAGTAGGGTAGCTTTTCACTATTTCAGGGAGACGTCGATGTTTTGCTGTGATAGTATTGATTACAGCGTCGTCGTCATGTGATTGAAGATGTATTGTTCTTTGTGATCTGTCACTTTTTGTTAGACCACATGTTCCAAGCCAGATTAGGAGAGTAATATCTTCATGTTTTCGTACCTTGTGTCTCAGTTTTCTGTGCAGCCAGAAGATTTCGTCATCTAGATTCACTCCACTCTTGCACCAGAACTTGATTCCCTGTGGGTTGTTCGATTTGTTCTGCAGTGCTATAGACTCCAGGTATTTGCCTTTACTGTCAGCAAGCAATACATGTAGAGATGTTCATTCGCTTTTTGAACATGCAGACAAAGGGTTTGTTAAGGTATTAACTTTGATTCACTCATGTGTGACTATGGATATACTAGTCGTTTATAAATGTTCTATATCGTTAGCACGTTGTGCACATTAAAGATAGAAGATAATGATAGAAAATGTATATATGTTAACACTACTGCATTTGTGTGCAGCTTTATATTCAGATGTTAAGGGTCAAGATTTGTGGTAGAAAAGGAAGAGTCATGCACCTGCGGTACCTGTGGATAGAGTATCAGGCACTTTGTGCCAGGAATAGTTTGTATTGAGTTATATATGAAGAACAGCACGGACTATGGTGTGGACCTGGTATTTTTATGTGGCACGTACCTCAGCTAGGCTATCCTGGCCTGGGACAGAGGCACCCTGCAGTCCTACCTTTTCGAATATTTATTATATTACCGTGCTGTTATTAAATGAATGAAAGCTGATGGCAAAAGTAGATGAAATTTTCCACCTTCAGTAACAGTGTGTATCACTATCAGTCACAATTTGTGCCAAATGATCTGAACTAGTCTATTTTATATTCGGTTGTGTGCAGATTATACTTTTGATATAATAGATGTAGCTCTTAATAATTTGTTTAGTATTTGCTGTTTTGGAAAGAGCCGTATATTTTAAGTTTTGTTGTTCAAGTTTGCCAAAATCTCAAAATGGCGGCGCTCAGAAGTACGCGTAGTCAGTTGTTGAAGTCAAAGAACGTTAATTTTTTTCGTTAATAAGGTGTCACTACCGAGCTGTACGGCATCAACAAGTAATATTACACATTAATACAGTATTGGATAAGAAATAGTTGTTAAAAAGATAAAATAAATATTAAATATCGAGCGAGAGAATTTTCCAGGTGCTCCTCCGTCGGTGCGTTCGATCGTCCCGATGACAACTTCAAACGCTCAATATATGTCTCCAATAATCGAAACCTACATAAATCACTCACGTACACTTCTTTGTTCGGGCTGTGTTTTACTCCGTATAAGGACATTTTTGGGCGAAATGCTTTGGGAAACAATCGGTGTGCAATATCCGCAATTCATTTTATTATATTTGGTAGCAATCCCGTCGTCTGATTGTGTTGGGCCGTACATACCGGTACCGATACAATGTTTGTGCATATGAAATGATAGTAAGGTAAAGATGGGGACACACGCATAAACGGGATCAATTGGACGTGTATTCACCATGTCACAAACAGGAGATCGTCACTATCGGTGCGATATATGTGACAAATCGTTTTCTCAGTGGAGTGGCCTGACTGTACATATGAGGATCCACACGGGGGACCGGCCATATCCTTGTGATTTATGTGACAAAGCATTTGCTCAGTCGAGTTGCCTGACAAGGCATAAGAAAATCCACACTGGAGACCGTCCGCATTCTTGTAATTTATGTGATAAATCATTTGCTCAGTCAAGTGATCTGATAAGACATAAAAGAATCCACACGGGGGAACGACCATTTCATTGTGATATATGTCTCAAAGCATTCACTCATCAAAGTGGATTGTCGGAACATAAGCGATTCCACACAGGCGATCGCCCCTATTCGTGTGATTTCTGTGACAAATCATTCGCTCAGTCTAGTAATTTGAAAAAGCATAAAAGAATCCACACGGGAGAACGACCATTTAAATGTGACATATGTGATAAATCTGTTAGTTCTTCTGGTGGCCTGACGAGTCATATGAGAATCCACACAGGAGATCGGCCATACGAATGCGATGTGTGCTACAAAACATTTACTCAATCGAGTAGTATGGCAATGCATAAGAGAATTCACACAAGAGACCGACCGTATGAATGTGATGTGTGCGACAAAACATTTATTAAGTTGAGTAATATGACAATGCATAAGAAAATCCACACGGGGGACCGACAATTTGAATGTGATGTTTGTGGCCAAGCTTTCTCTTACCAAAGTGGATTGACTGCACATAAGAGAATACACACAGGCGATCGTCCACATTCGTGTGATTTGTGTGGTAAAGCATTCACCCGATTAGATAATTTGACGGTACATAAAAGAATACATACAGGCGATCGTCCGTATCATTGTGGCGTGTGTGACAAAGCATTTACTCGACTAAATCATTTGACAGTCCACGAGAGTATCCATACAGGCGATATGCCCGTATCAGAGTGATTTGTAACAAAGTTTAAGATTTATTTAGCTGAGTCACTGACGGCATAATAATGAACAAATCCACGCAGAAGACCGCCTGTATTTATGTGGTAAAGCATTTACTCAGTTGAGTATTCTGGCAATGCATAAGAGAAACATTGATTCTTCGGCCGAATTAAGCGATTCGCTTTTTTTGTCCTCTTTCGACAATCCCGGGGCCAGCCACCCCAAACCACTCACCCTACGTGCAGTCACCATAACATCACAAGGCCACAGATAATACATTTACATTATCTGTGTCGACTAAACACAATTGAGACATCAGAGGAAATCAACTCGTCGAATTGAAAAACTGATAACGATTAGATTATATTCTTTACCAACTTTAAAAGTCGGGCCGCTACGTTATACTGTCGGGATGGAAGTTAGTTATTATATAATATACATCACGATGTTGGGCCACAGAGGTAGAACCTGTCTGGAGGCGATAGACGCTACACCACCAGCGCTAAAGTGTCATGATCTATCGATTACCAAAGTTCATCTACGTATAATATTATGTGTATTAAAGATGGATTATCTCTTTAAATAACAAATTTTAAATAGTTGCGTGGGTATAAAATAATAGATATGAACTGAAGACCTATGTCCGGAAAAGCTTCTATCAATTAATATTGATTTTATATAGAATATTAAATCGGGCCTGTTTATGTTACTATTTTTAGAACCGACCATTCGGATGAGACCGTATTGCGATATAGAGCACTGGGCTGTTCATACGTCTACGCAACGAATGTCAAATGTCACAGATTGGTTGTTTGTATTGTTTTGTTCCACAGACATAAGCGATAATGAGTATAATTAATGTTTATTTGTGACAAAATTGCACAATATAATTTCTGGTCTCTGTTAACAGTAACCACTATTGTTCGTTAGCTGAACAAACACACCTGTTTAGACCAGAAAATATTCGAAATAAAATTAATATTAATCGATAGAAGCATTTCCGGACAGGAGTCTTCGATTCAAATCTAATATTTTATACCCCGGTAACTATATAATACATGTTTACAAAGAGATAATCCACCTTTAAGAGTTAGCGTGGGAAAACATTCAATAAACAAAGCTCTTGAGTATCAAAATGTTTAACCCTTTACCCAACAGAAGGGCCCTGTGCCAATGCATTCTCATAGGTCGCCTCGCATATATAACAGAATGCATTGGCTTAACACATTAAAAATTATAAAATTGTTAAAGAATGTAAGAAAAAATGGTAAAAAGTGTTAAAAAAAAAGCTTTTTTTTAGGCCAATGCATTCTCTTATATATGCGAGGCGACCTATGGTCGACTCGCATATATAAGAGAATACATTGGCACAGGGCATAACTGTAACCATCACAATGTGGTCAATGAGCCGGTTCCAATGATATCCATATTTGTATGGTTTTATTGAGACAGACCCAAGATAATTTAGGCTGTTGCAGCTTTATTTGGCCGGTTTGTTGGGTAAAGGGTTAATGAAAAAACAGCAGCATAGAACTAACTCAAACCAATACATGTATGTTTCTGAATTTTCCTTTTCGATGTAAACATTACTCGCAAAAAATACCGATATTTCAAGATTGTCTCTGGGTACGCTCCAATATAAGTATGGACATTAAATAACTTACTATAGTTTTGCCGAAGAACTACGTCACTGTCATCACATGCATGATTGTGAATCGATACAAACATATATAGATACGTTTGCATTCCAAGGAGCGTCAAGCCGACAAATGGAATATGTAAGCAACGATGTGCATATCTAATTTGCTCCCATGCATATCATGGTGCATATGGATGGATATGCACATCTGCTTTGTTGTTCTACGCATATTTTGCAGATATCCATCACATACACACCGAACATCTAGTTTGGTCGCGACTTGCAATCGATGAAAAGTAAGCCGCCAAAGCAGCTGCCAAAGGTTGACATTTAATTTACCCATACACGTTTGCACGTCAAGTTAAAATAATGTAATATTGTAAACTTCTATAACCTAAACGCTCCCAGCACTTTAAGTTGGACTTATCACATACGTCCAACCATTTTCATGATGCACCATTGTTCCCCTTGTCCAAATCTACTCACGTTAGTTAGAGAATTCATTGAGTGGAATTGCACATTTGATACACCATCCATCATAAATGACATCTAAAATGACCTCTTCTTGAGTATAGTTCATGCTAAATGTTTCACACAAACTCCAAGCAATGTCTATGAATGAAACCTACATAACAACGAGTTTCTGATTGAAAACTGTTAACATGTACCACGTGAAACTATGACAAAATGCGATTGCGAGGTGGAATGGGTTGGATTCCTGCCTCATCCGATCACGGGTTGTATTGCCCTCACGCTCACAACGAATATTGACATCTAGAGTATAAGTGGTTGATATTTAAGGGGCGCTCCACTCGTCAAATCTTCAAAAATATATTTTTTAAAAGGCAAGTTAACAGAATTTCATCACTGCATGCTTGCTATTCAACATAGAGACAATAGAATTAACCCCAACATGTGATATAAGTTGGTCATTATGATTTAATAGAAATTATAAAAAATATTTACAAAGTTCCAAAATATATATATACAAACCTTATAATACCATCTGGAAGATGCATAATGTCTGCAGCGTGCAGTGAACACTGTTCGGCACAGTTAGCAAAACTTGCAGGAATGTAATTTGATCTGCATGTAAACAAAAAACATGTGCTTTTGTTTTGATATGGATACCCGATTCATCACATACAATACAAATTTGTCTTGTTATAGTTCCAGGAACCATTAATAAGTTTTTTTGTCTTTTGCCGCTTATACTGATAACTTATATGCTAAGCCTATATCATAATATGTGTTGTATAGTCAGTCCGTAGTCCTGAAACCATCCAAAGACAGAATTGTGTTTTATGTGAATCGGGTTTTCATATCAAAACAAAAGTACATGCTTTCTGTTTACATGTAGATCAAAGTACATTCCCACAAGTTTGATACTAACTGTGCAGAACAGTGTTCACTGCACACTGCAAACATTGTGCATCTCCCAAATGCATGGTATTATAAAATTTGTATAAATGTGTTTTTCTTTATAACAATTTCTTGGAAATTGTTTTTGATATATTTTTTATAATTTCTATTAAATCATAATGACCAACTTATGTGGTAAAAGTTTAGCAGTTTAAGTGGCTGTTGTGTCATTGGCGTTCATGGCATGCCCCTTTTTTTCTATTCGTTGAAGTGCACTGTCCGAAAGTGAGCTCATATTTTAACAGTGCACTTCAACGAATAGAAAAAAGGGGCATGCCAAGAATGGCAGCGTTATAAACATTTTAGGTCGAGATTTACAAATTTCCAATAATAAGTTACATGTCCATTTTGACACATAGCCATTGAATGCATCATCATTACTGTGTGGTATAGTAAAGCTAGGGTCCTGCGAATTGGAGATTTTGATCGAATCGAATATCGAATCGAGTCTACGTAATCGAATCGAATATCGAATCGAATCATACCTGTGTGTTGCATTCTCAATTAGGCATTTAATGTCAATGATTAGACGATTTGAGAAACGTTATATGAACTTCCATGAAATTCCATCATAGCTTGTGTGGCGATCAACCGTCGTTCCCGATACTATTAATTTCAATTGAGAATTGTTGAGAGAGAAAAAAACAGATTAAAACGTCCATGCGGTCGTAACGACGATTAGATATATAACCACTAAACGTATTATCGGAATTAAATTCACGCGCAATTTGTAGAGTTTGCATGTACATGCACAATTGCAAATCAGCACTCGGAAACACCCGTTTTTATAAACTTGAAGATGCGACAACAGTCGCAGGGTAGCCTGTTTATGTATATAGTGCTGGATGCTTAGATGTCTT
Source organism: Siphonodentalium dalli (assembly GCA_032622095.1). Taxonomy (NCBI): domain Eukaryota; kingdom Metazoa; phylum Mollusca; class Scaphopoda; order Gadilida; family Siphonodentaliidae; genus Siphonodentalium; species Siphonodentalium dalli. The sequence continues at coordinate 27,521,641 of CP136067.1, forward strand.
CTTGTCCCAGACGCTTGCGATTTATATACCACATTGCATTCATCACACGTGTAAGTTTCTGCACTACATGCAGCTTTTATCATGTTTAAAATAAACATGAATAACGGACGACAAATTGTCAAGCACGTGTTGTTTACATTTTCGGCGATATTACAGAACGAATGTCAACCGCGAAGAATGCGGAGGATGGGAAAGTTACATTTATTTTATTGTTAAATACACTTATTAAGTAACTTCATTTGGTCGTAACATATATCAACATACCATGCATAAAATCATCTGGCCAATATCCATTTGCATTCATACTTCGTTCGAACGACGAATCACTAGAAAAGGGGTTAGCGGTGTACTCCATTGGTACCTCGTGTGCGCGGTTTTAGACAAAACGGGAAAAGTCACGTGCGGGAAACTGATGTTTTTGTTGTACAATTTGATCGAGATATCCATGGTAACTCGAGTAATGACCAATCTAGACAATGCTTTTAAGCATCTCATCGCTATTATAATTTACGCGTGTCGTCGGTCCATCGGCGATCTCTGAGCTTTTGGCTACCATGTTCAAAGCTAGAATTAAGATATATTTAGTCGTCATATAGTTGCTAATTACTGGCTATACTTATATTTAATAGCATGCGAACATTCGCGATGTACAATAAGAATTATAAGGTGCATATATTCATAATTTTCGGGAATTATATGGCACAGAAGCAGCGAAGATCGACGTGTGCACTTGTCCGTAAACAGCTTACTTTTTTGTCAGTGTATATTCGAAATTTCGAGTTGGAAATTTCGAATCGAATTCGAATCGAATTTGACTTTCGAATCGAATCTCGAATCGAATATCGAATATTCGCAGGACCCTAAGTAAAGCCTATGTAGATTATAGAATCACAAATTACGGAGTTGAGTGGTTTAATTAGTGATGTACTGACAGTACTGTATAACTGGAATCCATCACTAATTATCCCATTAAACTCTACATACATGATTGGTATAGAGCAATGTATATCGGGCAGCATTCTGATGATAATCACAATGGACGGCTGAAATATATGAGGAAGTCTAGTATCCGGATTTAAAATGTTCAACTCTGGCATATCAAATCGGTAGGTAAGTCTGGTTGCGAAACAAAAGTGTCAACTGCACCGTTGGTCGCGCGAACATTAGAAATAGAAACTTCGGGATCAACGTTGGTTGACATCGTGGGCGGTTTCTCGGGTACACTCATGCAGATAACATCGGTAGGTAAGTCTGGTTGTGAAACAACAGTGTCAACTGCACAGTTGGTCGCGCAAACATTATAAATAGAAACTTCGGGATCAACGTTGGTTAACATCATGGGTGGTTTCTCGGTCAAACTCTGGCACATAACTTCGGTAGGTAAGTCTGTTGCGAAACAGAGATGTTAACTGCACCGTTGGTCGCGCTAACATTAGAAATAGAAACTTCGGGATCAACGTTGGTTGATAGCATGGGTGGTTTCTCGTCAAACTCTGGCATATAACATCGGTAGGTAAGTCTGGTTGCTGAATAGCAGAGCAGGTACTCAGTTCCACTTTGTCCGATGTTACGTAATATCGTATAATACAGTTACGCTTTGATCGATGTGACCATAAAATTACTCAGAATTGTCACATCGACCAAAGTTGCACAGAAAAGTACCACAATAACAGCATATCAAACATATTGGAACTGATTTATGTGTCACAAATAACTGATGGCAAAAAATAACTAAGCAAATAAACTATAAGACAAAGTGGAACTGAATCCATCCTACTTTAGAGCACAACGAACAAGGGAGAATCGCTGATATATCCATAACGAAGCAAGATACAACATCGGGCATAAGCGCATCGGATAGAGCTTGACAATTTACCCCGGGTGAGTATGGTTCGGACGTTTCGTACCACTAGGCCACTTAGAACAAGTTGGAACTGAGGTGACGAAATGTTGCTTTGACAAAACAAATAGTTAATAAGAATTGTCCGGAGTTTCATTGTTTATATATGACGGAGACGCATACTGTTATTATACATGAACTTATCGGTGAATGATGACATCGGGAATTTCAAACCAACAGCGGGTCGCTTATAACATTAAAGGCTTAAGCACAATATGATGTTCATGTGGAATAAGGAACATACTTATTGCGCTTAAAGGTGGATTATCTCATTGTAAACATGTATTATATAGTTACCGGGGTATAAAATATTAGATTTGAATCGAAGAATCCTGTCCGGAAATGCTTCTGTCGATTAATAGTAATTTTATTTCGAATATTTTATGGTCTAAAAAGGTGTGTTTGTTCAGCTAATGAACAAAAGTGGTTACTGTTAACAGAGACCATAAATTTTATTGTACAATTTTGTAACAAATAAACGTTAATTATACTCATTATCGCTTATATATGTGGAAGAGTACAATACACACAATCAATCTGGGACATTTGACTTTCGGTCCGTAGCCATATGAACAGCCCAGAGCTCTATATCGCAATATGGTATAATCCGAATGGTCTGTTCTAAAAATAGACACATAAACGGTCCAGATTTAATATTCGAAATGAAATCAATATTAATTGATAGAAGCTTTTTTTGACAGGGGTCTTCAGTTCATATCTATTATTTTATACCCAAGCAAATATTTTGTTATTTAAAGATGGATTATCTCTTTAAATAACAAATTTTAAATAGTTGCGTGGGTATAAAATAATAGATATGAACTGAAGACCTATGTCCGGAAAAGCTTCTATCAATTAATATTGATTTTATATCGAATATTAAATCGGGCCCGTTTATGTTACTATTTTTAGAACCGACCATTCGGATGAGACCGTATTGCGATATAGAGCACTGGGCTGTTCATACGTCTACGCAACGAATGTCAAATGTCACAGATTGGTTGTTTGTATTGTTTTGTTCCACAGACATAAGCGATAATGAGTATAATTAATGTTTATTTGTGACAAAATTGCACAATATAATTTCTGGTCTCTGTTAACAGTAACCACTATTGTTCGTTAGCTGAACAAACACACCTTTTTAGACCAGAAAATATTCGAAATAAAATTAATATTAATCGATAGAAGCATTTCCGGACAGGAGTCTTCGATTCAAATCTAATATTTTATACCCCGGTAACTATATAATACATGTTTACAAAGAGATAATCCACCTTTAAAGAGATAATCCATCTTTAAGCGTTAATGACCCGCTCAAATAAAACCACAATTATATGAAATAAAATATCACAATTGCGACAATAAACGGATATTTTCCGCAGAAGAAATGCTATTTGATCTGAAAGCCACATCAGTTGTGAATTGAAAGCGGTAACGTAATGTGAAAAGAGACATTTACCGCACTGTTTACAATTTTTTTAAAGTATGCGAACTCAGTTGACCTCGCGAACTGTGTTCGGCATTTTTCGTTGAAAATATTCCGTAGATTTTCGACTAACCACGCAGATTACCATGAATTATCCTTTGCAATCCTATGTATGTGTGTCAATAAATAAAAAATAAATAGATTAAATAAACATTGAAGATATAAATGTAATACATTAAATAAATTACGGGAATTACAACCCTATCAAAGTTTAAAGCAATGTAAACACAACGAGCATTAGAATAAATATGGCGCTACATTTCATCCACATTTGGTGGACTTCCGCGAAATTAATATATATACTAAGCGAACAGAGCAATACACTGCTCTTGTTAAGCACATAAAAAAAAATCAAACAAAATTTGTATAAATTTTGAACCTTAAGTTTGATAAGTCCCACTAAAACAGAAGAACTTTATTTCGAAACGGTGTGATTCGGTTCTCCGATTATTTTATCAGCACAAAAGTCAAAACGCACATGGACGAAAATCACACGCATGGTAAGTCAGACACAAGAGTTCTAATTTGCTGCAATTTCGACGAGTTGCTTGCGAAAATCGTCAACAAAACTACCGTTCTGATTATGTCATTAAGTTTTTAGTGCGGGAATTGTTCTCAAAGCACATAGGAAATTTGACTTTGGGGCGATCGGTTTTCGCCATCTTATTCGGAAAACCCCGCGCTATATATAGAAACGGAAACTAGTATACCCAGAACATAACTCCCGACTATGCCGATTTTCTTCGGACCACTTCGGCTTTCAGTTAAAACGTAAACAAACAGAAAAAAAGCTATGTTTGTGACAATCAACCGGATATTCTATGTGTAATTTAACATTAAAGTTAGATTATTATACACCATTATGACCATAAGATGCCTCTCTTTCCGATGTATATAGCATCATGTAAACGTAAATCGAGTAAAATACACCACATATCTCGTGTCATAAGAAGGCTATGGGCGCGAACTCGGACTAAAATCCAGCATCTCGCCATACCAATATCTCAGTTGGTTTTAGTACGAGAAGACTTGGACTAAAATTTGACGTGTATTTACCATGCCACAATCTACGTTAAAGCAGAGGAGATTTCACTCAGGAGTTCGTTCATATCAGTGCCATTTATGTGATAAAGCATTTGCTTGGCAGAGTGGTCTGTCAGCGCATAAGTAGATCCACACAGAGAGCCGACGATTTCAATGTGACATATGTGATAAATTATTCGATTATCAAAGTGGATTGGGGAGACATAAGATAATTCACACCGGCGACCACCCTTATTCGTGTGAGTTGTGTGAAAGATCATGTACACAGGCGATTGGTCTATCCTCACATAAGAGAGTCCACATGGGGGGGGGGGGCGACAATTTCAGTGTGCTATATGTGATAAATCATTTAGTTAAACCCGTGGTTTGACGAGCCATGTGAGAAGCTACACAGGAGACCACCCATGTGATTTCTGTTACAGAACATTTACTAATATGACTAGTATGACAAGGCATAAAATAATGCACACTGGTGAACGACCTTTTCAATGTGAGATATGTAACAAAGCGTACATTAATCAAAGTGGATTATCAGCACATAAGATAATGCACACGGGGAACCGCCCGTACGCATGTGATATATGTGACAAAGCATTCATTTGGCTAAATAATTTGAAGGAACATAAGGTAATACATACAGGCAATCATTTACACAGTCGGGTGGTCTATCCTCACATAAGAGAGTCCACACGGGGGAGCGACCATTTCAGTGTGATATATGCGGTAAATCATTAAGTTTAACCGGTGGTTTGACGAGCCATATGAGAAGCCACACAGGAGACCGCCCATATTCATGTGATTTGTGTGACAGAACATTTACTAATATGAGTAGTATGACAAATCATAAGAGAATGCACACGGGTGAACGACCTTTTCAATGTGAGATATGTAACAAAGCGTACATTAATCAAAGTGGATTATCAGCACATAAGGTAATGCACACGGGGAACCGCCCGTATCCATGTGATCTATGTGACAAAGCATTAATTTGGTTAAATAATTTAAAGGAGCATAAGGTAATACATACAGGCAATCGTACGTATCAGTGTGCTGTATGTGACAAAGCATTTACTCGATTAAAAAAATTGACGGTACATGAGAGAATCCATACAGGCGATCTTCCGTATGGTTGTGATGTATGTGACAAAGTATTTGCTCGGTCATATGATCTGACAAGGCATATAGAAAAAATTACACGGGGCAACGACCATTTCAATGTGATATATGTGAACAATTATTTAGTTCTTTGGGTGCTCTGGCGAGTCATGTGAGAATTCACTCTGGAGTACGGTCGTATGCGTGTGATATATGTGACAAAGCATGTACTAGTGCGGATGGTCTGACAAACCATAAAATAATGCACACGGATCAGCGACCTTATCAGTGTGATGTATGTAAAACATCCTTTCGTGCTAAGGGTGGTCTGACTGCTCATATGAAAAATCAACACATGAGTCCGTCAGTATAAATGCGATAGGTGATAAAGCATTTACTTTGTCGGGTGATCTGACTGAGTCTAAGATGATCCACACATGAGTCCGCCCGTTTAAATGCGATATGTGATAATACATTTACTCTGCCGAACAGGAGACGGTCCGTATACATGCGATATGCGACAATTACTCTTGTGAGTAATCTAAGTATAAGATAATCTGCACAGGAGACCGCCCGTATAAATGCGATATGTTTATTCTGTCTCACCAAGCATAAGGCAATTCCCTCAGGAGATCGTCCTTATGCATATGCTTTAAACATTTACTGCGTTGAGTAATATGACCCTGTATTATAAGATAATCCATATGGAGGACCGACAATTTCAATGCGATTCATATGACAAAGCGTTTACTCATCTGTTACGCCAGCTTTTGAAGTAACTGACCAATTTGAAGTAGGTCTCGACTTTTGAAGTAAAACACGCCAGCTTTTGAAGTATCTCACCACTTTTGTAATAAAATCGCCAGCTTCTGTAGTAAAGTGAGGTCTCTGCTTTTGTATTAATAAAAACATGTCCCCACTTTTGTAATAACAAAATTACAGCTTTTGAAGTAAACTGACTCAATACATTTTGACGGGCGCTGGACGATTTTCATGACAAAGTCAAACCCGATGATCCATATCAGCTATCGCCCATACGAGTGTGACTTTTGACCGAAAGAATATAGTGACCCCGGTTCCGTGACAAAAGAATCCACACCGGCAATCGACCATACGAGCGTGACGTGGGACGTATGCGGTCGATCGCCCATACAAATGTGACGTGTACCAGAATGCATGTAATGAGTCCGCTTCTCTGTCTAAGCATATGAGAACACACACATAGGTGATCAATGATACGAGTATGTAAGATTGTTCCCAGTCAGTCTAACAACCCACACTGGTGAGCGCCCTTACAAGTGCGACCTTTGTCAGAAGTTCGATGTGACATTGAGTCAGACAATACTTATGAGAATGCACCGGATGTGTGTCTGGAGACGTTCTGTCGGTCTAGTCACATGACAACATATATATATTTTCTCGCAATTAGGTGATGTATTAGTTCCAATGGAAAATAGTTGGTATATTTGGCCTCACTTTGGAAGGCGATATTAATTGCATATTCATACCCATGAAATTAGGTGACCGACGCGTTATGGCCAGCAGAAAATGTTTGGTTTATTAGATTCGTCTCTGGAAGGCGACATTAACAACAAATTTCGACCATTGAAATTATGTCACATAACCGAAGTATTAGATCTACCTCAAACGTGGCCAGCTACTTCAAAAACGGGCCAGTAATGTGTTGTGGGGAAACCGTTGGATTAACATATACTCTGATTGTATTGTATATATTTTATATAATATTATACATAACTATGCAAGGACTATAGCGTCTATTAAGAGGTCTCAGTTTCAAGTCTCAATGTTCGTGGTGCAAAAAGGTTCAGTCTACTTTCAAAATTTATTCAACACAATATACGAATACAAATACTTTTGTTGTGAATTGTCAGGCACAGCAATAAAAAATGAAACGCATAACAAATTTACGAATGAATGGAATGATGTGGTTGATGTAGTTAAATAATAATTAGTCAACTTTATCCTCAACATCCCAATAGACGCTATAGTTCTTGATTAGTTATGTATAATATTATATAACTTGTGCTCTGATCCGTTATCGCCTCTCATTCACATCAACAATTCGGCTATCTGAATCTGTTTTTGTTTATTATGGTCAATAAATTAAATCAATATTTGCAAACATACATCTTAGTGAGCACTGGTAGATATCATGATTGATATCTAGATCTCGCTCATAATTAAAGATGGATTATCTCTTTAAATAACAAACTTTAAATAGTTGCGTGGGTATAAAACAATAGATATGAAATGAAGACCCCTGTCCGGAAAAGCTTCTATCAACTAATATTGATTTTATTTCGAATATTAAATCGGGACCGTTTATGTGTCTATTTTTTTAACAGACCATTCGGATGATACCATATTGCGACACAGAGCACTGGGTTGTTCTTATGGCTACGCACCGAAAGTCAAATGTCCCAGATTGATTGTTTGTATTATTTTGTTCCACATATATAAGCGATACTGAGCATATTTAACGTTTATTTGTGACAAAATTGTACAATATACATGTTTACAAAGAGATAATCCACCTTTAAGACTCCCCTCATTTTCAACCACGAACCATAGCACGTTAGTTATAAACGCACAGACCGTGCGCCGCGCGCAATGTGATGACCCCTTTCAAAAAACAAAAAATAAACACCAAATAGAGAACAAAATTACAACAATGAATTTGTTGATATACTGCAAACCATCGGTGCGAACTGGGTTTGATGAGATATTATGTATAACACAAACTAAAATATATGCCAGTCCCTTCCAATAGTATTGCCCTCGACTTACCAGCAACGGGAAATTGTTTGCAGATAACATCTATTAATCTGAGGACCATTGCGGAAATATGTCTGCCCATTTATGGATCAGACTTTTCAATGTCATCTTCGGTGCGACGGGTAAGTCTTATTACATCATGCAAACCACTTAAAAAATTGATATATTCTATTAAATAAATTATAATGAAATGAAACTGAATTTAATTAGCTATTTTCTCTTATGTTTAAAATCAGCTGTATACAATCTAAACTGTAGTATATTATGGTCCATTAAAACTGTAGGACCTTTTTGTGATATATTTTTACATCGCACCAAATAAATCTATCTATGTAATGGGGGAGGGAATATTATGAATGTTCCTTCGTATCACACTGATTAATGAATTGGAATAATCTGGCTGATCTTTAAGTAACCATGACAGATTAATTTATAATTCAAAAGTTTCTTCGCCAATGTAGAATTTATATTTTATCTTTTGCTGATGGACAGGATACACAATTTGTAAACGCTCAATGAATGACGCCATTAATCGTAACCTAAATAAATGTATACCTCTTTGTTCGATCTGGTTTACGTCCATATTCGAACATATTAAGACTAAACGCTTAACTTACTCACATTTAATATCTATATATTATAGACCTATGTGATTTATTTTATTCCACACGAGTAACGTCACTGGTCGTTCGTATGTGTATTTATAGGGTCGGTGGGTACCTAGAATATTAAAATAACTTTGCGGTAAGCCAACAGTAAATACATGTACGTATGTACGTTGTGAAATATTTAATTTTCGAAAAAAGTTATTTACAACGACAAACACACATGCTTGTGATTTGAGTGGTTATTCTTTCTACGAAGTTAACTATCAAGAATTTACATTTGTGAATTGAATTCTATATATTTGACGTGTATTTACTAAGTCACACTCTACGTTAAAGCAGAGGAGCTTTAACTCGGTTCGTTCCTATCAGTGTAATTTATGTGATAAAGCATTTGCATGGCGAAGTGGTCTATCAGCGCATAAGAAGATCCACACAAAGAACCGACGATTTCAATGTGACATATGTGATAAACTATTTGATTATCAAAGTGGATTGGCGACACACAAGAGAATTCACACCGGCGACCGCCCTTATTCGTGTGATATGTGTGAAAAATCATTTACACAGTCGGGTGGTCTATCCTTACACAAGAGAGTCCACACGGGGGAGCGACCATTTCAGTGTGATATATGCGGTAAATCATTCAGTTTAACCGGTGGTTTGACGAGCCATATGAGAAGCCACACAGGAGACCGCCCATATTCATGTGATTTGTGTGACAGAACATTTACTAATATGAGTAGTATGACAAATCATAAGAGAATGCACACGGGTGAACGACCTTTTCAATGTGAGATATGTAACAAAGCGTACATTAATCAAAGTGGATTATCAGCACATAAGGTAATGCACACGGGGAACCGCCCGTATCCATGTGATCTATGTGACAAAGCATTCATTTGGTTAAATAATTTAAAGGAGCATAAGGTAATACATACAGGCAATCGTCCGTATCAGTGTGCTGTATGTGACAAAGCATTTACTCGGCTAAATAATTTGACGGTACATGAGAGAATCCATACAGGCGATCTTCCGTATGGTTGTGATGTATGTGACAAAGCATTTGCTCGGTCATATGATCTGACAAGGCACAAGAGAATCCACAGGGGGCAACGACCATTTCAATGTGATATATGTGAACAATTATTTAGTTCTTCGGGTGCTCTGGCGAGTCATGTGAGAATCCACGCTGGAATACGGCCGTATGCGTGTGATCTATGTGACACAGCATGTACCAGTTCGGATAGTCTGACAATACATAAAAGAATGCACACGGGTGAGCGACCTTATCAATGTGATATATGTAAAAAATTATTTCGTTCTAAGGGTGGTCTGACGGGTCATATGAAAAATCAACACATGAGACCGTCCGTATAAATGCGATAGGTGACAATGCATTTACTTTGTCGGGTGATGTGACTAAGTCTAAGATGATCCACACACGAAACCGTCCGTATAAATGAGATATGTGACAATGCGTTTATTTTGTCGGGTTTTCTGACTAAGTCTAAGATGATCCACACACGAAACCGTCCGTATAAATGAGATATGTGACAATACAATTACTTTGTTGGGTGATCTGACTATGTCTACGATGATCCACACTCGAAACCGTCCGTATAAATGAAATATGTGACAATGCGTTTATTCTGTCGGGTGATCTGACTAAGTCTAAGATGATCCACTCACGAAACCGTCCGTATAAATAAGAAATGTGACAATACATTTACTCTGTCGGGTGATCTTACTAAGTCTAAGATGATCCACACACGAGACAGTCTGTATAAATGCGATATGCGACGATGCATTTACTCTTGTGAGTAATCTGTCTAAGTATACGATAATCCACAAAAGAGACCGCCCGTATAAATGCGATATGTGACAATGCGTTTATTCTGTCTGACCAAGCATAAGACAATTCCCTCAGGAGATCGTCCGTATGCATGTGATTTGAGTGACAAACATTTACTGCGTTGAGTAATATGACATTGTATTATAAGAGAATCCATATGGAGGACCGAAAATTTCAATGCGATTCATGTGACAAAGCGTTTACGTATCAAAGCTAGATTATTTAACTGTGATTAAAGTACCAAGTTTTCACACATAATGGTTATTTAACTGTAAATAAAGTATCAATAATTTATCCATCTGAGTTACTTAACGGCACTCCTCAGTGTGACTAAATAGCCAAGCATTCACCCAGCTATGTTATTTAGCGGTTATTAAAGAACCAAGCATTCACCCAGCTATGTGTTTTCTCGTCGATTAAATTACCAAACATTCGCACAGCTATGTCATTTAATTAAGAATTAAATACACAGCGTATCGTATGTATAGTAGAATTTTACCACAAAGAAACTGATTGCAGGACGACACGAGTCCTACAATCAGTTGACGTGGTCAATTATGCTATACACGCCGATCCGCTGTGTATTTATTTTTTTGTAATTCGACTGTATATTTTGCTCGAAATTGTAGTGGCATACGTTCAACCTGCTACATAACAGCACAGTTTATAGCTACGCATGGTATAATTTTTCCACCAAACAATTCGTCTCATAGCATTGTAACGTCAAACATTTCTGCTCACTGTCAAAGATGGATTATCTCTTTAAATAACAAATTTGAAATAGTTGCGTAGGTATAAAATAAAAAATATGAACTGAAGGCCCTGTCCGGAAAGGCTTCTGTCAATTGATATTTATTTGATTTTAAATATTTTATTGGGATCCTTTAATTGTCTATTTTTAGAACAGACCATTCGGATGATACCATTTAGCGATATAGAGCATTGTGCTGTTCCCACAGCTACGTACCGAACGTCAAATGCCCCAGATTGATTGGTTGTATTGTTTTATTCCATAGTTCTCAGCGATAATGAGTATAAATAATGTTTATTTGTTACAATATTACACCATCAAATTTCTGGTCAGTAACCACCACTGTTCGTTAGCTAAACAACCACACATTTTTTTAGACCAGAAACTATTCGAAATAAAAAGAATATTAATCGATAGAAGCATTTTCTGACAGGAGTCTTCGATTCAGATCTAATATTTTACACCCTGGTCAGGGGGGGGGGGTCTGCAAAAAAATCCGTATATAGGGTCGGGGTGAGTGGGTGGTCCAGAGGCGGAAATAATGGTGCTTGTAAAAAAATTCCAAAATGGGTTTTTTTCAAACAATTTACAAGTACTGACCATGTAATGTTGTTTGTAAGCATGTTAGTACCATGCTTGTTGGTATAGGGCTATATATGCGACTAAAGTGACTCTTTAGCCACAGATTTAGCAACATTCTGGATTTCACAGTATCCCGGACCACTTCACAGTGGACCACCGTATTAACGTTCAGGAAACTTATGATCAACGGAAGAAATATTTAGTAACAAAATTAATATATTACCCAGTTGTATTATCTGAATAAAAGTAATAAAATAAAAAAAACTCTATCACAAATTGGATACTACACGGTGAATACTCAATGATGACTACTAGTAGATATCATTAACCAGATTGTTGCATAACATGAAATTGAAAAGGGTATCTCATAAATTTCTAATGTCTGAAATACTGTCTTGTTCTGACATGTAATCAATTCATTCCTTCTGGTTATTTCTCATCTTGAATGATTGCAAGTAATGTTAGTTTGCAACAATTATCCAAATAAAACTGAATTGGTTATGATGAATGACATTACTGTTTACTGCTCAGACAATCCCAAATGAAGGTGACGCTATTCTCATTGAATTTCCGAACTTCATCTGGGAGCTTTACTGCTCAGCAAGACGAAACTAAAATACTAATTGTACACTGTTATCACTTACAAATAGATGAACTGATATAATGTGATGCATTCAGATGCATTGAGAAATGACATTCAAATCTTCATTCTGGTCTATCACCATACCAAACCACATCAAAATTTTACAACCGACACTTAACTTATATTGCAAAAACTTTGTATGGACTGAATTTCATAAAGTCGAACATGGCCCATAACTCTGGTAGGCATTGGTGGTCACAACCCGCGATATTATGCATATTCGTCCCCCATTTCTGGTCCGTCACCATGCCATAGGGCATCAAATATGACAACTGACTCTTGAGTCAAAATTCAAAATGTTTGTACGGACAGACGGCTCGAGGCGTCAACTATATACCCGCCGACTAATATCGGGCAGTATAATAACCATATATCTATTTGTATACCTAACCAAAAACAATTCCCCTCCCCACCCCGTCCCGTTGGATAAGACTAAAGAGTTCTTTGATCATGCACATATAATTGTGGAACCCCTGACTTGTTTACCACTATTTACACTGGCCAGTGTTCTCTGTCAGACACAACACACTCGATATATTAAGGCTACAATGGGGTCTAGGGCAATTTGTGACATATAGTGTACCTACACAATGCTTAATTAATATTGTTGTTAGATACTGAAAACACCAGGAAACACATGGAAATACAGTATATTTTTCGTTTTTCTGATCTGTGTTTACCAATTAGTAAGGCAGTTAAAACAGTTATTGAAGAACGGCTAAAAAAAACCTCTGAAATTTTGATAAAAACATGATAAACGGGGGGTGGGTCCCCAACATTTTGGAGGAAAAAAATATTTTTTTTGCAAAAATGGGGTGGTGGGTCCATCGAGGTCGGGAAAAAACTTTTTGGGCCCTATATGTGCAAATTTTTTTCAGGCCCCCCTGCCCTGGTAACTATAATACATGTTTACAAAGAAATATGCCACCTTTTACAGTAACCACCATTGTTTGATAGCTAAACAACAGCACACGTGGAGACCACAACATATCGAAATACACTCAATTTTAATCGATAGAACCATTTTCGGACAGGGGTCTTCGATTCATATCTAATATTTTGTACCAGGTAACTATATACCCGCATGTTTACAACGATATAGGCCATCATTAAGGAATAGAGGATAGAAGACAACCCTCACACACATCGAATGTTGGTGTCAATGCTGCGTGTATATGACATTCGAGGTAATTGAATTCAATTTATATGTATAACTTCTTAGCATTATATACTCAATTACAATTGTTCTTTGTCATAAGTTAATTTCAACATAATTTGTTATATATTATACTTTCTAATAATTAAGTTTTTTTTTTAACTTGGAAAGTGGATGGAACCATACAATACTTGCCGCCTCAACAATATACCCATTTATCTTACCCAGATCGTTAATACGCCGATGTGAAACAAAAATGGCTAACATTTTTGGAGGGGGGGGGGTGGTTAAACTATAATGTGCAGCGAAGATTAATCTCTGAAATCGTAAAAAAATTATGCGCTGATTATCCACAAATAATGGCCAAAATATCAGTTTAATAGATAATGTTGTCCTAATCTTAATCCAAAATAGGTAAATATAAACGTAGACTCACGTCATCCAACGAAATCGGGTGTCCTATTGACTAGTGGAACATCAGCTGTCTGTGAATTGATACCCCGGTAACTATATAAGACATGTTCACAAAGAGATAGACTATCTTTACTGGGAGCCCACCGCTACTGCTAAAACCGTCCGAAATCGTAAAATCGTCCAGTGCGCATCAATAAATACTAAGTTGCCCTTGATGAAATGTTGTGAAAATCAGCGTCGCAGCACTTAAAATGGTATTTATTTTCTTAACAATCCACATTATTCATTCAAAATAGTATTTTGATTTGTTCAGTACGACCGTCTGTATTCGTTTTTTTTTAATTTGATTTGCAACATTCACGAAAGATTTAACAATTAAATACATATTATAGACTTATTCGGGTATGAGAAACTGATGAGTTAGTATTCATGCAGGCACTATGCCAACATGATGAATATGTAGCATTCTACTAACATCGCGGAAATTCTCAAGCAAATCGACTGTACCACTCCATAGAAAACATGATTCGAACTATGCTGAATTGCATATATTTACATCTCGATTCGGGACGTAACTATCGAGAGTCACTGAATTTAATTAATGTGTAAGAATAACGATGTGTGTTGTCAATTTGGATATACTATTTGTAAAAATAGCTGCTTTTAGCAAGATTATACTCTATTTATAGCTGATCACCCTGCCCGAGTGTTTCACTTCATCACTTTATGAGTTTATCACTTCGTTTTCGACATTATACCGTAACATTTCGGCGGTAAAGTTTGTTTCTAGATCAGAAGTGGGACATTCCATTGGGCAAACTATAGTTTCTGTTAAGTTTGTTATCTCCGGAACACGAATCGGTGAGGGGATATATCATATAGTAATGGTTACCCCTGTATGTCGGTTTACCTAAACCAACAAACCAAGTAAACTAAGGAAAGACAAAAAGGTCGATTACTAAGCGTATAATATTGATAGGCCATAAATGGGGATTTGTTAACGCTTTGTTTGACGATGACCATGCATAATCTCATCTAATTATATAATCAACACCTATTAAACTACATAACAACTTTTGAATAATTCGCTGTAATAATTCACAAACTATACTAGTGAGATAATCATGTTTTCGGCCTCCGACAAAGCCATATAGTAGATTAACTTTTCCTTCCGACGTTCAAAACGAAAAATTGCTATCTCCCATTTGTTCCGTTTTAGTGCGTTCACATTTTTCATTTGCTAGTTTTTTCGGCATCCGATTACTTTCGATTAATAATTCATGGATGGCGCCGAGCCACTGGCCGAGAATGGTGACACATGTTTTAAACTCCGATAATTTGGCGTCCGGGCAGGGGGGGGGGTCGCGAACAAAATTTACATATATAGGGCGAAAAAAATGTTTTTGCCCCACTCGGCGACCCACCACCCCTCTACATGTATTTTTTTTGCTTTTTTTTTCCGCCCAATTTTTGGGACCCACCCCCAAAATCTTACAACAAACATAAAATATAAACCAAATCATAGCCTAACAAAGAATTGTTCCGTTTCTTATTATTTAATACTATTCCCAGCATTTTAATAAACCTCTAAACTGCTCTAAAGGGAGATAATTCTATTAGTATAAAATGTGGAAATGCTGAATACATGCACATAAAACATTGGGCATTATGCCATAAAACATAATAATTATGAGGTAATACATGTCCTGATATCCTCAATAACTCCATATTCTGTTATATAACAATAGCATAAGATGTTTTAGAGCCAAGGCCCAATAGTAATACTGTAGTGTAGTAATAGGGGTAGAACAAATTTCATCTCCCCTATTTCTGTGATATATATCTGCACATGGGTATGATGGGACCCAAGGAAAGTCACACTCACAGCAGCTCACAGTCTAAATACATGTATGTATGTCATGTTGGTGTGCAGATTGACATATACCAATATTAGTGAAGAATTGGTAGTATTATTAACTTATTATCAGAGTATAAAGTTTAGTTTAAAGCCAGCGGAGATATCCAAGCCACGGTCACCTTGTACAAACCGTCCGTATACATGTGAGTGCCCCCTGTGCAATTTGGTTTACTGGACGTATCACATGGAAACCCATTATAAGAACAAGCATCCTGGATCAGACTGTCCAGTTGAGATATGTGACTCTAAGAAAGTTCGCATGAAGAGAGTTGCATAGATTACCTGTGCAGTTTGATCCAGGTTAGTATGATTTATAATTAGTTTCAAGAACAAAGTTCATATTAGTCATGTTTATATATTAGCTTTATGTTGCATATGGAATAAGTTGAGACTTTAATACCAAAAGCTACTTTTATAGTTACATTGCTCTATCCTGCTATATCCTAAATTGAATATCAAAGCAACCAATAATGAACAAGCAACTAATAATTACAATACCATATGTATTGGCAGTCAAATAACTGGAACTCCAGATATACTACCTTACTTCATGTATCTGTACAGTACGTAACTGCTTAGACTTGTGAATAATAACTGTGGTTGAATTAATATCACAAAAGGCTAAGCTTTCATATTGTTATCCAAATAGTATGAACTTTTTGTATGAGTTATTTTGTTTTATAGTTTTAAACCAGTGGAATATAGTTGAATTGTTATTTTTGTTTGTATCATCAAGTTTATCTTGATAACAAATAATATGCATTATGTGGCTTAAAGGTGGATTATCTCTTTGTAAACATGTATTATATAGTTATCGGGGTATCAAATATTAGATTTGAATCGAAGACTCCTGTCCGGAAATGCTTCTATCGATTAATATTAATTTTATTTCGAATATTTTCTGGTCTAAAAGGGTGTGTTTGTTCAGCTAACGAACAATAGTGGTTACTGTTAACAGAGACCAGAAATTATATTGTGCAATTTTGTCACAAATAAACGTTAATTATACTCATTATCGCTTATATCTGTGGAACAAAACAATACAAACAACCAATCTGTGACATTTGACATTCGTTGCATAGCCATAGGAACAGCCCAGTGCTCTATATCGCAATACGGTCTCATCCGAATGGTCGGTTCTAAAAATAGTAACATAAACGGGCCCGATTTAATATTCGAAATAAAATCAATATTAATTGATAGAAGCTTTTCCGGACATAGGTCTTCAGTTCATATCTATTATTTTATACCCACGCAACTATTTAAAATTTGTTATTTAAAGAGATAATCCATCTTTAAGAACAGAAGATAGTAATCATTTCATAATTATGCTTATATGCAAGCATTGTCGACTGATCGTGTCTGAGCATATAATTATGTTATAACAGTAAACAAATTTGTCAAAAGTAATTGCAAAATTCATCACAGAATTCATCAATATAGACTAAGCTTTATATGTTGTTCAAACCCTTAAAGGGATACACATGTGTATATATATAGCTATAACATACACTTTGACATCCAATTGAAAGGCTATCTTGGATATGCATATTATAAATGTTTGTTCTTTATATTTATATAATATATCTTTCATCCGTCGAAAGATGGTACATTAATTTTGACATACATCAGCATACATACACCCCTAAATGGTAGTTAGTTCTGGTTAGTATGTCTTAACTAGCCTAGTGTGTCATATGGTTGATATTAACAGATTACATGATCACAAAAACAGTGATTTTAATTGGAGGAAAACATTTGCATTTTTGGTCATTTACGCATTTTTTCCGGGTCCAAATGACCCACCCACCCCCGCCCTATATATGGATTTTTTGTGCGCGACCTCCCCCCCCCCCCTGGTCCGGGTCGATTTTATCGCTGCAGGGTTGTAGGAAAGTATGTTATTTATAGGAAACAATTAAGCGACACATGGCCGGTATTTTGTGTTTAGTGCTTTTATTTGAGATATATTGTCCGGCCACATGGAAATAGATACACTACTTTAGCCTTCTTTATAGGGATACCGATTATAAACTCGATAAAATACTTATTTTTGGGACTTTATGTCCAGTAAATGTGATGTGTGTTACTGCTAACATATACCAGAAATTGTATTGTGTAATTGTGTCACAAATAAACGTTAATTAGTGTCATTTCGCCTATAACTGTATAATACACGAATACAAATAATCAACCTAGGAAATTTGACGTTCGGAGAATAAATATAGGAACAGCCTAACGATTTCTATCGCCCGAGTGGTCTGTTTTAAAATTAGATCAATAAAGTGTCCCACTTTATCATCTCATTTCAAGTATAATAAAATATACTCAATAAAATCAATATTAATTGATATAAGCGTTTCCGTGCATGGATTTTGAAATCATATTTCAGAGATAATCCATCTTTAATGGCAGATCATTCACTTTCGACAAACAATTTATCACAAATGGATTCCAGCAGTTTATCATCATCGTCATTATCATTGTAATAGAGTGATATCATAGACTGAATATACCATTTTTTTTGTATTTATTTATCAGCATTATTTCCGAAAATATCAACATTTGAAGAACAATTATCAAGATTAGAACATGTTTTCAAACGGTTGAGAGAGTGTGGGTTAAAATTGTCACCTAAGAAATGTAAATTGTTGAAAGAAAAAGTAGCATGTGTTGGTCATATCGTGTCAGCAGATGATATTGAAGCTGATCCTGAAAAAACTGAGAAAATTAAGAACTGGCCCACCCCAAAATGTCCCGAAGATGTCAGAAAGTTTCTTGGCCTAGCTGGGTATTATATAAAGTATGTTAAGAACTTTGCAGTAATTGCCAGACCCCGCAGTCAGATGTTGCCATTATGCAATGATGCTGTTAAAAAGGGAAGATGTTAAAGAAGGCTCCTCGGTGGAGTTGGTCTCATGAACAGCAGCAAGTGTTTTGTAAGCTAAAGGAAATTTTGATTAATCCACCTATTCTTGGCTATGCTCAATACAGTACACCTTTTGAGTTGCATGTAGACACGTGTGTGACTGGGCTCGGAGCTATTCTGTATCAAGAACAACATAGTGTAAAACGTGTCATTGCATATGCTAGTAGAAGTTTGAATAAAGCGCAAACGAATTATCCAGTACATAAGCTCGAATATTTGGCATTAAAATGGGCTGTGACTGAAAAGTTCCATGACTATCTTTATGTTAACAAATTTACAGTTTATACTGACAACAATCCATTGACATATGTGTTGTCAAATGCAAAGCTGGATGCTACTGCCACAGATGGCTAGCAGCATTAGCTTCATACAATTTTGATATTGTGTATAGACCTGGAAAGTGCAATGCGGACGCAGATGCCTTATCCAGACATCATGAGAACAAAACAGACAATAGGTATTGAATCTGTGAAAGCCATATGCAACGTCATTCATTCTGTTCCCATAGCTGAATCGTTATCTCCTGACTCTTTTGATTATTCTGACTCATCTTGGTCATACTCTGTTCCATTAATGCCTAACATTGATTGGAAAAAAGAGCAAAGAAATGATCCTGTACTCCAGTACTGGTTAGAAGCCGTTCGTAGTGGAGTTAAACCTAAATATGCTAATCTTCCTAGAAAACAATTTCATGGATACTTATATAAATCTTTCAATACCCTGAAAATATATAATAGTGTTCTTCACAGGGAAGTCGTTGATAATAATGAGACAGTAAAGCAAATTGTAGTGCCAAATAAATATGCTAATGAGATTCTCAAACTTGTACATAATGATATGGGTCATCCTGGTCGTGATAGGACAATTTCACAAGTGAAAGAACGGTTTTATTGGCCTGGGATGTCGAAGGATGTAGAAAATTGGATCCAGTCATGTGAACGAATGTTTAAAACGGAAATCCCCAACAAACACCAGAGTACCGTTAGTGTCTGTAACAACATCGCATGCTATGGAGTTAGTTTGTATAGATTATCTTACGTTAGAGATGTCAACAGGTGGATACCAATATCTTTTAGTTATCACTGATCATTTCACCAAATATGCCCAAGCAATACCAACGGAAAACATGACAGCAAAAACTAACACTAATGCAATCTATCAAATTTTTTTTATTCATTATGGATTTCCTAAAAGACTAACACTCTGATCAAGGTGCTAATTTTGAAAGTAAGATAATTTTAGAACTCTGTCTTATCACTGGTATTGAGAAATCCCGAACAACACCTTACCATCCAATGGGCAATGGAGTTTGTGAGAGATTTAATAAGACACTATCAAATATGCTAGGGACATTAGATCCAATTAAGAAATCTGACTCGAATAGTTATATTAGTCATTTAGTGCATGCATACAATTGTATTAAACATGAAAAGTACCGGTTTCTCACCCTTCTATTTAATGTTTGGTCGTCACCCGCGTTTGCCAGTTGATGTTGTGTTTGGAACATCTCGAGAAGAGAAGGTTCTGACAACTGAATATGCTAAGGACCTGAAAAATCGGTTGGCCAGAGTATATGAAACAGCTCGATCTTCAACTGAAAAAGCACAAAGTAAACAGCGAAAATATTATCTGGCAAACGTTAAAGTAGCTTCATTGGATATTGGTGACCGTGTATTAGTTAAAAAGTTAGCATTCGATGGGAGACATAAAATAGCAGATAAGTGGGAAGACGATATTTTTATAGTAGTAAAGCAGCCTAATTCTGATATTCCAGTGTATACAGTAGAAAGTGAATCTGACAGCTCTAAACGTAAGACTTTGCACAAAATAATTTATTTCCTATAGGGTCAATTTCACCTAAAACTGGTGATGAAAAGCCTGTTCCTGCACCACGGAAAGTGCGTCCTATGCCTAAAAAGAGGACGGTACCTACCGATGGATCTGTAGATTTTTGCCCAAATGCGGAAATTCTGGCAGATGATGGAAACGAGACTGTCATTGTTCATATGAAAGCTCGTTCTCAGATTCCTAGTCGCAATGTAGAGACTTGCGATATGAATAGTGAAATAAGTATAGACTCTGCTGGAAACAACCATTATTCTTCTTCTGACGTTGAGTCTGTTGAAAGCTCTATGGATGAAAATGAAAATAATTCTGTTCATGAAGAGATGAGTAGTAATTCGACTGGTGTTGAAGTAGAGTTTCAATCCGGTGTTGATGATATCCAAAATAGTTCTGATGTGAGTGTCAGTCCAGATATCAGTGTAAGTCAGTCAAATGGAAACAGAAATGAAAATCCTCCAGTCTAAGTCCTCGAAGGCTGTATTAATTAACATCATTAACTAGTTAATACAATGATGAACAATAGTATCTCGGAATTGTTCCTTATTGATGATTTTAGTGTTTTTCAGACGGGTGTGACTGTTTGATATTTTCTTCTGAATACATGTCAGTGAGGACTGCCTCGCTACAGCTGCATTAAGAACCGCAGGTATTCAGAATGTGGACGTTATACTGATTCATGCGTTTGGAATACTTGTGTTCTACTGGGTTACTGATTTTATGTACACTTTATGTTTGTGAATGTTACATATGATGTTTCAGATATGATCATACTTTCTAATTAAATGTCCAGGATGCCATTTTTCATTTGGAAGGGGAGAATGTAATAGAGTGATATAACAGACTGAATATACCAGTTTTTCGTATTTATTTATCAGCATTATTTCCGTGCGCAAGCGGCATACCTTGTTTGTAAGCCACGTTTTGATTGGTTGCTTTTGTATTTTGGGAGATTCCTAAAAGAGGAATATAGCTTCGAATATTTTGATAAATGATTGCTCGTTTTGTAATTATTATTGCATCAGCACAACTTCTAACTCTTCCATACCCATTCTGTTATGAAACTTATTATTAAACTGATGTTGGAATAACGCTGGCACAATCATAGGTTTGAATTCAAGGTGATGGTAATTTTGCACAGCAACAGTGACACCTGTTGAGGATGGAGATATCGTTCGTTAGTTGATAGAGTTATCGCTCGTTCATTGGTAGTGTTATCGTTCGTTCATCAATAGAGTTATCGCTCGTTCATTGGTAGTTTTATCGTTCGTTCATTGGTAGAGTTATCGTTCGTTGGCTGAGTTACTTTTCTTAGTCCATGCGTGATGATAAGCAGCCATTTTTCGCATGCTGCCTTGTGCTTGACACAAGATGTCTGATTTTTTGTAGTTTATACTTCAAGAAATAGGGTGGCGATGTTTATGTTTGAACCACGAAGGTTACAGATGGCGAGTTATTGTCACATTGATGATGTAAGTTGAAAATGAGACATTTAATCGTAATTTTGATGATTAATTGAAAGATCAATTTGGCTGAGATCAATTTCAGAGGAGAAAACATTTCTCTGGCTTCATAATGACTCTTCTAGTCTGAATACTGTTTTGCTGTGGCTTTTTCATTTATTCTAAGAAACAGTGTTATGCTTGAAGCATAATTGTAGCATGAAATTTGAATTAGTTTAGATTTATTTGAACTTCCACACTTGTATTTGGTTTATCATTATTTCTTGCTATTGATAAATGGTGATTTTATCAATGGTGATTTTTGATAAATGGTGATTTATAAATGGTGATTTATCAATGGTGATTTTGGTAAATGGTGATTTATCGAATCCGGTATCTTCCCATTCTGGAGGATCCAGATGTTTCTGAAAATCAGTTTTCCACTTGGTTGATCTTTCCTGAAATGAAATTATGCTCAATAGATAGCATAGTACATTTATTAACTGATATCGTTAACTTTACCCAGTAGAGCAAATTCATATTATGTATATTTTATTATTTTATTTACAGAGCTGAGAAATTTGTCATCTGATGTACATCATGATTCGCAGACTGATGTGAATTAATTAAATACTTTGAGGAACCCATGTTTATACATCCATACACCACCGGTTACATCACCCTTATAAAAAATTTACCGCGGTAAACCTTGCTAAAAAATACCGCGGTGCTGTACCGGGGTTTTTTGGTCGAGGTAAACCGCGGTACATTTGACACAATGTACCGCGGTTCATTCACCATGGTAAACCACGGTTTACTGTGGTTAACCACGGTCTATTTACCACGGTAAACCACGGTTCATTTACTGTGGTTAACCACGGTCTATTTACCACGGTAAACCACGGTTCATTTACTGTGGTTAACCACAGTAAACTGTGGTTTACCACAGTAAATACACCGTGGTTAACCACAGTTTACCATGGTTAACCACAGTAAATGTACCATGGTTAACTACAGTAAACCACGGTTTACCACATTAAACCATGGTTTACGACAGTAAAAGAACCATGGTTAACCACAGTTTACCACAGTAAATAGACTGTGATTTACCACAGTGAATGGTACATCGTGCCACATATACCATGGTTTACCTCGACCAAAAACCTAGATGCAGCACCGCGGTACGGGGTATGATAATACTGATCTCTCCCTGAGTTATCATGGCTGGTTAATTAGAGGAACTGCACAGTAATTAATTATGGAGTTTGGAGTATTGGAAATTTTGATGGATATATCACATGTAGAATAAACATCGGCTTATAAATGAGAATTTGTAGCAATTTGTAATATAATTTTATATGAGTCACTTTCAATAATCAATATGGCAATTAAATAGTTGTATTCTTTGAAACTTTTCTCTGTTGTGTCTTGTAAGAATTCCTCATCTTCTGACACATGTAAAACCTGATGTCAGCTGGCTTCTTATGTGGGAAGTAGTATCTCACAACATCTGAAAAAGATAACATAAACATATATGTTTGTGAGTTTGTAGCTTTAAGCTATCGACTACCTTAAGTTTGTTCTTATACCCCAATATCTGAACTAAGGAAAAATGATCACAGATAATTTGTCTACCCGGTCAGCGTTTGCATGTTCACAAATAAGTTTGTTCTCATACCAAACATAAATATTGCATAAATACTAGCATGTTATCGTCGAGATCTACACTACATTATGTAACAAAGCCAGTAAGTAATAGCACAGTGGAAATTAAAGGTACTCAAACCAAATAGATGGTCCCCATATCATCAGATTCCAGCAACAACAATTTTTTCGAAATGCCGCTTCAGTTATCAGAAAAATTGAGTAATTGCCCAAAAATAATGCTAACCACATTCAACTACAGTATCAAATTGTCCAAATCCTGTTATTTATCAACAATTTGGTCAACAAAATGTTCTGGTTTGTCAAATATCTGACACAAAAAAGCCACTTTATCCATCTTCATGAGCAATTTGGTCCGAGACACTCTTCGCGTCGACTTTTACTGCACCGCCAAATATTCCAGGTGGTGATAAAATTATACATTTTAAAAATCTATAACTGATCATTAATTTGTGGGTTCCTCAACTCAAACCAAATACTTTTCACCCTTGATGACAATAAATAGTAATCGAGGGCCGCTTAATCGGATTGAGTACCTTTAATACTGCAGTTTGGTGTGATATGAATTCTCTCAATAAGAAGATACAATCAAATGGTACACAAATATGTATCTGATACCTGTGATGAAGTACATTTACTTTATGTTACAGCTTATAGAATCTGCATATAAGACACATTTCCTTTTTGTCCAAATTAGTCATCAAGGCATAAATATATTCAATCATTACAGACAAAATATTATATTGAAGTTGTGATGTAAAATAGCGTTAATCAGTATCTTTGAGACAATTGATTTAACTTACCTTCGATCTCCTTCACTTCACCTGGCTCCAAACCCGGTTTAGCACCATCACTCACTCCCTTGTTGCTATTTCCCGTCACGCTGTGGCATGCCATGTGATCACTCGTATAGGCCGAAATCATCAGCTCAGTGGTCAACTTTTGAGCATTCGTTTTCCTCGCTTTATCCACTGCATCACGCTTAAGCTGTGGAAAAAGTAGTCAAAATTAGGGTTCTATTTTTTTTTTGAAAAAACAAATAACAAGCAAATGCAATACCAAGAGTATCCCATACAAAGGTGGTTTTCTTCGAAGATTTACTAATTTTCTCAGGTGCCTTAATTTGAAAGATGTTTTAATCTGGCCAGGGAATATGTTTCATCTGATTTTGCGAGAATCCATACATACTTTTTCACGAGAATCCAGGGTAATTTGCGAGAATATTTACGAGAATCTAGATTTGGATTCTCGCCGAAATATAAGCCCTGCTGGCCTGTTGACTGAATAAACACATGCATGAATATCAAATTATTGAAATTGGTTCATATCTGATTGAGTTAATATCTAGCCAGACAGACCAAAAACAATTTGAAAAACATTGACAGCTGCCATCTAAAGGCCATAAACCACCTTAAAGATCCACATGAAGTTTGGTGATGAGCGATGTGATCAGAAGGCGATTCATGAAACATGCGAAGAGAAAAATTCATTTTCAAACTTTAGTCCCATTTACTTAATAAGGGCCGTAAATTTGGAAAAAAATTGCTGAAACCTGCTGTTTGTGAATACTTTTTCCCCCCATGTTGGTTCCTCAACATACCATATATCATTGAAATATGACTAACAGTGACCAATATAATAAAGCTTCAAAGTTATAACTGACAGACGGAAAACAGACAAGAGTCCATACCCCCCCCCCCAAACTTTTCATCTGTGTCTCTGCCTGTGACTCTTCCCAGCATTTAACATGAAATATTTCATAATGTAGCAGAATATAGTCTAGAAACTTACAAAGGATATTTTTGGGAATGGTTGACTACCGGTACTGCTGGAAATGCTTGTCAGATTGCATGATTCCTGCGCTGGTGCAAGTGTGCTGTTGGGTGGAGGTGTGCTGTTGGCCACAGATAACTTCTGTTGAATTGATGTCAACTGTTTGACAATATCTGGCAATGCTATAATAAAACGTAAATAAGTAAATTTTCACACCCTTTGATAATCTGAATACAATCTAACAATATTTAGTTTTCCCCGCTCGAGGCTCCTATTCGTTCAAATTCAATGTTTTATAGAAATTCCACATTACCCATTAGATGCGTTACATACTAATTACATACTAGTTATGTAAATTATTATTCTATTAAATATCCTTTATTGTCCTTGTCAAACCTACTCATATCCACATAATGTAATATCGGGGCCAGGGCCTAACATAATATGGTAGATTATATTTCCCAACCCCCAGCGAGCCCCAGGATTCAAAGCAATATGCACAAAGATTTAATGCGCCCAATCAGAACAATCCCCACAATCTAGCACAAATGGACACGTGTGACTGACGTTACTACAAAAAGTAATTATGACTTCATTTTATCTGGAAATTTTGATAAAACCAAACAAGATTTGTACAAATAATAAATCTTTGATGCCGTAGAATAGAACTTATCATGAGTATTTTTTTTTTGTATGTGTGTTTTAAGGGGATGGTAAAGTCTGGTCAAGATGGCCACCGCGGATTGCACCCTACCTCCAGATGATCAATAATTACTCACCGGCCATAGAATGGATAAACTTCATATTTTTCACACATAATAATCAATAATAAACAAAGATCTTGTCATTAGTAGAGAAATTATAGCTGTTAGAATTTACTCGTGGTAGAGTGACAAAAAATCATGTCCCCAAACGGCGTTTCTCCAGTTCCAATGGTTAACTTTTTGTACAAACTGAACAGTCAAAATGGTCCTATAAGAATCTGGCTAGAGACAAGGAGACATCATTTTGAGGAAAAACAAGAACTTTCCCAAATACCCTGCCTGTGAAAATAGTACTGTCATCCTGAATAATGGCAAAATGTCCTCCATTTGCATTGTTTACATTCTTAGGAACTATTTTTCTTGGTATGGGAGACCATAATATCCTAACATTATTTTGCGATAGCCGATACGCATGCCATGGAGGCGGGGCGGCCATGTTTACAAACAAACCCATCCGTCAATACTAGAATACGATTACGAATGGAAATCGATCAGTATCGACAATCGCGCATGGGATCAAGCTTTTGATTATGCCCATCAATAGATATGGGTTATAAGCAATATGATTGTACCTGATAACCGACAATTTCTCGATTAATTTACATTCAAATGTTATTAAACGTATTTTACTCCACAATGTTGTTGATCCCAGTGCACCAAAATAGAATTGACCGGAAGTGAACTCGCACAAGGAGTCCGTCGTAAAATATGACATATTTCGTCGGAATACGGTACTTTCCTATTCATAAATATGTTTTTATATAGGCTATTTGATTTTAGAATAATACAATATTCTGAAACATGTAAGTTTTCTATTGATGTGATTTGCGTACTAATACGACATCTTGTAATCTCGCTTTCGACTATAGACTGGTAATTCTAAAAATAAAATATCAACATTTCCATCTGTAAACAGCACAAAACTTCATAAATCGTGGGTAATCAAGCAACTAAATTAATTCCAACAACTTAAATAAACTGAAAGCATCGATTTCATATCATAAACTTGCCCGATTGCAGGATCGGATTGCTTTTCTGGTCGATTTTCATGTACCTGCCGCGAATTAAAAAATGACAACAACGTCATGAACATGTGTTTACAATTGAAATATGGCGACTGGCTCCCAAGAAAAACTGACACGTTTTAGCGGACGTTTTGCAAACGATACAGTGAACATTAATCTAAAGCATAGCTCCTTGGCTCTTAACGGTATGTCACTTATCATAATGGGCTGCCTAATGATACTGTTGAAGTTATAGTTTTTCACATTTGAATGCCAAAACAATGACATAATATTGCAGATATACTCTGTTTCAAAGTCATTTTTCTGGTACAAAAAGCTTTTTAGCTCACATCTATTCGTGGCACCTCCTTTAACGATATATGCTCTATATATTATCTCTATGTTGTTATATCTATTTCTGTCTGCTTTTATGTGAAAAATACCAATTTTGTCAGCCCGTTTCCAGACATTTTTCATGAAACAGACTTGGCCATCCCCTTAAATCGACCCCTGCCACTGAACATTATTTTTATTATATTTCAGCAATGATATCATACAAGTACTTACATTTGTTGGCTAGCACTTGCCCTTCCAACTCCTTAATTCTTCTAACAAGAAACTCGTTCTCTTGTTCCAGGGAGTTCATCCTTTGGGTGAGAGTTAAATTCTCTTGCCTGATCTTGGCCAAATCCGAATTTATAGTAGTGGTACTGGTCGAAATACTCTGAAATAATAACTTGGTAAGGTAATTTGTTTGTAAATGGAATCAGCGATACATGTAGATGTACATATACATTAAATCTCTCCTCCACTCCTAATTGAGTTTCAGCCTTGATGTAGAAATTTTAAAGATAGATTATCACTTTTAATATATAAACTAATTTTATATAGTATCTCAAATTAGTTCAGATAAAAGAGTCATGAATATCAGGGACCATTATTGAATGGTACAGATTTATTTTACAAGGAAATAACCGAAATAAACTCCATTTATAAAATTGATAGAAGTGTTTCCAGACAGGGGTATTCGATTCAATTCATTATTTCATACCCACTTAACTATATAAAACATGTTGTAGAAGAGATAATCTATCTTAAACCAGTGTTTTCCAGCGATTATTAGTTCTCAACTAGATTTTCAATTGAATGGAATCGCACATTTCAGTGTATAGAGAATGTGAACAGCAGCCCTTTTAATTCAGATTGTTTGGCTTCGGCAATCTGCTATGGCAACCCTTTACCGTGGCCCAGTTTTCTTCAGCAAATGGCTTCGGCATTGCCGATTGTTGTAGCCAATTATGAGGGCTGGAACAGTTAAGATGTTTTCTTTTTAATGCGCAACACAGGATTTGACAGAGTACTTAAGATTATTTATGAGAAGTGTACACAAATTCATGGCAAGTTTATGCATCACTTCATAAGATTTTGGAAGTCTCACATTTGACTTTACTTTCTTTGGTATTTCATTATCAGGTTTTTCTATCTGCCCGCTGCTGGCACATTTAGCACTGCTCATCAACTCATCTAGAATTTCCTTCTCCTCGTTCCTGTCTGCCTCTTTTCTTAGTTTCTTCATACTCACATTCTTTGCCTTGTTCATAAGTGGTTCTTCCTGAATAGTTTAAAAATGGTCTTCAATTATGAATGTGTTCGTTGATTTTAATTTTGACAATGGATGTAAAAAGTAGACAATATTAGTAGTTGTGTCTGATTTCAGAAGTTAATAGTTAAGTACCAGTACTGAGTAGTATGTTCAGTTGATATATTTTATGTAGTGCCAGGGATGATTGCTTTATTTGATAATTTCGCTAATTGACATAGTGTCTATATACTATAGTAACTTATCACTATCAGTTTCATGCAACCAAACAATTCCATAAATTCAAAATATAATATACTAGCACATGTCTTTTATCTAAATAGTGTTTTCAGGGGGTTGAAAAATACACCGGGACAATTACATCTTACAACTCCACTGCTGACCAGTTATTCCACTACTGGTTTAGACTCTCAACTATTATATTTTATTATACATGTAGTA
Organism: Siphonodentalium dalli; assembly: GCA_032622095.1. Lineage (NCBI taxonomy): Eukaryota > Metazoa > Mollusca > Scaphopoda > Gadilida > Siphonodentaliidae > Siphonodentalium > Siphonodentalium dalli. Next base: position 27,551,346 of record CP136067.1, read on the forward strand.
TAAGTTTTACTAACCTCATCATCTGTGGATTCTTCCCTTAATTTTTGAGCGGGATACTTCTTCCTTTTTCCTCTACCCGCATTCTCTTTGCCCTGAGTCATAAACTCCTTCACAGCAGCCTCAACTGACAGTTCGCATTCAGGCGACTTCAAAATATTTGTAATTTCTACAAGTTCCTGTCGGTCATCTGAAAAGTAAACGAGTTTCAATTAGAGTTTGCAATTGTTTACTGTAGCATACGATATACACATGTACCAGTATGCAAGAGAAATAGATATCAATCTGGCCGGAAAATGTGTAAATTTTATTTCTATATTAATTTAGTAACTACCGGTATGTCGCCTAGCTATATAGCTGCTACCGGTATAGATATCCTAACAATGGATCAAATAAAAAAATTAATGGGTCCGGTTCTGGGTGTGAATACCAGTTATTTTGGGGGGGGGGGGGGTCAATCCTGAATAACAGTTAATTTTGGGGGGTGAATCCTGAATACAATTTAGAAAATAATATGCGATAAATGACACACAAATTATTGCCGGTCGTGTTATGGGCATTATGAGGCCGTTATGATACTTTATTATGATGCCATGTCCATGGTGCATGGTCGCGATATATATATGCCCAAGAAGCTATTAATTCTACCCACTCATTCATATAACGATATATAACTAGCACAAAAATATTATTTCGCGCCATCAAAACCTGCGCGCCCAAGATGTTTTGCTTGCATGAACCTGAATACCATGCAGTTAATTCTAGGCCCGGGGTATACGAATCCCGCCTATATATGGCTTCAAAACACCCTGAATCCTGCGTACCAAAATGGGGGGGGGGGGTGATATACCCTCATTAATTCGGAATCGCTAGCTCGATCATGAGCAGTTAATTCCATGGACCAGCTAGCATGCAGTGTCAAGTTCCTGTATACACTATAGCTGCATGCACATTATTTTTGTGAACTGCAAAAATTAATTTGCAACCAAATTTAAATTGAAATATGCAATATAACATTGAATTAACATCTATATCATAATTATAATTTATAAATGCCAGTTTTTTTGGAATTAAAATATATAAATTAATTTATCAATTATATTTATAATTATAATTTATATATAATATTAATATTATAATAATAATATTAATAATAATTAATATAAATTTATATATTAATTATTATTCCAATTTAACAATTAGTATTTTATAAAGTTGACTCTGGGATATCATGCATGATCAAATAATATGTTCAACTCACCACTGAATCTGTAAACTTTCACTTCATGTATATCCGCTTGAGATATTTTTTTCTTTGCGCCAGTGTTACTGGTACTAGTACAAATCTGGTACGCCTCTGTGAAATCAAAATCATCATTATTCAGATCCGCATCGTCGGCATCAAGAATGGCTTTTGATTCAATAATTTCATATGAATCATATGCAATGAATTCAACTACGGCGAAACGCATGTTTGTGTGTATAAATTGTAAAATAACTTGGAAATATTCGATTGTGTTAACAGTGTCCAACAAAGGCAATAATAATCAAAAAGAGCGCCAATTCTAGGAGACCGCGGAACTTGCAGGAATCGCATCGCAGAGTCTAAAACGAATCGAATGCAGGTGTCCTGATATTAATATGACACGGTCTCTTCTATTCATATTTGTTATTAAACATTTGATTTGCACCAACTTCACAATTATAGCAATTTTTCTTCACATCAAACGTGTTTTATTTAAGTCATCTTGTAATTTCATTGAAATTTCTTGTAATTTCATTGAAATTACATATATTTCGTTCCACCAAGTTGGGCGACTTTTTGTATTGGTTTGCATATAGAGTAGTCTCCCGTAACAAATTTTGTTCTGATTAATGTTTTCCGAGAAGTTAAAAGTATAAAACTATTGTAAGCCAACGTTACCACCACTCCAATAATGATACCTTTGTCGAGTAACCATTGAACGTGGATATTTTCTTGGGGATAACCTGTTATCGCAAAGAATATATTGCATATATTGATGAGATTTGTCATTATTTACATACAACGAAATTGGGAAAGTCGACGAGCTGCATTTGTGTTTTGTTTACATCAGTGTATGGACCAACGCTAAAGTGATTTGTTTCAAGTTTATACGAGCGTAAACCGTCATGGACGAGTCAGAAAGAAAAAGGAAGTTTACTGTGGACATACAGCCTCCTGTGAGTCGTGGTTCCTATAAAAAATATCTCCGAGAAGAAGCAGAATTTATTCCAAAGCGATCTTTACACCGATGGGAGAAAAACTGTTCAAGTTCAACTGATCAGTCCGATGTAGGACCTTCGTCTACAGTTTCATCAACGTCTCATATGTCTGCACCTAGTACAGAGACAGTTGATAGTTCACAAAGCATGGAATTGTGTTCAGAACCAGAGACAGAAATCCCATTACTAATCGAAGCCACTACCGATTCTACTATGAGCAGTTTAGACTCAGTCGATCCTTCGCCAAGTGATGTTGATGATGATAATGAAACTGAATGTGGTCTCAATGCTGAATCTTCATAAGATATGCATCTGGTAAGCTATATACCATATAGATTTTGTACATGTTTTTCATTGAAATACCTTACTCATACATGTATTTAAATTTGTGCAATATTATTTTTTGCTTAGTTTTGTGCATCCTGGTGCGCAATTTTAAAAATAGCATCGTAAAATTTGAAAATCATTTTTTCAACTACCGGTATATTCATTTGCAGTTCTGAATTATTCGTAGTACTTACTACTTTTTGCTCAGTTTTAAATTTACGCACCTACGGGTGCTCGAAAATGAATACTGCATAAATTTAAATATGAGTAAGGTACGGTATAGTAATACCCTGCTGGACAAAACAAGTGTCCATTGGCACCGTGCGTGGTGTATTTGCCGTTCGACCGAGGTGTCAGAGTTTGTAACTGCAGTTGAGCACCGCGACCGAGCGGCAAGTACACAGTGGCCGAACGTCAAGTACACATGTACATTGTACACCATGGCCGAAAAGCAACTACAACGGGGCCGAATGGCATGTACACCGTGGTTAGATTTCTGGTTTGTGTTGTCTTTTTTCAGTTTAATGAATGTACACAGTGGCAACTACACCATGGCCGAATGGCAAATACGCCGTGGCCCAGCTGTAGTTAGCCGGTGGAGCCGTGGTGTAGTTGCATTTCGGCCGTGGTGGCAATGCTAACCACACCGTGGTTACTAGTAAGTGGGCACGAAATGCTTATTTAAAAGGGTATGCATGTATTAAATTATAAATACCGTACTAGTCACTACTTTTTGACAGAGACATACCTGTACCGGTATCACTATTCATTATTAAAAAAAAAAATGCAGTTGTGAGTTTTTAAATTACTAGTACTACACCAGTAATTACACCTACCGGTACTTTAACATAAAATACATGCGCATCTTCTTAGGCTCTTCTTAGCGACAATTACCATTGATATGTTTCGGCCTGTCAATTGTCCAACCACATGGCAAGTGAAGAACATTTCCCTTAATAAATAGGACTCATTCTTACTTATATTAACTGTCGTCTGCTTATTTTTCCTGAACACCCCTCCATATACAGTATATAATAGACAATTCCAATGTATACTTTAAATTTTTTTTACTAAGTAGGAAAATCCATTCAGTATGTAAGTCATTATAAGAGGGTTATTAATCAATAAATTTGTACCTGTCTATATTTCAGGAAAATGACATAGTAATCAATGACGATGTCAATGTGCCAATGGAACCAGAATTAAATGCTCCAGCAACAAATGAATCGGACCTCAGCAGAGGACAGCTTCTGGCTCTCATTATAGCATATACAGTGCGACATAAATTGAGTGGAGTAGCTATCAGAGATTTAATAGATCTCTTCAACACTATTCTGCCAAATAGTTTACCAGCATCAAAGTATCTCTTTGACAAACACTTTTTCAACAATTCAGATGAACTGGTCTTCAACTATTTTTGTGAAAGTTGTGAATCCCTCGTAGATTCGGGTATGAATAAATGTTCTTTCTGTGACGTCAACTTTGACAGACAGAAAGCACATGCCAAAAAGAATTATTTCATTTCACTTCCATTGGAATATCAAATCAAGAACTTCTTCGAGAAACATAACCTCAGTAATTTCCTAGTGAAATCGGATTCTGTTTCTGACGATAATGTATCTATCAGCAGTATTCGAGATGGAAAACTATACAGACAGGAATCGATCCAAAAATTTGTAAGACACACTGATAACATAACACTTACGATAAGTGCGGATGGTGCACCTGTATGCAATTCGTCAAACAAATCATTCTGGCCCGTGTTTTGCACTATAAATGAAGTGCAAGAAGATAAAAAATCTTGAGTACATGATTCTTTATTCACTGTGGTTTGGATCTTCAAAGCCGAATCCAATTCAGTACATGAAGCCCTTTATAAACGAAATTCAACATATCAACAATCCTGAAAATCCAGGAATTGTTTGGGAGGATTCCCAGAATATGGAGAGAAGAACAAAATGTTTACCGTTATTGTGCGTGTGTGACACAATTGCACGGCCAGTATTCCAGAATATGAAACAATTCAATGGTGCATATGGATGTTCCTACTGTCTTCACGAGGGCGAGAGAGTGCAAAAAGATCATGGTGAAACGAGGGTGTACCCTGTTAAAAAAACTATGCCTCCTCTGAGAAATCACAAAGAAACTGTTGAACACGCGAAGGAAGCATGTGAAACGAAAATGACAATATCAGGCATCAAAGGGATGAATGTTTTCATGAGGTTACCACATTTTGATGTGATCAACGGTTTTCCTCCAGACTACATGCACTCTGTTCTCCTGGGCGTAGTTCGTCAAGTGTCAGAACTCTGGATAGATAGCAGTCATCATGAGAAAGCCTTCTATCTTGGCAGAAAAACAGAGATTATTGACAAGTTGATGTTGGATATTAAACCACCGAATGAAGTTCGCAGGTTACCTAGAACAATGAGAGAACGGAAATACTGGAAAGCCGCGGAATGGCGATCATTCTTGTTGTTTTATTCGCCAATAATTTTGGCTAATATTCTACCAGCTGACTACTACAGGCACTGGTTACTACTTGTGAATGGTGTATGCCTTCTTATAAAAACCGGAATAACCGAGAATGACATAATGGTAGCGAAAAGGTGCTTGGACAAGTTTGTTGTCAAGTTCAAATTATTGTATGGTATTGAAAATATCTCCTATAATGTTCATTTAATGACACATTTGACTCAATGTGTGGAACACTCTGGACCATTACCGTCATCTTCTGCTGTCTTATTTGAAGATGGGAATGGAAAGCTATTATCGCTAATTCACGGGACACAAGGAGTTGATATTCAGGCATTCAAGTGTTTTTTGGCACAACAGAGATTGAATTGGTTTGCAAAATCACAATTAACTCATGCTTCAACTGATGTGATAGAAGCATTCGATAGACTGAACTGTTCTAACAAACCACTGAAAAAGGCAGCAACAATAAGTGGCTGCACTGTTCTGGGAAGTCACTTGCTTGGAAAACTGACTGTGCAGCAGAAACTATCAATAATGAGATTGAAAGGTTTGCCTGTTCTGAACAGTGAATGTTCATTGTACAACAGATTTTGTACCAATGGATCGATGTTTTCAACAGCATCATATGCTTCTAAATTCAGGAGAGATAACTCTGTTGTCAGACTAAGAAATGGCAAAATAATTCAAATTAATTGTGTTGTCGTGGGAAGTTTCTTATGTTCTCATGAAATTTCTGACTGTGAATGTGAACGTGAACTAATTATTTGTGGTAATATTATGAAGCAAACAACAAGGGCATCATATAAGCTTCTTGACTCATATGCAGATTATAATCTGATGGAGCCATTCACACAAATTGATATTGATCACCGGTATGTGTGTATATCATTCAAACCGAGTGATATTGTAAATAAGTGTATGATTATTAATAATTCCAAGAAATCTTTTGCCATTGGACTCATTCCTATTGAGATTGATTGAAAGAAATTTATATTGTCTCATTGATCATTAGCAGCCTTTAGATATACATGTATTCAGGGTTCAGACATCAACCACAGGAGCTTGGAATTTGGTCAAAACCCCTCTTTTATTGGCGGAACCACCACCCGGGACCTGGTCCCGGGTGATGGTTCCGCCAATAAAAGATGGGTTTTGACCAAATTCCAAGCTCCTGTGCATCAACATACAAGGAAAATTGCAATATCCTAAAATTAAATGGACATGAATTCATCATTGAAAATTATATGAAATAGATGGATACAATTGCCGTATCAAGTATTGAACAAAATACGAGTAGCGTCATTTGGACATCGGAAAACACATAAGTATTAAAATAAAACTTTTAAATTTGACTAAGAACCCTGAACACATCTTTAAAGATAAACATGATAAATGTCTTTAATGAACATGTTTCTGAAATGGGACTGGAATATTATCATTGTTGAATAATTTTGAGAGGCAGTTTCACAATAAAGCAGACATGATATTTTTATGCAGTTATCAAATGTAAATGTCCAGATAATGTTAAAAACAGAACATATAATGTTGTTGATCTTATTGTCTGAACATTTTCGAAGGCACATATAACTACCCATCAATGTTGTTCCATTAAAGAATGGGCTAAAAATATAAATTCTCTTAATTCAATCACAGATACATGTACAGAGACGTGGCTATAGGGTTAATCAGGCTCACATTTTATTTACTATTTATATTTTTATTAATTCTTTAGAATTTAATAAAATTATTAGTTCATTTTCAATTGAAAACCTAGCAATCTTTATTGTATTGATCGTACCATGCTCCTGTCAAAGCCACAAATTGCCTCGGTGGTGGGTTGTGATGACGACAAAAAAATCATTATCCATTTGCAAAGAATATATTTATACCGGTATGATGACATGATGTATATGTAGTAGTATCAAAGCACTATAATCGCAAAAGATCACCATCTCTAAATACTATGTGCCAGTATATTAAGTAGACCTGTTCATGAGACGCGATGTATCACAGTTCATTCACTTTGGTAAACCACATGCAATTGACTGGTTAATCACAGTCTAATTACTGTGGTACCCCACGGCAAACTGTGGTTAACCACGGTAGATTTACCGTGGTAAACCTTGGTTTAAATCACAGTAAATGAACAATTATGGCAATAACGGTATTTAATATTGTTGGCATTGTTTGAAATATCATATCACATCTTATCACATCTGGTGGTTTCAACTACATGTACTTGTAATTCCCTGAACTTAAAAGTACTCAATCTGATTAAGCGGCCCTAAATTACTATTTATTTGGCATCGGGGGGGGGGGGGGGGGTGAACAATATTTTGGTTCGAGTCGAGGAACCCACCCATCAAAGCTCAGAGTGATCAGATATCGATTTTTTCGAATGTACCAGTATTATTTTTCACCACCTGGAATATTTAGTGGTGCAGTAAAAGTCGACGCGAAGAGTGTCTCGGACCAAATTGCGCATGAAGATGGATAAAGTGGCTTTTTTGTGTCAGATATTTGACAAACCGGCAAAATTTCATTGAACAAATTGTTGATAACTAACAGGATTTGGCCAAATTTGATACTATAGTTGAATGTGGTTAGCATTATTTTTGGGCAATTAATTGATTCTGAGAACTGAAGAGGCATTTCAAATAAATTGTTGTTGTTGGAATCTGATGATATGGGGACCATATAATCGCATTGAGTACCTTTAAACCAATCTCTACCGGCCTTGCATGGTGGCTGTAATCAATCTACTAGTTTGTGAAGTGAGATACAGCTAACCCCCTTGAGGAATAAAAAGACCCTGATAATACATGTCTATTATCATTCAGTGTCTATTTTTCATCCTGAATTGTGGCCCATTATACATATCCACTTCTTTCGTCCACTAACATGGTTGCACATTTCTCAACCTAAATGCATGGGAAAATATATTACCGGGTACACCACTAGATGCACCGTGGTGTACCGAGGTGTTGAAATAGGAAACCGTGGTACACCACATATTGCACCGCAGTACATCACCAGATGTACCGTGGTACATCACAGTATTATACTATGCACCTCGGTTTACCGTGGTTTACCTGGGTATTTCAGATGGTGCACCCAGGTACACCTCGGTTTACCGCGGTACTGTGTCTACGTACCTTGGTGCACCACGGTTTACCTTGGTTTACCTCGGTTTTACCGTGGTTTACTGTGGTACTTTTTTATAAGGGCATCGTCATCAACTGTATTTGAGAACGAGTCTGTTTCACTCTTACTCCCAGTTAAAGGTGGATTATTTCTTTGTAAACATGTATTATATAGTTACCGGGGTATAAAATATTAGATTTGAATCGAAGACCCCCTGTCCGGAAATGCTTCTATCGATTAATATTAATTTTATTTCGAATATTTTCTGGTCTAAAAAGGTGTGTTTGTTCAGCTAACGAACAATAGTGGTTACTGTTAACAGAGACCAGAAATTATATTCTGCAATTTTGTCACAAATAAACATTAATTATACTCATTATCGCTTATGATTGTGGAACAAAACAATACAAACAACCAATATGTGACATTTGACATTCGTTGCGTAGACGTATGAACAGCCCAGTGCTCTATATCGCAATACGGTCTCATCCGAATGGTCGGTTCTAAAAATAGTAACATAAACGGGCCCGATTTAATATTCGATATAAAATCAATATTAATTGATAGAAGCTTTTCCGGACATAGGTCTTCAGTTCATATCTATTATTTTATACCCACGCAACTATTTAAAATTTGTTATTTAAAGAGATAATCCATCTTTAATAACATTATACATATACAATTTTGAAATCACACTAAATTGAGTAATGCTGGGTACACTGGAGTGCACTATATCGAAGTATATATCCTTTATCTGATTACCGTCAAAGCAGAAATTCCTAGAATGGTAAACTCTCTGTTTCCTTTTCAATTATGTGCGAAGTTCATAGAGCTGTTCCATCTGCGTTTTCATGAGATCTATATTGAAGACGTTACAATGACGTGCCCATAATCTTCAGAAATACATTCCAGGTAAATTCATATGCATGAGTGGAAGTAACTGTTTTCTCCTGCAAAATGATAAATTCGATAAGAAGTTGGAACAATCTCCAAAAGGTGTTAATCAAATCGCCTTTAATCTCACCAAAGCTGTTTTAATTAGTTGAACCAAAAATGTTTCCATGAAGCTTGAAGTGGGGTCTAACTAATTTAAATCAATTCGTGGTATATGTTGAACTGAGGAAATTGACTTGAATCACATTAAACCATTGGCTCCATTTAGCTACATGAGCTCAAATGAGCCATTTAGCTAATTTGGCACCTGTGCTTGGCCTGATCATTATGAACAAAGCATGTACAGATCTTCAAACAAACAAAAATTCAATATTCAAGAAATTACCACTCTTAGAACCAGTGAGCACTGTGTAAGGAAGGACGCGATCTGTCTAATTTAGACCGATTGGTCTAATAAACACCGATCGGTGGTTCATCCAGGGCCAGACATGTTCTGATATTGACTGTCAGCAGGTCACTGTCAATCACATGCACATTCAGTCAGTGTCAGTGACACTGTGATTGGGAAAAGAAGAAAGTTGTAAACAATAAGTTAATAATGATTTCAAATAAAATATAACGACCATCATTGCAATGAACCCGTTAATTCAGGGTATGCATACCCTCTGTTTATTAAGAAATTAGTAAGTAGTTAGTGAATTCTCAGAGACAAACATGTTTCGTTTCCCCATCACTCAACCAACCTGCACGATAGAGACTAGATTTCTCTCCCTTGGTGTGCGCACATTTTCGTACATTATAAAATGCGTACTGGTACTCTCAAACGAGTTGAAAATCAAGATTAGTCCTTCAGATTGAAAAAAAAATTAATGCGTTTGCAAATTGCATGACCACTAGCGTTCTCTCAGTAGAACTAAAATTAAGACTGACTATTTTGGGTACACATATCATTCTAAACATGTTAATATGAACCAATTTTGTAAAAGTTGTGCGTTCTAATAAGGCAGCAATTTGTACCTTTAACGGATTCGTCCATATCCGAAAATACCCATTCCGAATCTTTCATTTCGCCTTTACAAAATCGTCCATTTTGAAACTTTCAGATGACGCGATTCACCAATCCGGCGGCCGATTCGGGTATAACAATGTCGATTGTTTGTGACGAACAACTATGTTCTCACGCCAAACGCTGATGCCACCACGTGTTACGACCAAAATATGGTTTAGTGTAAAGAATAGAATGTTTAACAAATCAATTTGTTAAAATTTAAACACTAGTTTTGCCGAAACCCACTATAGGCCTATAAATCCATTTTTGTTTTATCTCTGTGTGGTTTTAATTTCCACCAAGCATTTCTAAGCTTCGAACAGTAACGTCAAACATGCTGTGATTTAAATTATGACCGATCATAAAATGTGAGGGTTGGCATCTGTGATCAGTATTGCAAGGATCGTACCATGAGTTTTGTGGTTTAATTCAGAATATCTAGATTTGTACTACAGAGATAAAGGTATACATGCATATATTCATTGGGTCCCAGTGAACACCCAATAAGGGTCGCCGGTATGGCAGACCAGTTTATTTTAGTTTGTAGTTTAAAAGTGGTTCATCGTGCCTGAAAGGTCTTTCTCATTCGCGAATTGGTACCTTTTTTCCCGAACAAACCTGTCACAGAAAGAAGTCAAGTTGGTACACACAACAGTGGAGAAAACACATATAATCATTACAAAGGAACACAGCACACTATATTGGAGAAGATGAACGCCGACCGAGGACTCGGAGGAGATAAGTTTACGGAAGATGAGGACCCCGACAATAACAAGACAGTCTCAAACCAGAAAGATTGGAAAAAATCCGATCAGGTTCAAGATTTCAAACAATTCAATAGGGAACCAGAGGCAATCGAATCTGCATGCCGTGATGGTTCTGGCAAGGGTACAGACGATGCCGAGTTTACATGCAATGAAGGTGGTGGTAAGGACCCAGAAGGTGCCGGGTCTACATGCCATGCAGGTGGTGGCCAGGAGCTCCCGAAATTTTGTTTCTCTGATGAGCAGCTATCATTCTCTCTGAGCATTTCTTGTGATGAAGCAGATGTAAAGCACAGTTTGTTAAACAGAATTCTTCCACAGGATGCCAAGATCACCTCGATGAAAGTCAACAACCCCATCCTGCTTATACCAGAAAGTTATCTTGACGACATAATAAAATGTACTAAAATCGACCCCGCGAAATACATGCAGGATTATGAAGAAGAGTTCGCATATTTAAGTTGCATGAAGGGAGAACTCTCTCTGGAATGTTACGACGCCCGTAAAGATCCCAATTTCCAAGAATTAATCGCCATAAAAACATTTGGGCTTGACGATATTCCTGAAGTACTGAAACATTATTCACTTCTAGGTTACAGCGGCACTTTATATGATTTCTTTAGAGAGCTCATTAAGAGTGAAATTGTAAATAGAGAACAAGAGGAGGCCACCTGGTTTGGTGGGGTGGATTGCCACCACGTATTTTACGAAGGGGGTTTCCCACCAAAGTGTAGCTGGGGATCTTAGTTGTGTAGGGAAATTTTAGTTGAGTTTTTGTTGCCACCAGGCGAAGTTAGTAATTAGTTCTAAGTACACGTTCAGACGATCACGATTCAATCGAAAGTGGAGGAATCGGGACCGACGAAATCGTGGATAGTTTGCGATGTAATATGTTGTGTGTTCATGGGTAACTTGGAATGACATTGTGTATTTTTCCACAACATACAGCTGTTATCGACATCAACAGCAAATGTCTAATTTATTTTGTATCTTGGACTACTACTGGTACTACCATACTATACCGGCAGTCTGTCAATGTATATTTCTCATTACGAAATACACAGGTGATTTCAAGCAATTATTTTGAGGTTGACAATTTTCGAAAGATATGGCCTAGTCTTACACATGACATGTACCAATGAAAGTAAATTTATGCATGCGGCAGGTACTTTGTTCACTTTAATCAGCACATCTAGCTGTCAATTTTAGCTACGATTTTAGGAACACGACTGCAATTACGTCGCAAGTGGAGGTAGCCAAGGGTACGCCACGATTTATCATCTGAAATCAAACAGCGCTTGATATTATTTTTTGACTTGCGATATTGACGTGAGCATGCGCAGTCCAGCTATCCGTTACTTCCTACGATGTAAATATTTCCACTTACGATTGAATCGTGGCCGTCTGAACGTTGTTTGTGAGTTTGTATTGAATCGTGGTCGTCTGAACGTTCACTTTGTGAGTTTGTTTGGAGAGTTGCTGTCGTATAAATGACATTTTATAATTTACCAGCTTTGGAAATACTATTAGTTATCTTCGGCAACATCGGGGTACATGGAGATTTAATACCTGGATGTCGATTTTGAACCCCGAGGCGGAGCTGTAATTCAGAGCTTATGGTTGTGTTAGCCACTTTCATTTCATGATGGGGGGGGGGGGGACTGAAGACGATTTTTTTGTGAATCGATCACCGCAATGTCGACAAACTCGCCACATTTACGATATCTATAAATAGAGCAGTTATTGGTAAACAATATGATGTGTAAAGTACGCCATCAATATCGGATTGAGATTTGTTTATTATAGTTTCTGTCGTTCCCTGTTCGGTCAAAATAAAAACTTAAATCTCACCTGAATTAGACTCACTTTGCGCACGCGCATACCGTCTAAACGTTAGCCTGACAAAACATACCCAGGCCCTGCCGCACACGCTTGTCGACATAAACAAACTTCTGTAATCCCAACTATACCCTGGTCATACAGATTCCTAGTCAACCACACATGTATGATAATAAATAAGTCCCTGGCCATTCAGATTCCTAGTCATCCACACATATATGGCCCCCTCATATATATGACAATAAATAAGACCCTAGTCATTCAGGTTCCCACTCATCCACACATGTATGACAATGAATAGGACCATCACGGTTATCTAATTTTTGGACATTATTATTCTGAAATGTTAATGTTTCAATGATGTACTTGTAATATGTTTGTTACTTGTTAATTTGTTATTTTTTGGTGGTAATCTTATATTGGATTTTATACCAATAAAATAATTTGAATTTGTGATCTTTGGTGCTCTGTGGTGCCCTGTAATGATAGCATCGTCGAAATGCTCACCAGTGTATTAGGCCAAAACAAAAAAACCAGCCAGGGAAATGATTTTTTTTATTTTTTATTTTTCATACATAGGTCAGAAATAAACAAAATGGAAATGTTTAACCCATTACTGGGTATATTGTTTATTATACAGCTTTAATATACATTATCCCGCCGTTCATGTTTAAAGATTCAGAAATTTGAAATAGTTCCGTGGTATAAAATAATAAATATGAACTGAAGACACATGTGTGGAAAGGCTTCTCTCAATTAATATTGATTTTATTTCGAATATTTTATTGGGACCGTTTAGTTGTCTATTTTCATAATAAACATTCGGTGATACCATATAGCGATAGAGGGCACTGGGCTGTTCCGTCTACGCACCGAACGTCAAATGTCCCAGATTGAATGGTTGTATTGTTTTATTCCATAGTTATAAGCGATAATGAGTAATTAATGTTTATTTGTGACAAAATTACACCATAACATTTCTGGTCTCTGTTAACGGTAACCACGATTGTTCGTTAGGGTAATCAAACACACCTTTTTAGATAAGAAATTATTCGAAATAAAATCAATATTAATCGATAGAAGCATTTCCGGACAGGAGTCTTCGATTCAGACCTAATATATTATACCCGGTAACTATATAATACATGTTTACAAAGAGATAATTCACCTTTAAGAGAAATTAAAAATATATATCAATATTTAAATTTTTAATTGCCAATAACGGAATGGATAAAATAATTACACCGTGGTTTAATTGATATTGTTTCTAATGTAGTGGTAAACTAGATAGGGGCGTGTACTTAATAATCATTTTCTTTAAAGATGGATTATCTCTTTAAATAACAAATTTTAAATAGTTGCGTGGGTATAAAATAATAGATATGAACTGAAGACCTATGTCCGGAAAAGCTTCTATCAATTAATATTGATTTTATTTCACAATATAATTTCTGGTCTCTGTTAACAGTAACCACTATTGTTGGTTAGCTGAACAAACACACCTTTTTAGACCAGAAAATATTCGAAATAAAATTAATATTAATCGATAGAAGCATTTCCGGACAGGAGTCTTCGATTCAAATCTAATATTTTATACCCCGGTAACTATATAATACCACTTTACAAAGAGATACTCCACCTTTAAATCATACCAGGGACATTTTTCCAGCCAGCTAGGCAAACCGAAAACACTAGTTTTTTGTTCTGTCTTTTACAGAAGATGGTACCCATTACAGTATATCGCAAGAATTCGGTCGTCATGCGTTTCCTACCGGAAGACCGTTTTCTATTTCGCCCTCTTCTCACTAATCGTCTAAGCTTGCGCAACCAATAAACCCTAGACCATGCCACGAATCTAATTTGGCTAACATCCGTAGAGATCATATTCCACCAGTACAAAACCTGGGAAGGTTTTGATGGTCTGACCTGTTCTGACATAGGACTTTATAATATTTAACAAACAGGGCAGACTATATTTCTTTGTTAATACTTGTTCCTCGGTAATCTACTTCATATCAGGGATTGCTCGCATGTCAAGATTGTATGCCATTACTCCTGAGTTCGAGCAAACTGATAAATCACGCTGTTCGGAGACAATTTTCGCTGGTAAAAATATTATCAAATGCTATGGATATAAATGGTTCTGGTGGGAGCTTGTGGTATTAATTGAAAGAAGAATCCTTCGCGCCGACACACCCGTTGCTATATCGATAGCATTACTCGGGTAGATGGGCTTAATTTGTCCGATTCCCGAGCGAGGGTAAAACGGGGAATAACTACAGTTCCCACTGTCTATTATATGCAGGCGCGTATATAGAATCGGCGTATATGGGCAGCGCAAAAGGGGGGGGGGGCGGACTGCGGCGCACGTTACAGCTAGGCCCCTGTGCATTCACCCACCATTTGATACTATATCTCGGACGAAAACCAGTGATTAGGCCATCCGTGATATGTACACAATGCAATGGTATTAACGATTTGTTACGACCAACTTTTAATTCGAATCAATTCTTTTCCCGCCAAGATATAAAATGTGACAAATTATGGTGAATTTGTTGTTATCAATTTGATGTGTATGGTGAGAGATCAATTGTTATGTCACACATTATATATAAAGGACTCAAATCAGAAAACCGTCCGTATCAGTGTGATATATGTGCTGAAGTGGGTTGTCCGTTCATACGAGAATCCACGCCGGCGACCCTCCTTTCACTTGTGATTTATGTGACAAAACATTCACTTTTCAAAGTCGATTGTCGCTACATAGGATAATATACATTGGCGACCATCCGTATTCATTCTGTTAGGTTATCTCACAAGGTATACGATGGTTCGTACCGGTGATCGTCCCTACAAGTGTGATTTATGTGACAAAGCATTTTCTCAGGCAGGTAACTTGACGATTCATAAGAGAATCCATACCGGTGATCGTCCGCATCAGTGTGATGTATGTGATAAATCATTTACTCAGCCTGGTGCTTTGACGGTTCATAAGAGAATACATACAGGCGATCGTCCGTATCATTGCGATTTGTGCGGCAAAGCATTTACTCGGCCATGTGCATTGACGGCCCATAAGGTAATACATACAGACGATCGTCCACATCTGTGTGATTTATGCGGCAAAGCATTTATTCGGCAAGATGCCTTGTCGGTTCATAAGAGAATACACACAGGGGAGCGTCCGTATCAGTGTGATTTATGTGGCAAAGCATTTACTCGGCCCGGTAACTTGACGGCGCACCATAGAATACACATAGGCAATCTTCCGTACCAGTGCGATTTATGCGGCAAAGCATTTGCTGAGCCAGGTGCATTGAAGGTTCATAAGAGAATCCACACAGGAGAGCATCCGTATCAATGTGATTTATGCGGCAAAGCATTTACTCAGTCAGGTGCCTTGACGGGACATAAGAGAATCCACACAGGAGAGCGTCCGTATCAATGTGATTTATGTAGCGAAGCATTTACTTCTTATGAAGCTTCATAGGAGACTTCACACAGGAGAACGTCCGTACCAGTGTGATTTATGTGTTAAAACATTCAGTCAGACCGGTGATCTGACAAGGCATAAGAGAATACATACAGGAGAGCGTCCGTATCAGTGTGATTTGTGCAGCAAAGCATTTAACCGGCCAGGTACATTGACGGTACATAAAAGAATACATACATGCGATCGTCCCTACCAGTGTGATATATGTCGGAGATCATTCTTTACTTTGAGTCATCTGAAGCCACATACGAGAACACACACCGGTGAGCGTCCGTATTCATGCGATGTATGTAACAAAACATTTGCTGCTTCGAATCATCTGAAGCGGCATACGAGAACACACACAGGAGAGCGTCCGTATCAGTGTGATTTATGTAGCAAATCATTTATTACTTCGAGTCATCTGAAGCAGCATAAGAGACTCCACTCAGGAAATCGTCCATTTCAGTGTGATTTATGTGTTAAAACATTCAGTCAGGTGGGTTCTCTGGCAAGGCATAAGAGAATACATACAGGTGAACGTCCGTATTCCTGTGATTTGTGTAGCAAATCATTTTCTTGTCTTAGTGCATTGACTGCCCATAAGAGAATGCAGACAGGCGATCGTCCGTATCAGTGTGATGTATGTGCTAAAACATTTACTCAGCCAGGTTCCTTGATGACCCATAAGAGAATCCACGCAGGAGATCGTCCGTATCGGTGTGATTTATGTTTAAAGCATTCAATCAGGTGAGTTATCTGACAAAGCATAAGAGAATACACACAGAATATCGGAGATCATGCACTGCTTCGAGTCATCTGAAGCAGCATACGAGACTACACACCGGGGAACACATGTGATACACATGTGATACATGTAGGAAGTCATTCACTAATTCGGGTCATCTGAAGCGCCACAAGAGAATCCACACAAGAAACTCCCTATCAGTGTGGTTTATGCGGCAAATAATTTCCTCGCTTTGATATCTGAAGCGGTACCTCAGACAATACATTCCGACGATATTGTTGTTAATGTGACCATGCGATCATGTTCTCGACTAGATATATCAAGCGGTATATCAGATAATAGATTCCGACGATCGTTGTAATTAATGTGACCCTACAATCATGTTCTCGACTAGATATATCGAGCGGTATATCAGATAATAGATTCAGACGATCGTGTAATTAATGTGACCATGCAATCATGTTCTCGACTAGATATATCAAGCGGTATATCAGATAATACATTCCGACGATCGTGTTATTAATGTGTCCCTGCAATCATGTTCTCGACTAGATATATAAAGCTGTATATCAGATAATACATTCCGAACATCGTGTAATTAATGTGACCCTACAATCATGTTCTCGACTAGATATATCAAGCGGTATATCAGATAACACATTCCGACGATCGTGTAATTAATGTGACATGCAATCATGTTCTCGACTAGATATATCAAGCGGTACCTCAGATAATAGATTCAGACGATCGTATAATTAATATGACCCTACAATTATGTTCTCGACTAGATATATCAAGCGGTACCTCAGATAATAGATTCCGACGATCGTGTTATTAATGTGACCATGCAATCATGTTCTCGACTAGATATATCAAGCGGTATATCAGATAATACATTCCGACGATCGTGTAATTAATGTGACTCTATAATCATGTTCTCGACTAGATATATCAAGCGGTATATCAGATAATAGATTCAGACGACCGTGTAATTAATGTGACCATGCAATCATGTTATCGACTAGATATATCAAGCGGTACATCAGATAATAGATTCATACGATCGTGTAATTAATGTGACCATGCAATCAAGTTCTCGACTAGATATATCAAGCGGTATATCAGATAATACATTCCGACGATCGTTTTATTAATGTGACCATGCAATCATGTTCTCGACTAGATATATCAAGCGGTATATCAGATAATACATTCCGACGATCGTGTAATTAACGTGACCATACAATCATGTTCTCGACTAGATATATCAAGCGGTATATCAGATAATACATTCAGACGACCGTGTAATTAATGTGACCATGCAATAATGTTCTCGACTAGATATATCAAGCGGTATATCAGATAATACATTCAGACGATCATGTAATTAATGTGACTCTACAATCGCGTTCTCGACTAGATATATCAAGCGGTATATCAGATAATACATTCCGACGATCGTGTAATTAATGTGACCATGCAATCATGTTCTCGACTAGATATATCAAGCGGTATATCAGATAATACATTCCGACGATCGTGTAATTAATGTGACCCTACAATCATGTTCTCGACTAGATATATCAAGCGGTATATCAGATAATAGATTCAGACGATCGTGTTATTAATGTGACCATGCAATAATGTTCTCGACTAGATATATCAAGAAACATCTCGACTAGATATATCAAGCGGTATATCAGATAATACATTCCGAACATCGTGTTATTAATGTGACATGCAATCATGTTCTCGACTAGATATATCAAGCGGTATATCAGATAATAGATTCCGACGATCGTGTAATTAATGTGACCAGTCATGTTCTCGACTAGATATATCAAGCGGTATATCAGATAATAGATTCAGACTATCGTGTAATTAATGTGACATGCAATCATGTTCTCGACTAGATATATCAAGCGGTATATCAGATAATTCATCCAGACGATCGTTGTAATGAATGTGACCAATTATTTTCTCGGCTAGGTCACTTCACGCACGTCAGAGAATCCGAACACAAGTACGTCCATTTCAGTGTGATTTATGAGTTATGTGCTGAAACATTATCTCAGTCGGGTGATCTGAATAGGTACAATTAATAATATATGTACAGTAGATGGTTCATATCAGTGTGAGTGAGGTGACAACGAATTTACCCCCGGATTGGTTTTTTTTTTATTTAACGAATATTCTTTTTATTTGATTCGATTTAAAAAAATATTTTTTCTAATATTATGTAACAGTTCATATAGAGGACCCCAGTGGTTGTAATTATCGAAATTGTGTTAAAGGTTCTCAGTCCGATCAGACGCTCCTAAATTACTACCCCTCTGGCTTCAGGGGTAAAACATATTTAATTCGATTCGAGGAACCCACCCATCAAAGCTTAGAGTGATTAAATATCGATGTTTGAACATCCCGTTTTTATTGTTTGTGGCCCAATCTTTTCGATGACCACGTGCTAAAAACCGACTAATTGCGGTTGTAAGATGGATAACTCTAAAATTAAGTGGTTATTACTGTTATTAGTAACAACTTGATTTTAGAGTGTCCCATTTAAAGTTGGATTTAAAGTATATCTTCGCATAACAATTTTGATCAGTTTCCTG
Source organism: Siphonodentalium dalli (assembly GCA_032622095.1). Taxonomy (NCBI): domain Eukaryota; kingdom Metazoa; phylum Mollusca; class Scaphopoda; order Gadilida; family Siphonodentaliidae; genus Siphonodentalium; species Siphonodentalium dalli. Next base: position 27,570,913 of record CP136067.1, read on the forward strand.
GGTATTAAATAATAAATATGAATTGAAGACCAATGTTTGAAAACGCTTCTATCAATTAATATTGATTTTATTTCGAATATTTTATTATTAAATGATATGATTAAACGGGTCACTTTATAATTCTATTTTTAGAACAGACCATTCAGGCGATACCTATATCAATAGAGATCATCAGGGTGTTCCCATAGCTAAGCTATGAACGTAAAATGTCACATATTGATTGTATTGTTTTATTGCATATGTTTGGGGAATAGTGAGTCTATTTAACGTCTATTTGTGACAAAATCACACAACACAATGTCTGGTCGCTGTTAAAGATGGATTATCTCTTTAAATAACAAATTTGAAATAGTTGCGCGGGTATAAAATAATAAATATGAACTGAGGACCTCTGCCCAGAAAGGCTTCTATCAATCAAGATTGATTATATTCCGCATATTTTATGGGACTGTTTATTTGTCTATTTTTTAGAACAGACCATTTGGGTGATACCATATAGCGATAGAGAGCATTAGCGTGTTCCTGTGACTACGTACCGAACGTCAAATGTCCCAGATGGATCGGTTGTATTGTTTTATACCATATGAGTATAACTAATGTTTATTTGTGACAAAATTACACAACAACCTTTCTGGTCTCTGTTAACAGTAACCACTATTGTTCGTTAGCTAAACAACCACACCTTTTTATACCAGAAAATATTCAAAATAAAATGAATATTAATCGATAGAAGCATTTTCGACAGGAGTCTTCGATTCAGATCTAATATTTTATACCCCGACAACTATATAATACATATTTACAAAGATATATTCCACCTTTAACAGTAACCACTATTGTTCCTTAGCTAAACTGCCACACGTTCTTAGACCAGGAAACATAAGAAATGTAATCAATATTAATCGATAGAAATATTTCCGGACAGGGGTTTTCGATTCATATCTAATATTTTATACCACTGTACATGTAACTATATAACACAGATAGACCAACTTTAATAAGTACCTTTATCGGACACATAAACAGCATATCCTGGTATACATGTATATCCAAAAACCTTCTTTTGTCGTCAAATACATACCATGTTCATGTCCACTATTCGATACAACGAGTGAACTGGACTATACCGGTAGTGAACTGAACGGAAATCACGAATGGATCTATTCTCAGGGAGAAGTTGTCCCACTCCAGTGTTTTGTATCCGTTGTAATTTTCACTTTACTGTTAACAGTATGGTGAGAAACCCTGTTAACAGTTATTAGGTGAGAATTAACCTGAGTATTTTGGGCATTTATTAATATAATTTGATGTAGACCCGTTCACGTGAGATCTGCTATTTATCAGCCTTGTATTAGTTTGAAGTAAAAACCGTTTATTCAGATACAAAATCAAAAAGGATTTCAGATTATCTGTCAAGATGGTAATCCGATCCTGTTGCTCAGTGCAAATTTTGCAGTTTATTATCAAATGATGGCCTATCAAATGACCTTATTGAAGTATGTGTAGATCCACAGTTATTTGGTTTGTCACATGATTGGTAGAATGACATGTGACATATGACATTTTGGGGCTAGGTTTGATTGTGACTGGTTTATCCTACTGCCTGTAGATACAGACCTACAAGTTTTGAAAGACATGCAAATAGCACATAAAGCAGTCTTTTTTGAAGAGACACAGAAGAATCTGCGTACCCAACTTCTCACATTAGCAATCTAAGTTACAACATTCATTGGCATGTTATGTTACATTTTTGACCAGATCCTTTAAATCATCATCATCCATACATAACTAGTTATCTGGTGTTAAGTTTCTACATAGGTTTCGAAACATTTGACTCCTATTATCCCAAATTATAGATATGGGGTATTTCACGATTACATCGTTGCAACCTGTCATTGATTACATCGTTACAACCTGTCATTGATTACATCGTTTCAACCTGTCATTGATTACATCGTTACAACATGTCATTGATTACATCGTTACAACCTGTCATTGAAAACATTTAAACGCTCGGCATTTTCAGACACAACCCAGAGAAAAAACATGCCACAAAAGCCGCTCATACGATATACATATTCACATCGGTTCACCGCCTAAATACACGTCATAGTAAAACATAGACAGACCTTGTTCTTATACCAATCAAAAATATGGAGTAAACAAAATACCAAAACTGACAAAGTTTGTAGGGAAAAGTAAACTACGAAAATTTCAACACGAAAATGTCACATTAATTTTAGGCAAATACATGTACTACAAAATAATCAGACCATGCAGAAAAATGTGAAACAATAATGCATAGACATGGTTTAATCAAAGTGCACAAAGCAATGAACGGGTTAATAATGAATGTAATAGAAAACATTGAGCTAAACCGCAAATGACAAAAATAAATTAGCGACTAACGCTAGTAAATAATAAACGGTTCTACAACAAATTATATTAATAAAGGCACAAAATACTCAGGTTAATTCTCAACTTACTGTTAACAGGGTTTATCACCTTACTGTTAATTGTGAAGTGAAATTTACAAAGGAGACAAAGCACTGGGGTTGGACAACTGCTCCCTGAGAATAGATCCACTTGTGATTTTCCGTCCAGCTCACTACCTGTATAGTCCAGTTCACTTGATATGTCGAATAGTGGACATGAACATGGTATGTGTTTGACGACAAAAGGTTTTTCGATATATACCATGATGTGCATAATACTGAATTATGAGAAAATCCATGTTTATGTGTTGTATATTGTCCGATAAAGGTCACTTATTAAAGTTGGTCTATCTGTTTGTAAACATGTGTTATATAGTTACAGTGGTATACAGTATTAGATATGAATCGAAGACCCCTGCCCGGAAATGTGTCTATCGATTAATATTGATTGCATTTCAAATGTTATCAGGTCTAAGAACGTGTGGTAGTCTAGATAAGAAACAATAGTGCTTACTGATAACAGCCACCAGAAATTGTATTTTGTGATTTTGTCACAAATAAATGTTAATTAGACCTACTATCCCTCATACATACGTAACAAAACAATACAATCAATATATGACATTTGACATTCAGAGCATAGCTATGGGAACACCCTAATGATATTTATTGCTATATGATATCGTCTGAATGGACTGTTCTAAAAATAGAATAAAGTGACCCATTTAATCATCTCATTTCATAATAAAATATTCGAAATAAAATCAATATTAATTGATAGAGCGTTTCCAGACATGGGTCTTCAATTCATAGTTATTATGTTATACCCACGAAACTAATCATAATTGTTATACGAAGAGATAATCCATCTTTAAATGGGACACTTTAGTGTTCTATTTTTAGAACAGACCATTCAGGTGATACCATTTTGCGATGGAGAACATTAGGGTGTTCCCATAGATAGGTTCCGGAAGTTCATATTGCGATATAGATCATTAGGCTGTTATTATGGCTACATGCCGAACGTCAAATGTCCCAAATTGATTGGTTGTATTGTTTTATTCCATAGTTATAAGCGATAATGAGTATAATTAACGTTTATTTCTTACACAATTACACAATAACATTTTTGGTCTATGTTAACAGTAACCACTATTGTTCGTTAGATAAACAACCACAATTTTTTAGACCAGAAAATATTCGAAATAAAATTAATATTAATCGATAGAAGCATATTCGGACAGGAGTCTTCGATTCAAATCTAATATTGTATACCCCGGTAACTATATAATACATATTTACAAAGAGAAAATCCACCTTTAAACAAGAATCGGTCACATACTAGATAGTTTGTTCAATTCACTCACCATTTGACAGTATATCTCGGAAGGAAACTAGTGATTACGCCATCCCATTGGAATTGACTGCCTGATATGTACACAGTGCAATGTTGTTAACGATTTGTTACGACCAACTTTTCATTCGATTCAATTCTTTTCCCGCCAAGATATAAAATGTGAGAAAATATGGTGAATTTGTGGTTATCAATTTGATGTGTATGGTGAGAGATCGATTGTTATGTCACACATTACATAAAGGACTCAAATTAGGAAACCGTCCGTATCAGTGTGATATATGTGACGAAGTGGGTTGTCCGGTTATACGAGAATCCACGTCGGCGACCCTCCTTACACGTGTTATTTATGTGACAAAACATTCACTTTTCAAAGTCGATTGTCGGTACATAAAATAATATACATTGGCGACCATCCGCATTCACTCTGTCAGGTGATCTTACAAGGCATATGATGGCTCGTACCTGTGATCTTCCCTACCAGTGTGATTTATGTGACAAAGCATTTACACAGGCAGGTAACTTGAAGCTTCATAAGAGAATCCATACCGGTGATCGTCCGTATCAGTGTGATGTATGTGATAAAGCATTTACTCGGCAAGGTGACTTGACGGTTCATAAAAGAATCCACACAGGGGAGCGTCAGTATCAGTGTGATTTATGCGGCAAAGCATTTACTCAGCCAGGTGCACTGACGGCCCATAAGATAATACATACAGGTGATCGTCCGTATCAGTGTGATTTATGCGGCAAGGCATTTACTCGGCAAGGTGACTTGACGGTTCATAGGAGAATACACACAGGGGAGCGTCCGTATCAGTGCGATTTATGCGGCAAAGCATTTACTCAGCCAGGTGCACTGACGGTCCATAAGAGATTCCATACCGGTGATCGTCCGTATCAGTGTGATTTATGCGGCAAGGCATTTACTCGGCAAGGTGACTTGACGGTTCATAAGAGAATCCACACAGGGGAGCGTCAGTATCAATGTGATTTATGCGGCAAAGCATTTACTCGACCAGGTGCATTGACGGCGCACAATAGAATACACACTGGCGATCTTCCGTACCAGTGCGATTTATGCAGCAAAGCATTTACTGAGACAGGTGCCTTGACGGGTCATAAGAGAACCCACACAGGAGAGCATCCGTATCAATGTGATTTATGTAGCAAAGCATTTACTTCTTCGAGTCATCTGAAGCTGCATATGAGACTCCACACAGGAGATCTTACTCAGCCAGGTTCATTGACGGTACACAAGAGAATACACACAGGCGATCGTCCGTATCCGTGTGATTTGTGTAGCAAAGCATTTACTCAGTCAGGTTCATTGACGGCGCATAAGAGAATGCATACAGGCGATCGTCCTTATCAGTGTGATTTATGCGCTGAATCATGTATTGAGTCGGGTTCTTTGACAAGGCATAAGAGAATACATACAGGCGATCGTCCGTATCAGTGTGATTTATGCGCTAAAACATTTACTCAGCCAGGTTCCTTGACTGCGCACAAAAGAATACACACAGAAGATCGTCCGTACCAGTGTGATATATGTCGGAGATCATTCATTACTTCGAGCCACCTGAAGCAGCATACGAGAACACACACCGGTGAGCGTCCGTATCAGTGTGATTTATGCGGCAAAGCATTTACTCAGCCAGGTTCCTTGACTGCGCACCATAGAATACACACAGGAGAGCGTCCGCATCAATGTGATATATGTAACAAAACATTTACTACTTCGAGTCATCTGAAGCAGCATACGAGAACACACACCGGAGAGCATCCGTATCAATGTGATTTATGTAGCAAAGCATTTACTTCTTCGAGTCATCTGAAGCTGCATACGAGACTCCACACAGGAGAACGTCCGTACCAGTGTGATTTATGTGTTAAAACATTCAGTCAGGTCGGTGATCTGACAAGGCATAAGGGAATACATACAGGAGAGCGTCCGTATCAGTGTGATTTGTGCAGCAAAGCATTTACTCAGCCAGGTTCATTGACGGTACACAAGAGAATACACACAGGCGATCGTCCGTATCCGTGTGATTTGTGTAGCAAAGCATTTACTCAGTCAGGTTCATTGACGGCGCATAAGAGAATGCATACAGGCGATCGTCCGTATCAGTGTGATTTATGCGCTGAATCATTTATTGAGTCGGGTTCTTTGACAAGGCATAAGAGAATACATACAGGCGGTCGTCCGTATCAGTGTGATTTATGCGCTAAAACATTTACTCAGCCAGGTAACTTGACGGCGCACAAAAGAATACACACAGAAGATCGTCCGTACCAGTGTGATATATGTCGGAGATCATTCATTACTTCGAGCCACCTGAAGCAGCATACGAGAACACACACCGGTGAGCGTCCGTATTCATGCGATGTATGTAACAAAACATTCACTACTTCGAGTCATATGAAGCGGCATACGAGAACACACACAGGAGAGCGTCCGTATCAGTGTGATTTATGTAGCAAATCATTTATTACTTCGAGTCATCTGAAGCAGCATACGAGACTCCACACAGGAGAACGTCCATTTCAGTGTGATTTATGTGTTAAAACATTCAGTCAGGTGGGTTCTCTAATAGGGCATAAGAGAATACATACAGGCGATCGTCCGTATTCGTGTGTTTTGTGTAGCAAAACGTTTGCTCGTCTTGGTCCATTGACTGCCCATAAGAGAATGCACACAGGCGATCGTCCCATATCAGAGTGATATATGCGCTAAAAAATTCACCCAGCCAGGTTCCTTGGCGACACACAAGAGAATCCACACAGGAGATCGTCCTTATCAGTGTGATATATGTCCGAGATCATTCACTGCTTCGAGTCATGTGAAGCAGCATACGGAGTACATACCGGGAAGCGCCCGTATCAATGTGACACCTGTCGAAAGTCATTCACTGATCCGGATAATCTGAAACGACACAAGAGAATCCACACAAGAAACTCCATAATGTGATGTATGCAGCAAATTATTTTATCGCTTTGATATCTGAAGCATAACCTCAAATAATACATTCCGACGATCGCGTAATTAATGTGACATGTAATCATGTTCTCGACTAGATATATCAAGCGGTATTTCAGATAATAGATTCCGGCGATCGTGTAATTAATGTGACCATACAATCATGTTCTCGACTAGATATATCAAGCGGTATATCAGATAATAGATTCCGACGATCATGTTATTAATGTGACCATGCAATCATGTTCTCGACTAGATATATCAATCGGTATATCAGATAATACATTCCGACGATCGTGTTATTAATGTGACCATGCAATCATGTTCTCGACTAGATATATCAAGCGGTATATCAGATAATACATTCCGAACATCGTGTTATTAATGTGACCCTGCAATCATGTTCTCGACTAGATATATCAAGCGGTATATCAGATAATATATTCATACGATCGTGTAATTAATGTGACCATACAATCATGTTCTCGACTTGATATATCAAGCGGTATATCAGATAATACATTCCGACGATCGTGTAATTAATGTGACCCTGCAATCATGTTCTCGACTAGATATATCAAGCGGTATATCAGATAATATATTCATACGATCGTGTAATTAATGTGACCATACAATCATGTTCTCGACTTGATATATCAAGCGGTATATCAGATAATAGATTCCGACGATCGTGTTATTAATGTGACCAAGCAATCATGTTCTCGACTAGATATATCAATCGGTATATCAGATAATATATTCATACGATCGTGTAATTAATGTGACCATACAATCATGTTCTCGACTAGATATATCAAGCGGTATATCAGATAATACATTCCGACGATCGTGTAATTAATGTGACCATGCAATCATGTTCTCGACTAGATATATCAAGCGGTATATCAGATAATACATTCCGACGATCGTGTAATTAATGTGACCAATCATGTTCTCGACTAGATATATCAAGCGGTATATCAGATAATACATTCCGACGATCGTGTTATTAATGTGACCCTACAATCATGTTCTCGACTAGATATATCAAGCGGTATATCAGATAATAGATTCAGACGATCGTGTAATTAATGTGACCATGCAATCATGTTCTCGACTAGATATATCAAGCGGTATATCAGATAATACATTCCGACGATCGTGTAATTAATGTGACCAATCATGTTCTCGACTAGATATATCAAGCGGTATATCAGATAATACATTCCGACGATCGTGTAATTAATGTGACCATGCAATCATGTTCTCGACTAGATATATCAAGCGGTATATCAGATAATAGATTCCGACGATCGTGTTATTAATGTGACCATGCAATCATGTTCTCGACTAGATATATCAAGCGGTATATCAGATAATAGATTCAGACGATCGTGTAATTAATGTGACTCTACAATCATGTTCTCGACTAGATATATCAAGCGGTATATCAGATAATATATTCATACGATCGTGTAATTAATGTGACCATACATTCATGTTCTCGACTAGATATATCAAGCGGTATATCAGATAATACATTCCGACGATCGTGTAATTAATGTGACCATACAATCATGTTCTCGACTAGATATATCAAGCGGTATATCAGATAATACATTCCGACGATCGTGTAATTAATGTGACCAATCATGTTCTCGACTAGATATATCAAGCGGTATATCAGATAATACATTCCGACGATCGTGTTATTAATGTGACCCTACAATCATGTTCTCGACTAGATATATCAAGCGGTATATCAGATAATAGATTCAGACGATCGTGTAATTAATGTGACCATGCAATCATGTTCTCGACTAGATATATCAAGCGGTATATCAGATAATACATTCCGACGATCGTGTAATTAATGTGACCAATCATGTTCTCGACTAGATATATCAAGCGGTATATCAGATAATACATTCCGACGATCGTGTAATTAATGTGACCATGCAATCATGTTCTCGACTAGATATATCAAGCGGTATATCAGATAATACATTCCGACGATCGTGTAATTAATGTGACCAATCATGTTCTCGACTAGATATATCAAGCGGTATATCAGATAATACATTCCGACGATCGTGTAATTAATGTGACCATGCAATCATGTTCTCGACTAGATATATCAAGCGGTATATCAGATAATACATTCCGACGATCGTGTAATTAATGTGACCATGCAATCATGTTATCGACTAGATATATCAAGAGGTATATCAAATAATAGATTCAGACGACCGTGTAATTAATGTGACCAATCATGTTCTCGACTAGATATATCAAGCGGTATATCAGATAACACATTCCGACGATCGTGTAATTAACGTGACCATGCAATCATGTTCTCGACTAGATATATCAAGCGGTATATCAGATAACACATTCCGACGATCGTGTAATTAACGTGACCATGCAATCATGTTCTCGACTAGATATATCAAGCGGTATATCAGATAATACATTCCGACGATCGTGTAATTAATGTGACCATGCAATCATGTTATCGACTAGATATATCAAGAGGTATATCAAATAATAGATTCAGACGACCGTGTAATTAATGTGACCAATCATGTTCTCGACTAGATATATCAAGCGGTATATCAGATAATAGATTCCGACGATCGTGTAATTAACGTGACCATGCAATCATGTTCTCGACTAGATATATCAAGCGGTATATCAGATAATAGATTCCGACGATCGTGTAATTAATGTGGCCATGCAATCATGTTCTCGACTAGATATATCAAGCGGTATATCAGATAATAGATTCCGACGATCGTGTAATTAACGTGACCATGCAATCATGTTCTCGACTAGATATATCAAGCGGTATATCAGATAATAGATTCCGACGATCGTGTAATTAACGTGACCATGCAATCATGTTCTCGACTAGATATATCAAGCGGTATATCAGATAATAGATTCCGACGATCGTGTAATTAACGTGACCATGCAATCATGTTCTCGACTAGATATATCAAGCGGTATATCAGATAATAGATTCCGACGATCGTGTAATTAATGTGACCATGCAATCAAGTTCTCGACTAGATATATCAAGCGGTATATCAGATAATAGATTCAGACGATCGTTGTAATGAATGTGACCAATTATTTTCTCGGCTAGGTCACTTGACGCACGTCAGATAATCCGAACACAAGTACGTCCATTTCAGTGTGATTTATGATTTATGCGCTGAAACATTATCTCAGTCGGGTGATCTGTATAGGTACAATTAATAATATATGTACAGTAGATGGTTCATATCAGTGTGAATGAGGTGACAACGAATTTACACCCGGATTGGGTTTTTTTTTTATTTAACGAATATTCTTTTTATTTGATTCGATTTTTAAAATATTTGTTCTAATATTATGTAAATATGTAATAGTTCATATAGAGGACCCCAGTGGTTGTAATATCGAAATTGTGCAAAAGGTTCTCATTCCGATCAGACGCTACTAAATTACTACCCCTCTGGCTTCGGGGGTAAAAAATATTTAATTCGATTCGAGGAACCCACCCATCAAAGCTTGATTAGATTAGAGTGATTAAATATCGATGTTTGAACATCCCGTTTTTATTGTTTGTGGCCCAATCTTTTCGATGACCACGTGCTAAAAACGGCCAATTGCGGTTGTAAGATGGATAACTCTAAAATTACGTGGTTATTATTGTTATTAGTAACAACTTGATTTTAGAGTGTCCCATTTAAAGTTGGATTTAAAGTATCTCTTCGCATATCAATTTTGATCAGTTTCCTGGGTATTAAATAATAAATATGAATTGAAGACCAATGTTTGGAAACGCTTCTCTCAATTAATATTGATTTTATTTCGAATATTTCATTATTAAATGATATGATTAAACGGGTCACTTTATTATTCTATTTTTAGAACAGACCAATCAGGCGATACCTATATCAATAGAGATCATCAGGGTGTTCCCATAGCTAAGCTATGAACGTCAAATGTGAGTTTGAATGGACTCAGTCACGGGAACCTCAGGCAGATTCGTCAGGAAACTTGGATAGAACAGGTCTATTATAGATTTGCCTTCCGTGGGGGATACGTTAATTTCCTCCTTTGCCGAGGCCGAATTAGCCTCACTCACTTCGACATCAATCAAGTTATCGATAGACTTTAAAATGTCTGATACTGGCAAAGGGGATAACATAGGTTTGGAAGAATTATCCAATTGAATATTAGGCAAATTCATACCTGCTGCATCCATAATTTCAACCCGCTCCCCACTGGACGAATTGTCCTCTGGCGGCTGGCTGTGCTCCTCATCAGAATCGATGTGCAGAGCCTCTGTGTCGACAGCAGTATTGTGCTCCTCATCAGAATCGATGTGCAGAGCCTCTGCGTCGCTCATTCTATAATCTTACTCGCACTCATGCTGAAATATAGAAAGAGGCCTTACAGACTGATTTATGGCTGAGCATGAGAGTACGAGTAGGAGCTTATAAAACATATTAACATCTCGGGCATCGATAGGTGTCTAATTGATCAGCTTCTTCCTGTGTAATATTAACACATTCACCATGGTACCAATCATTGCAATAATCACACTGGAGCATCAATTTTCCACCCCATTTGTTCTGACATACGCAAAAAAGGCCAGTGGATCTCTCAAGTGTGACTTCTCCCGTCTCATGGAAGCGTTTTAAACATTTAGTTAGCCATGGCGGAATGGTTCGATCGTGACACTTTTTCAGTCGATCGTGATTTACCACATTGGTGGCACTTTTAAAAAATATTTTAAAAAGGTATGGCGTGTATACTTTAGCAATTATGCCTGGACCTTTCCAAAAGAAGAAAGTTTTCGGGCTTTCCCTTTCTTTGTAGCTGTGTCCAACAAGTATACTAAATCACCAAGCTTATATTCAAATTTGTTAATTTTAACATCATAATCTCGCTTCATTTTTTTACAAGCAGCCTTCAAGTGCTCACGCGCGAGTTCATGACAATCTTTATACTCTTTCACCAGCGTTTGCACATATTCGGCCGCGTTTTCATATTCTGGTATTTTTGAATTAAAATTAAAAACGAGATCTGACGGGTGATTTACCTCACGTCCAAGCATCATTCTATTTGGTGTAAAACCCGTAAGACGGTGTACCGATGATCGCATGGCCCCGGCGAGCTGTGAAAGATACATATCCCAGGATTTCTGGTTTTTATCAATATAACACCGGACGGCATTCATCAATGTCCGATTCTGGCGTTCTGCGGCACCATTCGAGGAAGGTCGATATGCCGTGGTACGTGCCTTATGGATCTGAAGCGCTTCACACATTGCTGTGAACAGCTTTGATTCAAAACACGACCCTTGATCAGAGAAAATTTGGAATGGACATCCAAATCTCGAAAAGAATTCTTTAACAGCTGTGTATGCTGCTGTTTCGGCAGTCTGATCGGGTAATGCTATAAATTCGACCCATTTGGTGAACTGACAGGTCATAACCAATATATATTTATTTCCCTTCTGTCTCAGTGGCAACGGTCCCAAAAAATCGATATGTACACGTTCCATTGGGGCCCCAGCGTGGAAAGAAACCTGCTCCCATTTAGCATGTCGAACCGGTTTCTTGCCTTGATTACACTGGGGGCAGGCCGCCACGAATGTTTCAATATCTTCGCTAACCCCATACCAATAGTAATTTTGCCGTATCCGTTCTCGGGTACGGGTTATGGCCTGATGCCGGAATATCATGGGCGAGGGTCAGAATTTCAGTGGCAAACTTTCGTGGAATAACCAAGACTTGTTGGGAATCCCGCTTGATTTTGTACAACAATTTATTTTTTATGAGGAAACGTTGCCGGTTTATCCAAATATACTTAGTAGCTTGGCTACTAATAAAAAGTTCACCTTCCCTGGGGTCTTTTCCAGTTTCTAACCACCCAATCACAGGGGCTAAGTCAGGGTCATAACGCTGAAATTCAGCGAGTTCGTCCAGAGTACATACATCCGCTAGGAGGGCATTATCCTTGGGGGTAGTGGTCTGTCGCACCCTGACTTCAGGTTTTAATCCCGATGATATTTCTAGGTCAACCTGGGAATGGGTCCAACCCGTGTTCGAACAGACGGAGTCTGTTGGTTCGTAGGGATCTTCCCACTCATCTCCCGGCTCCCACGAAAAACCTAGGGGAGGGTTTGGCTGACTATCTGTCTGGCGAATTGCCGGACTGGCGCTCTCAGATAATTCGGCAAACGTAATGGAACCTTTGGTTAGGGGAACCACATCGTCCACAGCATTTTCGAATCTGGTCCAGCTATTAAACACCCGAGTGCAATATTTACACCCACCACAAGGGAGATCAGAGAGTTTACACCCTGTGAAATACTCTTCACATGAGCCATCCGCAGGAATTCTGGACAGCGCATCGGCATTTACGTGCAATGTTCCCTTGCGATGCTCAATAACCATATTATACTCACCGAGTTCCTCTAACCACCTTGCAAGTTGTCCCTGAGGTTCCTTAAAGTTCATGAGCCACCTTAGGCTACTATGATCAGTCCTTACCAAGAATTTCCGACCTAGCAGATAGTGGCGAAATTGACGTATGAATCGTACTACTGCAAGAAGTTCTCGCCGTGTAGTACAATAACGCCGTTGTTGTGGGGACAGCACAAAACTACCAAAGGCGATAGCTTTCTCATTACCATCTTGGACTTGAATTAATTCCCCACCGATGGCAAAATTACTACTATCACAGTCCAGAATAAAAAGGTCAGTTGAATTTGGTAGGCTCAGCACAGGTGGCGAGGTCAGCGCATCCTTGAGCCTATCAAATGCAACCTGCTGTTCTGGGTTCCATTTAAATTTATGTTTACCGGTGATGTCATATAGAGGTCGTGCTAACTCTGCATAATTTTTTATGAATAACCGATGATAATTAACTAGCCCACAGAAACTTTCTACCTCTCTAGTACTCTGGGGTACAGGCCAGCTTTGGACAACCTCTATAGATGATTCCATCATTTTCACACCTTGCTCACTCACAATTCTGCCCAGAAATTCAATACTTTTCTGAAAAAAACTCACATTTACTGGGCTTGAGTTTAAGATTATATTTTCGGAACCGAGAGAGTACTTTTTCGATGTTTTCCAAATGATTTTGAATCGAATTGCCCATCAGAACTACGTCGTCCAAGTACCCTAAACAGATATCCCAGTTCAGACCGTGCAATACCAAATTGATAACCCTACACCAAGTAAACGGGCTTCCAGTTAGGCCGAACGGCATTTTAATGAAATTGAAAATCCCGTACTTGGTAATAAAGGCTGTTTTAGCACGGTCTTCGTCACGTACGGTAACCTGATGGTACGCAGCCAAACAGTCTGCCTTTCCGAACAACGAATTTCCACTAAGTGTGTCAAGACACTCATCAATTCGAGGCAAGGGGTAGACGTCTTTGCGGGTCACGGAGTTTATGACGCGATAGTCTATGCACCAGCGAATAGAGCCGTCCCGCTTTTTAACAAGGACAGGGGCTGATGCCCATTCCGACACAGAGGGCTCGATGACCTTGGCCATCAAAAGCTTTTTCAAATGAGTTTCCTCTTGGTCGGCAAAGCATGCTGGGGTGCGCCTCATAGGCTGCTTAATTGGACGAGCTCCCTCTTAAAGAGGAATACTATGTTCGATTTGGGAGAATGTACCCAAATCAAACTCGTCTTTTGCAAACACGTCTTGAAATTCCAGAAGTAGTTTTTCAAGGCGGGCTATGTCAGGCCCTGACAATAATCTTGAAGAGCGCTCAAATAGACTCTGTAAATATCCTGGAAGGGTGGAATTACCCCCCAGGCGATCTCCAGCGCTATTATTTGGGGAGCTCCCCGGAGATAAGTCGTCCGGAGCAGATTCCGGATTGGGCGCGCATGACTTGACGGAGTGTTCAATCACCTCATCAACTTCATAAGCTTCACCCACACATTGTAATTTATCTAAGATTATCTCTGAATGTTGAGAATTTATAAAACATACTTTTGGGGGGCTATACCCCGAGTGCAAAGTAGGCAAAAGATACTCACCAAGTTGTTCATTGGGTTCAATAGTAAAATCAGCTAATGGTGGAACCGTTTCACACTGCAGTAACACAACTGACTGAGGGGGTATAACTGTTCGCTGATTGACTATAATTCTAGAAATTTTAGCCACTTTGGGTTTTACCTTGGGAATTGTAGGAATCCGACGCTTTCCCAAAAAGATAGAACCTTTATTTGCCCCAATTTTTGCATCATATTTAGTGAGAAAATCCATCCCAAGAAGCATGGGATCTTCAATGGGTGCCACATATATATTTTCACTACACTCGAGTTCCCCAATGGTAATGTCTATGGGTCCCACCAACATACCTTCCATGTGACCATCACGAGCCGCCGTATTAAAGTGTAGAGATTTAATTAAGGGTGGCTCAGGGCTGAGTTGGTGAAACAATTTGTCAGAGATAATCGTAACGTCGGCGGCTGTGTCTACTACTGCTTGGGTAACATGACCAGCTATTTTGACCGGAACCTTGATGGCGGAGGCTGATTTAATTTGCTTAATAGTTAATTCCGGTTTGATTTCACCAGACGTTACATTTTTACCAGTTACGAGGTCATGAATTATAATTGGGATCGGGCTCAGACCTCGGAAGTCGCCCCGTTCCCGTTTAAATCCTCCTTAAGTTTAACTTTATTATCCCGGTTAGGGCGATTTACAGGATTCCGTGAAGGGCAGTCTCTTTGAAAATGCCCCACCCCCTGACAGGCATAGCAAATGACCTTGGCCTTGGGAGAGGGTGACCTTGACCTACTTTTGAAATCTGACTCTTTTTTATCAAAGTGAGAAATTGTGCCAGACTGTGGCTTATTGGTCGCCATCTTTTCTAAAACAGTTGTTAATTTCTCCACTGTCTTTTGGAGAGTTTCCATATTAGTTTCCAAGGCGAGCATACGTGCCTTGGAATTTGAATTATCGCTAGAAGTTTTCCAACTTGGAGCGCGGGGCGAAAATCTACGAGGGCCTGGTGAATCACCGATCTCCGAATCGGAACCCTCGCGCTTGCCTCGGAAGTTGTATCCTCGCTGCTTTGGTCTACCACGACCAGTCTGTCTTACAGACCTAACAGGAGAGGTTTCATCATCAGTATCCGATGAAACATGGCGCACGTCTTTGCGAGACACTTTGCTGCCATGAATAGCAGCATAATTGTGTTGATGCCATCGGATACTGTTGATGGCTTGTTCCATGGACTGAGGTGTTTCCATGGTAACAAGTTCGGCCGCCCTGGTGTCAGAACAGCCTTGACAGAAGCGCAAGACCGCTTGCTTGAAGGTAAAACTGGCCGGACATTCTTTAAAGGCACGTGTGGCCAATGAGAGAACGGTCTCGGCCCATTCTTCCAGCGACTGACCAGTGACTTGCTTTGCTTGTTGGAATCGAAGTTGGGTCGTTTCGGGCAAGTCTTTAAATCCGAAACGATTTTCCAACCCGTCAAGCAACTGAACAACTGTCAGATAGGGATCACGCTCGGTAAGCAGCGTGAAATACTCGCTCGCTTTTCCTTTTAAACACCAGCAGAGAGCCTGCTGCTGCTCATCCCATCCCCAACGTTGCGACTGGGCATACAAAGTGAATTTCACCCTGAAGGCTTGCCACGAGTCGATACCATCATACGAAAACCCTTTTGGCATATGAGGCAGTCGATAATCGCCCTGCCTTCCGTGAGGAGCGACTTGTTGATTGTATGGTTGATAACCTCCCGGCCCTGGACCAATTTGATTCATCCCGGGGTTTGCCATCCCCTGATTTCCCGGATTCTGTATCCATTGAGTTCCCGGGGGCGGTTGGTTATACCCAGGTTTCTGCATCCCTTGATTTCCCGGGGGCGGTTGATTGTAACCAAGGTTCTGCATCCCTTGATTTCCCGGGGGCGGTTGATTGTAACCAAGGTTCTGCATCCCTTGATTTCCCGGGGGCGGTTGATTGTAACCAAGGTTCTGCATCCCTTGATTTCCCGGGGGCGGTTGATTGTAACCAAGGTTCTGCATCCCTTGATTTCCTGGGGGCGGTTGATTGTAACCCATTCCCGATACATTGGGTCCCGGCTGAACCTGGGCATGAGAGCCTGGGTTTCTATAACCCGACATATCTTGATTAAACTGACCGAAGCCAGCTTGAGTGGTACCTGGACCCCATGGGTTGAAGGGCCCGGTTGGCGTTGGATCGGGTGGCGGATTTAACTGTGCGAAACTAGTTTGACCCATGCCAGATTGAGTAGTTCCATAGCCTTGATGCCCGGTAGTTCCATAGCCTTGATATCCAGAATTTGGATTTAAATTGTAGTGTTGGCTACTCTGTGGTTGTGATCCGGCATAACCACGATTAGGTTGGTTGTAACCTGGCTGAGCGGGTTGACTCCATTGATATGATTTTCCATATGAGGAGGTGTATGTGCTGGCTATGGTCTGACCATATGTACCAGACGTGGTGGCCTGGGTATAGACAGGACTATTTTGCATAGGCGGCACTCGCCCGTCAACTGCATATGCACCCTGCTGAGCGGCAGCATAGCTCCTCATTGGCGTAGACGTAGCAGGGGGTACAAAGCGTGACGATACCACTGTCGAATTGGCAGTTACGGTAGCTGCTAACGCTTGGCCATGATGAACAAATGATGCAGCGGGGGCTACCTCTGTTGAATAGGCAGGCATGGTAGTCGACGCTTGGCCACAGAATGAATAGGCCGATGAAAATGATGCAGCCTGTGGTGCCCCAACTGTAGAACTAGCAGTTACAGCTGCCGGCTGTTGGCCAAAAAGACCATAGGATGGTATAGCAGGTAGTGTCGGGCGAAACCCTGGAAACGGTTCGCCCGCACTTCGTGCTGGGTTGGTAGAAACCATGGGACTAAACCAAGCAACGGGTTGTGAAACTGTAACAGCCGCAGCTGCTTGTGACACATCGGCTTGGGCTCCAGGTGTGATGTCACCCTGAATCTGGGATTCAGACAAGCGACGTCTTATGAATTCTGGATTGGTCCTCGGATTTGCGATGGGAGAATAACCTTTCGCAAATAAGGCCGCCATTTCTTGACTACTTGGGGGAGAAGGGGGTGTGTTAGCTTACGCCTCACACTCTCCGGCATCTGCTCACCCCCGGCATCATGGAGAACCATTTTCTCGGGGGTTGTTAAACCAGATGGCGGCTTCTTCTCTGTCTGGGGAGGGGTCAAGGGTGACTGGCTTCTTGCGTAATCCTCCCTTCCCTCACCATCAGACTCAGACTGATAGTTGTTGGGGTCCGCATGAGCCCTCGGTACCCAGTTATCAGCTTGGGACTTTGAAGTTGGGTGACTAAAGTCAATCACACTCAACTGATCCCTTGAACTTCTGAACCGGGGTACGAGACTGAGATCCCTTTGTGATATTAGAGTTACCTGCCGGCGTAACTGAATTATATCGGCGGCAATTTGGGGACCAACCTGAGGAATTTGTTGCAACTCTTTCCAATTAGCTGTATTTATGAAAATCTTCATGTTGACCAACAAATCACTAAATATTAACCACTATGAAACCTTGCACTATCTAGACGCTAAGTAAAATATAATTACAACCAATTTCCCATAGAATCTAGGAAAACTCTATATTTTACTAACATCTATTTCTATTTCCCAATATATCCAATAAGAAAATAGTAACGAACAATAGATAATATATTGTTTTATTCAACATGCAAAATACGCGAAGAGATGACCATCAATGTACAACAATGAGTGAAATTGTTTCCATCTTCCGTCGTCTCCGGTCAAATATCAAAAACCTAAATAAATGGATCTTTAATAATTCACGTACAGTGATGTCGATTATGAAATTAAACCTACTGGAAAATCTGTGCGAATTGGACAATAAATTTCCAGCGATAACATATTTTGAAAGTGGCGAGAAGCAAAAATTGCTGCAAAATCACTTTAATAAATTGATTTATGGGGAACCATGCACAACACAGGAATTCCGGATGTACAAGTGGTGTGATGAAAAATTTAACCCAGAATTGAAGCAAAGATTTCCATGTGGAATTCACCGGAAAAAATTCAAAGTTATTTCAACACTCTATTCCCACAAAAACAAAAAAACAAAAACCCACCATGCGTAAAAAGCAAGGAGAATCCATTGAAATAAGCATGGAAGGCTAAATTACAAGTAAAGTGAAACAAACAAGCTATAGAAGGCAATAGAACAAAACCACGCTGGAATCACGTGGAAATTGGGGTAGAAAAAATACAAGAAATTATTCCGCAAAAAACATCAAATAATTTACGACTAACGCTAGTATTGTAAAAATTGGCTGTATATAATAACCAGTTACAATATAATATATAATAATGAACATACTTACTATTAATACATCTTGACACAAACGAGGATTACAAAGGATATAAACTGTAGAATTATACGTCTGGATTGTTCGGTTTCTTTATTGTTCTGATTTCTCCGGTTGCTGGTCCACTCGATTTCGACTCCGGATCCTCAGTATAATTTCCGGTCTAATAAGACTTTCTGCGCCATATTTCCGGTTTAATCCCAATTTCACAACATCCCATTGGAATTGACTGCCTGATATGTACACAGTGCAATGTTGTTAACGATTTGTTACGACCAACTTTTCATTCGATTCAATTCTTTTCCCGCCAAGATATAAAATGTGAGAAAATATGGTGAATTTGTGGTTATCAATTTGATGTGTATGGTGAAAAATCGATTGTTATGTCACACATTACATAAAGGACTCAAATCAGGAAACCGTCCGTATCAGTGTGATATATGTGACGAAGTGGGTTGCCCGTTTATACGAGAATCCACATCGGCGACCGTCCTTACACGTGTGATTTATGTGACAAAACATTCACTTTTCAAAGTCGATTGTCGGTACATAAAATATAATATACATTGGCGACCATCCGCATTCACTCTGTCAGGTGATCTTACAAGGCATATGATGGCTCGTACCTGTGATCGTCCCTACCAGTGTGATTTATGTGACAAAGCATTTACTCAGCCAGGTGCATTGACGGCCCATAAGATAATACATACAGGTGATCGTCCGTATCAGTGTGATTTATGCGGCAAAGCATTTACTCGGCAAGGTGACTTGACGGTTCATAAGAGAATCCACACAGGGGAGCGTCAGTATCAGTGTGATTTATGCGGTAAATCATTTACTCGACCAGGTGCATTGACGGCGCACAATAGAATACACACTGGCGATCTTCCGTACCAGTGCGATTTATGCAGCAAAGCATTTACTGAGACAGGTGCCTTGACGGGTCATAAGAGAACCCACACAGGAGAGCATCCGTATCAATGTGATTTATGTAGCAAAGCATTTACTTCTTCGAGTCATATGAAGCAGCATACGAGACTCCATACAGGAGAACGTCCGTACCAGTGTGATTTATGTGTTAAAACATTCAGTCATGTCGGTGATCTGACAAGGCATAAGAGAATACATACAGGAGAGCGTCCGTATCAGTGTGATTTGTGCATCAAAGCATTTACTCAGCCAGGTTCGTTGACGGTACACAAGAGAATACACACAGGCGATCGTCCGTATCCGTGTGATTTGTGTAGCAAAGCATTTACTCAGTCAGGTTCATTGACGGCGCATAAGAGAATGCATACAGGCGATCGTCCGTATCAGTGTGATTTATGCGCTGAATCATTTATTGAGTCGGGTTCTTTGACAAGGCATAAGAGAATACATACAGGCGATCGTCCGTATCAGTGTGATTTATGCACTAAAACATTTGCTCAGCCAGGTAACTTGACTGTGCACCATAGAATACACACAGAAGATCGTCCGTATCAGTGTGATATATGTCGGAGATCATTCATTACTTATAGCCACCTGAAGCAGCATACGAGAACACACACCGGTGAGCGTCCGTATTCATGCGATGTATGTAACAAAACATTCACTACTTCGAGTCATCTGAAGCGGCATATGAGAACACACACAGGAGAGCGTCCGTATCAGTGTGATTTATGTAGCAAATCATTTATTACTTCGAGTCATCTGAAGCAGCATACTAGACTCCACACAGGAGAACGTCCATTTCAGTGTGATTTATGTGTTAAAACATTCAGTCAGGTGGGTTCTAAGAGAATACATACAGGCGATCGTCCGTATTCGTGTGATTTGTGTAGCAAAACGTTTGCTCGTCTTGGTCCATTGACTGCCCATAAGATAATGCACACAGGCGATCGTCCCATATCAGAGTGATATATGCGCTAAAAAATTCACCCAGCCAGGTTCCTTGGCGACACACAAGAGAATCCACACAGGAGATCGTCCGTATCAGTGTGATTTATGTTTTAAAACATTCAGTCAGGTGGGCTATCTGACAAGGCATAAGGTAATACATACAGGAGATAGTCCGTACCAGTGTGATATATGTCCGAGATCATTCACTGCTTCGAGTCATGTGAAGCAGCATACAGAGTACATACCGGGAAGCGCCCGTATCAATGTGACACCTGTCGAAAGTCATTCACTGATCCGGATAATCTGAAACGACACAAGAGAATCCACACAAGAAACTCCATAATGTGATGTATGCAGCAAATTATTTTATCGCTTTGATATCTGAAGCATAACCTCAGATAATACATTCATACGATCGTGTAATTAATGTGACCATGCAATCATGTTCTCGACTAGATATATCATACGGTATATCAGATAATACATTCAGACGATCGTGTAATTAATGTGACATGTAATCATGTTCTCGACTAGATATATAAAGCGGTATATCATATAATACATTCAGACGATCGTGTAATTAATGTGACCATGCAATCATGTTCTCGACTATATATATCAAGCGGTATATCAGATAATACATTCAGACGATCGTGTAATTAATGTGACCATACAATCATGTTCTCGACTAGATATATCAAGTGGTACCTCAGATAATACATTCCGATGACCGTGTAATTAATGTGACCATGCAATCATGTTCTCGACTTGATATATCAAGCGGTATATCAGATAATAGATTCCGACGATCGTGTTATTAATGTGACCCTACAATCATGTTCTCGACTAGATATATCAAGTGGTACCTCAGATAATACATTCCGATGACCGTGTAATTAATGTGACCATGCAATCATGTTCTCGACTTGATATATCAAGCGGTATATCAGATAATAGATTCCGACGATCGTGTTATTAATCTGACCCTACAATCATGTTCTCGACTAGATATATCAAGTGGTATATCAGATAATACATTCCGATGACCGTGTAATTAATGTGACCATGCAATCATGTTCTCGACTAGATATATCAAGCGGTATATCAGATAATACATTCCGACGATCGTGTAATTAATGTGACCATGCAATCATGTTCTCGACTAGATATATCAAGCGGTATATCAGATAATACATTCAGACGATCGTGTAATTAATGTGACCATGCAATCATGTTCTCGACTAGATATATCAAGCGGTATATCAGATAATAGATTCAGACGATCGTGTAATTAATGTGACCATGCAATCATGTTCTCGACTAGATATATCAAGCGGTATATCAGATAATACATTCAGACGATCGTGTAATTAATGTGACCATGCAATCATGTTCTCGACTAGATATATCAAGCGGTATATCAGATAATAGATTCCGACGATCGTGTTATTAATGTGACCCTACAATCATGTTCTCGACTAGATATATCAAGTGGTACCTCAGATAATACATTCCGATGACCGTGTAATTAATGTGACCATGCAATCATGTTCTCGACTAGATATATCAAGCGGTATATCAGATAATAGATTCAGACGATCGTGTAATTAATGTGACCATGCAATCATGTTCTCGACTAGATATATCAAGCGGTATATCAGATAATAGATTCCGACGATCGTGTAATTAATGTGACCATGCAATCATGTTCTCGACTAGATATATCAAGCGGTATATCAGATAATACATTCAGACGATCGTGTAATTAATGTGACCATGCAATCATGTTCTCGACTAGATATATCAAGCGGTACCTCAGATAATACATTCAGACGATCGTGTAATTAATGTGACCATGCAATCATGTTCTCGACTTGATATAGCAAGCGGTACATCAGATAATACATTCCGACGATCGTGTTATTAATGTGACCAATCATGTTCTCGACTAGATATATCAAGCGGTATATCAGATAATACATTCAGACGATCGTCTAATTAATGTGACTCTACAATCATGTTCTCGACTAGATATATCAAGCGGTATATCAGACAATAGATTCCGCCGATCGTGTTATTAATGTGACATGCAATCATGTTCTCGACTAGATATATCAAGCGGTATATCAGATAATAGATTCAGACGATCGTCTTATTAATGAGACCATGCAATCATGTTCTCGACTAGATATATCAGATAATACATTCAGACGACCGTGTAATTAATGTGACCATGCAATCATTTTCTCGACTAGATATATCAAGAGGTATATCAGATAATAGATGCAGACGATCGTGTAATTAATGTGACTATACAATCATGTTCTCGACTAGATATATCAAGCGGTATATCAGATAATACATTCCGACGATCGTGTAATTAATGTGACCATGCAATCATGTTATCGACTAGATATATCAAGCGGTATATCAGATAATAGATTCAGACGATCGTGTTATTAATGTGACATGCAATCATGTTCTCGACTAGATATATCAATCGGTATATCAGATAATAGATTCCGACGATCGTGTAATTAATGTGACCATGCAATCATGTTATCGACTAGATATATCAAGCGGTATATCAGATAATAGATTCAGACGATCGTGTTATTAATGTGACATGCAATCATGTTCTCGACTAGATATATCAAGCGGTATATCAGATAATAGATTCCGACGATCGTGTAATTAATGTGACCATGCAATCATGTTATCGACTAGATATATCAAGCGGTATATCAGATAATAGATTCAGACGATCGTGTTATTAATGTGACATGCAATCATGTTCTCGACTAGATATATCAAGCGGTATATCAGATAATAGATTCAGACGATCGTGTTATTAATGTGACATGCAATCATGTTCTCGACTAGATATATCAAGCGGTATATCAGATAATAGATTCCGACGATCGTGTAATTAATGTGACCATGCAATCATGTTCTCTACTAGATATATCAAGCGGTAAATCAGATAATACATTCAGACGATCGTGTAATTAATGTGACATGCAATCATGTTCTCGACTAGATATATCAATCGGTATATCAGATAATACATTCCGACGATCGTGTTATTAATGTGACATGCAATCATGTTCTCGACTAGATATATCAATCGGTATATCAGATAATACATTCAGACGATCGTATAATTAATGTGATCATGCAATCATGTTCTCGACTAGATATATCAAGCGGTATATCATATAATACATTCAGACGACCGTGTAATTAATGTGACATGTAATCATGTTCTCGACTAGATATGTCAATCGGTATATCAGATAATACATTCCGACGATCGTGTAATTAATGTGACCATGCAATCATGTTCTCGACTAGATATATCAAGCGGTATATCATATAATACATTCAGACGACCGTGTAATTAATGTGACCATGCAATCATGTTCTCGACTAGATATATCCAGCGGTATATCAGATAATACATTCAGACGATCATGTAATTAATGTGACTCTACAATCGCGTTCTCGACTAGATATATCAAGCGGTATATCAGATAATAGATTCCGACGATCGTGTAATTAATGTGACCAGTCATGTTCTCGACTAGATATATCAAGCGGTATATCTGATAATAGATTCAGACTATCGTGTAATTAATGTGACATGCAATCATGTTCTCGACTAGACATATCAAGCGGTATATCAGATAATTCATCCAGACGATCGTTGTAATGAATGTGACCAATTATTTTCTCGGCTAGGTCACTTCACGCACGTCAGAGAATCCGAACACAAGTACGTCCATTTCAGTGTGATTTATGAGTTATGTGCTGAAACATTATCTCAGTCGGGTGATCTGAATAGGTACAATTAATAATATATGTACAGTATATGGTTCATATCAGTGTGAGTGAGGTGACAACGAATTTACCCCCGGATTGGTTTTTTTTTTATTTAACGAATATTCTTTTTATTTGATTCGATTTTTAAAAATATTTTTTCTAATATTATGTAAATATGTAATAGTTCATATAGAGGACCCCAGTGTTTGTAATTATCGAAATTGTGTTAAAGGTTCTCAGTCCGATCAGACGCTCCTAAATTACTACCCCTCTGGCTTCGGGGGTAAAACATATTTAATTCGATTCGAGGAACCCACCCATCAAAGCTTAGAGTGATTAAATATCGATGTTTGAACATCCCGTTTTTATTGTTTGTGGCCCAATCTTTTCGATGACCACGTGCTAAAAACCGACAAATTGCGGTTGTAAGATGGATAACTCTAAAATTAAGTGGTTATTATTGTTATTAGTAACAACTTGATTATAGAGTGTCCCATTTAAAGTTGGATTTAAAGTATATCTTCGCATAACAATTTTGATCAGTTTCCTGGGTATTAAATAATAAATATGAATTGAAGACCAATGTTTGAAAACGCTTCTATCAATTAATATTGATTTTATTTCGAATATTTTATTATTAAATGATATGATTAAACAGGTCACTTTATTATTCTATTTTTAGAACAGACCACTCAGGCGATATGTCAATAGAGATCAGCAGGGTGTTCCCATAGCTAAGCTATGAACGTAAAATGTCACATATTGATTGTATTGTTTTATTGCATAGGTATGGGGAATAGTGAGTCTATTTAACGTCTATTTGTGACAAAATCACACAATACAATGTCTGGTCGCTGTTAAAGATGGATTATCTCTTTAAATAACAAATTTGAAATAGTTGCGCGGGTATAAAATAATAAATATGAACTGAGGACCCCTGCCCGGAAAGGCTTCTATCAATCAAGATTGATTATATTCCGCATATTTTATGGGACTGTTTATTTGTCTATTTTTTAGAACAGACCATTTGGGTGATACCATATAGCGACAGAGAGCATTATGCTGTTCCTGTGACTAGGTACGGAACGTCAAATGTCCCAGATGGATCGGTTGTATTGTTTTATACCATATGAGTATAACTAACGTTTATTTGTGACAAAATTACACAACAACCTTTCTGGTCTCTGCTAACAGTAACCACTATTGTTCGTTAGCTAAACAACCACACCTTTTTATACCAGAAAATATTCAAAATAAAATGAATATTAATCGATAGAAGCATTTTCGGACAGGAGTCTTCGATTCAGATCTAATATTTTATACCCCGACAACTATATAATACATATTTACAAAGATATATTCCACCTTTAACAGTAACCACTATTGTTCCTTAGCTAAACTGCCACACGTTCTTAGACCAGGCAACATAAGAAATGTAATCAATATTAATCGATAGAAATATTTCCGGACAGGGGTTTTCGATTCATATCTAATATTTTATACCACTGTACATGTAACTATATAACACAGATAGACCAGCTTTAATAAGTGACCTTTATCGGACACATAAACATGCATATCCTGGTATACATGTATATCCAAAAACCTTCTTTTGTCGTCAAATACATACCATGTTTATGTCCACTATTCGATACAACGAGTGAACTGGACTATACCGGTAGTGAACTGAACGGAAATCACGAATGGATCTATTCTCAGGGAGAAGTTGTCCCACTCCAGTGTTTTGTATCCGTTGTAATTTTCACTTTACTGTTAACAGTATGGTGAGAAACCCTGTTAACAGTTATTAGGTGAGAATTAACCTGAGTATTTTGTGCATTTATTAATATAATTTGATGTAGACACGTTCACGTGAGATCTGCTATTTATCAGCCTTGTATTAAGTTTGAAGTAAAAACCGTTTATTTAGATACAAAATCAAAAAGGATTTAAGATTATCTGTCAAGATGGTAATCCGATCCTGTTGCTCAGTGCAAATTTTGCAGTTTATTATCAAATGAGGGCCTATCAAATGACCTTATTGAAGTATGTGTAGATCCACAGATATTTGGTTTGTCACATGATTGGTAGAATGACATGTGACATATGACATTTTGGGGCTAGGTTTGATTGTGACTGGTTTATCCTACTGCCTGTAGATAAAGACCTACAAGTTTTGAAAGACATGCAAATAGCACATAAAGCAGTCTTTTTTGAAGAGACACAGAATAATCTGCGTACCCAACTTCTCACATTAGCAATCTAAGTTACAAAATTCATTGGCATGTTATGTTACATTTTTGACCAGATCCTTTAAATCATCATCATCCATACATAACTAGTTATCTGGTGTTAAGTTTCTACATAGGTTTCGAAACATTTGACTCCTATTATCCCAAATTATAGATATGGGGTATTTCACGATTACATCGTTACAACCTGTCATTGATTACATCGTTACAACCTGTCATTGATTACATCGTTACAACCTGTCATTGATTACATCGTTACAACCTGTCATTGATTACATCGTTACATCCTGTCATTAAAAACATTTAAACGCTCGGCATTTTCAGACACAACCCAGAGAAAAAACATGGCACAAAAGCCGCTCATACGATATACATATTCACATCAGTTCACTGCCTAAATACACGTCATAGTAAAACATAGACAGACCTTGTTCTTATACCAATCAAAAATATGGAGTAAACAAAATACAAAAACTGACAAAGTTTGTAGGGAAAATTAAACTACGAAAATTTCACCACGAAAATGTCACATTAATTTTAGGCAAATACATGCACTACAAAATAATCAGACCATGCAGAAAAATGTGAAACAATAATGCATAGACATGGTTTAATCAAAGTGCACAAAGCAATGAACGGGTTAATAATGAATGGCAATAGAAAACATTGAGCTAAACCGCAAATGACAAAAATAAATTAGCGGCTAACGCTAGTAAATAATAAACGGTTATACAACAAATTATATTAATAAAGGCACAAAATACTCAAGTTAATTCTCAACTTACTGTTAACAGGGTTTATCACCTTACTGTTAATTGTGAAGTGAAATTTACAAAGGAGACAAAGCACTGGGGTTGGACAACTGCTCCCTGAGAATAGATCCACTTGTGATTTTCCGTCCAGCTGACTACCTGTATAGTCCAGTTCACTTGATATGTCGAATAGTGGACATGAACATGGTATGTGTATGACGACAAAAGGTTTTTCGATATATACCATGATGTGCATAATACTGAATTATGAGAAAATCCATGTTTATGTGTTGTATATTGTCCGATAAAGGTCACTTATTAAAGTTGGTCTATCTGTTTGTAAACATGTGTTATATCGTTACAGTGGTATAAAGTATTAGATATGAATCGAAGACCCCTGTCCGGAAATGTTTCTATCGATTAATATTGATTGCATTTCAAATGTTATCAGGTCTAAGAACGTGTGGTAGTCTAGATAAGGAGCAATAGTGCTTACTGTTAACAGCCACCAGAAATTGTATTTTCTGATTTTGTCACAAATAAATGTTAATTAGACCTACTATCCCTCATACATACGTAACAAAACAATACAATCAATATATGACATTTGACATTCAGAGCATAGCTATGGGAACACCCAAATGATATTTATTGCTATAGGATATCGTCTGAATGGACTGTTCTAAAAATAGAATAAAGTGACCCATTTAATCATCTCATTTCATAATAAAATATTCGAAATAAAATCAATATTAATTGATAGAGCGTTTCCAGACATGGGTCTTCAATTCATAGTTATTATGTTATACCCACGAAACTAATCATAATTGTTATACGAAGAGATAATCCATCTTTAAATGGGACACTTTAGTGTTCTATTTTTAGAACAGACCATTCAGGTGATACCATTTTGCGATGGAGAACATTAGGGTGTTCCCATAGATAGGTTCCGGAAGTTCATATTGCGATATAGATCATTAGGCTGTTATTATGGCTACATGCCGAACGTCAAATGTCCCAAATTGATTGGTTGTATTGTTTTATTCCATAGTTATAAGCGATAATGAGTATAATTAACGTTTATTTCTTACACAATTACACAATAAAATTTTTGGTCTATGTTAACAGTAACCACTATTGTTCGTTAGATAAACAACCACAATTGTTTAGACCAGAAAATATTCGAAATAAAATTAATATTAATCGATAGAAGCATATTCGGACAGGAGTCTTCGATTCAAATCTAATATTTTATACCCCGGTAACTATATAATACATATTTACAAAGAGATAATCCACCTTTAAACAAGAATCGGTCACATACTAGATAGTTTGTTCAATTCACCCACCATTTGACAGTATGTCTCGGAAGGAAACTAGTGATTACGCCATCCCATTGGAATTGACTGCCTGATATGTACACAGTGCAATGTTGTTAACGATTTGTTACGACCAACTTTTCATTCGATTCAATTCTTTTCCCGCCAAGATATAAAATGTGAGAAAATATGGTGAATTTTTGTTATCAATTTGATGTGTATGGTGAAAAATCGATTGTTATGTCACACATTACATAAAGGACTCAAATCAGGAAACCGTCCGTATCAGTGTGATATATGTGACGAAGTGGGTTGCCCGTTTATACGAGAATCCACATCGGCGACCGTCCTTACACGTGTGATTTATGTGACAAAACATTCACTTTTCAAAGTCGATTGTCGGTACATAAAATAATATACATTGGCGACCATCCGCATTCACTCTGTCAGGTGATCTTACAAGGCATATGATGGCTCGTACCTGTGATCGTCCCTACCAGTGTGATTGTTGTGACAAAGCATTTACTCAGCCAGGTGCATTGACGGCCCATAAGATAATACATACAGGTGATCGTCCGTATCAGTGTGATTTATGCGGCAAAGCATTTACTCGGCAAGGTGACTTAACGGTTCATAAGAGAATCCACACAGGGGAGCGTCAGTATCAGTGTGATTTATGCGGTAAATCATTTACTCGACCAGGTGCATTGACGGCGCACAATAGAATACACACTGGCGATCTTCCGTACCAGTGCGATTTATGCAGCAAAGCATTTACTGAGACAGGTGCCTTGACGGGTCATAATAGAACCCACACAGGAGAGCATCCGTATCAATGTGATTTATGTAGCAAAGCATTTACTTCTTCGAGTCATATGAAGCAGCATACGAGACTCCATACAGGAGAACGTCCGTACCAGTGTGATTTATGTGTTAAAACATTCAGTCATGTCGGTGATCTGACAAGGCATAAGAGAATACATACAGGAGAGCGTCCGTATCAGTGTTATTTGTGTAGCAAAGCATTTACTCAGCCAGGTTCGTTGACGGTACACAAGAGAATACACACAGGCGATCGTCCGTATCCGTGTGATTTGTGTAGCAAAGCATTTACTCAGTCAGGTTCATTGACGGCGCATAAGAGAATGCATACAGGCGACCGTCCGTATCAGTGTGATTTATGCGCTGAATCATTTATTGAGTCGGGTTCTTTGACAAGGCATAAGAGAATACATACAGGCGATCGTCCGTATCAGTGTGATTTATGCGCTAAAACATTTACTCAGCCAGGTAACTTGACTGTACACCATAGAATACACACAGAAGATCGTCCGTATCAGTGTGATATATGTCGGAGATCATTCATTACTTCGAGCCACCTGAAGCAGCATACGAGAACACACACCGGTGAGCGTCCGTATTCATGCGATGTATGTAACAAAACATTCACTACTTCGAGTCATCTGAAGCGGCATACGAGAGGGTGACGACCCCCCTCCCCCTGGCATCCGACATCCGGCTTAAAATGCACCCCGGCATCCGGAATACGCCATAACAGAGAGGCGGCATCCGGAATACTATTTGATTAATTTTATTGAAAACAGACTCGGGAACGAAGTGAACGTTGGCATGAGGTATTGGAATTAGTCTCCGTATTGACTAGTAATGATTTGATTTAGCAGCTTTACGGAAAGATTAAACTTTTTACTAAATGTAAGATCTCATATCATACATATATATATATATATACGCCCTGTCTAACTTACTCGCGGCCATATTGGATCCACCATGTCCGGTTCCGTGGTTTTAGTGCTACAGTTCAAAGTTTTGGAGTAGCATTTCCATATTTGACATAAATGGAAGTCATGAATATTCAAAAGCTCCATATATGGAAATGCTACTCCAGAACTTTGATCTGTAGCAATAAAACAACCGGGACTGCATGGAAGAATATCTGATACCATGGAACCGGACCTGCATGCATGGTGGATCTAATATGGCCGCGAGTTAATGACATGATATGGCGTATTGGGTGGGGGTGAAAGGCATAGACCATGTTCCAATTGACAGGAGTGGTATAATATACTGAATGAGGAGAAGTTGAAGTGGCATACGTGCGGAAACCACCTATATAACCAATCTTGGGTGACCGTTCGTGGTCGTACACGGTAGTATTGAACACCAGGGACACGCAAATAGAAAACTAACATCTTTTTAATATTTAATATTTCAAATTAAAGGTACTCAATCAGAGGGTCTCCATATCATCACATTCCAACAAAAACGACAACATGTTTTGAAATGCCGCTTCATTTATCATAATCTAATAATTGCCCAAATATAACGAAAAGCACAATCATCTATAGTATAAAATTCCACAAAACCCTGCAAAACCTGTTATTTATCAACATTTTGTTCAACGAAATTTTGCCGGTTTGTCAAATATCTAACACAAAAAGCCACTTGATTTTACCCGCAATTTGGTCAATGAAATTCTTCTCGTTGACTGTCTATTGGGCCACCTAAAATAATAGATTTCAAACATCGATATTTGATCACTCTGAGCGGTGATGGATGGCTTCCTCGACTCGAATCAAATATGTTTACCCCCCCCCCCCCCGAAGCCAAGGAAATAGTAATTTGCGAGCGTTTATTCCGATTGAGTACCTTTAACAAACGTATAGCATTATACATGTGCAGTATAGTAAGCACATTCTCAGCTAAATGGGCCCAATGGACATGATGTTTCACCGAAAAATCGAAGTTAACCATAAGAGCCAATTCGGTTAGTTTCTTGAAGTAGAGTATCCATATAATTGAAATCTGTATTGGCGGACGTTTTAACAAATTATCCCTTGACATACAACATATGGAAATATGGGCCTCCAATTTCCCATGCGACAGAATACGTTACATACGTTACCACTGCCGACTAGGCTAACGTCATTATGTATAACACATCGAGATTGCATTCGGATTTGCAAAGTATTAAAATGATCTGAAACTGGTTCAAGATCACAAAACTAGTGCTCTAATTCATTCTCTTCTCAATCCTTGGAAATTAAGCAAACATGTATTGTGGCGGACATGCATGTTCAAAATGATATATGATTATGTGATATTATAAACTAATGTATTTGGAAGTATATTATCTGCGATGGCTGTCTATTCAAATCAAGATTTTACTATTAGCATGCGTCTCGTTCACGGTGGTAACGTATTCTGTCGCTTATACCTTAAGTGCTCACAAGCTATACATTAAACATAAAATACTCATTTGACATTAAGACAATCAATTTTATTCCATATCATGTCAAATGTACAAGTTTAATACTGTTAAATATGCATGCAATTAACAATTAAGCATGCATTGACTGCGTAATCTGACGTCTGCGTGGTATGGATGGGGTCTCGATGTGATATATATGAACGTTGTGAAGTCAGTTACATAATTGTACATTGACGCACACATCAGCCGTGCTCTTTAATATGAAAGCAAGTGATCACAATCGACTAGTCCACGCAATCGTGTACATATACACCTTCCCAAGAAACAACCAACACGCATTTCCTAATGAATAAACAACTCCTGGCATGTCAGGCATGAAGTCTATTGAAGCTGCCGAGCATTCCACAAATACACGGATCACATGTGAGATACTGCTTTGAGCTTACGATATATACATGTATGTTTAAAAAATACGATTTTTTCACGCCTATTTTGGAGCGCAAACCACCAAGTGATTTTATTTGATAAATGAAGGTCTGTTGTTGAAAGTTTTAGGTGGGATATGTGTTCAATTCTAGCCAGGGTTGGGGCGATTACATTCCAATGTAATTGATTACGATTACAATTACTTTTGATTTACATGATTACGATTATTGATTAAATATTTTTCAAATGTAATTGATTACGATTACATTACTTTAGTAAAATGTAACTGATTACTTTGGATTACATCTGATTACAATGTTTAGTTTCCAACCATTTTGATCCCATAGGAATAACTAATGAAATAAATCAAATTAAAATATCAAATGTTATTTAATAACTATATAATACGTAAACAAGGAACGACTGGAATAAAACAACCAAGCAATAAGCACATAAACGTTTTTAATTAATTTGTGATGTTTTGTCATGGAGTTGTGCACCAACATATTGGGAATAGACCATGTTTTATGTGTATTTATTTAATTGTATTAAGTATAGTTTTCATTTCGCTCGAATCCAAAATATCATCGAGTGAAATGTTAATACGCTCGTATATGCTTAGCTGCTAATTTGTATACGAAGCATTTATATAAATGACCCAAATTGCACAAGTAACCCCAAGATAGAGTTAAAACGAACTTAATTACAAACTATATACCGGTACACGGCCTGGCTAAATCGACAAGGACTCACTTTATCGTTCATATTGCATCAATGTGAAATGACAACTGTGGACAAAATGAAATTAAAACATGTGTCCACAAGACACCATAAACACTCCCCCGATCCAAATTCAGTTGACCGCCGTCAATTTTGATGGGGTTTGTGGTGACTGTTTAATGCGTCTTGGGGGGTAAATTACAGCACCCTTTGTTTGACCTTAATATATAAAGGAACCGAGAAATGGAATGGGTCACCTACATGAACCGCTCTGCGTGGGCGGCTGCCATGTTCGAATAAGGAATGGAAGTCACGTGGTTCGTATAAGTTTAATAAAAAGCTGAAAAATGCGACTTTTTGAAAAAACAGTGGCGGCCATTTTGAAAACAAAAGTGGCGTCCATATTGAAAAAAGTGGCGGCCATTTTGAATCAGTCGACCATTATGATTGGTTTGTTGGGGAAAAAATCAGTCTTTGCAGTTCACATTGACCATTCATGTCAAATTGAATGCTTTGCGTCACAATAAAGTGAACGATTCTGTTACTACCGTTGATACATAATTACATGTATAAGAAGGCAGTGTAACTCACCAAAATTGATCATAAGTGGTGTAAATTCAACATAATTGATATTTCGTTGTTTTCACTTGGTTATTTTCACATATCCTTCCAAATAATAGTCATCGTATTTCCCGGACAGAACCGATTAAATTGGGAGAGAACCGACTCGATCGGGAGAGAACCGATCGAGATATCACAATTCGCAGTTTTCGTCGTTGTTATTACTCGCACAATAGGATTTTCATTATGACTACGTTATTTGGGACCATAGATTATGAGGGGAATGGAAAAACGAATCGAATTATCACCTAGGTGGCTCAAAAATTGCGTTTTAACTGTAAAAAACTCACGAAAATGTATAATTTGGATCATCAGGAACCGTCACAAATCAGTCAAGAACCATCACAAATTGGCGATAGAACGACTTCCGATGTAACAGTTCCTACACAGTGGGTGACCATTTCAGTCCATAGATTTGGCCGAAATTATTTAAATTATCTAAATATGCGGGGTTTTCTTTGAAAACAATTTTGGCGATATCACGTACACGGGGGTGATCCAACTGGAACACAAACCATTTGCTAATTGTCATCTCAATACATCCAAAATAGCGTACAAAAGCCTCAATAGAGTATTTAAGACCATCAAGTGTGTTCCATCCCATCCAATTGGTTTACGAAACCACGAGACACTCGCTGGTTGGTTTGAGATATTCGATGATGGTTTTGTACACTAGTTGGGACACTCATAGGTTGGGTTGTGGGACATTTTGCATGGGATGGTTTTAGACACCAGTTGTTTTAGACACTTCTGATTCTGATGGTTTGAGGTAATCGTCGTGATACATGGGACACCCATTTGGATGGTTATGAACAGTCATTAAATGGCGTGGGACACCCAGTGGATGGTTTGGGGTTCTCAATTGATGGTTTGAGACGCTCGTTGAGTTGTTTGGGATGTTTTGGAACACTCATTTGAGCGGGGTTGGACACCATTTGGATGATTTGGGACACTAGTGGGGTTGATTTGGGATACATATTGGGCGTTTCGAGACTCTAATTGGCTGATTTGTGACGCCAATCTATGAACTTTTTGTTTGGTATAGCATATTAACTAAGATGTTGGATTGAGACACTCGTTGCGTGGATTTACACTCTTTGGGTGGTTTGTGACCCTTGGTAAGGGGGGTTGGACACTCATTGGATATATTTGGATAATATTTATGTTGCTTTTTACACTCATCTGATGCATATATAAATTATAGTATAGCTTTGTGCAAATAGAAGTGATTTGCTTTTCAGAAATTGTGTATTGTTGATCAGTGATTCCTGGATCACTATTAATATTATAAAAATCAGTTTCGTACTCATAAGTGCAAATGTAGTCATTATGGGGGGGGGGCGTGGGGTCTCTGGAGGAATACGGAACCTAGAAAATCTGATTTATTTGAACATTCCTGGGGTGTAACACATTTGAGGCATCAAACCTTTCGTACGCGATTGTGTAAATAAAACCCAGCAGGATCTCGGTTAATAGCCAGTTATGTTGGAAGGGCCACGTTAGAAGGTTTATCAATCTAAACCTCCCCATTATATGAAAATGTCAATGTGTATATATGTATCTTTCTTCTGCTCATATTACATGAAAATTCCTCAGAATTAATATAATACACCCTTACACCAGTTTTTTTATAATTGAATGTCATTATTCCATTTAGTATAAAGAAAGGGCTAAATAATTCATCTCACATGGAGATACTTCGAATTGCGTAAAGTCCATGATATACCTGGATATACAGGGTATTATGCTTATCCGTGCATGCTTGACGAGTGTTTCTATCATATGGAAATTAAGGGAGGGGAAAATGACGCTTCGTTGGTGCAGGAGGTAATATATGCGTACACAACAAAGAACAAATCGAGTACATGAGACATTGCGATTTAATGACCGTTTCATGCATAATATCGAGATGTCGATCTATCATGCAGGTGTTTTATGGGCTGAAACGTTGGAATCTCGATTATGAACCCCACGTAGCTATTAATTGTATGGTGCTGCATTACTCGCTATATCTATATTTGCGAATGTTGGAAGAACCCGTTGTAAACTCGATGGAAACTCGAACCTAACATGGGGTGCAAATAGAAATTACTGGAAGGGGTGCATTTAGAAACTATAGGTGAACACCCCTAACAGGGACCTCCAGCCACGTCCCTGCTAACTCGTGAGTTACACTGATTTAACACATCATAGCCTATACTATTAATGACATCAGAACATATATGAAACACAAACAAACATACATGCTTTCACTCTTGCGCATGCACCCACACCCTAAAGATGATCCATGTGCCGGTCTGTCCGAATTATAATTGTGATATTTTCAAGCAGAAACGGTCAAAATGTGAAGCATATCATTCGCATCTTTGACATCCCAGCTCTGGTTTGGCGACATTTCATCGCATGATCGATCTGCGGCTTTGATACCCGAAGTTATGATGGGTACCCACACTTGGACTTAGTGTCATATTGTGGGGTAGTGCCATATTGGGAGTTGTGTCATATTGTGATTTAACACGTTCATTTCATATCACACATTTTAAATATTAGGTTGAACAAAAATTGGTTCAAAGAAATCGGGATTTTTTATATGGAGTGCATGAAAATACTGGGGGGTTAATACAAGATTCCATTATAGACCACAGATGTGAGAAAAGCTCATTACTAACATTGATTCAAAGCACGGTAAAGTCTGGCGAAAATAATTGACCATAGGTGATTTAGCGGGGTTTAATTATATCCTGTCATATTCCCAACAGGTAAGTTGTATGAAGGATGTTAAATGTAACTGAGCATGCAAATTTTGGATGGAAAATAGATTACCAGTATGAAAATGGTAGACATATCGGCGCCAAAATAGCCAGCAGATGGACTGTAATTAAGGTAAAAGATAACACCGCTGGACCATCGCTGGGGTCCGGAGAATAGTTTCAGACTTAATGCCAGAATTTAATTACACACATGCCATCCTGCGTGCATGAGAGTAATCTAGCATGAATCATTAATATAACATATGTGGGTGAAATTATGGCCAAAGCAAGTTATGCAAAGTAGCCTGTCCATCACATGATTTGAAAACTTCTACACGTGCCATAAAACGATTTTGTTGGATTGAGCTAGAACCGAGGATTTTCATTGGTGCTACTGACAAAATGACTACCTCAAGCCACCGTGCAAAACAGGGGGGTATAAATATGGATTGTGTTGGGAAATTCGTCACTTTCGAACGAATAAATTCTCAACACAACTATTTATACTGTTCTGTTCATTACTTTAGGTGAGTTAAAAACTAAGATACTTTTCGTTTGCAGATTAATACACCATGAATATTTGTAATAGGCGAGATATTTTCAATGTGAATATGTGAATCTTGTGAGTAAAGTTTTTCTGTTAAATCCGGAGTTTGTTCAACGGTAACACATTTGTATTATTATTGGCGATTATGAAACATGCAAATCTTTCATCCGGGTTCCGGGTAAGTTGGTATAGCCATGTTCAGGTGTAATGTTATTATAAGCATAGATTAATATATGTCTGAATTCATCCATCCAACCAATCAATCGAAGTTGCATGCACTGGCAACTGTTAAATTCAACCATGATTCGGTCACTTAATGGAGCCAAAACATTTAACAATCAAATACGAAATTACTTTCAACCATAATATTCTACCACGGTTCAATAAATTGAACCATCCAAACTTAGCCATTACAAGTTTCCTAGCCTAGGCTAGCTTCGAAGATATTTCCCAATTTAAAGCTGCATGGGTCCTTTTAAATAGACATATTGATAAAAGTTTACTTAAATGCAAATGGAAATTTCGCATTCAGCTTCGAGCTTTTCACATCAAAGAATTACATTCTTATAATTAATATACACCTTTATACATACTTTAGCTTGGGCTATGCTTGAGGACGCAACATATGCTTAAATCTAAATACAGATTGATTGATTGGTTGATTGACGAATGGTCGCTGAATTGTTAACACTATTTATTCTGTTACTGCCATTCTAATTATAATGCTAAATTTGTTTATTACTAAAGACTTTCGAACGAATAAATTCTCAGCACAACTATTTATACTGTTCTGTTCATTACTTTAGGTACCAACAGCCTACCAAGCTAATTTCCCCAAAGATGAAAATCTAAACAAGATGGCAGCGGATTATAATTAAAGTAGGGTGTCACACACTACACCCGAATTCCGCACTGCCACACTGTTGTCAGAATCCACCGGGCAAAACAGATCCATCATACAAGGAAAAATCAATACGATGGACCAATACATCGAAAGACAGCTCAGGACTGTTTCGACGGCATGCATGAGGGAGCCGATCTCATCAAAAGGTCGACAAAATAGACGGCAGTATATATCATTTCAACAATGCAATAATTATCTGTGCGGACATACCTCTTCTTCTATGGATTCAGAATGAAATTTAGGAGCTGTTGTTCGTGCACTCCAAAGGATACAGATTCAAATTCTACACGGAAAACTTGTGTGTGATTCTCAAATCTGTATAGGTATTTGATTCATATAATTAATGCAAAATATTAAGCAGAACACATAATTTATTCATTTTAATCCGTGAAATTTTCGGTAAACTGAATAGTCTAATGGTGGAACGCACTGTGGGTGACAACAACCGGTAGAATTTTTGAACATATCCAATATATATGTTCGCATTAGTTGGTCTAAAATTATGACAAGGCAAATTCATTTTCACTGACCTAAACCCTAGGCAGTGCAAGATTCATTTCCCCATATATCGATTGCATAACAAACGCTCTTTGTTAGATATCGCAACGAAAGCACATTCGCTCTTTATTAATCACATGAAGATAGCATAGACGCTCTTTGTTATTTACCGCAATTAATAATAGACGCTCTTTATTATATACCCCAAATGAGAACACAGACGCTCTTTATTAATCACAAGCAGATAGCATAGACGCTCTTTATAATGAATAAGTGAAGGCATCATCGACGCTCTTTATTATATACCACAGCGGGAGCACCGACGCTCTTTAGTGTACATCTCAACACATAGAACACATAGCTTCTTTGTTTTAATCTGGGCCAGTTTGTCAGTTGATTTTCATGGGTCGGTGTTTCTACACGCCGTGGGACAATTTCTCGGTGAAATCAATTCTCTGCGTGGTCATTCCTCCACCCGTAAAATTGTTAACGTCTTGTGTGGCCTAGCGGCTAGAACGACGATAAACCCTAAGAAACCAAACCAAACCAAATCTTCGTTTTTATATAAACCCAAGTATAACATAATTATAATTCGTATACAAGACTACTGGTCGCAAGTTTCAATTCACGGAACAAAAGGCATATATCTATACATATGAATTCATTTAAACCGATAATATAAGAATTAATTCAAAACACACCCAGATGCGCAGTTGCAAAACATGAATAAAATACGTATAATTTGACAAACATTGGCATATACATGAAAAATGTGGTGTCCTAACAAATTTCGTTTTCCTCTATTTCCTATAACGTTTGGTTCATTGGTAATAACTTATTGATTGACTCGATTTCATTGAAATTTTAAGCGGTGAAGAAAGACCGGATCATATCAAATATATGAACAATAGTTCCTTTGTGTTAATTCTTCATAATAAATCTAAATTTCTCCCCAAATTGCCATTGCTGAAAAAAGTAAAATGGTATTCTGTTTCAATGAGTTTACATCTACACACATTACATAATCTTTCACTAACGATGAGTGGCGCTGTTTGTGTCTCCCCTTTGTTATTTGCCAATCTATGATTGCTGATTCGCAGTCTCGTAAATAGAAAACTCGCTTTATTAGAACGCCTGTAGCAAATGCATGGCTCAAATTAGTACCTTGCTTTAAACAACCTATGCGTTGTTATCAGTTTTAGATCTTCCGTTTTCAATTTTCGCACATGTTCATTTGAAATGTCAACCCCATATGTTCCATATAAGTGACTATTCACTGCATAATGGTACAGCTAACGATGCGGTTTCCAATTATAGATAGTTCAAGTTACCGTGTAGTTAATCACACATGGTATTGTTTTGATCATAATGCTGTGGACATCATGCCGAGAAGAAAGGCGGGTGTTCATGGAACTGAATAAAATTAATGCGACGGGCATATAGTACTAGAAGTGATCTTTTCATGTAGTTTGTTACACAAAAGGCGCTGATTGGAATGAAACATGACATCATAATTACTCTATATTTAGATGGTTAAACAATATACAATATTGAAATACAGCTCATTAAAGTAATATGAACCACCCAGATATGGTGATCAACTATAATTATGGAATAATCAAAAGTTTAACATCTGTAATTTGTGTTTAAACATTATATCCGAATAGATGACACATACAGCCCTTCTCATAAATGTTAAGTTGATGTAGTTCTTGGGGCCGACATTTATTGCGTTTATTACAGATACATGCGTCCCGAATCGATTACTAAATATTTACAATGGAGCATTGTTCAAACGAAGTTTTCTATGGAGTGTTTCGGTCGATTTGCTTCATATTTTCAGCGATGTTAGTAGAAGTTTACCTTTCCGTTGGCATAGCGCTCGAATACTATATTATCAGTTTTCACGCACCCGAACAAGTGCATAGTACGTCTTTAAATATAAAATGTTCATTCAGTCATAACTCAATAATTGTATTATTATTATGTAATGGTTCAGTTTTATCTCTTGATACACAACTATGATACCTATACATAGGTCACCGACTCATATTTTGAATTGTGTATGAGTAATGCACGATTCAGGATGTATATAATCCCAGAGGGAAAATCGAACAAAGGATTAAATAATAATTTAACAAAATTAATTGTCGGAAATAAATTGGTTTCACAACAATTTGGCGATATTCGGTTATCATTCCGTGTAGCTCTGTACACGTGATGATGAAATGATAATCATCGCCCATTTCGCATCTGCAGTAATGTGCATAAATGTACCTGATTTATCCTATGATTTTGTCAGCCATTTAGTATATTAAAAGGGTAATTTTAGATTATCAGTTCCAAATTGAAACATAAATTTAGTTAAATAGGTTCATACATCAAGGCATAACAGTCGAGATTATGCTTGCTTCTTTGTTTTCTTAAAACTAGAGATAAAACAAGTGATAACGTACAGTGAAATTGGCTTGAGTATAATTGTGGAATGTGGTCTATATATTGTTCTGGGCTTGATAGCTAGTGAGTTCGGGGTCCCGTACACGCTATCAGACCTAGAGTATGGGCGGCGTTCTCTGGTGTACACATCACGCCTATGTCACTGTATGTTTATAATTGAGAGGACATGATAAGTATTGGCTTTATATATCAATATAAAAGTTTTCCGCGCCGATTACCATATATACAGGCTCAATAAAGCGCGTTTTTGGGATCCATTAATATGTGGATCTATATTTCAACAAACTGTCAATATTCAATAGCAAATAGGGACTTCAGACGTCTGTATATCCATTTATATACTGAACGCATATATAAGCCGACGTTGCGCGACCATTTCTGGTCATATTATATACAATTCCACACAAAACACGACATTTCTCAGTCTACTATAAGACCTATACTTATTTATGAACGGTAGTTCACACGCTTTCCGTGATACGATATCTAAATGCCAAGATTATGCAGAATGATAAGCAACTGCAAAGCCGGGCTATAGTTTTGCAGTTAAATCCAATAAATGACCAGGATTGCATCTCCTGGTCTGTTGTTAACCGCGCCTCATTAATATGGAAAGGATAGTCCATGGTTGCCGGATATTAATGAGGACTTTATCCCATGGTATCTGATAGAAGTTGAACATGCACAAAGTAATACAATGCCAGCATGCTGAATGCACATCCGCGTGCATTCTTGTAAATAACTTGTTATAGGGTCACAAAGACATGAAGGTTAAAATCCGAGAATGCATATATAAATTGTATAATTTTTAGTTATATACACACCGAAGTGCGACCTTGTAAATAACACAATCGTTTTGCTGTGCTGTAATGAAAATAAGCTTCATTGTGATGAACATGGAATGAAGAGAATAAGAGACGTCACACAGTACAGTGTACGTCTTATTCCTGTTCCAGAGTGGTTCGATTTCCTAACCAATCTCTCCTTTCCGGTAACGAATCTATCACTTCCGGTAAATAATTTTATCCCTTCCGGGAACGAATCTTGTCACTTCCGGGAACGAATCAGTTCCGAGTACGAAACTCACAACTTTTGTTATTTTATAGCAATTTTGCGGTCAATATATTTCCAATGCGAATTATAATATCATAGCTACTTCCCGTGCGAGAGGCCCAAACTGACTTATGCTCATTATGCAAGCTGATTTCTACGATTATTTATGGCTACTTCCCAGTGCGCGAAGGTCATACTTAAAGACGCATTTTTATGCTAGATTCTACAATTACTTGAAACGGCTTCCCCATGCGTGAAGTTCGTACATAACTAGGCTCATGTATACATGTATGCTGGTTGATACACTCATATTCGGGTGAGCCGGTTTCCCAGTCGCGAGAAGCTTGGAAATCAATCATGCTACATTCTACAATTAGGCATGGCGTCAGGGCCATGGCCTGGGGGTCTCTGGTGTCGCATGTCGCAAATTCGTGATATATTATCGCTTATTTCTAAACGTCATGACGGGGCCAGACTCCATTTTTAAACATGCTCGTTTCTACTATCCTACATGGCTCAGATGCCATTTTTCCCGTGGTTTTTGTATCGGAGGTTGCATATGACTCAGCTCATATATAAACTTCCTTTCGGTGCGAAACTACATTATATATATGCTCAATTTCTATGCGAAGAAAAGGGTTTAGCAACCCTTTTGTCCCACGGATTTTCTTGTGTTGTACTTCTATACCGACATCAACGCAAGACTTCGCTTTAGAAGGGGTTCCGCTGTCTGACGGGTTCAAGTTTGGATAGATTGGTATGCAGGTTGTGGGTCACAATTTATTGACAGGCTCCTGATATTTTGTATAGAATTGATCACTCTATATATAATATATGTCATTGGGGTTACTTACTTATTTATTTATCTTATTATTTAGACCCACACCTCCTGAGTTTGTGCATTTCCATTGTTATGATTGAAACAGCAGCCCAACCAAAGGAAAGCCTCACAGGCTGGTTTTCTTAGAGCATATTCTACAAACAGGTCAATATGTGACCTGATTACTGCTTTACGAGTTTGAGAGCATAATTTACACATACTGTCTCGACGTGACGTCAGTATAACAAGTACGAGCCAAGCGTACATCTTTACATACAGTCTTACAGACTAAGGGCACATTTCTATATAATTGTCACTTTATCACAGAAATCCGGGCCTCACCACGTATACTATAAATTATTATACACTTGTCTACATGACATTAAAACAGCTGAAATTGCTGGCTACATCATAGCGCATATTCGCCTATAACTATGACATTACATAACACCTATTTATGATATCAACTTGCCTTTGCAAGACGTAAATACTTATACAAATTAAAACATGGAAATACTTTTCATGAACAGGTCATGTTCGTCATATATGACTACTTCAGATATAAATGACTAATATGAAGTTAAATATAACTTAAATATAACAAGCCACACAAGTGCTGGTTCGTTTCACACGATATCCAGTCAAGTTACTATGAAAAATGCTACTTATATACAAATCATAAACGGTCCTTCCTTTTCAAAACTTGTTTGAAAAGGTACCCGCATCCTATAATGAAAGTATACATGCATATTCATGCATATCTATGTAAGTCATACAGTGATGCTTGGAAAATACGAAATAAAAGCATAGTTCATCGAACATTTATCTCATTTCAATAGATATAATGCTGAGCTTTAATAACAAATCTACTTGACTAAGTTCATTAATGAAACGTTGTCTGTCACTCATAATGGTTTCATCACCACCATCACCACTCTACTACGCTACCACCACTACCATTACCATAATTCGAGATATGTTAAGCTTATTATACAAATATTCTTTGCAAACTAGTATATATCTTCAGCAAAATCTTCTCATTCTTATATCAAATTTCAGTGTTCTGCGACGTCACACTTAAATACACATATTTATTGGCATTAATTTACCAATTACCACATTGGAATATGCGATAGCTATTTACAAGATATGGGATTTTCAGTTCCTGCAAATAATTAATTACTTCTAACACTAACTATGTATTCAGCGATATGCATTCTACAAGGCTTACAAACTGAAAGCTCTTGCTAGTTGAAAGCTAAATAGTCTTTAAACTGATGTTATTTCAACTACTTCTTGATTCCTTATACCGATTCATACGCCTTAGACTTTGAAGATTATTAGGCATTGTCAGGAGCAAATTTCTATATGTGTTCTGCCACTATATTTTGCCTTAATACCAGATGCAAATCACTCCAAGAGTAAACGAGGTATGTAGGTTACGTTCAAAATGAGTCAGGCCA
The DNA here is from genome assembly GCA_032622095.1 of Siphonodentalium dalli. Lineage (NCBI taxonomy): Eukaryota > Metazoa > Mollusca > Scaphopoda > Gadilida > Siphonodentaliidae > Siphonodentalium > Siphonodentalium dalli. The sequence continues at coordinate 27,615,595 of CP136067.1, forward strand.
CATTTCTGTTTCATGTTATTAATTTTATGCATGTGTAACAATGCACAGCTTCTTAGCTTCTTAGCGTCAGCAATGAATTCCAGTAATATTCGATCAAATCACACCAATGTGATGACAAAGGTTTAATTACTTATGTAACTATTACATTGAAAACTCATGCAACATTTCACATTTATTTAGCACAAAAGCAGTTCAATTTTATTTTTAAGTGACCATATTCGGCTCACATTGATTCTCTACTATAGCATACGTCATTTTGCACGCAAGTTCTTTTCAAATAATTCACTAGCAGGCCAAATTATGGTTGATAAGTTATTGATAGATGACTCGAACGATAATACCTAAATCTCTCTACTTAATTCTTTGATGTTTGCGAGTATAATATTTGACTCTAAGCACTCCAAGTTCAATTCTCTTCAACGTCAGAGCCGACGGATCATGATGTCACAGAATACAGCCATCTCACGGACATTCAGGAACGGGCATCAGCTCCACTATATCCACAAATATGAACAAAGAAAATTGTTGACTGTTTGCATTTTTTTTTTATGATGGAGATGCCAGGCGCCATCTCATTGGGACAAGAGGGTAGTGTCATATTGTGGGGTAGTGCCATATTGGGAGTTGTGTCATATTGTGATTTAACACGTTCATTTCATATCACACATTTTAAATATTAGGTTGAACAAAAATTGGTTCAAAGAAATCGGGATTTTTTATATGGAGTGCATGAAAATACTGGGGGGTTAATACAAGATTCCATTATAGACCACAGATGTGAGAAAAACTCATTACTAACATTGATTCAAAGCACGGTAAAGTCTGGCGAAAATAATTGACCATAGGTGATTTAGCGGGGTTTAATTATATCCTGTCATATTCCCAACAGGTAAGTTGTATGAAGGATGTTAAATGTAACTGAGCATGCAAATTTTGGATGGAAAATAGATTACCAGTATGAAAATGGTAGACATATCGGCGCCAAAATAGCCAGCAGATGGACTGTAATTAAGGTAAAAGATAACACCGCTGGACCATCGCTGGGGTCCGGAGAATAGTTTCAGACTTAATGCCAGAATTTAATTACACACATGCCATCCTGCGTGCATGAGAGTAATCTAGCATGAATCATTAATATAACATATGTGGGTGAAATTATGGCCAAAGCAAGTTATGCAAAGTAGCCTGTCCATCACATGATTTGAAAACTTCTACACGTGCCATAAAACGATTTTGTTGGATTGAGCTAGAACCGAGGATTTTCATTGGTGCTACTGACAAAATGACTACCTCAAGCCACCGTGCAAAACAGGGGGGTATAAATATGGATTGTGTTGGGAAATTCGTCACTTTCGAACGAATAAATTCTCAACACAACTATTTATACTGTTCTGTTCATTACTTTAGGTGAGTTAAAAACTAAGATACTTTTCGTTTGCAGATTAATACACCATGAATATTTGTAATAGGCGAGATATTTTCAATGTGAATATGTGAATCTTGTGAGTAAAGTTTTTCTGTTAAATCCGGAGTTTGTTCAACGGTAACACATTTGTATTATTATTGGCGATTATGAAACATGCAAATCTTTCATCCGGGTTCCGGGTAAGTTGGTATAGCCATGTTCAGGTGTAATGTTATTATAAGCATAGATTAATATATGTCTGAATTCATCCATCCAACCAATCAATCGAAGTTGCATGCACTGGCAACTGTTAAATTCAACCATGATTCGGTCACTTAATGGAGCCAAAACATTTAACAATCAAATACGAAATTACTTTCAACCATAATATTCTACCACGGTTCAATAAATTGAACCATCCAAACTTAGCCATTACAAGTTTCCTAGCCTAGGCTAGCTTCGAAGATATTTCCCAATTTAAAGCTGCATGGGTCCTTTTAAATAGACATATTGATAAAAGTTTACTTAAATGCAAATGGAAATTTCGCATTCAGCTTCGAGCTTTTCACATCAAAGAATTACATTCTTATAATTAATATACACCTTTATACATACTTTAGCTTGGGCTATGCTTGAGGACGCAACATATGCTTAAATCTAAATACAGATTGATTGATTGGTTGATTGACGAATGGTCGCTGAATTGTTAACACTATTTATTCTGTTACTGCCATTCTAATTATAATGCTAAATTTGTTTATTACTAAAGACTTTCGAACGAATAAATTCTCAGCACAACTATTTATACTGTTCTGTTCATTACTTTAGGTACCAACAGCCTACCAAGCTAATTTCCCCAAAGATGAAAATCTAAACAAGATGGCAGCGGATTATAATTAAAGTAGGGTGTCACACACTACACCCGAATTCCGCACTGCCACATTAGCTAGTATTTTTGCGAACCGCTCTGCAGGTTGGACAATTTTATGGTTAATTAAACATATATTTTTCTTTTGATACACACATTATCCGCCATCTACGACTGATAATTATGGTTCAAACGAACCACCTAACGTCAGAATGTGTCTACTATTTATGATAAAAGCGGAAATGAGTCGGAATTTCTATTAAAGTTATCGGGTGAGAGCAAGCTGTGGTCGCTATCTTATTGAGGGGATAGTCCGCTTTGCGAAGTTATGTTTTAATAGTGGATATCACCCCATTTAAAGGTACTCAATCCGAACAGAGGGTCCCCATCTCAACAGATTCCAACAACAACAATCCGATCAAAGGGTCCTATATTACTATTTCTTTGGCTTTGGGGGTAAAACATATTTGATTCGAGTCGAGGAACCCATCAAACAAAGCTCAGAGTTATTAGATATTGATTTTTGAAATTTGTTATTTGCTCGAGATGAGTACTAATAATTGCCTTCAACTGCCGTAATCTGCTCGGGATATGTACACCAAAATCTATTCAAACAGACAAGGATGGATAACTCTAAAATCAAGTGGTAATAATAACGCAATTTTGACTGAGTTCTGGGCCAGAAAGTATTCCCGATAATGAAAAATAATAGATTTCTAAAATCGATATCTAACTAATCTGAGCTTTGATGGGTGACTTCATCGACTCGAATCAAATATGTTTTACCCCCGAAGCCATTGAAATAGTAATTGAGAGGAGTTTTATCGGATTGAGTACCTTTAAGGACAAGGGGGACGATACAATTTTCCTCCATTTACCATCACTCTGAAGTCTGAAGTTCGCGGACGTAATTTCGTTGTGTTTTTGCTGTTTAACCATTCGGCAAACCTCGTCAGATTCCGTCATCCTTGGCCCACAGAGGTCACAGGTCGAGGAGTTCAGAATGGCTGTTTAACGTCAAGAAAAATTATCAATGGAAGCATCCGGCATCCGATATATGTGCCCGACGTCATCCGGCGTACGGTGGTCTGGCATCCGGAATACGCCATAACAGACCCCGCATCCGGCGTACGAAAAGGGGGGTCGTCACCCTCATACGAGAACACACACAGGAGAGCGTCCGTATCAGTGTGATTTATGTAGCAAATCATTTATTACTTCGAGTCATCTGAAGCAGCATACGAGACTCCACACAGGAGAACGTCCATTTCAGTGTGATTTATGTGTTAAAACATTCAGTCAGGTGGGTTCTCTGATAGGGCATAAGAGAATACATACAGGCGATCGTCCGTATTCGTGTGATTTGTGTAGCAAAACGCTTGCTCGTCTTGGTCCATTGACTGCCCATAAGAGAATGCACACAGGCGATCGTCCCATATCAGAGTGATATATGCGCTAAAAAATTCACCCAGCCAGGTTCCTTGGCGACACACAAGAGAATCCACACAGGAGATCGTCCGTATCAGTGTGATTTATGTTTTAAAACATTCAGTCAGGTGGGTTATCTGACAAGGCATAAGGTAATACATACAGGAGATCGTCCCTACCAGTGTGATATATGTCCGAGATCATTCACTGCTTCGAGTCATGTGAAGCAGCATACGGAGTACATACCGGGAAGCGCCCGTATCAATGTGACACCTGTCGAAAGTCATTCACTGATCCGGATAATCTGAAACGACACAAGAGAATCCACACAAGAAACTCCATAATGTGATGTATGCAGCAAATTATTTTATCGCTTTGATATCTGAAGCATAACCTCAGATAATACATTCCGACGATCGTGTAATTAATGTGACATGTAATCATGTTCTCGACTAGATATATCAAGCGGTATATCAGATAATACATTCCGAACATCGTGTTATTAATGTGACCATGCAATCATGTTCTCGACTAGATATGTCAATCGGTATATCAGATAATACATTCCGACGATCGTGTAATTAATGTGACCATGCAATCATGTTCTCGACTAGATATATCAAGCGGTATATCAGATAATACATTCCGACGATCGTGTAATTAATGTGACCATGCAATCATGTTCTCGACTAGATATATCAAGCGGTATATCAGATAATACATTCAGACGACCGTGTTATTAATGTGACCATGCAATCATGTTCTCGACTAGATATATCAAGCGGTACATCAGATAATACATTCCGACGATCGTGTAATTAATGTGACCATGCAATCATGTTCTCGACTAGATATATCAAGCGGTATATCAGATAATACATTCCGACGATCGTGTAATTAATGTGACCATGCAATCATGTTCTCGACTAGATATATCAAGCGGTATATCAGATAATACATTCAGACGATCGTTTTATTAATGTGACCATGCAATCATGTTCTCGACTAGATATATCAAGCGGTACATCAGATAATACATTCCGACGATCGTGTAATTAATGTGACCATGCAATCATGTTCTCGACTAGATATATCAAGCGGTATATCAGATAATACATTCCGACGATCGTGTAATTAATGTGACCATGCAATCATGTTCTCGACTAGATATATCAAGCGGTATATCAGATAATACATTCCGACGATCGTGTAATTAATGTGACCATGCAATCATGTTCTCGACTAGATATATCAAGAGGTATATCAGATAATACATTCCGACGATCGTGTAATTAATGTGACCATGCAATCATGTTCTCGACTAGATATATCAAGAGGTATATCAGATAATACATTCCGACGATCGTGTAATTAATGTGACCATGCAATCATGTTATCGACTAGATATATCAAGAGGTATATCAAATAATAGATTCAGACGATCGTGTAATTAATGTGACCATGCAATCACGGTCTCGACTAGATATATCAAGCGGTATATCAGATAATAGATTCCGACGATCGTGTAATTAACGTGACCATGCAATCATGTTCTCGACTAGATATATCAAGCGGTATATCAGATAATAGATTCCGACGATCGTGTAATTAATATGACCATGCAATCATGTTCTCGACTAGATATATCAAGAGGTATATCAGATAATACATTCCGACGATCGTGTAATTAAAGGTGGATTATCTCTTTGTAAACATGTATTATATAGTTACCGGGGTATAAAATATTAGATTTGAATCGAAGACTCCTGTCCGGAAATGCTTCTATCGATTAATATTAATTTTATTTCGAATATTTTCTGGTCTAAAAAGGTGTGTTTGTTCAGCTAACGAACAATATTGGTTACTGTTAACAGAGACCAGAAATTATATTGTGCAATTTTGTCACAAATAAACGTTAATTATACTCATTATCGCTTATATCTGTGGAACAAAACAATACAAACAACCAATCTGTGACATTTGACATTCGATGCGTAGCCGTAGGAACAGCCCAGTGCTCTATATCGCAATACGGTCTCATCCGAATGGTCGGTTCTAAAAATAGTAACATAAATGGGCCCGATTTAATATTCGAAATAAAATCAATATTAATTGATAGAAGCTTTTCCGGACATAGGTCTTCAGTTCATATCTATTATTTATACCCACGCAACTATTTAAAATTTGTTATTTAAAGAGATAATCCATCTTTAATGTGACCATGCAATCATGTTATCGACTAGATATATCAAGAGGTATATCAAATAATAGATTCAGACGACCGTGTAATTAATGTGACCAATCATGTTCTCAACTAGATATATCAAGCGGTATATCAGATAATAGATTCCGACGATCGTGTAATTAACGTGACCATGCAATCATGTTCTCGACTAGATATATCAAGCGGTATATCAGATAATAGATTCCGACGATCGTGTAATTAATGTGACCATACAATCATGTTCTCGACTAGATATATCAAGCGGTATATCAGATAATACATTCCGACGATCGTGTAATTAATATGACCATGCAATCATGTTCTCGACTATATATATCAAGAGGTATATCAGATAACACATTCCGACGATCGTGTTATTAATGTGACCATGCAATCATGTTCTCGACTAGATATATCAAGCGGTATATCAGATAATAGATTCCGACGATCGTGTAATTAATGTGACCATGCAATCATGTTCTCGACTAGATATATCAAGAGGTATATCAGATAATAGATTCAGACGATCGTTGTAATTAATGTGACCAATTATTTTCTCGGCTAAATCACTTGACGCACGTCAGATAATCCGAGCACAAGTACGTCCATTTCAGTGTGATTTATGATTTATGTGCTGAAACATTATCTCAGTCGGGTGATCTGAATAGGTACAATTAATAATATATGTACAGTAGATGGTTCAAATCAGTGTGAATGAGGTGACAACGAATTTACACCCGGATTGGGTTTTTTTTTTATTTAACGAATATTCTTTTTATTTGATTCGATTTTTAAAATATTTGTTCTAATATTATGTAAATATGTAATACTTCATATAGAGGACCCCATTGGTTGTAATATCGAAATTGTGCAAAAGGTTCTCATTCCGATCAGACGCTACTAAATTACTACCCATCTGGCTTCGGGGGTAAAAAATATTTAATTCGATTCGAGGAACCCACCCATCAAAGCTTGATTAGATTAGAGTGATTAAATATCGATGTTTGAACATCCCGTTTTTATTGTTTGTGGCCCAATCTTTTCGATGACCACGTGCTAAAAACGGCCAATTGCTGTTGTAAGATGGATAACTCAAAAATTACGTGGTTATTATTGTTATTAGTAACAACTTGATTTTAGAGTGTCCCATTTAAAGTTGGATTTAAAGTATCTCTTCGCATATCAATTTTGATCAGTTTCCTGGGTATTAAATAATAAATATGAATTGAAGACCAATGTTTGGAAACGCTTCTATCAATTAATATTGATTTTATTTCGAATATTTCATTATTAAATGATATGAATAAACGGGTCACTTTATTATTCTATTTTTAGAACAGACCAATCAGGCGATACCTATATCAATAGAGATCATCAGGGTGTTCCCATAGCTAAGCTATGAACGTCAAATGTCACATATTGATTGTATTGTTTTATTACATAGGTATGGGGAATAGTGAGTCTATTTAACGTCTATTTGTGATAAAATCACACAATACAATGTATGGTCGCTGTTAAAGATGGATTATCTCTTTAAATAACAAATTTGAAATAGTTGCGCGGGTATAAAATAATAAATATGAACTGAGAGGTATGTAATTTGGTGAGATAATCACATAAGAGCTTCACGCGGATTGGTTAACGGCTTGCACAAAGGAGCTCTTAGTTATTCATGACGCTCATAAATGACAGACTGACACAATAGAGCTTTACGCGGATTGGTCGGCAGTTGGCACGCCAGAGCCCCAGAGCGCCCAGGGTGGGAATTGACACAATGGAGTCTGTCACGGCAAACTACGCCCATACGTGAACGCTCATAAAGGACAGACTGACACAATAGAGCTTTACGCGGATTGGTCGGCAGTTGGCACGCCAGAGCCCCAGAGCGCCCAGGGTGGGAATTGACACAATGGAGTCTGTCAAGGCAAACTACGCCCATACGTGAACGCTCAGATTTCCATAGGCGACACGCGCCGTTTGAAATTACTGGGGTCTTATAATAAATGCATAATAATAATTCAAAGAAATACAAACAAATTTATTTCACTTAACTATTTAAACATTAAGACATCATACATTATACACAATAAATTTCACAATAATTATTGTCTTATTGGTTTGGGGGAAAACACCACACGCGGACGCCGTTGTCTCTTTTCTCTTTGAATCGGCGTTTCTTCTCGCACAATGTCGTGTTCTGAAACGCTCACTTCCAGTTCATCTATCTGTTCTATACAACTGGACAATTCTATTTCGAAATCAGCAGTCGACGTATTCTTTGGAGTCGACGTAGATCTGATCGGATCTGGGACGTCACCGGGTGACTGTGTATTGACGTCGCTGTCTTCGCGGTCGAATTGAATAGGCTCTCCGTCCTGATAGAGTGGGTGCCGGTGATGGTTGTAAGCTAGGGTGACAAGTGTTCTGAGCTCAGGAACAGTAACTCCCTGTTTGAGGTCCAAGGAATATCATGCCCCCACCATGATGGTTTTGAATCAGGCTCTCCCCAATTCGGTTGTCCGAATCCACCCTGGTCAAACCGAACTAGGCCTGTGACTACCCTCCTCAGAGTCTGTATTGGCAGACTCTCAAATTCATCTGGGTCGGCAAATGTTTTGAACGCGAAGGCATCAACGGTGGCACCCGTGGCTGGACATTCCATAATCTGGACCCTGTTTTCAAAATTCACTCTGGTAATTGAAGAATTGCCATGCATCTTCAACATACCATCCTTAGTCATGTACACGAATGCTGCCGGATAACCTGCTGTTAGCAACTTGTCAGTCCCTTCGTATATTCGGGCTAGCAGTCTGTCGATTTCACGTTTACGCAGAGACATACTTTCAGAATATAATAAGACAGCGAACTGATGTTTACCCCATAGCCTCGAAGCAGACAATGACAACTTGCGGTGGGTCTGGAATAACGGACTATAATATTCTACGGAGATCATACAATGCCTTTATTAGACTTCTTGATGTGGATTACTATGATGCATTCTCGTGTGAATTATGTGGTCCTAATGTCGATTGTGTGATCATGGATGCTGTGATGATGGGTTGTCGTCGTGATTTAGTTACCGCATTTAGCCAGGAGGTTGAAACTTCTTCGATGCCAGTCATTAAGGGCAGTTCTCGGAACGATCGAATTTTGGATACAAGTGCCAAGGCTCGACGTCTGCTTTCAAAATATACATGCTTGGAGCGTGGACGTTATTCGAAAGAAGTTAATGAAATGACATCGGCTGATCACAAGACATTTTGCGATGAACTCAAGTGTTGTAAAAGCGTTCAGTCTCTTGTTATTGCATCAGGAAGAAAATGTCCCGAGTACATAAGAGTTATTCTCGGAGAGCTTTCTCGTGGTAGCCCAACATGTGCAATACTTCAGTTCGGAGGCGATGAACGCTTTCGATCGTTATTGCGTAATGTAATCGACGGAAATTTTAATCTTACAGATCCATCTAACCAGCAAGATTTAGGTTTCATAATGAAGACATGCCCTTTGTTAAAAGACATTCTAAAGAGTAAGACAGTGAGTCCCGATGTCAGGCGTGTTCTATCTGACATGCTTTTGTCGATTGACAATACCTACGGTCACAGCGTTCCTGATGAGCATAATTATCCACCACCAACCGCTACACACAAGCAGATGGAATTCTTCCCCAACCATCCACTGATCAGGGGATCTGGTCATTATGAAACCACGACAAGGGACACATCTTCTGGTTGTCGTAAAATGACAGAAAGCCATCAAAAACTAACGCCAGGTCTGTTCACAATGTTTTGCAAACACGGAATTTGCTTGGGATTCCAAGTAATGTTATCATGCGAATCACCACAAACTGCCTTTGACATTCTGATGAGGAGATTCCGTGTTATTCCGAGTCAAATAATTTATGACAACTGTTGCAAATTGCATTTGTATTGACTCTTAAGGGAACCAGCTAGGTTCAAAAACTCTAAGTTTTTTGTCGATCGGCTGCACTTCCGTGTTGGGACACATCGGGTGTACTTTTGGATACGATATGCAGACGTATAAAAGTGACACTATAATAAGAGATACAAACAGCCAAGTAGTAGAACAAACACAACTAACGTATATGGCACCGGAAAACTTAATAGTGCACGCAGCAGTTTTCCTTGCCATCAGGAACATGGAGAAGGCAGTCAGAAATAAATAAAACTTTTTGTTATTGTTATTTGTATATTTTATTTAAATATAAAATGTTTTCATACATACATATGTAGTTTGTTTGTCAATACCCATTACACCACTATTTTGGAACTAGATATGTGAGCGCTGAATGGTCATGTTGTCACTAATGAGATTTGCGCGGTGTGGTGACATAATTACACATATAATGGGTAGCGCGGATTAGCAACAATGCATCACATTTTCGCTTAAAAACTAAGCTCTATTGTGTAATGTGTTTCCAAATGCGCGCAACGCTCATTTGTGTCAGAGCGACCCCATCGTGTTGACGTGCGCGCGTATGTGAAAGCATATCACATTTCCCTTCATGTCCAGAGGCGGTCGTAATGAAAGACAGTCGCGCTCATTTAGTAAAATCCCTATAGCAATTTGAGCGTGTATAAACAATAATGCTCAATGGTGTCTTATTCTCACCCTGGAGCGGCATCATGTAGAACAAAGCTCCTTTGTGTAAGCTGTTTACCACTCCGCGTGAAGCTCATTGGTGATAATCGTGCCAAATTACATATATGGAACTGAGGACCCCTGCCCGGAAAGGCTTCTATTAGCGACAACAGTGTTCCGGCCATTTCCGGTTTCTCAATCTGTGAATGAGGAAAACGTGTCTTTTTGCAGAGCTCAAAAGTGATATAAATTCAATAAATTATTGGATAAACTACTTACTTTTCTGTTTAAAATAGGTAAATGGACAATCGGAGTGTGCACCAGACAATTGTAATCGAGTTTCATGTGAAATATTGTCAACTGTAAGTAAAATAAATTCCGTTTGACTTTTGTTGTGTGGCCACCATTTTGATATCGATAAATGACCCCATCGAACTTTGCTTTGATTTTGTAACAAGTTATACGTTAAAATGTTAGAATACAAATAAATGACAATGCACAATAAATATTGGCATTAATGTTGGACAAGGTTGCATTCCATGTTATTATTTTTTTGAAGGTAATAATCGTCTGAAAAAGTAGCCTATTTTCGTGTATAAAAAAATTAAAGGAATCATCAGTAACTCACATGCCATGTTATTGGTAATCGAATTGGCTATGGAATGCATATTTTTTATATTTTTTTTGGCTAGCATTTTCATTGTGTTTTGACTTAGTAAATACCACTACCCTACAAGAATCAACGTTATATACATTGTGCGGCAATGGTATGGAGGTAATAGTATGAGAAGTTCTGCCAGCATGACTACTTATTAAGTTCTCTAGCCACAGTAGTATTCTTCAATGTACATTAACTGCCTAAATTATCAATTTGATTGATTATAATGATCTGGCTTGCGCCTCTAGTGGAAGTTCTGCCCAAATTTTAAATTTGATTGGATACGGGTGGTGTTAAAGGTGGATTATCTCTTTGTAAACATGTATTATATAGTTACCGCGGTATCAAATATTAGATTTGAATCGAAGACTCCTGTCCGGAAATGCTTCTATCCATTAATATTAATTTTATTTGGAATATTTTCTGGTCTAAAAAGGTGTGTTTGTTCAGCTAACGAACAATAGTGGTTACTGTTAACAAAGACCAGAAATTTTATTGTGCAATTTTGTCACAAATAAACGTTAAATATACTCATTGTCGCTTATATCTGTGGAACAAAACAATACAAACAACCAATCTGTGACATTTGACATTCGTTGCATAGCCGTAGGAACAGCCCAGTGCTCTATATCGCAATAAGGTCTCATCCGAATGGTCGGTTCTAAAAATAAGAACATAAACGGGCCCGATTTAATATTCGAATAAAATCAATATTAATTGATAGAAGCTTTTCCGGACATAGGTCTTCAGTTCATATCTATTATTTTATACCCACGCAACTATTTAAAATTTGTTATTTAAAGAGATAATCCATCTTTAAAGTTGGTATATCTGTTTGTAAACATGTGTTATATAGTTACAGTGGTATAAAGTATTAGATATGAATCGAAGACCCCTGTCCGGAAATGTTTCTATCGATTAATATTGATTGCATTTCAAATGTTATCAGGTCTAAGAACGTGTGGTAGTCTAGATAAGGAACAATAGTGCTTACTGTTAACAGCCACCAGAAATTGTATTTTGTGATTTTGTCACAAATAAATGTTAATTAGACCTACTATCCCTCATACCTACGTAATACAACAACAATCAATATGTGACATTTGACGTTCAGAGCATAGCTTTGGGAACACCCTAATGATATTTATTGCTATAGGATATCGTCTGAATGGACTGTTCTAAAAATAGAATAAAGTGACCCATTTAATCATCTCATTTCGTAATAAAATATTCGAAATAAAATCAATATTAATTGATAGAGCGTTTCCAGACATGGGTCTTCAATTCATAGTTATTATGTTATACCCACGAAACTAATCATAATTGTTATACGAAGAGATAATCCATCTTTAAATGGGACATTTTAGTGTTCTATTTTTAGAACAGACCATTCAGGTGATACCATTTTGCGATGGAGAACATTAGGGTGTTCCCATAGATAGGTTCCGGAAGTTCCTATTGCGATATAGATCATTAAGCTGTTATTATGGCTACATGCCGAACGTCAAATGTCCCAAATTGATTGGTTGTATTGTTTTATTCCATAGTTATAAGCGATAATGAGTATAATTAACGTTTATTTCTTACACAATTACACAATAACATTTTTGGTCTATGTTAATAGTAACCACTATTGTTCGTTAGATAAACAACCACAATTGTTTAGACCAGAAAATATTCGAAATAAAATTAATATTAATCGATAGAAGCATATTCGGACAAGAGTCTTCGATTCAAATCTAATATTTTATACCCCGGTAACTATATAATACATGTTTACAAAGAGATAATCCACCTTTAAACAAGAATCTGTCACATACTAGATAGTTGGTTTAATTCACCCACCATTTGACAGTATGTCTCGGAAGGAAACTAGTGATTACGCCATCCCATTGGAATTGACTGCCTGATATGTACACAGTGCAATGTTGTTAACGATTTGTTACGACCAACTTTGGGGTTATCAATTTGATGTGTATGGTGAACGATCGATTGTTATGTCACACATTACATAAAGGACTCAAATCAGGAAACCGTCCGTATCAGTGTGATATATGTGACTAAGTGGGTTGTCCGTTTATATGAGAATCCACGTCGGCGACCGTCCTTACACGTGTGATTTATGTGACAAAACATTCACTTTTCAAAGTCGATTGTCGGTACATGAAATAATATATATTGGCGACCATCCGCATTCACTCTGTCAGGTGATCTTACAAGGCATATGATGGCTCGTACCTGTGATCGTCCCTACCAGTGTGATTTTTGTGACAAAGCATTTACCCAGACAGGTAACTTGAAACTTCATAAGAGAATCCATTCCGGTGATCGTCCGTATCAGTGTGATGTATGTGATAAAGCATTTTCTCGGCCAGGGTATTTGACGGCACATAAGATAATTCACACAGGAGACCGCCCCTATCCGTGTGATTTATGTGACAAAGCATTTACTCGGCCAGGTCATTTGACGGCACATAAGATAATACATACAGGTGATCGTCCGTATCAGTGTGATTTATGCGGCAAAGCATTTACTCGGCAAGGTGACTTGACGGTTCATAAGAGAATCCACACAGGGGAGCGTCAGTATCAGTGTGATTTATGCGGCAAAGCATTTACTCGACCAGGTGCATTGCCGGCGCATAATAGAATACACACTGGCGATCTTCCGTACCAGTGCGATTTATGCAGCAAAGCATTTACTGAGACAGGTGCCTTGATGGGTCATAAGAGAACCCACACAGGAGAGCATCTGTATCAATGTGATTTATGTAGCAAAGCATTTACTTCTCCGAGTCATCTGAAGCTCCACACAGGAGAACGTCCGTATCAGTGTGATGTATGTGATAAAGCATTTTCTCGGCCAGGGTATTTGACGGCACATATGATAATTCACACAGGAGACCGCCCCTATCCGTGTGATTTATGCGGCAAAGCATTTACTCGGCAAGGTGACTTGACGGTTCATAAGGGAATACACACAGGAGAGCGTCCGTATCAGTGTTATTTGTGCAGCAAAGCATTTACTCAGTCAGGTTCATTGACGGTACACAAGAGAATACACACAGGCGATCGTCCGTATCCGTGTGATTTGTGTAGCAAAGCATTTACTCAGCCAGGTTCATTGACGGCGCATAAGAGAATGCATACAGGCGATCGTCCGTATCAGTGTGATTTATGCGCTAAAACATTTACTCAACCAGGTTCCTTGACGGCGCACCGAAGAATACACACAGAAGATCGTCCGTATCAGTGTGATATATGTCGGAGATCATTCATTACTTCGAGCCTCCTGAAGCAGCATACGAGAACACACACCGGAGAGCATCCGTATCAATGTGATTTATGTAGCAAAGCATTTACTTCTTCGAGCCATCTGAAGCTGCATATGAGACTCCACACAGGAGAACGTCCGTACCAGTGTGATTTATGTGTTAAAACATTCAGTCAGGTCGGTGATCTGACAAGGCATAAGGGAATACATACAGGAGAGCGTCCGTATCAGTGTGATTTGTGCATCAAAGCATTTACTCAGTCAGGTTCATTGACGGCGCATAAGAGAATGCAAACAGGCGATCGTCCGTATCAGTGTGATTTATGCGCTGAATCATTTATTGAGTCGGGTTCTTTGACAAGGCATACGAGAATACATACAGGCGGTCGTCCGTATCAGTGTGATTTATGCGCTAAAACATTTACTCAACCAGGTTCCTTGACGGCGCACCAAAGAATACACACAGAAGATCGTCCGTATCAGTGTGATATATGTCGGAGATCATTCATTACTTCGAGCCACCTGAAGCAGCATACGATAACACACACCGGGGAGCGTCCGTATTCATGCGATGTATGTAACAAAACATTCACTACTTCGAGTCATCTGAAGCGGCATGCGAGAACACACACCGGGCAGCGTCCATATCAATGTGATGTATGTAGCAAATCATTTATTACTTCGAGTCATCTGAAGCAGCATACGAGACTCCACACAGGAGAACGTCCATTTCAGTGTGATTTATGTGTTAAAACATTCAGTCAGGTGGGTTCTCTGACCGGGCATAAGAGAATACATACAGGCGATCGTCCGTATTCGTGTGATTTTTGTAGCAAAACGTTTGCTCGTCTTGGTCCATTGACTGCCCATAAGAGAATGCACACAGGCGATCGTCCCATATAAGAGTGATATATGCGCTAAAAAATTCACTCTGCCAGGTTCCTTGGCGACACACAAGAGAATCCACACAGGAGATCGTATCAGTGTGATTTATGTTTTAAAACATTCAGTCAGGTGGGTTATCTGACAAAGCATAAGAGAATACACACAGAATATCGTCCGTACCAGTGTGATATAAGTCCGAGATCATTCACTGCTTCGAGTCATCTGAAGCAGCATACGGAGTACATACCGGGAAGCGCCCGTATCAATGTGACACCTGTCGAAAGTCATTCACTGATCCGGGTAATCTGAAACGACACAAGAGAATCCACACAAGAAACTCCATAATGTGATGTATGCAGCAAATTATTTTATCGCTTTGATATCTGAAGCATAACCTCAGATAATACATTCCGACGATCGCGTTATTAATGTGACATGCAATCATGTTCTCGACTAGATATATCAAGCGGTACATCAGATAATACATTCCGACGATCGTGTAATTAATGTGACCATGCAATCATGTTCTCGACTAGATATATCAAGCGGTATATCAGATAATACATTCCGGCGATCGTGTAATTAATGTGACCATGCAATCATGTTCTCGACTAGATATATCAAGCGGTATATCAGATAATACATTCCGGCGATCGTGTAATTAATGTGACCATGCAATCATGTTCTCGACTAGATATATCAAGCGGTATATCAGATAATACATTCCGACGATCGTGTAATTAATGTGACCATGTAATCATGTTCTCGACTAGATATATCAAGCGGTAAATCAGATAATACATTCCGACGATCGTGTAATTAATGTGACCATGCAATCATGTTCTCGACTAGATATATCAATCGGTATATCAGATAATAGATTCCGACGATCGTGTAATTAATGTGACCATGCAATCATGTTCTCGACTAGATATATCATACGGTGTATCAGATAATACATTCCGACGATCGTGTAATTAATGTGATCATGCAATCATGTTCTCGACTAGATATATCAAGCGGTACCTCAGATAAAAGACTCAGACGATCATGTAATTAATGTGACAAATTATTGTCTCGGCTAGGTCACTTGACGCACGTCAGAGAATCCGAACACAAGTACGTCTATTTCAGTGTGATTTATGATTTATGTGCTGAAACATTAACTCAGTCGGGTGATCTGACAAGGTAATAATACATGTACAATAGAGGATTCATATTAGTGTGAATGGGGTGACAACGAATTTACTCCAGGGAGATCACATCAGAGAATCCACACACGAGCCCGTCCATTTCAGTGTGATTTATGATTTATGTGCTGAAACATTAACTCAGTCGGGTGATCTGACAAGGTAATAATACATGTACAATAGAGGATTCATATTAGTGTGAATGGGGTTACAACGAATTTACTCCAGGGAGATCACATCAGAGAATCCACACACGAGCCCGTCCATTTCAGTGTGATTTATGATTTATGTGCTGAAACATTAACTCAGTCGGGTGATCTGACAAGGTAATAATACATGTACAATAGAGGATTCATATTAATGTGAATGGGGTGACAACGAATTTACTCCAGGGAGATCACATCAGAGAATCCACACACGAGCCCGTCCATTTCAGTGTGATTTATGATTTATGTGCTGAAACATTAACTCAGTCGGGTGATCTGACAAGGTAATAATACATGTACAATAGAGGATTCATATTAGTGTGAATGGGGTTACAACGAATTTACTCCAGGGAGATCACATCAGAGAATCCACACACGAGCCCGTCCATTTCAGTGTGATTTATGATTTATGTGCTGAAACATTAACTCAGTCGGGTGATCTGACAAGGTAATAATACATGTACAATAGAGGATTCATATTAGTGTGAATGGGGTGACAACGAATTTACTCCAGGGAGATCACATCAGAGAATCCACACACGAGCCCGTCCATTTCAGTGTGATTTATGATTTATGTGCTGAAACATTAACTCAGTCGGGTGATCTGACAAGGTAATAATACATGTACAATAGAGGATTCATATTAGTGTGAATGGGGTTACAACGAATTTACTCCAGGGAGATCACATCAGAGAATCCACACACGAGCCCGTCCATTTCAGTGTGATTTATGATTTATGTGCTGAAACATTAACTCAGTCGGGTGATCTGACAAGGTAATAATACATGTACAATAGAGGATTCATATTAGTGTGAATGGGGTGACAACGAATTTACTCCAGGGAGATCACATCAGAGAATCCACACACGAGCCCGTCCATTTCAGTGTGATTTATGATTTATGTGCTGAAACATTAACTCAGTCGGGTGATCTGACAAGGTAATAATATATGTACAATAGAGGATTCATATTAGTGTGGATGGGGTGACAACGAATTTACTCCAGGGAGATCACATCAGAGAATCCACACACGAGCCCGTCCATTTCAGTGTGATTTATGATTTATGTGCTGAAACATTAACTCAGTCGGGTGATCTGACAAGGTAATAATACATGTACAATAGAGGATTCATATTAGTGTGAATGGGGTGACAACGAATTTACTCCAGGGAGATCACATCAGAGAATCCACACACGAGACCGTCCATTTCAGTGTGATTTATGATTTATGTGCTGAAACATTAACTCAGTCGGGTGATCTGACAAGGTAATAATACATGTACAATAGAGGATTTATATTAGTGTGAATGGGGTTACAACGAATTTACTCCAGGGAGATCACATCAGAGAATCCACACACGAGCCCGTCCATTTCAGTGTGATTTATGATTTATGTGCTGAAACATTAACTCAGTCGGGTGATCTGACAAGGTAATAATACATGTACAATAGAGGATTCATATTAGTGTGAATGGGGTGACAACGAATTTACTCCAGGGAGATCACATCTGAGAATCCACACACGAGCCCGTCCATTTCAGTGTGATTTATGATTTATGTGCTGAAACATTAACTCAGTCGGGTGATCTGACAAGGTAATAATACATGTACAATAGAGGATTCATATTAGTGTGAATGGGGTTACAACGAATTTACTCCAGGGAGATCACATCAGAGAATCCACACACGAGCCCGTCCATTTCAGTGTGATTTATGATTTATGTGCTGAAACATTAACTCAGTCGGGTGATCTGACAAGGTAATAATACATGTACAATAGAGGATTCATATTAGTGTGAATGGGGTGACAACGAATTTACTCCAGGGAGATCACATCAGAGAATCCACACACGAGCCCGTCCATTTCAGTGTGATTTATGATTTATGTGCTGAAACATTAACTCAGTCGGGTGATCTGACAAGGTAATAATACATGTACAATAGAGGATTCATATTAGTGTGAATGGGGTTACAACGAATTTACTCCAGGGAGATCACATCAGAGAATCCACACACGAGCCCGTCCATTTCAGTGTGATTTATGATTTATGTGCTGAAACATTAACTCAGTCGGGTGATCTGACAAGGTAATAATACATGTACAATAGAGGATTCATATTAGTGTGAATGGGGTGACAACGAATTTACTCCAGGGAGATCACATCAGAGAATCCACACACGAGCCCGTCCATTTCAGTGTGATTTATGATTTATGTGCTGAAACATTAACTCAGTCGGGTGATCTGACAAGGTAATAATACATGTACAATAGAGGATTCATATTAGTGTGAATGGGGTGACAACGAATTTACTCCAGGGAGATCACATCAGAGAATCCACACACGAGCCCGTCCATTTCAGTGTGATTTATGATTTATGTGCTGAAACATTAACTCAGTCGGGTGATCTGACAAGGTAATAATACATGTACAATAGAGGATTCATATTAGTGTGAATGGGGTGACAACGAATTTACTCCAGGGAGATCACATCAGAGACTCCACACACGAGCCCGTCCATTTCAGTGTGATTTATGATTTATGTGCTGAAACATTAACTCAGTCGGGTGATCTGACAAGGTAATAATACATGTACAATAGAGGTTTCGTATCAGTGTGAATGGGGTGACAAGGTAATAATACATGTACAGCAGATGGATCAATGTGAATGGGGTGACAACGAATTTACTCCAGGATTGGTGTTTTGTTTTATTCAAAGAAGAATCCACACAAGAAACTCTCTATCAATGTAATTTATGCGGCAATTTATTTTCTCGCTTTGATATCTGAAGCGGTACCTCAGATAATACATTCCGACGATCGTGTAATTAAAGTGACCATGCAATCATTGTCTCGACTAGATATATCAAGCGGTATATCAGATAGACGATCGTCCCTTGTTGTAATGAATGTGAATTATTTTCTCGGCTATATCAATTGCCGCACATCAGATAATCCGAACTAGAGCCCGTCCATTCCAGTGTGATTTGTGATGTATGTGCTGAAACATTAACTCAGTCGGGTTATCTGACAAGATAATAATACATGTACAGTCGAGGGTTCGTATCAATGTGAATGGGGTGACAATGTTATAATAATACATGTAGTGTAGATTGTTCGTATCAGTGTGAATGGGGTGACAGAGAATTTACTCCAGGATTGGTGTTTTGTTTTAGTTAAAGAAGACTCTTTTGATTTGATTCGATTTGTTCTAATATTATGAAAATATGTAATAGTTTACGTGTATAGAGGACGACATTGTCGTAATTATATCGACATTGTGTTGAAGGTACTCAGTCCGACCAGACGCCCCTAAATTGCTATTTCTTTGGCTTCGGGTGGGGGTTAAAAATATTTGATTCGATTCGAGGAACCCACCCATCCAAGCTCAGAGTGATTACATATCGAAGTTGGAAAAGTGCTATTTCTATTGTTTGTGGCCCAATCTTTTCAAGGACCACGTGCTAAAACGCGCACATTGAGGTTGTAAGATGGGTAACTCTAAAATTAAGTGGTTAGTATTCTTAATAGTAACAACTTGAGTTTAGAGTTATCCATCTTACAACTGCAATTTGTCCGTTATTAGCACGTGGATTCAAAAAGATTGGACCACAAACAAATGAAATAGAACTTTTTATACATCGATATCTAATCACTCTTGAGATTTGATGACTCGAATCGAATATGTTTTAACCACGAAGCCAAAGAAATTATAATTTAGCAGCGTCTGTTCGGATTGAGTACCTTTAAAGGTGGATTATCTCTTTCTAAACATGTATTATATAGTTACCGGGGTATAACATATTAGATTTGAATCGAAGACTCCTGTCCGGAAATGCTTCTATCGATTAATATTAATTTTATTTAGAATATTTTCTGGTCTAAAAATGTGTGTTTGTTCAGCTAACGAACAATAGTGGTTACTGTTAACAGAGACCAGAAATTATATTTTGCAATTTTGTCACAAATAAACGTTAATAATACTCATTATCGCTTATAAGCCCATGTAGGCCTGGGCCGAAGGCCCAGCCCGTAGTGGGCTCTGTAAGTAAGGCATGCACACACTCGACGCTGGGAGAGCATTGAATCTGCAATACTGTTAAGGTGACCCTCCACATTTTCAACAGGTATATGGGCTATCAAGAGTTATGGCCCTTGATCTTTTGATCGAAAATGTGATTTTTATTCAAAAATTGACCAAAATTGCATTTTCATACCCAAGAGGCACGAATACCAGATTTTTTCAAGCATGGTCACCTATGTTGGTTTAAAGGCCTCTGGCTTCCAACATCAATGTGAAAAATTTTCAAACTTTCGCCGTTAAATTTTCCAGAAAATCAATTTTTAATGCCGATGACAAATTTTGGGTGCTAAAAAATTGACCCAGTATCTAGAGCCACTGTTTCGCAGAAAACGCTACTGCTGTCTATGGGTGGGGTCAAGGTCACTTGCACTTAATTTTTTCATTTGTCTAGAACACCTTCTAAAGTTACACAAATTCATATCCCACCTTGTCTCAATATACATACCACATGAATGGTGCCAGAAACAACTAGCACTTTATATCTATAAAATCACCCCTACTGATCATTCGAAACTGTGGAGTGTCACCTTAAGGGGAATGTAATTTCATTAATCTGTAATAGGGACCACACCTCCATATTCTCTGCATTATACCGCTTAAAATGATATATTGCACCCATGCTGTTATTGCAATCACAGGCAGCAAGATTGGTGGGAATTTACATGCACCCCCATGATTTCACCTCTTTTGGGTCTTTCAGAACCCAATGACGTTATGTTTGACGTAGTGACAAAATGTATATATTCAACCATCATTTATAGCTTGAAAAAGCTCTGAAATGCTAAAATGTTGTATAAAATATATTATGAGAAGCATATTTTCCTCAGATATCAAAATAAAACATAATATTTCATGCAACTACTATCTTTAATACTCTCCCAAAACCATGGGTTAAACAATTCCAAGTCTTATTTAGCATTAAGCCAATAAGGGAAAGCTATACAAGGTTATGACATCACATGAACAATATGTTGTCAAGTGAAATATGTCCAGGGAAACCTGAATTATTATATTTCACACTTGTGAATAAGAAAGACTGAATATCTAATCTTTTAGTATATTGTGTAATGTCAATGTCAGCCTTTTCAGCTAAGATTCAAGGAGCATGATGTCATGAAGAAGTACCCATCATCTAAAAAATCATCAATAACAATACACATGAACCACCGCCACCACCCCCCCCCCCCCCCCCCACTGCTCCAAGACTCCATATCCCCACCAATGTATATGTCTAAAGGCCACCTGTATCGGAATATCCATAGAAGAATGGTGTATTTAACATAAAATGTTCCTTCTAACTGAGCAGATTTGCTAAAAATGATTTTCAATGTAAATATTTGTCAAGTTGACAGATGATAATTGTGCTATTTGCTGGTCTTTAAGGTGACACTCCACATTTTCAACAGGTATGGGCCCAGAAATAGGGGGCCAATAGATTCATTGAAATTTATCTGGAGTATGATCCCAAACCATATAGACAATATACATATGCCTGAAATTAGTACAGAATAGGCATTCAGAATTTGATACATAATTTCCATAATATATGGGCTATCAAGAGTTATGGCCCTTGATCTTTTGATCGAAAATGTGATTTTTATTCAAAAATTGATAAAAAATATTGCATTTTCATACCCAAGAGGCACGAATACCAGATTTTTTCAAGCATGGTCACCTATGTTGGTTTAAAGGCCTCTGGCTTCCAACATCAATGTGAAAATTTTTCAAACTTTCGCCGTTAAATTTTCCAGAAAATCAATTTTTAATGCAGATGACAAATTTTGGGTGCTAAAAAATTGACCCAGTATCTAGAGCCACTGTTTCGCAGAAAACGCTACTGCTGTCTATGGGTGGGGTCAAGGTCACTTGCACTTAATTTTTTCATTAGTCTAGAACACCTTCTAAAGTTACACAAATTCATATCCCACCTTGTCTCAATATACATACCACATGAATGGTGCCAGAAACCACTAGCACTTTATAAGCCCACGTAGGCCTGGGCCGAAGGCCCAGCCCGTAGTGGGGGGAACGGGACTACCCGCCCCCGAGACAACCCGCCCCTATGCTATTTTGGGGGCGGGTTGTCCCGATAAATGAGGGCGGGTTGTCCCGAAATTTTTAAGAGTGATTATATTCTTTTATGATATATTATTACAGATTTTGATCAACAAAACATGTGTTTATTCATTAATTATGTCAATGCCTGGACTGGGATAAAGAATGACACGATGTTTTGACAACTGAACGGCACATAGGGTAAGTGAAGACTAATTAAAAGGGGTGCTTTCAAAACAAACAATTGATGCAAATGGTTCATTATCACAGTGGAAAGCTGTGAAAGAAGTATATATTTCCAGATACAGATGCTGCTTCCATTGGACACACACACTCGACGCTGGGAGAGCATTGAATCTGCAATACTGTTAAACGAAAAAATGTGTTTCTAAAAATATCTGACCTTTGACACGCTCTTTGAACTCTTGATATCATCTTTCCGAGTCACATATGCAGCGATTGGATGATCGCATTTATCTAACCCAATCAGAATTAACGTTAGTCACGCCTGTCACGAACGGTTGTTAGATAAATAATAACATTCAAACAGTTTCTGAAAATCATGCACCACCTCGGCGTTATTGCTTGCCCATTAGAGGAATTACCACACACGAGATGACCGAAACAAACCTGCCTACGCATGCTATAGTCTAGAAGGTGAGTTATGAGTATATAGACTATATGAGACTTGTTTGTCCGCGAATGTAACACATTCACACTGAATCTGATTCAGCAATTCCAGGCCAGGGCAGTCTCATGCAGTGACTGAATCTGACCTGACCTGAGTCGCTTACTCAGTCACTGACTGAGTCTCCCGTCACTCATGCACTAAACTTCGAAATTCAATTCTGAACGAATCAATTATATATTTCAATATATCTGTGATTTATATGTGTACAATTAAAGGGTTAATTTATAAACAAACTTACAAAGTCTTGTAAAGGGTGCCAGTTATCGAAACCCGATATTTTTGTAGACCAAACTGAAACCGATTCACGATTGAATCGATATTGTTAACTTTTCCACTGATAGAAAACTGCCACACGAAGATGGTAAAATGGATTTCACCGTGATAATGCAGTTGGGAAAGTATCACACAACACACTGGTCTGCACTGGTACACCACAGTAAGGACAGTTTATTGATAGTTTGTGTTGAAACTTGAGAAAACAATCTGGTAAATTGATTCAATGATTGACAACATTTGCTAAAATTGCAATGCCAAATGGCACATCATCTTCAACTACATGGTGATGCACTTCGAGTTAAACATGATAAAGCGCGCCGCACATGATGTGATATGTATCGTAAGACAAATATCGGGCACCAGTTACGGGTCAAATTGTAGGCCTAGCGTTTGCTGTGGAAAATCATACGACATTTTGTCGCACGTTCGGCCCCGCAAGGAATCAA
The DNA here is from genome assembly GCA_032622095.1 of Siphonodentalium dalli. Lineage (NCBI taxonomy): Eukaryota > Metazoa > Mollusca > Scaphopoda > Gadilida > Siphonodentaliidae > Siphonodentalium > Siphonodentalium dalli. The sequence goes on from CP136067.1 coordinate 27,639,884, forward strand.
ATAATTTTGATTTTCTATGATCGAGTCGTGCGATTTATTCGAAGTAGCCAATCAGATTCAGATTCAACTCTAAATATGATCATCCGGTGATCGCATGTTTTATTTCACAACAACATGGCATCCATACAAAACAAAACAAGTGGTCTGGACATCGGCAAATTGGTGTCTACATTTACATGTACCATGCTGGACAAAACAAACTGTGTCCACTTAACCGCAGTGCGGTTAGCGTTGCCACCGCGGCTGAAATGCAACTATACCGCGGGTCCACCGACTAACTACAGTTGGGGCTGTTGGGCCGGGGTGTACCCCGCTGGACAAAACAAGTGTCCATTGGCACCGCAGTGTATTTGCCGTTCGGCCGCGGTGTCAGAGTTTGTAACTGCAGTTGAGCACCGCGGCCGAACGGCAAGTACACCGTGGCCCAACAGCAAGTACACTGCGGCCGAAAGGCAACTACACCGCAGCCGAACGGCATGTACACTGTGGTTAGATTTCTGGTTTGTATCGTCTTTTTTCAGTTTAATGAACGTACACCGCGACAATTACACCATGGCCGAACGGCAAGTACACCGCGGCCCAACTGTAGTTAGCCGGTGGAACCGCGGTGTAGTTGCATTTCAGCCACGGTGGCAACGCTAACTGCACCGCGGTTAGGTGGACACTTGTTTTGTCAAGCAGGGTACTTGCCGTTCGGCCATGGTGTAGTTGCCACGGTGTACGTTCATTAAACTGAAAAACGACGATGCAAACCAGAAATCTAACCACAGTGTACATGCCGTTCGGCCGCGGTGTAGTTGCCTTGCGGCCACAGTGTACTTGCTGTTCGGCTGTGGTGTACTTGCCGTTCGGCCGTGGTGCTCAACTGCAGTTACAAACTCTGACACCGCGGCCGAACGACAAATACACTGCTGTGCCAATGGACACTTGTTTTGTCCAGCGGGGTATGTAATATTCAGCTAATTGTGAATTTGTGTGGGGAATTAAATCAGGTACCTGTATAGCTTGAAATGACATCGGCAGTGCCAGTGGTTTCAGACGTTGTTACAAAATAATACCCCTCACCCTTAGTTGTAACAGCTCGCTGTAATGCTTGTGCTATGCCAATTGGTAAAATATTGTTTTTATGATAGTCAATTCAAGCTACAATAGAGCTCTACATATACATGTAGCTATAGTACAGGACCTACTTTTCTGTAGAACTACAAACACTTGTAATATTAATATGTATTGGAAATTTGTTTTAAATATCTGCGATAAATACACATAATTATAGACCTTAATGAGAAAGTAAACAACCAGATCGTACAATCTGATCGTGTGCGGTGGTCTACCGTAAGTGATAAAAATAGAAGTCGCAAGACTAAAATCGAACAGTGTGCGCACTCTGTTCCTATTATCGCAAGGGTCTGCGACAAATATCGTGCAACAAATATCGCTTGGTGTGCCACCCGCTTAACGCCAAAGGGTAATTTACCATATTGGAAACTAAAGTTCTGTCTTGGATTCCGCTATTATAGTTTCATCCTAATAATACCTTGCTGGTATTTAAATTTGCACAATATTCTGATATTACTGGTACCGGTGTAACTGGATATCTTCCCCGCACTCTGGACATCTTCCCCCCACCCTGGATATCCCCTAAATAATTTTACTCATTTGATATCTTTTGGTCCTGAAATGGCCAGAAATTTGTTTTTTGAGATTTAATTTTTTTTAATTTTTCACGCATTTGATTGTTACTGAAATGGCCAGAATTTTTTTTTTTTTTTAATTTTTTTAAATTTTCCAAATGTCCAGGCTTGGATATCCCCACCCAGCACCTACATGACAAAAAAATCAATGTATGGTTTTATTGCTTATTTGCTTTATATAGTCATGAAACAGCGAGAAATTAAATTCTTCTGAGAAAAAGTTTTTATAGTCAGGGTTTGGTGTGGGGTCATGTCCAGGTCAGTTATCCCCCCCCCCCCCCCATCCAGCACAAAAAAATCATCTTATGGTTTTATCGATTATTTTGCTTTATATACCGGTATTCATGAAACAGCGAGAAATTAACTTCTTCTGAGAAAAGGTTTTTAGAGTCAGGGTTTGGGGTGGGGGGGGGATATGTCCACTCCAGTCATTTCCCCCACCCCAGACCCTGACTCAAACAACTTTTTCTCATAAGAAGTTAGTTTCTCGCTATTTCATGACTAAATAAAGCAAAATAAGCGATAAAACCATAATATTATTTTTTTGTCATGTAGGTGCTGGGTGGGGGGAAGATATCCTGACCTGGACATCCCCCCCCCCCCCCACCCCAAACCCTGACTCACAACTTTTTCTCAGAAGAAGTTAATTTCTCGCTGTGTCATGACTATATATAGCAAAATAAGCGATAAAACCATAAGATGATTTTTTTGTCATGTAGGTGCTGGGTTGGGGGGGGGGGGGGGGGGGAAATATCCTGACCTGGACATCTTCCTCCACCCCAAACCCTGACTCAAACAACTTTTTCTCGGAAGAAGTTAATTTCTCGCCGTTTCATGACTATATAAAGCAAAATAAGCAATAAAACCATAAGATAATGTTTTTGTCATGTAGGTGCTGGGCCGGGGGGGGGGGGGGGGGGGGATATCCTGACCTGGACATCTCCCCCCACCCTAAGCCCTGACTCAAACAACTTTTTCTCAGAAGAAACTTTTAGTCATTCCTTTTATTTAACAGTTCAGACTCTTCGAAAAGAAGCCATAGCACTTATTATGCACCCGATCTCCGATGGAGATTTGGTGGTATATAGTGGAGCCCTCCGTCCGTCCTTCCGTCTGTACGAACGTTTCAACTCATAACTTTGGTTTCGCTAACTCAATTCAGTTGATCTTTGGTATGCTAATAGACCAGCCGGGGGGACAATATTTCCCCATAACTGCGGTTTCATCCGCCCATTTTTTCCAGAGTTACGCCCCTTTTTGGACTTAGAAAATTGTCCGTACGAACGTTTCAACTCATAACTTTGGTTTCGCTAACTCAATTCAGTTGATCTTTGGTATGCTAATATACCAGCCGGGGGGACAAGATTTCCCCATAACTGCGGTTTCGTCCGCCCATTTTTTCCAGAGTTACGCCCCTTTTTGGACTTAGAAAATTCAGTTTTCTGTGGCATACGAACGTTTCAACTCATAACTTTGGTTTCGCTAACTCGATTCAGTTGATCTTTGGTATTCTAATAGACCAGCCGGGGGGACAAGATTTCCCCATAACTGCGGTTTCGTCCGCCCATTTTTTCCAGAGTTACGCCCCTTTTTGGACTTAGAAAATTCAGTTTTCTGTGGCATACGAACGTTTCGACTCATAACTTTGGTTTCGCTAATTCAATTCAGTTGATCTTTGGTATGCCAATAGACCAGCCGGGGGGGGGGGGGGGGGTACAAGATTTCCCCATAGCCGTGGTTTCGTCCGCCCATTTTTTCCAGAGTTACGCCCCTTTTTGGACTTTGGAAATTCAGGTTTTCTGCTACTTTTTTTGGTTTCCAGATGATAACTTGATTTTGGATTGTTTACTCATGAATAACATAACTTTACAAAGTGCCATCTAATAAGTATTTGCACAAAAATAAGAAAAATCCTCTCTGATTTTACAGTCGGGGGCGTTACCTCCGCCCAGCGGTGCACTTGTTAGACTTATAATGCAGCATTCAGTTGTTCAACCAGACTTGTAAATTCATGTCCAGATTGATGTTGTACATATATGTGCATTGTATACTTAAAGTGTTTTATTTCTGTTTTCAGTGTCAGATACTTCAGATCTACAAGCTGCTTTAATATCGCACAAACTATCAGAAGTTCAACTCTGATCTGACATGTACTGGTTTCTGACTAAATTTGCAAAATGGTGTCAGACAACTTCATTGAACCGGTGTAAAATTCACATTCTCAATCAGTGATTAAATGGAACTGTCATATCATGTCTGACTATGATGACACACAGGTCAAATCCAATATTTTCTATGTGTCCCTAATCTCCTATGAGCTCTCATGATGGAATGTGTGCTACTGGCAAAGACAATATCGACATGAACTGACAAAACCGGAATCGAGATTGTTAAAGAATTGGCCATTCCAGCTTCCTCATAATACTAGAATGAAGTGTTGGGAATTGCAAGATATAGGAAACACTTTCTTTCCAAATTATTTGAAGTAGTCCTATGTGCAATGGATACCTTTGTGGTGGAGGCAATGCAAGGCTTCCACGTGTACATTGCACATATTGTGATTCTTGAACCTGTCGTCACAAAATGAAATCACACAGGACGCTGATGCATATTTCTTTGCTCCAGTGCAAAACATCTTATAAATATACAGGCTATTTATTCACTTGTTGTAAAGAAAATATACACTCCTTCAATTCTGAAGCGCATAACTCCTGTTGTATAACAGTATAATGTTTGGAAGACGCCATGTAATTTACACTTGAAGGTGTATGTCTTACAGAAAGTGTAATCAAAGAAGACACAAAGACTCCTAGATGATGTGATTGCCTTCTGATTAATAAAATATTGGTTCCAACAATATGATCACAATATTTTAAACTAATTCTAAAATCACCAACAAACCAGAATATCACAATGGGGTATATTGTTATTAGAATGAAATACCGGTAAAATTATTTTTATTCTTGCCATGCTTGTCATGTTCCAGGGGACTGAGTTGAGCCATAAATACCAATAGGTCAAGCTGCTTGTAATTGGGCCTCCCTACCAAACCTGTTTACCCCCACCAAACTCTAGTTTAGCACACATACTATATACACCTGTCAGTAAGCCCACCCTCGAAGATAAGCCCAATCTTGGGTTTTACCCTAAATAAAACATGGGATGGTCCTCGCAGATAAGCCAACCCTCATTTTTGAGCATTTGGAAGGTGAATACAATCACATCTTTCGATCCTGTATAATAGGAGAAGATACTCAAGCACATCTGTGCTTTTATTATTTTTTCCAGTTGTTTTTCTTAAATAATAAAGATGAATAATAGTACACACGTGTGTTAATTTTGTTGTGAATTATACACATCTTATTCTGTTCTTAGTTGTTGGATCAATCAGAGGCATCAAATTAATAAAGTCAAAGGATGTGTCACTTACTGTTCACCTGCATCTCACTGTCTTGTTTGTATAAGAATTACAAGTAGCTTGAATAATAATCATTAGTGTAACACAATTAACTTGTGAACTCATCATACAACCCTATTGTGTTAACAAATTAATCCCAAAATCTACAACCTTAATCAAATTGACCCCAAATTGATCTGTCTATCACTGTTTCTGGTTATTATCATGTGATTTTATCTTCTCAATAATATAAATAAAACACATTATTTATACCTTTATTCAATACAAAACGTGGTATTGGTATAAAATATGAATGTAGGTTGGCACATGAAGGCTAACTGAATGTTTGCAAATGGGGGGGGGGGGTGGGTCATCGTGAGTAAGCCCAGTACCCATTTTTTTTTAGCAAAAACGTGCACGAGCCCCTCCCACCGCCTTGGTGACAGGTGTATAAAGTATTAAAATGTGTTGATTTATCAGTAATTTAGTTCAGTGTTGAACTTCTTTAGAAGGTATGAATTTGTGATAGATGTAGACATGGAAATTATCCCAGGACAAATACAAACAATATCAGTGATATTTTAAGCATTGTAGTGATTTTATATCACTACACGGCTTAAAATGTCCAGTGTTTTTGGGTAAATCGATGAGTTGCCAAGATGAAATTTCGCGATTCAGCTGAAGGAACTGTGTTAACCAGCGCCTGTCTTGCAGAAATGTAGAGACTTGGGGTCAGTTGGAGATGTGTGCAGAGCGTGTGGTAATCACAACAGTACAGTGTGTTACTGGCCGAAACTTTATGACGTGCGATCACGTAAGGATACCACGTAGGGTATTTCACTGATTGTCCTATCCTTACGCAATTGCACTCGTCCTATAAACTTGCGATAGTAACACACCCATGCCGTTTTGTGTACATATTTCATACCAACGTATCTGCTAAGAGTCTGCTAAGTTGTAAGGCATTGCTATTTCTTAATTTCACAATGCATTCTAGACTTGGGATGTGTCCAGCTATCATTACGCCATTACACTTGTCCTATCAACTTGCGACATGAACACAGACATGCGTTTTGGTATATATATTTCAGACCGATCATGTGGTATTGATACAATGGCAAGTGCGTCCATATGCCTGCGACATACACTATGGCAATACTATGTTAATCCGTTAATATAGTTTAATCATGGCTATATCCAAATTTCACAATGCGTTCCTAAGTAGGAATCTATCGAAATTCCGGAAGGAGTGTCCACATGGTTGCGACATTGATCAACGCATCCTAGAATACAAACTGAAGTTATTTATTGATGTAGTAGCACAGTTTAAAAATGATAGATGTAGGAACGAATTGAAAACAATAAAACAAAATCCAGTTTTAAAGTTGTGACAACCAGTAGTTTGGTGCAATGTTTTCGATGCTGCCTGGTATGACTGCCATGCGTTTTGGTGCCGATGGTGTTTGGAGTCTTTTAAATTTAAACAGATATGTCAATTATTGCAAGAAAATTACAATAAATGTCGCTAAAATGCTTAAGATTTCCATGTTTTGTGGTTAAATATATGAGTCTTGAACTTGAAATTTTGCGGTTCATTGCAGAAACAGAGTTAGGCCACGCCCATTTTGAGACAACGGCGGAGGGGCCAGTTAGAATATGTTGGACAAGCAATTGCGTAAGGATAACATTCTGAAAACAGTAACAACTCGCGATTGTGGTTTTGTGTATTTATTCCATCCCAAACGTGCGGTATTTGTTCAATGTCAGCGACACACACACACACATCGTGCTGTCCTCACTCATTGCAGTCGTCCGATATACTGATAGTAACAGTAACAACAGTACCACACCCGTGCGGTTTTGTGTATATATTCCACACCAAGTGATGTTGATATATTTATATCTGTCTGTATCTGTAGCTGTAGTGTTACGTCGTAGGAACCAGTTCTGGCGTGTTACGACGGGTGTGGAGGCGCTAGATGTTTTCCTGTAGATACTCCTGGAATGATGTTGTAGAGTCCAGGCTATCTAAGAATTTCCCGTCCAGCTGGTTCCAATCGATCTTTGCTCTAATAAACACTGAATGTTTGTATTCTTCCGTGTTTATTGTTTGCGGGAGTTCGAAGCATCTTTCGTGGTTTCGTATGAGATGCTGAGGGAATTTGGATGTTTCGTATCCCTCCAGGTGTTTGTTTTTCTTACGAACTCGTTTTAGAGAGTAGTTTGCATACTTTTGTGGGGGAATGGCTGGGAAGGCCATTATATAGTGTATGCATGCGTTCATATGCTTGCGACATACACTATTGTATGAGACTGTCAAACCGTTAATGGAGCTATGTTCAATCGTGGTTAGTTTTTAGCTCACCTGAGACGAAGTCTCAGGTGGAGCTATAGTCATCGCTCCTCCGTCCATCCGTCCGTCTATCCGTCCGTGAACATTTCTTTGAACAACTTCTCCTCTGAAACCGTAATGCCGAATTGGTTCATATTTGGTGTGGATGTTCCCTAGGTGACTGTCATTCAGATTTGTTCAAATGAGGACACTGGGTCAAATAGTTACGAAGCCAGGGCCATAACTCTAATTCTTACAACGACTTCTTCTCAAATTTCATTTGGCCGAATGGGTTCATATTTGGTACAAAGGGTCCTTGTGGGACTCTGATTCAGATTTGTTCAAATGAGGTCACTGGATCGAATGTGGGCGGAGCCAGTGACATAACTTAAAACAAATTTGTTTTAGTCAAATTCAGATTTTTTGAATTTTCACAATAATCTTTAATCTTCTGAAATTACATAAATATTCCATTACCCATCCGCCCTCCCACATGGCCCAGACCCACCCCACCTGCTGTGGCATGCACCCAACCAACATACCTTCCAACAGATATAATTTCCAGCTTCCAACTTTAATACTTATTCTATTTAAAGTTGCAGATATCTCTTTGTGGATAAACAGAGAGAAACACAGGTCATTAATCTAGATTAGAATAATATGTCACTGACAGCTTGTATAAACATACTGCTAGCAATTTTAAACAAACTGCCTGAATTTGGTGTGTCTGACATTTGCAGAATGAGGTTCCCAGAGGGTCAAATTAGTGATGCTATCCCACACAGTGGGCTAGCATAACCAAATTCACCCTCTGGAGACCTCATTTTGCTTAGGCCTCATCTTCTGGGAAGTATCTATAGTATCAAATTAACATTGTTTTTAGTTACATTTCCCTTCTAGGAAGTTTCTATATCCCCTAATTTGCAGAAGATAAAATTCATAATTGAGGTGCCCAATGGGTGAACATCAACTTCCAACTGCGGAACATCAATCTTATTCTAGGTCTGCCATGGCAGTTGAGGGCCTTAGCAGAATGAGGTCCCCAGAGGGTGAATTTAGTGATGCTAGCCCACTGTGCAGGATAGCGTCACTAAAGTCACCCTCTGGGTCAAGTAGGTGCAAGGCCAGCTACATTACTCTTTCTCTCCATAGTAATTCATGATGTGTCTTCTATGCAAGAATCAAATAGCCTATTTTGCTTATATTTGGTATGAAATTACCTTGGGTGACAGCTTTGTGAAAATGGGATCGCAAAGTCAAATAAGGGCAGAGCCAGAGACTTAACTATTTCACTAGATAGTAATTCTTAAAATATGTTTGCAAGAAATAGTTGGCTTATTTAGCATGGAATGTTCTTCCATGACTGCAATTCAGATTTTTTTTAAATGGGGTCACCTGGTCAAATAGGGGCCAAACGAAGGACAGTTTCCCTCTTAATATGCTTCCTTCACAAGGACCATCAGGTCTATTTTAATGATATTTATCATATGTATGAAGGGTTCTTTGGTGTCTTGGATTCAAATTTATTCAGATGGGGTCACCAGGTTAAATAGGTTGGTACCAGGGACATAACTATATGTATGGAGCAATCAGGAGGATCCGTTAGTGACTGAGATTCAGATTTGTTAAAATGAGGTCAACCTGTCAAGAAATGGCGGGGCTCTGGGGAGTTAACACTTTTGTGTCTAATAAAATCATTGAAATACCAAATTCATTAAAACATCTACCTTGGAACCACCTTACTGATTAATCTGACATACATGTATTGTGTTTTGGGTCCATGGATAATTGGGCTTCAGACATGTCTAAATGGTTTTAGAAAAAGGCGCTTGTGAGATTGAAAATTTCCAACAATTGAGAAAGTTTGAGGTGTCAGTTGTGAAATTCCAACCTAAGACTTGGGAGTCTGTAGCCCGGTCGGGAGGGGACTTGTTGAACTGGAGGAGGGGGGGGGGGGTGATCAGTAGTGTACATTTGTTAATTTCAAGGTGGATTTTCACCAATATATATATACGTGAAGTCTCTCTAGCCACATATCCTGTTTAGAGCTATTTCTTTTAAAGTGATTATGAAAAGTTATGACTGTTGTGGTCTCCAGAGTCCCAGTCTTATCAGTCTGTGCAGTCTTAGTAGCGACCCACAGCCATTGACTGTCTTGTTAATGTTACAATGCGTTCCCGAGTTGAATGTGTTGATATTCCGGGAAGTGTGCCCATATGCTTGCGACATGTAACTGGGCGTTGTTCTGTCAAACTGTGAAGTTGCCATGAACTCATCCGACTCCCTCCAAGTTATGCACAGAAGCACAGGCAACTCAGAATTTGATAGGCGTTGAATATGTTGGGACTACAGTAATGCCCTAAACTATCGACTCCTTGACCACTGCAGAATTATGGGCAACAAGCTATATTTTTGACTAAATCCTGAAAAATTACCCATAATTCTGCTGTGGTTAAGAAATCGATTATTTAGGGCATTACTGTATATGATTCAGTGTATCAACATATCCTGAGCCATGTATAGTGCGGTTGTGTCACATCATGTTCTCATTAGTTATTTATCACATTGTCGGTGTGCATATTTCCAACGTTGCCGAATTTCAACACACAATGGAGCAAAGTAATTTTCTTATATCTAAGCAGGCCATATATTCAGGGTTACCAACGCGAATATATTGTTAGATATATACATGTAGTGTAGATGTTATGGGAAAAGTGTCTCACAAAAGTACAACCTCTTGTAAAGTTCTTTTCGAACACGGAAAGAAATGTCATTATTTTCTGTATCGATGCCAAAGCATGCAATTGCGACGACTTGTTTTGATACCGCGGGATTATTTAAAAGCGATTATTAATATAATATTACTTTGGAACGCAAACCGCCATGCATGTTCATTTAATCTACGTGGGCTTTATTACGTTTACGTATGGTCATATTATCTATAAAATCACCCCTACTGATCATTCGAAACTGTGGAGTGTCACCTAAACGAAAACATGTGTTTCTAAAAATATCTGACCTTTGACACGCTCTTTGAACTCTTGATCTCATCTTTCCGAGTGACATATGCAGCGATTGGATAATCGCATTTATCTAACCCAATCAGAATTAACGTTAGTCACGCCAGTCACGGACGGTTGTTAGATAATTCAAACAGTTTCTGAAAATCATGCACCACCTCGGCGTTATTGCTCGTCCATTAGAGGAATTACCACACACGAGATGACCGAAACAAATCTGCCTACGCATGCTATAGTCTAGAAGGTGAGTTATGAGTATATAGACAATATGAGACTTGTTTGTCCGCGAATGTAACACATACACACTGATTCAGCAATTCCAGGCCAGGGCAGACTCATGCAGTTACTGAATCTGACCTGACCTGAGTCGCTTACTCAGTCACTGACTGAGTCTCTCGTCACTCATGCAATAAACTTCGAAATTCAATTCTGAACGAATCAATTATATATTTAAATATATCTGTGATTTATATGTGTACAATTAAAGGGTTAATTTATAAACAAACTTACAAAGTCTTGTAAAGGGTGCCAGTTATCGAAACCAGATTTTGTTGTAGACCAAACTGAAACCGATTCACGATTGAATCGATATCGTTAACTTTTCCACTGATAGAAAACTGCCACACGAAGATGGTAAAATTGATTTCACCGTGATAATGCAGTTGAGAAAGTATCACACAACACACTGGTCTGCACTGGTACACCACACGTCAACAGTAAGGACAGTTTATTGATAGTTTGTGTTGAAACTTGAGAAAACAATCTGGTAAATTGATTCAATGATTGACAACATTTGCTAAAATTGCAATGCCAAATGGCACATCATCTTCAACTACATGGTGATGCACTTCGAGTTAAACATGATAAAGCGTGCCGCACATGATGTGATTATATGTATCGTAAGACAAATATCGGGCACCAGTTACGGGTCAAATTGTAGGCCTAGCGTGTGCTGTGGAAAATCATACGACATTTTGTCGCACGTTCGGCCCCGCACCCGCAAGGAATCATATAATTTTGATTTTCTATGATCGAGTGGTGCGATTTATTTGAAGTAGCCAATCAGATTCAGATTCAACTGTACATATGATCATCAGGTGATCGCATGTTTTATTTCACAACAACATGGCATCCATACAAAACAAAACAAGTGGACTGGACATCGGCAAATTGGTGTCTACATTTACATGTACCCTGCTGGACAAAACAAGTGTCCACTTAACCGCAGTGCGGTTAGCGTTGCCACCGCGACTGAAATGCAACTATACCGCGGGTCCACCGACTAACTACAGTTGGGACGGGGTGTACTTGACGTTCGGCCATGGTTTAGTTGCCACAGTGTACGTTCATTAAACTGAAAAAAGACGATGCAAACCAGAAATCTATATAACCACAGTGTACATGCCGTTCGGCCGCGGTGTAGTTGCCTTGCGGCCACAGTGTACTTGCTGTTCGGCCGTGGTGTACTTGCCGTTCGGCCGTGGTGCTCAACTGCAGTTACAAACTCTGACACCGCGGCCGAACGACAAATACACTGCTGTGCCAATGGACACTTGTTTTGTCCAGCGGGGTATGTAATATTCAGCTAATTGTGAATTTGTGTGGGGAATTAAATCAGGTACCTGTAAAGCTTGAAATGACATCGGCAGTGCCAGTGGTTTCAGACGTTGTTACAAAATAATACCCCTCACCCTTAGTTGTAACAGCTCGCTATAATGCTTATGTTACGTGCCATGCCAATTGGTAAAATATTGTTTTTATGATAGTCAATTCAAGCTACAATAGAGCTCTATACATATACATGTAGCTATAGTACAGGACCTACTTGTCTGTAGAACTACAAACACTTGTAATATTAATATGTATTCGAAATTTGTTTTAAATATCTGCGATAAATACACATAATTATAGACCTATACCTATAGCCTATACCTATAGCCTATACCATGCTAATATAACCCATTGCATTAATGAGAAAGTAAACAACCAGATCGTACAATCTGATCGTGTGCGGTGGTCTACCGTAAGTGATAAAAATAGAAGTCGCAAGACTAAAATCGAACAGTGTGCGCACTCTGTTCCTATTATCGCAAGGGACTGCGACAAATATCGTGCAACAAATATCGCTTCGTGTGCCACCCGCTTAACGCCAAAGGGTAATTTACCATATTGGAAACTAAAGTTCTGTCTTGGAGTCCGCTATTATAGTTTCATCCTAATAATACCTTGCTGGTATTTAAATTTGCACAATATTCTGATATTACTGGTACCAGTGTAACAGGATATCTTCCCCCCACTCTGGACATCTTCCCCCCACCCTGGATATCCCCCCCCCCCCATGTACGACTAAAAAATAATTTTACTCATTTGATATCGTTTGGTCCTGAAATGGCCAGAAATTTGTTTTTTGAGATTTAATTTATTTTTTTATTTTTCACGCATTTGATTTGAAATGGCCAGAATTTATTATTTTTTTAAAATAAAATTTTCCAAATGTCCAGACTTGGATATTCTCCCCCCCCCCCCACCCAGCACCTACATGACAAAAAAATCAATGTATGGTTTTATTGCTCATTTGCTTTATATAGTCATGAAACAGCGAGAAATTAAATTCTTCTGAGAAAAAGTTTTTATAGTCAGGGTTTGGGGTGGGGGAGGGGGGTGGAAATGTCCAGGTCAGGATATCCCCCCCCCCCCCCCATCCAGCACCAACAAGACAAAAAATCATCTTATGGTTTCATCGCTTATTTTGCTTTATATACCGGTATTCATGAAACAGCGAGAAATTAACTTCTTCTGAGAAAAGGTTTTTAGAGTCAGGGTTGGGGGTGGGGGGAGATGTCCACTCTAGTCATTTCCCCCGCCCCAAACCCTGACTCAAACAACTTTTTCTCAGAAGAAGTTAATTTCTCGCTATTTCATGACCAAATAAAGCAAAATAAGCGATAAAACCATAAGATTATTTTTTTGTCATGTAGGTGCTGGGTGGGGGGAAGATATCCTGACTTGGACATCTCCCCCCCCCCCCCCCAAACCCTGACTCAAACAACTTTTCTCAGAAGAAGTTAATTTCTCGCCGTGTCATGACTATATATAGCAAAATAAGCGATAAAACCATAAGATGATTTTTATGTCATGTAGGTGCTGGGTTTGGGTGGGGGAAATATCCTGACCTGGACATCTTCCCCCACCCCAAACCCTGACTCAAACAACTTTTTCTAGGAAGAAGTTAATTTCTCGCCGTTTCATGACTATATAAAGCAAAATAAGCAATAAAACCATAAGTTAATGTTTTTGTCATGTAGGTGCTGGGCCGGGTCATTCCTTTTATTTAACAGTTCAGACTCCTCGAAAAGAAGCCATAGCACTTATTAGACTTATAATGCAGCATTCAGTTGTTCAACCAGACTTGTAAATTCATGTCCAGATTGATGTTGTACATATATGTGCATTGTATACTTAAAGTGTTTTATTTCTATTTTCAGTGTCAGATACTTCAGATCTACAAGCTGCTTTAATATCGCACAAACTATCAGAAGTTCAACTCTGATCTGACATGTACTGGTTTCTGATTAAATTTGCAAAATGGAATTAAATGGTGTCAGACAACTTCATTGAACCGGTGTAAAATTCACATTCTCAAGCAGTGATTAAATGGAACTGTCATATCATGTCTGACTATGATGACACACAGGTCAAAGCCAATATTTTCTATGTGTCCCTATGAGCTCTCATGATGGAATGTGTGCTACTGGCAAAGACAATATCCACATGAACTGACAAAACCGGAACCGAGATTGTTAAAGAATTGGCCATTCCAGCTTCCTCATAATACTAGAATGAAGTGTTGGGAAATGCAAGATAGAGGAAACACTTTCTTTCCAAATTATTTGAAGTGGTCCTATGTGCAATGGATACCTTTGTGGTGGAGGCAATGCAAGGCTTCCACGTGCACATTGCACATATTGTGATTCTTGAACCTGTCGTCACAAAATGAAATCACACAGGACGCTGATGCATATTTCTTTGCTCCAGTGCAAAACATCTTATAAATATACAGGCTATTTATTCACTTGTTCTCAAGAAAATATACACTCCTTCAATTCTGAAGCGCATAACTCTTGTTGTATAACAGTATAACTTTTGGAAGACGCCATGTAATTTACACTTGAAGGTGTATGTCTTACAGAAAGTGTAATCAAAGAAAACACAAAGACTCCTAGATGATGTGATTGCCTTCTGATGAATAAAATATTGGTTCCAACAATATGATCACAATATTTTAAACTAATTCTAAAATCACCAACAAACCAGAATATCACAATGGGGTATATTGTTATTAGAATGAAATACCGGTAGTATTATTTTTATTCTTGCCATGCTTGTCATGTTCCAGGGGACTGAGTTGAGCCATAAATACCAATAGGCCAAGCTGATTGTAATTGGGCCTCCCTACCAAACCTGTTTACCCCCACCAAACTCTAGTTTAGCACACATACTATATACACCTGTCAGTAAGCCCACCCTCGAAGATAAGCCCAATCTGGGGTTTTACCCTAAATAAAACATGGGATGGTCCTCATAGATAAGCCCACCCTCATTTTTGAGCATTTGGAAGGTGAATACAATCACATCTTTCGATCCTGTATAATAGGAGAAGACACTCAAGCACATCTGTGCTTTTATTATTTTTTCCAGTTGTTTTTCTTAAATAATAAAGATGAATAATAGTACACACTTGTGTTCATTTTGTTGTGAATTATACACATCTTATTCTGTTCTTAGTTGTTGGATCAATCAGAGGCATCAAATTAATAAAGTCAAAGGATGTGTCACTTACTGTTCACCTGCATCTCACTGTCTTGTTGGTATAAGAATTACAAGTAGCTTGAATAATAAGCATTAGTGTAACACAATTAACTTGTGAACTCATCATACATCCCTATTGTGTTAACAAATTAATCCCAAAATCTACAACCTTAATCAAATTGACCCCAAATTGATCTGTCTATCACTGTTTCTGGTTATTATCATGTGATTTTATCTTCTCAATAATATAAATAAAACACATTATTATACCTTTATTCAATACAAAACGTGGTATTGGTATAAAATATGAATGTAGGTTGGCACATGAAGGCTAACTGAATGTTTGCAAATGGGGGGGGGGGGGGTGGGTCATCGTGAGTAAGGCCAGTACCCATTTTTTTTTAGCAAAAACGTGCACGAGCCCCCCCCCCCCCCCCCTTGGTGACAGGTGTATAAAGTATTAAAATGTGTTGATTTATCAGTAATTTAGTTCAGTGTTGAACTTCTTTAGAAGGTATGAATTTGTGATAGATGTAGACATGGAAATTATCCCAGGACAAATACAAACAATATCAGTGATATTTTAAGCATTGTAGTGATTTTATATCCCTACACGGCTTAAACTGTCCAGTGTTTTTGGTTAAATCGATGAGTTGCCAAGATGAAATTTCGCGATTCAGCTGAAGGAACTGTGTTAACCAGCGCCTGTCTTGCAGAAATGTAGAGACACGGGGTCAGTTGGAGATGTGTGCAGAGCGTGTTGTAATCAGTACAGTGTGTTACTGGCCGAAACTTTATGACGTGCGATCACGTAAGGATACCACGTAGGGTATTTCACTGATTGTCCTATCCTTACGCAATTGCACTCGTCCTATAAACTTGCGATAGTAACACACCCATGCCGTTTTGTGTACATATTTCATACCAACGTATCATATTGTTATAGTGGCAAGTGCGTCCATATGCTTTTGACATAAATGTGGCAAGAGTCTGCTAAGTTGTAAGGCATTGCTATTTCTTAATTTCACAATGCATTCTAGACTTGGGATGTGTCAAGCTATCATTACGCCATTACACTTGTCCTATCAACTTGCGTCATGAACACAGACATGCGTTTTGGTATATATATTTCATACCGATCATAAATTCAGTTAATTAGCCCTATTGTACCAGTGTGACTTTACAGCCATTGTCAGCAGCAGTCCCAATTCAATTTAATCTTAATTGAAGTTGGCCACCTTATTTATTCATATTAGAACATTTCATTTGTCTGTATCACAAGTTTATTGCTATTCATGCTGTATTCAACAATTGTGTGTTGCTATCTGTGTCCACTGCCATAATGTACATACACACTGTACCACTAACATAAGACATGACAAAATTGTATTAAGTTTCTAATATGTTGTATGTATCTTTGCACACTCCATAGTACCACAGTATGAGACCTATGAGTATCCAATAGCCATCCATATGGATATTTTAGTAAAAGTAATCAAAAAGTAATCAAAATGTAATCATGATTACAGGTACATTTGAAAGTAATCGATTACGATTACTTGTAATCAAGAAATGGCATGATTACTGATTACAGATGATTACTCCAAATTTTGTAATCGATTACTTTGATTACAATTACTGATTACGATTACCCCAACCCTGGTATGCATGCGTTCATATGCTTGCGACATACACTATTGTATGAGTCTGTCAAACCGTTAATGGAGCTATGTTCAATCGTGGTTAGTTTTTAGCTCACCTGAGACGAAGTCTCCGGTGGAGCTATAGTCATCGCTCCTCGTCCGTCGTCAGTCCGTCCATCCGTCCGTGAACATTTCTTTGAACAACTTCTCCTCTGAAACCGTAATGCCGAATTGGTTCATATTTGGTGTGGATGTTCCCTAGGTGACTGTCATTCAGATTTGTTCAAATGAGGACACTTGGTCAAATAGTTGCGAAGCCAGGGCCATAACTCTGTAATTCTTACAACGACTTCTCAAATTTCATTTGGCCGAATGGGGTCATATTTGGTACAAAGGGTCCTTGGTGGACTGTTATTCAGATTTGTTCAAATGAGGTCACTGGGTCGAATGTGGGCGGAGCCAGTGACATAACTTAAAACAAATATGTTTTGGTCAAATTCAGATTTTTTGAATTTTCACCATAATCTTTAATCTTCTGAAATTACATAAATATTCCATTACCCACCCCCTCCCACATGGCCCAGACCCACCCACCCTGCAGTGGCCTGCACCCAACCAACATCCCTTCCAACGGATATCATTTCCAGCTTCCAACTTTAATACTTGTTCTATTTAAAGTTGCAGATATCTCTTTGTGGATAAACAGAGAGAAACACAGGTCATTAATCTAGATTAGAATAATATGTCACTGACAGCTTGTATAAACATACTGCTAGCAATTTTAAACAAACTGCCTGA
The DNA here is from genome assembly GCA_032622095.1 of Siphonodentalium dalli. Classification (NCBI taxonomy): domain Eukaryota; kingdom Metazoa; phylum Mollusca; class Scaphopoda; order Gadilida; family Siphonodentaliidae; genus Siphonodentalium; species Siphonodentalium dalli. The sequence goes on from CP136067.1 coordinate 27,657,577, forward strand.
ATTTAGTGTGTCTGACATTTGCAGAATGAGGTTCCCAGAGGGTCAATTTAGTGATGCTATCCCACACAGTGGGCAAATTCACCCTCTGGAGACCTCATTTTGCTTAGGCCTCATCTTCTGGGAAGTATCTATAGTATCAAATTACATTGTTTTTAGTTAAATTTCCCTTCTAGGAAGTTTCTATATCCCCTAATTTGCAGAAGATAAAATTCATAATTGAGGTGCCCAATGGGTGAACATCAACTTCCAACTGCGGAACATCAATCTTATCCTAGGTATGCCATAGCAGTTGAGGGCCTTAGCAGAATGAGGTCCCCAGAGTGTGAATTTAGTGATGCTAGCCCACTGTGCAGGATATCGTCACTAAAGTCACAATCTGGGTCAAGTAGGTGCAAGGCCAGCTACATTACTCTTTCTCTCCATAGTAATTCATGATGTGTCTTCTATGCAAGAATCAAATAGCCTATTTTGCTTATATTTGGTATGAAATTACCTTGGGTGACAGCTTTGTGAAAATGGGATCGCAAAGTCAAATAAGGACAGAGCCAGAGACTTAACTATTTCACTAGATAGTAATTCTTAAAATATGTTTGCAAGAACTAGTTGGCTTATTTAGCATGGAATGTTCTTCCATGACTGCAATTCAGATTTTTAAAAATGGGGTCACCTGGTCAAATAGGGGCCAAACGAAGGACAGTTTCCCTCTTAATATGCTTCCTTCACAAGGACCATCAGGTCTATTTTAATGATATTTATCATATGTATGAAGGGTTCTTTGGTGTCTTGGATTCAAATTTATTCAGATGGGGTCACCAGGTTAAATAGGTTGGTACCAGGGACATAACTATATGTATGGAGCAATCAGGAGGATCCGTTAGTGACTGAGATTCAGATTTGTTAAAATGAGGTCAACCTGTCAAGAAATGGCGGGGCTCTGGGGAGTTAACACTTTTGTGTTTAATAAAATCATTGAAATACCAAATTCATTAAAACATCTACCTTGGAACCACCTTACTGATTAATCTGACATACATGTATTGTGTTTTGGGTCCATGGATAATTGGGCTTCAGACATGTCTAAATGGTTTTAGAAAAAGGCGCTTGTGAGATTGAAAATTTCCAACAATTGAGAAAGTTTGAGGTGTCAGTTGTGAAATTCCAACCTAAGACTTGTGAGTCTGTAGCCCGGTCGGGAGGGGACTTGTTGAACTGGAGGAGGGGGGGGGGGGGTGATCAGTAGTGTACATTTGTTAATTTCAAGGTGGATTTTCACCAATCTATATATACGTGAAGTCTCTCTAGCCACATATCCTGTTTAGAGCTATTTCTTTTAAAGTGATTATGAAAAGTTCTGACTGTTGTGGTCTCCAGAGTCCCAGTCTTATCAGTCTGTGCAGTCTTAGTAGCGACCCACAGCCATTGACTGTCTTGTTAATGTTACAATGCGTTCCCGAGTTGAATGTGTTGATATTCCGGGAAGTGTGCCCATATGCTTGCGACATGTAACTGGGCGTTGTTCTGTCAAACTGTGAAGTTGCCATGAACTCATCCGACTCCCTCCAACTTATGCACAGAAGCACAGGCAACTCAGAATTTGATAGGCGTTGAATATGTTGGGACTACAGTAATGCCCTAAACTATCGACTCCTTAACCACTGCAGAATTATGGGCAACAAGCTATATTTTTGACTAAATCCTGAAAAATTACCCATAATTCTGCTGTGGTTAAGGAATCGATTATTTAGGGCATTACTGTATATGATTCAGTGTATCAACATATCCTGAGCCATATACATCACACTGTATAGTGCGGTTGTGTCACATCATGTTCTCATTAGTTATTTATCACATTGTCGGTGTGCATATTTCCAACGTTGCCGAATTTCAACACACAATGGAGTAAAGTAATTTTCTTATATCTAAGCAGGCCATATATTCAGGGTTACCAACGCGAATATATTGTTAGATATATACATGTAGTGTAGATGTTATGGGAAAAGTGTCTCACAAAAGTACAACCTCTTGTAAAGTTCTTTTCGAACACGGAAAGAAATGTCATTATTTTCTGTATCGATGCCAAAGCATGCAATTGCGACGACTTGTTTTGATACCGCGGGATTATTTAAAAGCGATTATTAATATAATATTACTTTGGAACGCAAACCGCCATGCATGTTCATTTAATCTACGTGGGCTTTATTACGTTTACGTATGGTCATATTATATGTGGAACAAAACAATACAAACAACCAATCTGTGACATTTGACATTCGTTGCGTTGCCGTAGGAACAGCCCAGTGCTCTATAACGCAATACGGTCTCATCCGAATGATCGGTTCTAAAAATAGTAACATAAATGGGCCCGATTTAATATTCGAAATAAAATCAATATTAATTGATAGAAGCTTTTCCGGACATAGGTCTTCAGTTCATATCTATTATTTTATACCCACGCAACTATTTAAAATTTGTTATTTAAAGAGATAATCCATCTTTAAATCGGGACAGTTTATGTGTCCATTTTTAGAACAGACCATTCGGATGATACCATATTGCGATATAGAGCCCTGGGCTGTTCATATGGCTATGCACCGAAAGTCAAATGTCCCAGATTGATTGTTTGTATTCTTTTGTTCCACAGATATAAGCGATAATGAGTATAATTAAAGATGGATTATCTCTTTAAATAACAAATTTTAAATAGTTGCGTGGATATAAAATAATAGATATGAACTGAAGACCTATGTCCGGAAAAGCTTCTATCAATTAATATTGATTTTATTTCGAATATTAAATCGGGCCCGTTTTTATGTTACTATTTTTAGAACAGGATGAGACCGTATTGCGATATAGAGCACTGGGCTGTTCTTACGGCTATGCAACGAATGTCAAATGTCACAGATTGGTTGTTTGTATTGTTTTGTTCCACAGATATAAGCGATAATGAGTATATTTAACGTTTATTTGTGACAAAATTGCACAATAAAATTTCTGGTCTCTGTTAACAGTAACCATTATTGTTCGTTAGCTGACTGTTTAGACCAGAAAATATTCGAAATAAAATTAATATTAATCGATAGAAACATTTCCGGACAGGAGTCTTCAATTCATATCTAATATTTTATACCCCGGTAACTATATAATACATGTTTACAAAGTGATAATCCACCTGTAACGTTTATTTGTGACACAATTACACAATACAATTTCTGGTATCTGTTCACAGTAACACACTTAATATACTTGTTCCTCGATAATATATTTCACATCAGGGGTGGTCGCGGGTCAAGATTGTATGTGTTTGTGATCTTAAATCGCAGTAAGCATTGCATTAATTACCCATGAAAAAATCCATAATGTAAGCGATGGAAAGCAAAATCGCTCACAAAGTCACTTAAATCGTGCAATATCGAGTTTGGACCTTCACCAACATTATTATGGAACATGTAATAACTAATAAATATATTCTCCGCGTTATTTGTTCGCCTGTATAAGGTTCCCTGTCAAAACTTCAAAAAGTTTCCAGGTTGTAAACTGGTGCAATATGATTTCTACGGGCGTTAGACAGATTAGAGACTCTGCGGTTCAAAATACCGATAACAGATCACCGGCTACGGTTCAGCAAATTCCCCCGAACGTAGTGAACTCAATACATGTATACCGATAACAGATAACCGGCTATAGTTCAGCGGAGTCCCCCGAATTCAGCGAACTCAATTACATGTATAAGGAAGATATTCAGTTGATATGCAGGTTGTTAAAATTGCTTGTAATACATTATGTGGGTTATATTCACATGCAGAGAGGGGACACCAATTGACAACCGCAATGTCCGTTCAGCAGTTCAAGTTTCCCTGAATGCCTCGCTGAGGTGTCGTGAAGCGGTAATCCTCTCCCGCCCGGTTTGATCACGCCGTGTCATCGGATGGGGACGTAAAATGGCTGTCCCGTGTACAACCATGTGTGCCCGATAAAGAACCCTACTGTGGGCAACGATCCACGGGTTAATGGCAAAATTTCCTGTCAAATTTCCTCCCTTCGGGGCGTAAGTTGGTGGACATTTCAGGTGATGTTGTAATAGAGTTATCTCTCCTCGGTTGCGGTGGTGGAACACACTCAGCTGTGGTATGTATATAGTGTATATATATGCGGTGGTGATGTTGAAAAGGACATTTCAGATATTGGTGTGGTGTTGTGGTGGAATTACATGGTTACTCATAAAAGGAGGTTGCTCATATGTGGGCGGAAAGAAGAACAAGTAAGTTCAGTGGTGCACAGTTCATCATAATATTATTTGCAGACTACGGGTAACCGATGGATCAAAAGCAAAATGAATGTCAGGAGGGAACATAATTTGACCAACCGTAGTAGCAATGACTACGATATAGCAAATCAGACCATTATAACAAACGAACATATGTCAGTAAAAATGCCAAGGCGGCCTATATAAGTGGCAATTCCGACTGTGCTATTTGGCTATTGTTTGCAACCATGCGACACATCGTCGCCAGAACTCGGAGAGCTTCCGTTAAATGTGCATTGTAAACATGATTCTAAAATATAGTTACCGAGGTATAAAATATTAGATCTGAATCGAAGACTCCTGTCCGGAAATGCTTATATCGATTAATATTCATGGATTATCTCTTTAAAGTGATATCTCTTTGTAAACAAGTACTCGACAGCTACCGGGGTATAATATATTAGATCTGAATCGAAGACTTTTGTCTGGAAATGCTTCTATCGATTAATATTGATTAATATTCATATATTATCTCCTTAAATGTGGGTTATCACTTTGTAAACATGTATTATACATTTACCGAGGTATACACTATTAGGTCTGAATCGAAGACCCCTGTCCTTGCTTCTATCGATTAATATTGATTAATAATCATATATTATATCCTTAAATGTGGGTTATCTCGTTATAAATATGTATTATATAGTTACCGAGGTATAAAATATTTGATCTTAATCGAAGACTCCTGTCCGGAAATTTTTCAATCTATTAATATTGATTTGAATTAGAATTTCGAAACTTTTCTGGACTAAAAAGGTGTGTTTTACGAACAATAGTGGTTACGTTAACAGAGACAAGAAAAATTATTGTGTTATTTTGTCACCAATAAACGTTAATTATACTCATTATCGCTTATAACTATGGAACAAAACAATACAACCAATCAATCAGGGACATTTGACGCTCGGTACGTAGTAAGTAGGAACAGGCTTATGCTCTCTATCGCTACATGGTATCACCCGAATGGTCTGTTCTAAAAATAGACAGATAAACGGTCCCGATAAAATATTGGAAATAAAATCAATATTAATTGATAGAAGCCTTTCCGGACAGCGTCTTCAGTTTTCATATTTATTATTTTATACCCACGCAACTATTTCAAATATGTTATGTCATGATATAGTCCATCTTTAAAAGCAGTTTTATATCCCCTGATTGCTTTCCCAATCATGGTAGAATGTGTTATCATTGTTGGGATAAGATTGTCCCGGGGTGGGGCTGGTCCAAACGAAAGCACACGTGTTATTGTATGCATACATCTGGGCGACTTTCAAAAAAGAGTACATCGTTCGTGACGGGGTGTCTACATGTATCACGTCTGATGCTATGATTGAATGAATAAATCATAACGCGATCGGGAGGGGGTATATCGTGAAGGCCAGTTATTTATTCTGAACGTTAATTTGGGCAGATGATACAAGTTTATGATTGCTTATTCTCTCATGTTATGATGACTGGTATTAATTTTCTGATACGAGGAATAAACAGCCTCTATGCAATTGGTACGCGTGCCCGTCAGATGAGAGTCTGAGTCCGATGCCACACACGACGAGACACCCACCTCAAACAGGAATCTGTCACATACTAGATAGTTGTTGCCATTCACTACAGTGGCCTGTAACACTCTCCGCTGTCCGCCCCCTTTTTGCGCTGCCCATATACGCCGCTGCTATATGCGCGCCTGTTTCACGTTAATCGTAGTATAATAGAGACGAGGGTACTGTAGTTATTTCCCGTTTTACCATCGCTCGGGAATCGGACAAATTAAGCCCATTTACCAGAGAAATGCTATCGATATATCCACTGATGTATCGGCGAAGGATTCATCTCATCTTCCAATTAATACCACGAGCTCCCATCAGAACCATTTATATCCATAACATTTGATAATATTTTTACCACCGAATATTGTCACCGGACAGTGTAAATTTCCAGTTTGATCGAACTCAGGAGCAATGACCGATATGTTTCTCTGAACTCACACAATGTTAATACAGGCGAAATCTGTCGATAATTCTAATTTTGTTTTCATTATTTTCACGCAGCTCTCAATTTAATATTCATTACGACCTGATCTCGATTATAATACTGAGCAGCGATTGGCTGTTTCTACTATGGCAGGCGTGGAAAGGTCAGATCGTAATGACTATTAAAATGAGGTGCTGCGTGAAAATAATGAAAACAAAATTAGAATTATCGACAGATTTCGCCTGTATTAAAATTGTTTTACTGACGATTTGTTTATTTGTATGAGTAAAAAAAGTATTAGCCGACAAGGAATCATTGAGCGCTAGATGTTTAGTTGATCGTTTGACCGAGTTTTAATTATAGTAAGCTGTATGGGGTGTGATTTAGAGGAACATTTCGGCCGTTGATCCTGAGTTGGATCAAACTGTAAATGTACGCTGTTCGGAGACAATATTCGGTGGTAAACATATTATCAAATGCTATGGATATACATGGTTCTATTGGGAGCTTGTGCTATTAATTGAAAGATGAATCTTTCGCCGACACTCTTATGACTAATGTGTAGGTTTTCTGCAAAAAATGTGTTATTCATTTTTATATTAAGCTTATTTGTGTAGTATATGTGTAGTTTTATGCACGTACACAAATTGTGTAACAAATTTTACACAATAAATGGGCCAATTTCTACACATTTATAGACACGAGTGTACATACAATCAACACATATCCCTTACATATTTTGTGTAGATTCTTACACATATAGATCGTAGACAAGAATGTAAGTTCAGTATTCCGAACTGTGGGATTATAGTAATGATGACGTATTGACATTTACATGTTAAACCTTTCATGGCGTACAATGGTACGTATTTTGCCCTCAGGTGTGCGTTTTCGTTTTAATTGAACAAACCGGGGTCGCGACGTGTCCGTTTGCATACTATTAGTATTACCGACTTATAACAATCACATAAAACGAGAATAAGAGCAGTATTCGCCGTGAGTATTTTAACAAATAAATCCTGATATATCATTAACACTATACCCACAAGTTTGAATTATGAACTTACATTCCTTGTCTACGATCGCTGTAGATTGTATTCCAAAAAATAAGCTCGAACAATATGGCCGTCATGTAGCAGACTATGACACTGAAACCACCGCAATGCACATTGCTCTACGTTTTTACACAACTGTGTGCAACAAAATATACACATTATGTGTAGAACAGCCCTTGGTCAATGTATTTTTATGTGAAACTACAGATTACTATGTGTATTAACCGAGTTTACACATTTGATGTGCAACCGTTTCTACACATTAGCTATAAGAGTGCACATCCGTTTCTACATCGATAGTATTACTCGGGTAAATGAGCTTAATTTGTCCGATTCCGAGCGATGGTAAAACGGGGAATAACTATACAGTTCCGCTTGTCTCTATTATACTACTATTAACATGCAGCATGCGCGTATATAGAATTGGCGTATATGGGCAGCGCAAAAGGGGGCGGAGCGCGTTACATGCCCCTGTGCATTCACCCACCATTTGACACAATATCTCGGACAAAACCCAGTGATTACGCTATCCCATTGGAATTGACTGCGTGATATATACACAGTGCAATTATGTTAACGATTTGTTACGACCAACTTTTCATTCGATTCAATTCTGTTCCCGCCAAGATATAAAATGTGAGGGAGGTCAATTGTTATCTCACACATTTAACACATAAAGGACTCAAATCAGGAAACCGTCGGTATGAGTGTGATATATGTGATGAAGTGGGTTGTCCATTCTTACGATAATCCACGCCGGCGACTTTCCTTCGTTATACTTATATAGTTATACTTGTGATTTATTTGACAAAATATTCACTTTTCATTGTCGATTGTCGGTACATAACATAATATCATTGGCGACCATCTGCATTCACTCTGTCAGGCGATCTTACAAGGCATACGATGGTTCGTACCGGTGATCGTCCCCACCAGTGTGATGTATGTGACAAAGCATTTACTCAGCCAGGTTCATTGACGGTACATAAGAGAATCCATACAGGAGATCGTCCATATCAGTGTGATGTGTGTGATAAAGCATTTACCCACAATGGTAATCTGAAGCAGCATACGAGACTCCACACAGGAAATCGTCCATTTCAGTGTGATTTATGTGTTAAAACATTCAGTCGGGTGGATGCTCTGACAAGGCATAAGAGAATCCACACAGGAGATCGTCCATTTCAGTGTGATTTCTGTGTTAAAACATTCAGTCAGGCGGGTTCTCTGACAATGCATAAGAGAATACATACAGGTGATCGTCCGTATTCGTGTAATTTGTGTAGCAAAGCATTTTATCGTCTTGGCCCATAAGAGAATGCATACAGGCGATCGTCCGTATCAGTGTGATGTATGCGCTAAAACATATATTGAGTCAGGTTCCTTGACGGCCCATAAGAGAATTCACACAGGACATCGTCCGTACCAGTGTGATTTGTGTAATAAAGCATTTACTCGGCTTGGTACCCTGAGAACGCATAAGGTAATTCATTCAAGAGAGCGTCCGTATCCGTGTGAATTATGCGACAAAGCATTTACTCGGCCAGGTGCATTGAAGGTTCATACGAGAATCCACACAGGCGATCGTCCGTATCAGTGTGATTTATGCGGCAAAGCATTTACTCAGCCAGGTATCTTGAAGGTGCACCATAGAATACACATTGGAGATGATCCGTATCAGTGTGATTTATGCGGCAAAGCATTTACTCAGTCATATGCCTTGACGGGTCATAAGAGAATCCACACAGGAGAGCATCCGTATCAATGTGATTTATGCAGCAAAACATTTACTACTTCGAATTATCTGAAGCTGCATACGAGACTCCATACAGGAGAACGTCCGTATCAGTGTGATATATGTGTTAAAACATTCAGTCAGGTGGGCCATCTGACAAGGCATAAGGTAATACATACAGGAGATCGTCCCTACCAGTGTGATTTGTGCAGCAAAGCATTTACCCGGCCAGGTCCATTGACGGTGCATAAGAGAATACACACAGGTGATCGTCCGTATCAGTGTGATTTATGCGCTAAAACATTTACTGTGTCTGGTTCATTGACAAGTCATAAGAGAATACACACAGGCGATCGTCCGTATCGGTGTGCTTTATGTGGCAAATCATTTACTCAGCCAGGTTCCTTGACGGCGCACCATAAAATACACACAGACAATCGACCATGCATATCAGTGTGATATATGTCGGAAATCATTCGCTTCGTTGAGTCATCTGAAGCGGCATACTAGAATACACACAGGAGAGCGTCCGTATCAATGTGACAACTGTCGGAAGTCATTCAATGATCTGGGTAATCTGAAACGACACAAGAGAATCCACACAAGAAACTCTCTATCAGTGTGATTTATGCGGCAAATTATTTCCTCGCTTTGATATCTGAAGCGGTGCCTCAGATAATACTTTCCGACGATCGTGTAATTAATGTGACCATGCAATCATGTTCTCGACTAGATATATCAAGCGGTACCTCAGATAATAGATTCAGACGATCGTGTAATTAATATGACCCTCCAATCATGTTCTCGACTAGATATATCAAGCGGTATATCAGATAATAGATTCAGACTATCGTGTAATTAATGTGACCATGCAATCATGTTCTCGACTAGATTTATCAAGCGGTATATCAGGTAATAGATTCCGACGATCGTGTAATTAATGTGACCATGCAATCGTGTTATCGACTAGATTTATCAAGCGGTATATCAGATAATACATTCCGACGACCATGTAATTAATGTGACCATACAATCATGTTCTCGACTAGATATATCAAGCGGTATATCAGATAAAAGATTCAGACGATCGTTGTAATGAATGTGACCAATTATTGTCACTTGACCCACATCAGAGAATCCGAACACGAGCCCGTCCATTTCAGTGTGATTCATGATGTATGTGCTGAAACATTAACTCAGTCGGGTTATCTGACAAGGTAATAATACATGTACAGTAGAGGGTTTGTATCAGTGTGAATGGGTGACAAGGTAATAATATATGTACAGTAGAGGTTCATATCAGGGTGAATGGGGTGACAACGAATTTACCCCCGGATGGTGTTTTGTTTTATTCAAAGAAGATTCTTTTGATTTGTTTCGATTTTTTAAATATTTGTTCTAATATTATGAAACTATGTAATAGTTAACGTGTATAGAGGACCCCATGCATGCAGTGGTTGTAATTATCTGTGTACCCATGCATGGTACCATGTTAATAGACCATTAACGACGGGTTTTCTCTTTGTAAACATGTGGTGTATAGTTACCAGCATAACAAATAATGTATATGAATCGAAGACCCCTGTCCGGAAATGCTTACTAGTATATCGATTAATATTATATTTCGAACATTTTCTGGTCTAAAACTTCTGGTTGTTTACCTAAAAATAATAGTGGTTACTGCTAACATAGAGCGGATATTTTATTCTGTAATTTTGTCACAAATAAACATTTATTACACGCTTGTTCCTAGAAGTACAGCGTTATCGCTGTTCCATACACTGTTAAATAATTTCCGTTCTCATACGGTACAATGATCCGGAAAATTGCTGTCGGCACAATGTAACGTGATGGCACGGAACAGTGTACCATAAGGGTTACGGAACAATGTACCATGAGGGTTACGGAACAATGTACCGTAAGGATTACAGAACATTGTACCATTTCATAACAGCCCTATGTTCTCGACCGCTATGGAACAAAGTTCCATATTAATACGGGACATAGAACCGTAACAAAACAGGTAAATGTTCCTCAACTTTACAGGACTATGTGCCGGCAGCAATTTTCCGGAACACTATTCCCAGAGTACTGTATCTGTATATTTGATGAATATCATGACTTCATATAGCTGCACAATTAACAGGGAAAATATTATTCTAATTTCTATAATTGAATACACAAGTATGGTTCATCGTCACCTCCATTCACAATAATCCAGAAAGAAATACAAGTGTAACACTTTTCATGTACCGGGATAGAGATACGTCTGTATGCCAGACACATAAATACAATAATACGTGTACATGTTGACAGTCTGTACATCTATTTGACAGTATTTGTCCAGTAACACCACTTTCCTGCATTAGTGTCCAATTGTTCATGTTTGATGCAACTCTTCATATGATATCAGATTGTCACTGCACTCCTGTATACGGTATACCACATCATTATCTTTTATCTTTACATCAGTGTCGACACACACATGGTGTCAGGATTTGAACTCGCATTCCCACCTACAAAGCGCATGAGCTAAAAATAATTCTGCTGATACATGTTTTATTTGTATTGTATATTTGGATTTGTTCTTAAACCCAAGGAAAGAATTATTGACATTTAAAATTGTAGGTCATTCTATAGATATGGATACCTTTATCTCTTAAGTTGATAATAAACTATCTTTATTGATAATTAGAAGTGCCTCTTTAATTCATCTGCACCTATTTTTAAGCCCTGTGTCAAATAACTTCAAATTTGTCGCATATCTTCTGAGCTGATAATAAACTCTCTTCATTGATAATCTAATTTATATTATTTTAATTTAGTTGTCCCCGTTTAATGTCAAAGGTGCCTATGTCATGATATTTGCCTGGTCAGGTGACCTCTGTACCAATTTTCCAACATATCGTCTAAGCTGATAAGGAACGCTCTTTATTGCTCGTAGATGATACATATCATTGTTAAATCCCCATTTAGGGTCAACGGCACACCCGCAGTCAATTTACCACTGCATATCAATTTCCAGCGACCATTTCATTCACACGCACACACTATTGACTGTCTCGTGCCACTAACAATACCTGTAGTCTAATATGTCCTCAGGCTGTCAAATCATCCCTGTTGGCAATTACTAAAACACGAGACACTCAGAACTAATATTGTTGGCATATTACATACATATTGGTATTTTAGTACGTCTACCCAGACTCAGTGATGATATGCATGAGTTCATCTGTATTCTATATACTCACCGACTCAGGCTGAACATGTTCCCATTCACACATTCAAGGATGTTGGGCAACTTTCACTGGTGGTTATTATCTGTCTTTTACTTGAAATGGCCTCACACATCATACACACATATACCGATAGGCATACGTATCTGGCGTATCTGCATATATCTATGTAGCCTTTCCTTTGTGTTTGTACTGTTCTGCATGCATGTGTGCCATATTCAATCTATCCTCATCAGCTGTTTCATGAATAGAACTGTGGAATACAAATTGATTCAAAGCTTCAATATGAATACATGTACATGTTTTTCATTTGTTTTAATGCTAATGAATGGCGAAGTGGATGTAAGTGTAACGTTCACCGTCATTACTGGCCCGTTTCAAATGCCACTGCTCATCGGAGGCCACATCATCATGGCGACTTGGGTTCAGGACCCATCACAAGACCCACTTCACATTGACAACATCTAACTAGTATTTAGATAGTGTCTCGGTGAGTGGTGTCATCCCGATAGGCTGTATAATATAGTTATCCGTTATCAATCAATTAAACCTTTGATGACTGGATGCTCGCTCGGCGAGACCATCCAGCTGTGAAAGGATGATTGGCCAGTTAAAGTGACACAATAGACCCGTTCGCCTTATTTGTATCACAAAGTACCCGATCGACATTAATCACATACTTATGAATTATATATATATGTATATAAACTACACAACAATATATATTGTATTTTTTGGAAGATCTAATTTATAGAACTAAGCATTAACAATAAGTTTTGTGGAATCTCGACTAATGGGTCAATTCAAACATCCAGGTGTTGTCAACATGTTCGATATGAGCTTCTCCCCTGAATAATACGTGTACATTCCTATATACAACAGAGTTCTGTGTCAAAACTGATCCATGCATTAATTACACTAAAGAGGAAATGTGATGAGATTGTCTCAGACCTGTGCACGTCAAACATATATGACCATATATATATATATATTATATCAAAAGTTTCTCCCATATTAGGATCAGAATGGCTTGATGTGTCACTTTTACAGTCTCTCTCAATGTATAATAAGGATAATGTTATGCAGCCAAATGACGAAAAATCACCATACACCTCGAGATACCTATAACACGTCGGGTATTATGTATATATATTTCATTACATGTATTTCACTTTATTATTTTTTCTCAAATACTGTATTGTATATATGGTTTAATGAGAATAAACATATTTGATTTGATATAAACATAAATTTAAAAATACAATACATAGTGTCACACATACATATTAACGCGATGTTAAACACGTCTTCGTGTCACAACGTCATCAAAGAGACACCATGACAGACCGAACTGGTGTCAAGACATGCCCATTGTTCACAACAATATATATGGTAGCACGAATACGTAATCACTCGACATAAATCAGAATAAATTTTCGTTGGAAGATAATTATAGAACAGTTTACAATGACTCATCATAGATCGACGATGGCCGTGACAGACCGATCGGCCTATTTTACTCTTTAGCCCTGACCAATCGGGCTATTGTAGTTATATAGATCGATCGGTGATTTACCCATGCAGTATACATGGCTGTGTAACTGATTTGTTGTTTACATAGGGGCCCATACTAGTAATAGGAATCACATGATACTGATTAAATGTGTTTGTGTCAGAGCTGTTGTACAAAATTACAAATATATGGTATCCTGTTTCGCCCCATATTTTTTTTTCGCTTCCTCGTTTGTTTCGGTTCCATCGCGGCAAAGCAAGCGAAATATTCCAAATTATTTGGTTCCTTCGCTTGGTTCATTATTTTCAATTTCTTTGGTTCCCTCGTCCGACCATTGTTGCTTTTTTCGCTTTCGGTGGTTCCTTCACTTGCTTCGCAAAGTTTTTCTTGGTTCTGGTTAGGTTTCGGCAGTTTCTTTGCTTGCTTCGGATACTTCGCAGAGCATGCCAAGAAATCACCGAAAGCAAACAACCACGCAAGCGAAATAACAATTTACAATGATGTTTTTTTTTCGCTTTCGTTGTTTAATTTTTTCGTTTGCATCGTTCTATTTTTTAGCTTCCTTCCCTGCGAATGAATAGCAACAAGCGAAAAAAAACAAACAAAGGAAGCAATAACAAGTATGGGACTGAAATAGGACACCATATAAATACAACAAATTGAGGTAATTGGTTTCAATGTTTTATTATGCCTTAGCCATAAATCAATATGTAACATAAGCGCATTAGTAAGTTAACAAACAAATAGTATTAGTTATATGGTGCTGATGATGATGAAGTTGATATATTTGTGGTTATGGTAGTATATACACTAATTTACATTTTTTGGACCCCCGGTATGTCATCTATCTTCTAATACACACATGTGTTTACTCGTGTACAGCTGGTTCGAAAATTATTGCAGCGCCTAAATCGGATAACATTTTACTACTTTTAAATTAGCATCTATACATGGGTAATATAATTTCTCGTGTCTGAATAGCGCAGACTACTTTATACCATTGAACGACTTCAGTCAATCTATCTGCCAGTTCATCAATCAGAATCACGCTGATCGCGGATGGTTGCATTTGATTGGATGTGTTTGATTGGGCAGAGCACTTGGTAACTACAATAGAATATCTTGCTCTATCACACGCAAGTTTCGTCTTCGTCTTCATACATGTCTCCACCTGTAAATTCACATGTGCGTTTCATCACAAAAGGCAAGTAAAATGTATATTATGTCAATCCATATAGCATAATATAATATAATGTCAGGTATATTGCTTGAAGTATTATGTATAATTGTACACTTGTATATTTGTGAACCCTGAGTGTATCTCTCTCCAATATTCCCTTAAAGATAGCTTCAGGTACACACACACGCGTTTTAGGACGCTCAAATTTTCCAATGCGATGAGCCCATAAAATTTGCTCAGATTTGGAAATTCCCAGTAATAAGCGGGAATATATTTATCTCGTAGCTCCTGAAATTTTGTGCATTCAATGACGTGGTGATATTCATCACCACCCCATTACCACATGCAGAGCAAATACGCTTATCACGCGCTTGATCCTGCCACCTCCCACGTTCGATGGCCAATCTGTGATTTGAAGTTCTATCTTTAACAAGGTATTCTGATAGGCTCCTTGGTAAATCTAAAAGGTATCTACTAATTGTCAATCCATTCTTTAGTTCTTTATAAAATTGCCCACGCGAAGATTTTTGCATATCCAATTTCCATTGCTCTTCAAATTTAGCAACTAGGGTTTTCCTCATATTTCGTATACCTGATTTTGTCAGTGGTAATTGTGAAGACCATTTATCTGCTAGGTCTACTTCTGAAATTATGCTTTCAATATAGCTTATCCATCTGAATTTTCCAAGAAACGTTTCTTCAGCGTTACACGTTACAACGAATTTGTATATCTGTTTTACAAGCATTGATCCGTCGCCAGATAAGATGCGACACCAAAATGAAATGGCCCTACATTTTATAAGAATATCAAGGGGGTATCTCCCCAATTAACCGTACACCATGTAATTTGGTGTACTCGATTTCATGCCAAGAAGTATTTTTGCAGAATTTCAAATGCACATACTCGATATCCGAAATCGGTTCATAACCCCATATTTCATTCCATATGAAAGAATTGGAACAATTTTATGATCAAAAAGCTTTAACATGAGGTCAATTGGTAAATTTAGTTTTCTAGTACGATCAAAAAGCCCAAACATGGCCTTAATAGCTATGTTTCTAGTTCGTTTTATTGATCGACAGAACCGTCCATTGTAAAAGATTCTTACCCCAAGATAAGAAAATTCTTTAACGTTTTCAAGTCGATAACCTTTATATCTGAATTCAGGTAAAATTTTGTTCTGTTTTTTTGACTACGCGTAGCGTTGATAATTTGTCTAGCAATTTTGCGATATCTGTGCAAAAAAGTTATTTTAAAGCACTTCAAACAGGTGCAGTGTATGATAAATTAATGCTGCGCATGATAGAATGCACAACAACACTAACCGTTAAATATTCCAGAAGAATATAACAGTTGAAGTGCAAACAATCGTAGATCTGTTGATATTTTTTAACTTTCTAAATTAAATTTCCAGTGTCACCAGTGGCAGTTCCAAATCTTGCGTTAGAGTTGGAGAAGGAACGTCAGACTTTTTCGTAAGCAATATTGGCTTATTCCAGAGTGAATTGATGTCCCCATTTCTTTTCTCCCTCTACGTGAATGACTTACAAGCATTTTTGTCGGAATGTGCTATAGGTGGTTTGCAATATTTGGATGAAGTAATGTCCAGAAATGTTGATTGTTATTTAAAATTATTATGTTTATTATATGCAGATGATACTGTCTTGTTGACAGATACTGAAGGCGAAATGAATCGGGCACTTCATGCGTTTGAGGATTATGCAGATTCATGGAAGCTCGAAGTGAATACCACAAAAACAAAAGTTATAATAAAAAACCAATCTGTGACATTTGACTTTCGTTGCGTAGCCGTAGGAACAGCCCAGTGCTCTACATCGCAATATGGTATCATCCGAATGGTCTATTCTATTCTAAAAATAGTAACATGAACGGTCCCGATTTAATATTCGAAATAAAATCAATATTAATTGATAGAAGCTTTTCCGGACAGGGGTCTTCAGTTCATATCTATTATTTTATTCCGACGCAACTATTTAAAATTTGTTATTTAAAGAGATAATCCATCTTTAAGTATACTCATTATCGTTTGTATCTGTGGAACAAAACAACACAAACAATCAGTCTGGGACATTTGACTTTTGGTGCGTAGCCATAGGAACAGCCCAGTGCTCTATATCGCAATATGGTATCATCCGAATGGTCTGTTCTAAAAATAGCAACATAAACGGTCCTGATTTAATATTCGAAATAAAATAAATATTAATTGATAGAAGCTTTTCCGGACAGGAGTCTTCAGTTCATATCTATTATTTTATACCCACGCAACTATTTAAAATTTGTTATATAAAGAGATAATCCATCTTTAAATAAATGAATCATAAAGCTATCGGGGAGGGGTATATCGTGATGACCAGTTATTTATTCTGACCATAAATTTGGGCAGAGGATACACAAGTTTATGATTGCTTGTTCTCTCATGTTATGATGAATGATATTAATTTTCTGACATGCGGAATAAACAATCTCTCTATAGGCTACATGCAATTGGTACGCGTGTCCATTCAGATGAGTGTCTGAGTCGAAAGCCACAAACGACGAGACACCCACCCTTAACAAGAATCTGTCACATACTAGATGACTGTTTTTGCAATTCACCCACCATTTGATACAAAATCTTAAAAGGAAACCATTGATTACGCCATCCCATTGGAATTGACTGCGTGATATGTACACAGTGCAACGGTGTTAACGATTTGTTACGACCAACTTTTCATTCGATTCAATTCTTTTCCCGCCAATATATAGGATTTGAGAGATTAAGGTGAATCCACATCGACGACCATCCTTATGGTTCGTATCGGTGACTGTCCCCACCAGTGTGATGTATGTAACAAAGCATTTACCCAGGCAGGTAACTTGACGATTCATAAGAGAATCCATACCGGTGATCGTCCGTATCAGTGTGATGTATGTAACAAAGCATTTACCCAGGCAGGTAACTTGACGATTCATAAGAGAATCCATACCGGTGATCGTCCGTATCAGTGTGATGTATGCGCTAAACCATTTACTCACTCCAGTAACTTGGCGGCCCATAAGAGAATGCACACAGAAGATCGTCCGTATCAGTGTGATATATGTCGGAGATCATTCATTACTTCGAGTGATCTGAAGCGGCATACGAGAACGCACACCTGGGAGCGTCCATATCAGTGTGATTTATGTAACAAATCATTTATTACTTCGAGTCATCTGAAGCTGCATACGAGAACACACACAGGAGATCGTCCGTATCAATGTGATTTATGCGCTAAAACATTTACTGACTCCAGTAACTTGGCGGCCCATAAGAGAATGCACACAGGAGAGCGTCCATATCAGTGTGATATATGTCGGAGATCATTCACTACGTCGAGTCATCTCAAACAGCATACGATAACACACACCGGGGAGCGTCCGTATCAATGTGACACCTGTCGCAAGTCATTCACTAATTCGGGTAATCTGAAACGACACAAGAGAATCCACACAAGAAACTCTCTACCAGTGTGATATATGTCGGAGATCATTCATTACTTCGAGTCATCTGAAACGGCATACGAGAACACACACCGGTGAGCGTCCGTATTCATGCGATGTATGTAACAAAACATTTGCTGCTTCGAGTCATCTGTAGCAGCATAAGAGAATACAAACATGGGAGTTGGGGACCGTCCGTATCAGTGTGCTATCTGTCAGGAATCATTCATTAATTTGAGTCATCTGAAGCAGCATAAGAGAATGCACACAGGAGAGCGTCCGTATCAGTGTTATATCTGTAACAAAACATTCATTACTTCGAGTTATCTGAAGCAGCATACGAGAATGCACACACGAGAGCGTCCGTATCAGTGTTATATATGTAACAAAACATTCATTACTTCGAGTTATCTGAAGCAGCATAAGAGAATGCACACGTGAGAGCGTCCGTAACAGTGTTATATCTGTAACAAAACATTCATTACTTCGAGTTATCTGAAGCAGCATACGAGAATGCACACATGAGAGCGTCCGTATCAGTGTGATTTATGTAGCAAATCATTTATTACTTCGAGTCATCTTAAGCGGCATGCGAGAACACACAACGGAGAGCGTCCGTATCAGTGTGATTTATGTAGCAAATCATTTATTACTTCGAGTCATCTTAAGCGGCATGCGAGAACACACACCGGAGAGCGTCCGTATCAGTGTGATTTATGTAGCAAATCATTTATTACTTCGAGTCATCTGAAGCGGCATGCGAGAACACACACCGGAGAGCGTCCGTATCAGTGTGATTTATGTAGCAAATCATTTATTACTTCGAGTCATCTGAAGCGACATACGAGAACACACACCGGAGAGCGTCCGTATCAGTGTGATTTATGTAGCAAATCATTTATTACGTCGAGTCATCTGAAGCAGCATACGAGACTCAACACAGGAGATCGTCCGTATCAGTGTTATATCTGTCTGAGATCATTCCCTACATCGAGTCATCTGAAGCAGCACACCAGTACACACACCGGGGAGCGTCCGTATCAATGCGATTTATGTCGGAGATCATTCACTACGTCGAGTCATCTCAAACAGCATACGATAACACACACCGGGGAGCGTCCTTATCAATGTGACACCTGTCGCAAGTCATTCACTAATTCGGGTAATCTGAAACGACACAAGAGAGTCCACACAAGAAACTCCATATCACAGTGATTCATGCGGCAAATAATTTTCTCACTTTGATATCTGAAGCGGTACCTCAGATAATACATTCCGACGATCGTGTAATTAATGTGACCATGGAATCAGGTTCTCGACTAAGATATATCAAGCATACCGCTTGTCCGTATGTCAGATAATAGATTCGGACGATCGCTCTAATGAATGTGACCAATTATTTTATCGGTTAGATCACTTGACGCACATCAGAGAATCCGAACACGGGTCCGTCCATTTCAGTGTGATTTATGATGAATGTGCTGAAACAATAACTCAGTCGGGTGATCTGACAAGGTAATCATACATGTACAGTAGAGGTTTCGTATCAGTGTGAATGGGGTGACAAGGTGATACTACATGTACAGGTAGAGGGTTCGCATCAGTGTGAATGGGGTGACAACGAATTTATTCCAGGATAGATCACAGATAATCCGAACACGAGCCCGTCCATTCCAGTGTGATTTGTGATGTATGTGCTGAAACATTAACTCAGTCGGGTGATCTGACAAGGTAGTAATACATGTGAATTGGGTGACAAGGAACTTACCCCGGGTTGGGTTTTTTTTTATTTAATGAAGATTATTTTGATTTGATTCGATTTTTTGAATATTTGTTATATTATGAATATATGTAATAGTTCACGTGTATAGAGGACCCCAGTGGTTGTACTTATATCGACATGATTGTGTTAAAGGTACTCAGTCCGCTCAGACGCTCCTAAATTACAATTTCTTTGGCTTCGGGGGGGGGGGGGTAAAAAATGCTTGATTTGAGTCGAGGAACCCACCCATCAAAGCTCAGAGTGATTAAATATGGATGTTCAAAAAGTGTTGTTTCTATTGTTGTGGCCCAATCTTTTTGAGAGCCACATGCTAAGAACGGACCAATTGCGGTTATAAGATGGATAACTCTAAAATCATGTGGTTATTATTGTTAATAGTAACAACTTCATTTTAGAGTTATCCATCTTACAACCGCAATTTGTCCGTTATTAGCACGTGCTTTTCGAATAGATTGGGCCACAAACGATAGAAACAGCATTTTTCAAACATCGATATCTAATCACTCTGATCTTTGATGGGTGGGCTATAAAGTAATTTAAGAGCGTCTGATCGGATTGAGTACCTTTAAACTCCATCAGAACATATAACCCGTTTATCTGTGTATCCATGCATGGTACCATTTTAATAGACCATTAAAGGTGGATTATCTCTTTGTAAATGTAAATTGTATTATACAATTACCGGGGTATAAAATATTAGATTTGAATCGAAGACTCCTGTCCGGAAATGCTTCTATCGATTAATATTAATTTTATTTCGAATATGTTCTGGTCTAAAAAGGTGTGTTTGTTCAGCTAACGAACAATAGTGGTTACTGTTAACAGAGACCAGAAATTAAATTGTGCAATTTTGTCACAAATCAACGTTAATTATATTCATTATCGCTTATATGCTGTGGAACAAAACAATACAAACAACCAATCTGTGACATTTGACATTCGTTGCGTAGCGGTAGGAACAGCCCAGTGCTCTATATCGCCATACGGTCTCATCCGAATGGTCGGTTCTAAACATAGTAACATAAACGGGCCCGATTTAATATTGGAAATAAAATCAATATTATTTGATAGATGCTTTTCCGGACATAGGTCTTCAGTTCATATCTATTATTTTATACCCACGCAACTATTTAAAATTTGTTATTTAAAGAGATAATCCATCTTTAAAGATGCTGTATCTCTTTGTAAACATGTGGTGTATAGTTACCGGGGTATAAAAATGGTCTATCTCTTTGTAAACATGTGGTGTATAGGTACCGGGGTATAAAAATGGTCTATCTCTTTGGAAACATGTGGTGTATAGTTACCAGGATATAACATAATATATATGAATCGAAGACCCCCTGTCCGGAAATACTAATATCAATTAATAGTAAATTTCGAATTGTTTCTGGACTAAAACGTCTGTTTTTTTTAGCTAATAAGTGACAGTGGTTACTACCTATATACGAGCGCATGCGGCGCATAAGATACTATGTGTGGCGGTATGGGGTGGTGGTGGGTACTAACTATATACGAGCGCCTGCGGCGCATAATATACTAAGGGTGACGGGATGGGGTGATGGGTGGGTACTACATATACCGGATATTTTATTCTGTTATTTTGTCAGAAATAAACATTTATTAAACTCCTCGCTTATACAATACATATAATCAATCTGGGAAATTTGACTTTCGGAACGTATCTATGGGAACACTCTAATGATCGCTATCGCAAAATGGTATCACTTGGATTGTCTGTTCTAAAATAGAACAATAAAGTGTCCCATTTAAAGATGGATTATCTCTTCATATAACAATTTTGAATAGTTTAGAGGGTATAAAATAATAAATATGAATTGACCCATGTCTGGAAACGCTTCTATCATTAATATTGATTTTATTTATTATGAACTGAGATGACTAAATGGGTCACTTTATTATTCTACTTTAGAACAGACCATTCAGGCGATACCCTATAGCAATGTATATCATTAGGGTGTTCCCGTAGCTATGATCTGAACGTCAGATGTCACAGATTGAGTGTGTTGTGTTATTACATGTATGAGGGATAGTGGGTCTAATTAACGTTTATTTGTGACACAATCGCACAACACAATTTCTGGTGACTGTTAACATTAACCACCATTGTTCAGTAACTACTACACGTTCTTAGACCAGACAATATTAGAAATGTAATTAATATTAATCGATAGAAACATTTCCGGACAGGTGTCTTCGATTCATGTAGCTAATATTTATACCACAGTAACTATATAACACATGTTTACAAACAGATAGACCAACTTTAAAGGTGGATTATCTCTTTGTAAACATGTATTATATATTTACCGGGGTATAAAATATTAGATTTGAATCGAAGACTCATGTCCGGAAATGCTTCTATCGGTTAATATTAATTTTATTTCGAATATTTTCTGGTCTAAAAAGGTGTGTTTGTTCAGCTAACGAACAATAGTGGTTACTGTTAACAGAGACCAGAAATTATATTGTGCAATTTTGTCACAAATAAATGTTAATTATACTCATTATCGCTTATATATGTGGAACAAAACAATACAAACAACCAATCTGGGACATTTGACTCCCGTAGGAACAGCCCAGTGCTTTATATCGCAATACGGTATCATCCGAATTGTCTGTTCTAAAAATAGTAACATAAACGGGGCCCGATTTAATATTCGAAATAAAATCAATATTAAGTGATAGAAGGTTTTCCCGACAGTACATATCTATTATTTTATACCCACGCAACTATTTACGCAGATATTGGATATTGACAGTAATGGGGAATTAAACTGTATTAATATGCAACAAGCATGATTATGACACAAACGCACGTGGCAAGTTGACACAGGTATATGCAAGCACAATTTATATCGATTCTAATAAACTACCCTTACCAAAAACTACTAACCTAAAACCACATTAGATCTAAGCGGATTTATAATCTGATTGCCAACGTAGAACTAATGTAGAACTGATGTTGTAATTTAACGGTCAAAAGTGAGATGGGCGGAGCTGAAAAACTAACATATTGCACATGTGGTCAGGTTAGCGGATATGCACACTAATTATACGTTGGAAAATTCTCAACCAAATTTCTAACGTAGAACTAACGTGCAAATTTGCTAACATAAAGCATATGTGCAATTTTATAGCTCTTAAGAGCTGTAAAATTGCACATATGCTTTATGTTAGCAAATTAGCACGTTAGTTCTATGTCAGTAAATTTCACATCAGGAATGTATAAAAATACCACATGTGCAGGCAGGTTATCAAATTAACTTTAAAGTAATTATACATACGTCCAGCTGGGTAACAATTTGTGAAAAAAACACACACAAACAATATATCATACCATACGGTATTGCTTTTAAAAACTATATAAATACATAAAATATACATCACATACACTGCAATGTTCATGTTAACTGCTCTTCATGGAATATTCCAAATAACTGTAAAAATCACTTCGATGAAAACTGCCATAAATTGATTATTTCCTACAATTCATTCATTTTGTAAATAGATTCGCAGATTTGTTCTGTCTAATTACTAACTAGAATCCATAAACAATAGCAGAATTTAGATTATTTGATGTGATGGTCCATCATTATTTATTCTAGAAATAAGATTGATAGTATTTGAAAATAAAATTTAAAGATGGATTATCTCTTTAAATAACAAATTTTAAATAGTTGCGTGTGTATAAAATAATAGATATGAACTGAAGACCTATGTCCGGAAAAGCTTCTATCAATTAATATTGATTTTATTTCCAATATTAAATCGGGCCCATTTATGTTACTATTTTTAGAACCGACCATTCGGATGAGACCGTATGGCGATATAGAGCACTGGGCTGTTCCTTCGGCTACGCAACCAATGTCAAATGTCACAGATTGGTTGTTTGTATTGTTTTGTTCCACAGATATAAGCGATAATGAGTATAATTAACGTTTATTTGTGACAAAATTGCACAATATAATTTCTGGTCTGTTAACAGTAACCACTATTGTTCGTTAGCTGAACAAACACACCTTTTTAGACCAGAAAATATTCGAAATAAAATTAATATTAATCGATAGAAGCATTTTCGGACAGTAGTCTTCGATTCAAATCTAATATTTTATACCCTGGTAACTATATAATACATGTTTACAAAGAGATAATCCACCTTTAAATCAACTTTAATATACATGTAGTCTACCTGGTTTGATAAATTAGATATTAGAACACGCAGTAAAGGCACACAAGAGACCATATGCCCTTAAAACTGCGATGATGTGCTAATGAGATATGAAAACTGACAAAAGATTCTATATATTATTATACATGTACATGAATGAATAACTGAATAATTATAAATTGACCCTTAATTTCAGTGTAAAAACCATAATACTATCATGAAATGTTTAAGGTTCAATTTTGGAAAGGAAATTGACAAAAGTCACGATTTTCTCGTGTCTTAAATTCTTAACTGTTATTTTAAATGCATGCAGTCACTTACCCTGCCATGAAAAAAAACGAGGTTTTAATTCACCAAACAAGAACAACTTATCCTATCAGTCCCACAGAAAACAAGCAGCTTTAACTTGGGAATTGTAAACTCCAAGTGAATTGAACAGAATACTAGGTTCCAGGGAAGTTCTTATCAGGGCCATAAAATCCTTTAGCATAGGAGTCCTGGTCTGAACTGGGGATAAAACCCAGATGTGAAAGTCATTAAATGGTCCATACATGCCTGGGGATTTGTGTCAAGAAAGCATTGGCCGAACTAAATTTCTAATCTCTAACCTGCACTAACTTAGTCTAAGTTACATTTTTGGACACACAATGGGCAGACTGGGAGAAATCTATACCCAGTATGAATACTAAGCTAAGCTAATGTGAGCAATGAGGTTAGAAATATTTTGCACACTAGATCTAATATGCTGCTAATGTAGCAGGGGTGATTAACATACGAAACTAACATAATGCTAAGCTGTTGTATCGCGTGTATAGATCTGAACGCCAAGGTTGGATAATTATTTATTTCAACCTGATAAAGAAAAGAACATATTAAAATCCAATAATCCGAGTCCGAACAATACCATCAATACAAAAGTACCATAAACACACGTACCTACTATGTATCATGCAAACGGCCACAATGAGAATACCTATCTCACACACAAATGCATAACTCACAAAAAGGGTATCTAAACCATATCAAGAAGAAAATATGTCCAAATAACAAACAGAAAACAATAACATATCCTTAGAAAATAGGTAAACATCCAAATGAAAAGACCCGATACCAAAAGCCGATAATACTGGCTTTAAAGTATACAACGAATAGATCCCATGCAGATTAAATCAATAATACATATACATACAGGGCATACTACTCAATAAACATTAATAGCACATATTGCAGATGAAAATAATAAAGTAAACATACACGTTGGCGGGATATATATATGCATAAACATGTAAGTTATCAATCAAAGTTCTACTAATCTGTCCGATCAACCATTCAATTCAGTTTACTAGGCAAGGGTAGAATTCTTCCGTCGCTAAGATCCCCCGATGATTCCCGAGGCCATTCGGTATGTTTCGGAAATACACAACAACAAATATTGACGCTGCAGTTTTGAAATTGTTTTAACATTTCCTCGACACGTGTTTCACATCAAATGAGATTGCCCAGTACAATACATTAATAACTATAATCGATCGTCAATCCGATCAACCAACATAGAGAAAACGGAGACGAATTTGCAGTAATAGAGACTGGTAGTGATAGTGACTGAAATTGAAATTCGCATTGTGAGCGCTTCAAAACAACATTTATGAATGAACTGTGACGTCACATGGAATCGCGTGCAAACATTCCAACGTATATTCATGCGCACTATAACAAAATATTTCCTAGTTTGTATCATTATTTGATTGCCTGTCATAGTAGATAATATGGTAAAACATATCAGAAAGTACCTAATATATATATATATATGTTGAGTATTTAGTTATATAAAAAACACAGGTGTGGGAGATTTTGTCCATTGAATTTAAATTTCGTAAGACATAATTATGCGCGTGCCATTGCAGGTTAGGAGAATTTAGCAAATCGAGTTAATCGTGTGACACAAATAAACTTGCAGGTTGAGACAATTTACTCAAGAAAACTAATCGTCAGACACAAATCCAACGATTTTGGCTTTAAAAACACTCTTAAAATGAAATTGGTATGGTGGATTCTGTCACACGAATGGTAGATAATGTGTTATAACGTGTTACATGCACAGTGTGTTTGTACCAAGAATCTCCGTCGCAGGTTCGGTAGTGATGTTCGGGAATCTTCGGGGGATCTTAGCACCGAGTGATGTTCGGGAATCATCGGGGGATCTTAGCGGCGGAAGAATTCTATTTTTGCGTTTACTAGACTAAAATCTAAATAGTTGGTATCCTGCATCAACAGCCTCTATTGAACGTTATCACTCGTGATACACTCCCACCGCGACTTCGTTGCCTTGTCCTGTTCTTGGATACGAATAAGTAGCAGACAGTTAGCTGAGTTCCGAATTGTGATGATCTTAGAACCATCATTTGAAGATCCACTGGCTTCATTACTGCACCCACCGTCACCGTAGTTGACTCCACCACTGTAGCCGCTGCCCTCACCATCACGACTGTGATTTTGCGATCTATGTTGGGAGCCTGAACTCTCATTTGCGCTACCACCATTGACACTTCCACAACTAGTCCCGTAGCCATCGCCACTTGTGCCCCCATAAGCGTCACCACATGCGGAATCACCAGATGACCATCCATTGCCTGCATACTGCCCTCCGGAACAAATTGACTGTATCGCATATCGTCCCGACGAGCCACCGCTTGAACCAACATATCCATCATTGTCTGGACCGCTGTAACTATCCGATGAATCACTATATCCACTAGAGCTTACATCGTAATTTTCACCAGATGAGCAACCGTACACACAACTGGATGCACCGTATCCACCACTGCCACTATCTCCAATCAGTTTAGATTGTGCAGAGATTGCCTTCACGGGATCTGTAACTTTTAAAACCATATGCATGTGATCTGGAATTCCAGTGTCTTTTATTGATATCCATTCTACTGCCGGAAGTCGATGATCATTAGGTCCAAATTGATAATCGCATTCACCAGATGCGAGCTTGGTAGGACCAGTCTGTCTTGTCACCATATTAAATACATTGTTGTTCCCTTGCCCGAGTCGCAACAAAACGTCCCTGTGACCATTAACGACGTTCGCATCTTTTATCCAATATGAATTCAATGCATGCACCAAGTATGAAACCGCTATTAAAATGAACACAATCTGGATCGGAGTTGAATCCGAATCAGGTTCCAGTACTTCATGCTGTGGGAGACAGCTCACATGCCCAATATAATTACACCAGACCCCTTTATTTAACATGTCCTGCATTTGATCTGTGTAGTTCCACATGTTCTCTTCTCCTGATTGTTGTACATGTTTATCCAAGTTGCTTAACCGAAAAGGGGCAGAATCGTGATTTTTTGGAAGATAGTTATTATCACGCATCCCTGGATATAGAACCGTCCAGCACTTATCAATGTGATCGAACTTCAGTCCCTTTTCCATCTTGGACAACTCTCTCTCTCCCTGTGCGGAGGAAGCTTCTCTAACAGGACACCGACCGCATTTACATGGTCCATATTTTGCCACACATTTTGTATCTAAAGAATCGACCTCAAGAAAACTGTCCGTTGTATCTTCCAAATACACGTTTTCATTTGTCCCATAGCCATTGATATCCAAGGGGCTCAATTCAATTGAATGGATTCGGATTGTGTTCATCAAATTTTCTCTGGGTATTTCTAGAAAGTCATGGGAACCACGAATGCAGTATCCAAATTGATTATGCATCAACTGCAGATTTCCAGATTGATTCACCACGATAGGCATCAGTTGGCAGCAGTCTGTCCCAATTAATAGGTCCACTTTACCGGTTGGTCTCTTAATATCGTTAAGAGCTATGCCGTTAAACAAGTTTACAACGCGACTGACGTCAACGTATCCTATCTCCGCCGTAATGTCATCCAGTCCGTATGCATGTATTTCCCAGATAAGTCCGCTGCTATCCATCAGCGGCACTACATATTCCTTGCTCTGTATCAATTCAGTGACGTTCCAAACTTTGGTAACGGACAACATGTTATCTTTGCCGACAAGGCCTAGATCTCTGGCAGCTGTGTGGCTTATAATTGACATGTCCGCTCCAGGGTCCCACATGGTAGTGAGCGACTGACGTTTGCAAGATACCTTACTCAGCATCAGAACAATTTTCCGCCTATTCCCACTTCCACCAACTTGTCGCACTGAATTGTGGAAGCAAAACGCACTATTATTTTCACTGTGTAGCAATGGGTGATGCATTCTATTGCATTTTCCCTTCATCTGGTCTACTTTTTCACACAGCTTTCTGTCCTGACAATCAGTCGATCGGTGTTTTAATTTCAAACAGGAAAAACACCCACCACGCCTTTTCACTAGCTCCACCCTTGATCGAACGTCCATCATCTGGAATGTTGGACAATCGGAAATATCGTGAGTATCATTTTCATGTGACCAACACCACTTCGCTCTACGTGTCGGTCCAGATGTATTATCTGAAAGAGAAACAGCCTGCGCAACTTGCGCCATTCCTTCAACAATTTGCTTCATCATTTCCCTGTTTTCTTTCATTTCCTCTTTAAAGAAATTAACCATAGACACTTCACTCGAATTATCGGGTTCCTCAGAAATAACATTGTGCGCCCTTTGTGGCCGTACTGAGTGGTCGCGAACATCTGCACACATATATTCAAAAGCATACTTTTCTTCTAGAAGAAAATCGAGCAAGAAATCAATTCCCGGTTCTTCCTTGTCCATTTGCTTGCGACGCTTTCGGAGTGTCCACTCTCTTTTCTGAATTGGTGGCAATAACTTTTCAATATGGTTCATTACGGTCGAGTTGTTCATTTCTTTCTCTAGTTTTGCTTGCCTAAGGTCCATCCAACATCTTTCTACTGTATCAGTTAAACGAATGAAATTTTTGCAGTCACCATCGTGAACAATTGGTAGATTTTTGATGTCCCGGATAATTATATCTGTTAGTTTCTCAGGCTGTCCATATTTCATATTCAATCTCTCCATCATCTTTCCATAGTTCTCATCCACACATAGGACCAAGGACAAAGCTTCCCCGGTTAGGCAACTTTTGAGAACAAATGGATCACGTCCAAAGGCAGGAACCATTTGCCTATCAAAGTCTCTCAGAAATGATGGGAAGTTTCTAATATCACCAGAATAGGTAGGTGGATCAAGCTTTTTCACTCTGAACGCGCCCGCGGATTCTTTCTGGCGACTTCCATCCGACTTGGTTTTCTCATCCTTGCTCAACCTCTCGATAACATTCGATTGCATGTCACAGAATTTGTTGAATATACTGCTCATGTCCGCGGCTAACTCTTGTATTTTACCCTCATCATCCAAGACTTCTACATAATCATCGTGTCGATCTTCCAATCTGCTATGCGCCTCCTTTAACTGATCCATCAGCGTTTTAATTAAATCAACTTTTTCATCCCTGTAGCAGTCATGCAACCTCTGCATAATTTTTGTGAATCGCCCCTTAGCGCTACTTCGTTTTCTTCTTTTCCCCTCAACATCCCTTCCATCATCTTGCTCCGAATCTGACATCACTCGTGTTGAAATGTATCGCGTGTATAGATCTGAACGCCAAGGTTGGATAATTATTTATTTCAACCTGATAAAGAAAAGAAAAGAAAATATTAAAATCCAATAATCCGAGTCCGAACAATACCATCAATACAAAAGTACCATAAACACACGTACCTACTATGTATCATGCAAACGGCCACAATGAGAATACCTATCTCACACACAAATGCATAACTCACAAAAAGGGTATCTAAACCATATCAAGAAGAAAATATGTCCAAATAACAAACAGAAAACAATAACATATCCTTAGAAAATAGGTAAACATCCAAATGAAAAGACCCGATACCAAAAGCCGATTATACTGGCTTTAAAGTATACAACGAATAGATCCCATGCAGATTAAATCAATAATACATATACATACAGGGCATACTACTCAATAAACATTAATAGCACATATTGCAGATGAAAATAATAAAGTAAACATACACGTTGGCGGGATATATATATGCATAAACATGTAAGTTATCAATCAAAGTTCTACTAATCTGTCCGATCAACCATTCAATTCGCAATAAGGAGAATCCCGTACAGAAAAGTTATCCCACTTTTCAAGTTCGGTAACTCTGAACATAATAAATACTCCACCGGTGAATGTGGCGCTTTATTCTTCCCGCAGTTTGCTTGGCGGTAATCGTGAGATTGGTTTACGATTGTACATCACATTTTTGATCTTTCTAGATCATATTTTGTTATTTTGTTTACTGTTCTTCCCTCACTAAACCCCACAGAAACAGTCGAATAGTACCGTACTCGATTGGAATCGATAAATCTCCACTGCATGGGATCCCAGATACAGGAGGGATAACTCCAAATTCACACAACGCAACGCATATTTTTCCTAAGTATTTTAAATAACCGTATATATATGATCATCTTACCAATAAAAACTAGGTTTTAAATATTTATTTTAACTTTTATCAAGAGGGATATGATCCTGAACACAACAGAAAAGAACTTAATGTTAATTTTCGTTAGAATAACGTTGCGTTATTCTCTGGGGGAAATCAGTCAGAATTTACTGACGAACACCAGGACATACCAAAATATTTTTGAGTTGGGTTCATAAAAACTGTGTTCTCATGTGTTATTCGAGTATGATGTTGTAGCGTAACTACTGTTTATATAGAGTCCGAAATGTGTGTAGTTAGTATTTTCGTGACTTTAATTATTTGGATCACGCTGAATGTTTGGCTTTTATCCAATAAACAATTGAATTGAATTAATACATTTTATTTCATTAAAAGAGTATTCTTTAATTAATTTCATACATTTGAATATGAAACCAAAATTAAATACTAGCCTGCAACTTATACTTTATAGTTAGACTAGACTCCTGGTTTAACTCAAGCAGTGACGATATATTGCGCTTTTTTACCAGGTCGGAGTCTAGTCTAACTATAAGTTTCAGGCTAGTATTTAATTTTGGTTTCAAATTCAAATGTATGAAATTTATTAAAGAATTAACTTTTAATTAAATAAAATT
The DNA here is from genome assembly GCA_032622095.1 of Siphonodentalium dalli. Classification (NCBI taxonomy): domain Eukaryota; kingdom Metazoa; phylum Mollusca; class Scaphopoda; order Gadilida; family Siphonodentaliidae; genus Siphonodentalium; species Siphonodentalium dalli. Next base: position 27,689,101 of record CP136067.1, read on the forward strand.
TATTACTTCAATTCAATTGTTTATTGGATAAAACCCAAACATTTAGCGTGATCCAAATAATTAAAAAAAAATTGGATTGGGTGGGATGCGAACCCCGACCCGACGGCGAACGCGCCTTGCGACTCAAAGTCCTACGTCAATACCACACGGCCACCGAAGCAACCCTAAATAATGAAGCTCGAATGGCCGCTGTATTCTGACGTCGCACTTGCGACGCAAAGTCCTACGTCAATACCACACGGCCACCGAAGCAACCCTAAATAATGAAGCTCGAATGGCCGCTGTATTCTGACGTCGCACTTAGGACACTATATGCACATTTTAAGGTCTCAAAAGTATATATATATAGGAGATATAGCACAGTATTTGTATGCCTCCGAAACATGCCGAGCATTGCCCTTTAAAATTTGATTTTTGAGACGGTGCACTGTCTCAAAAATCAAATTTGCTTCTAAAAATAGGCGCCTGGTGTGTTGTATAGTCCCAAGCATGTTCAAAGGGCAATGCTCGGCATGTTTCGGAGGCATAAAAATATAACATTGCTGCTGTGCTGTATCTCCTGTATCCAAATAAGTAAAGTCACGAAAATACTAACAACGCACATTTCTGACTTTATATAAACAACAGTTACGCTACAACATCATACTCAAACAACGCGCGAGAACACAGTTTTTATGAACCCAGCTCTAAAATAGTTTTGGTATGTCGTGGTGTTTGTCAGTAAATTCTGACCGATTTCCCCCAGAGAATAACGCAACGTTATTCTAACAAAAATTAACATTAAGTTATTTTCTGTTGTGTTCAGGATATCCCTCTTTTTTCACATTGATAAAAGTTAAAATAAATATTTAAAACCTAGTTTTTATTGGTAAGATGATCATATATATAAGAAGAATAGGAGGCTCGTTAGCCTCACATCTAAAAATAGAATCTTTGGTTCTAAAATTGGTTGTGGGTGTCTCGTTCGCCCCACTTCTAAAAATAGAATCTTTGGGGTCTAAAATTGGTTGTACTAAAATATTCCCAAAATATCAAAACCCAAATTTTTTTTCAAAACTTCCAAAATTTATTTTTTCCAAAAAATTTCAAAAACCCAAAACTTCCAAAAACAAAAAATTTCAAAATCCCCAAATTTCAAAAAAAGAAAAAATTTCAAAACCCTAAAAAATTTATAACGAGTTTTCGGTTTCTGATAATCTCGATATTAAAAAATGTCGAATGTTTATTAAAATTATTTGCGTGTAATATCTTTCGTTATTTTTTTTTGTTCAAATATTTTTCATGAAATTATTAATCGATGTTTAGAAATAGCTTTATTGGACATTGTGACCATCTGTATGAATGCATACATTCCAGTGTTTATCGGACGCAGTTCATACATATAATTGTCATACCTGAAAATAGACACCATTACTCTTACATAAATAATAAAGAGCGTTTATTCTTTACTTCTCTATCCCCGATGAAGTTATTGAGTATATGACAGGTGTGTATTATCGTGAATTATTGGAAGTATTGAGATGTACTATCTTGAATCACGTGTGGACGAAAAGGGTAATGTGAAATTACAACCCCCAGAATGAATTGTCATATTCGATGTACACGTGATCACACACGACATTGTGGGTAACAATGTATGTGTCACACCTTGCTTTACCAAATGAATTCTATTATATTCCCGTTCACAATTATATGCCATTCAGAAAACATATCGATTTAATGTCTGAGCAGAATTAGTTGTTTAACGGGTTAGTATCAATTAAGGTTGATAAACTGTGTCATTGTTAGCATTAACACGATAATTAGTTATCCAAAACATGCATACATAATACGTCCAGGTCACTCAATTATAGAAATTGCTTCGGTGTCATTGTTATAACAACATTACGTAATAACCACTTATCACTCCATTCACACTTACGATCATTTTGTATGCCGAAACTCCAGTTAGCACCGATGATGTAACATTATATCACTGCTATTGTATCAGTTGATAGGTTCAGACAAGTTCGATGTTTAGAAATAGATAATAACAATTGTTAAATGTGCAGGTGTTCACATTGGGGGGACACATGGTTACGTAATAATAACCAGTTAAACAACTAATGTTGCCTCGTCCGTAAAAACCAATTATCGGTCTATTCATACATTACGTTCATATATATAATCTTATATAATGTTACGTCATCCGTGCTTACATATGTTCGGGATTTTAGGGTATAAAAATATAGATGACTAAGCTGTATTCCATATAGTGAATAGACACCGTTGTAATCACTACTCAGGACTTCTCGAAAAATGGCTGAAGAAATAATGACACCTCTAACAGTGGAGGAAATTTATGAAATAGAATGTATTCTGCAAGACATCGAAGAATACGACAAGGCTATTGTAGCTTATCAACTAGATGAAGATATTATTGAAGCATCTACGCTTTGTTCAGGAGATGACCCATGGCCGAACCAAATCGGATACGGAGAACATGATGCGCCTAAAAATGATGTTAACAACTCACAACCCGGTACAGCTGGACCATCAGGATTACAAAACCGAGAAGACGAACAGACACCTCATCAAGATGAAGAAGGAGCTGTAAAATCAGACAATCAAACAGCCGGCAGTTCTGATATTCAAATAACCGGATATAGCATTCGCAAAAGGAGTGAACGAACCTTCGGAAACAATTTGGCAACACAGAGAACATATGAGATCAAATTAGATGAAATTTACAAAGAAAAAAAGTTAATCGACATATACAGGAATCTACATTCAATGTTCGAGGACACTATTCAAAGAGCTCGTGGAAATTTGGCTGACAATGATCTTGGCAGAGTTATCATTCACCATGAGAGTTTGGACAACCCTATAGTAGTTCCGTTACAAACGTTGCAAACGTTAAATGCTAACACTGTGATTGACAGAATCGAACTCGTTTTGAACAGCAACCAAACACTGACTGTTAATCAAAGTTTCCGCATAGATATAGGCACCATCGAGTTACCTAAAGGCGGAGCACGGAGGAAGATAACTGCTTTACATAATGAAAGTGACAATCTAAGAAATAAAACATCGATCGTTACGATTGAAAATACCGACAATATGTGTATGGCTCGGGCTATCGCCACATGTTGGTGTAAATTAAATATTTGCAGTCCTGATGAATGGCTAGAAATAACACAGAATAGAGGAACCAGAAATAATTTACAACTCATCATGGAATACAGAAAAGTACCGATCAGTTATTACAACAATGTGACGTACAAAAAACGTACTGAGCAAGGAAAATTAGCCAAAGCAATTAGTGTCATCGCAGGTGTATCAACAGACAGACCAGCCAGTTTAGCAGATCTAAAAGCATTCGAGGAAACTCTGAATTTGACAATACTAGTCGTCAGTGCTAGACTGGGTAATAAATTCATTACCAGCGCGCCTACAAACGGTTTAGAACGACCCGTGATATATTTATATCTCACTGATAATGAACATTTCCACGCTATACAATCCATAACGGGATTCTTTAGCGCAGCATATTTCTGTGTGCATTGTTTAAAACATTATGCAGCCAAAGGAAAGCATTATTGTGAACACACCTGTTTCGTGTGTAAAAGTGATAAATGTGAACAAAGTGAAAACAAAGAACATTGTTCAGATTGTAATATGACGTGTATGTCTCATCAATGTTTCGTGCGTCATAAAGCAAAACCTATTAATCAAGCTTCGGGAGAAACGACAGCTCCTTGCGAAAAATGGTGGAAATGCTTGGACTGTACAAAAGTCATGGAGAGACGGAAAAGACGTCCGAATCAACACGTGTGCGGAGAAACATTTTGTAGATCGTGTGACAAATACACAATGGGAGCACACGAATGTTATGTAAGGGCCATACCTCCCGTTACTGATGATGATAGAGCTAAATTCTGTTTCTTCGACTTCGAAACCATTCAACATGATATATTGGAATGTTCTGAAGGATATGTACCTTTACATACAAAGGATTGCCAGGACTGTAAAGAGGATCATATATGCAAGAAATGTGCTAAGTGTCAGGTGAGTATTAACCTAATTGTAATATATATATGTAACACATTACAGTCGAAATCATGATAACGTAACGCTCTTTATTAAAGGCGCGCATAAGTAGAGACGCTCTTGCATTTTTAAAAATTATATTAGATTATCGCTGAACGCTCTTTAGCTGTTATCTTGCGTGTGAGATTACCATATAACAATAACATACTTGAATTCGACCAAAGTTAAGGGGTCTCAATATTAAAATTCAACTGAGTCACAGATGTTAAACCGAGTAATTAACTTTTTTAATTCTTGACACATTGAAAATGTGTACCATATTTTATGTGAAAAGAGATTTGTAATTGTTATATAGTAAACTAACATAATATATAATTGTTTTAACTTTATTGAACTTGATATCTGCGTGCTTGAATCGACAATTATACAGGCTATATGTCGATGGTCGGATCATGATATACATTTTTAATATTGACACGTAGATTGGAACGAGTAATTTTTAGGGTCAATACATGAACAATATTAATACGTCAACGCTCTTTATTAAAGGCGCGCATAAGTAGAGACGCTCTTTTTTATTATTTAAAATTTATATTAGATTATCGATGAACGCTCTTTAGCTGTTATCTTGCGTGTGAGGTTACCATATAACAATTACATACTTGAATTCGACCAAAGTTAAGGGTCTCAATATTAAAATTCAACTGAGTCACAGATGTTAAATCGAGTAATTAACTTTTTTAATTCTTGACACATTGAAAAAATGTGTAACATATTTTTTTGTGAAAAGAGATTTGTAATTGTTATATGGTAAACTAACATAATATATAATTGTTTTAACTTTATTGAACTTGATATCTGCGTGTTTGAATCGACAATTATACACGCTATATGTCGATGGTCGGATCATGATATACATTTTTAATATTGACACGTAGATTGGAACGAGTAATTTTTAGGATCAACTTTATTAACGTTGAACCTATACCAAAACATTTTTTTTTTTAAATAATTATCTGAACAAAGTGTAGACGTTTTATTTTGTTTTTTATTATCGATAAAGCTAGAGGTTAAAACGTTCAATTATTACTTTTCAGAACTGTTTAAAAACATGGTGCGGAAAAGTTCAGCATACACCGAACTTCCTCGTCGCCCAAACAGCTTGCTACGAATGCATGCATGAATCGTTGGAAGCGAAACCGAACTGTAGAAATTGCGGACCTCTATGTGATGCGTGTAACGACAGTGATGCGAAGAAGAAGAAGAAGAAGAAGAGTGACCGAAATTTATGTTCGGATACATGCGGACTCCGGGAGGTTATATTTAGCGGTCCTGATACCGGTGAAAAGTTTGGAAAATGGTTATTCTCTGAACCACACAAGGGATTCATAGCACTGGCTCACAACTTCAAGGGTTACGATGGATATTTTCTCATGGAATATCTCATTGATCAATCATTGAGACCCATATATAATGGATCCAAATTGATGTATCTATACGTGGAAAAAGATCTTCATATCAAAGTACTGGACAGTCTCAGCTTTCTACCAATGAAGTTGGCACTGTTACCGAAAACTTTCGGTCTTGATGGCGAGAAAAAAGGATGGTTCCCGCACTTTTTCAATAAATCAGCCAACCAGAATTATGAAGGACCCTATCCGGATGCCAAATATTACGGCGCTGATTATATGAGTGTGGCTGAACGAAAAGACTTCACGAAATGGCACGCGGCTCAAACAAATGCAGTTTTCATCTTCAAGAAAGAATTATCGGATTATTGTCGTAGTGATGTCAATATTTTGAGACAAGCTTGCATAAAATTCAGAACCCACATCATGAATGCGACTGGAAATACACAACCCGTAATTGACGAGTTTTCTGGCGATATGAAGTTCAAACTGGTTGGTGCTGTTGATCCATTCCAATACGTTACAATCGCATCGGTATGTATGGGTATATTCAGAACGAAATTCGTCGACGAGGAATGGAGAGTGCGTCTAAGTACCGAAGGGAAAACGTGGCTTCCAGCTAAATGTAAAGATGGAACTTTGTCTATTTTATACAAAGGTGAATGGGTTCAAGAAACAAAACTTGAAGATGAACGCGGCGTACAAATTCGTGAGAAAGAATTTCTCAAATCCCAGATAGCTCGAATGCCCAAGACATCATATAAAGATCAATACAGCAAAAGTTCGATTCAATGGCTGGAATGGATGATGTTCAAAGATAAAATCCACATAACTCACGCTTTGAACGGCCGTGAAAAGAAACTCGATGATGCAAAGTACAGATTGGATGGCTATTGTGAAGAATTAAACACGGCATTCGAATTTCACGGATGTCAATTCCATGGATGTGAACTTTGTCTGAGTCACGATAGAGACGTAGTCAAGAATCCGATAACCAACCAGACACCTAATGAATTATACGGACTCACACAGAAAAAGAAGAAGTATATAGAAAGTCGAGGCATGAAATATGTGTGCATTTGGGAACACGAGTTCGTCGCTGCCCGAAAGACTAATCCGGAGCTTCGTGACTTCATTGCTAGTTTAGACATTGTTGAACGGCTAGAGCCTAGAGACAGTTTCTTCGGCGGCAGAACGAATGCAACTAAATTACACTACAAAGCTGCCGTTGGTGAGAAAATACACTATTTTGACTTCACGTCGCTCTATCCAAGTGTGCTCAAATACTCTCGCTACCCGATTGGACACCCGAAAATCATTTTGGGCGATGACATTACCAAGCTTAAGGATTACTTCGGAATAGCGCAAGTCAAGATTTTACCACCTAATGGACTCTATCACCCCGTATTACCGTATCGATCCGAAGGTAAACTGAAGTTTCCACTGTGCAGGACTTGTGCTGATAATGAAAATCAACGACCTTGCACGTGTACGTGCCAACAGAGAGCTATTACCGGTGTTTGGTGTATTCCTGAACTGGAGACAGCTGTCAAAGTGGGATACAAGATTCTCAAAATATATGAAATATACAATTGGACCGAAACGTCAGACTATAGCCAACAAAATGGATTATTCACGGAATATATAAACACATTCTTAAAGTTCAAGCAGCAGGCTAGCGGTCCTCCGGATTGGATAAAATCTAACGAAGACATGGATAAATACATCACAGCGTATAAAGACAACGAAGGTATATTACTGGACAGAGAAAGCATCGAAAAGAATCCAGGATTGCGTCAAATCAGTAAGCTCATGCTCAACAGTTTTTGGGGGAAGCTGGGCCAAAACCAGAATTTCAAACAGACCGAATATTTCCATGAATCGGAACAAGACAATCTATTCCAACTCATTTCAAATCCAATGAAACAAATGGAAAATTTTCATGTCATAACTGATGACATTCTTCAAATGGAGTGGACCTATCGAAAAGACTGTGTGCCTTGTGGAGCAGCGAATAACATATATTTGGCCACATTCACGACGTGTCACGCTCGATTAATGTTATATGAAGTTATTCATTCCTTGGACAGAAGAGTATTATATTACGACACGGATAGTTGTGTATTCAGCAGCACAGAGGATCAAATTAATCCCCCACTGGGCGACTATTTGGGACAACTGACTAGTGAGCTAGATCCTGATGAATACATCGAAGAATTTGTTTCTGGAGGACCCAAGAATTACGCTTATAGAACAAATAAAGCTAAAGAGACGTGTAAAGTTCGGGGGTTCTCTTTGAACTTTGAAAATTCACAGTTCATCAATTTCCAGACGATTAAAGAGCTGTTAGAATCTGGAAGCACAGTGCCCATCACCACAACCAATCCACGGAAAATATGTAGATCTAAAGGAAAAAGAAAAATATATAACAGATCTGAGGTGAAACAGTACCGAGTTGTTTATACCAAACGCAGACGATTGGATAACATGGATACACTGCCATATGGATATTGAACGAGGTACGTAATATATATAGTATATAATTTAATCGTCTATATTTGATCAAGGTTGTAATGAGAGTGTAAACATTCGATCGATGGTAGCTATCGGATTATACTAAGGCTTGTTCAGACACGTTCGATGTTAGATAACATCGAGCGTGCATGAACACGTATTACTATAAACCGATGGCAGTCATTGGTCAATTTATCCAAGGTGTCCATTTTTTCGATCTATAAAATGCTACCTGATCCAGTTCACAATTACAAATTCGTTAGTCCTATACTGTGCGTGTGAAATATTCTATACAGGTTAGTTATGAATTAGTTGTTTTTTTTTCTATCATTGCATTTTTACCTCCAGTACAATCTTAACGCTCTTTTTATACTTATAATATTATATCGGTCTTAAACCAAAAACAACTATGTTTTTTTTTTTTTTTTTTTATTTTCTCAACGAAGAGTCACCATAATTCCAGATTATTCCGAATGACCAGATTAATTCATTCTCTAATTCTGAAATATATTTCGATTTACTTGTAGAAATGTAATCCAAAATCACGCCGCTGTTAAGTATTTGTTCAATCGTGAACAGTGTACACGGTTCACGGAGAATGATATATCCGTGAATTATTGTCACTTCTTCAAAACTTCTCTGATTGAAAACCCAGTCTCGGTATTCTGCAAATCTCACAAAGTTATCTCCAATAAGTTCACGAATGTCATGTATTTTGTTTTTAGGAACGCCTCTAAATACCCAGCGATTTGAAAACATTTGATTCAATATATCTTGTAAGAAATCAGTTTCAAATTCAGACCTAGCAATCAAAGATTTCAATCGTTGTACAGGAAAATATCCTTCATCTATATTCTTCAGTATTATTTTAATTTCTCTTATAAACCAATTGTGTAGTAGTTGTTTTTTTATTTCTGGATTTATAGTTGACATTTCAATTAGCTGATTGTATATTTTCTCCAGTATTTCTGCGGGTAGTATTCTCTCCATAATGAACTGACTCAATGACTCAATTTTCTTATTCTTATTGAGTATGCGATGGGGGCGGGCCTCCCCCAACAGGGCGAGCGGACCCCCCAGGGCGGGGGCGAGGGGACCCCCAGGGGCGGGGCGGGCGGGCGGGCCTCCCCTCCCCAGGGCGGGGCGGGTGGGCGGGCGGGCGGGGCTCCCCTCCCCAGGGCGGGGCGGGCGGGCCTCCCCTCCCCAGGGCGGGCGGGGCGGGCGGGGGCGGGCCTCCCCCCACACCCAACATCCACCAAACACATGAGCGGACTCCTTTCGGACTTTTGTACTCTCGATGCGTAACTGATAAGTAATGTTTTGTTTTCTTATTTTCCAGGTTCAAAATAAAAAACAATGACTGATCAACCCGATGTTGAAGGAAACCAACGGACTGAAACCAACGAGAGGGCGTTCCATCCACAATGCTTAGCCCCGTTAGGAAATGACATTTTCCTATTTGACGGCCGATTCCTGGGAAATCTGTATATACACATACGAGAGTGCGGTGAAAGTTCTGCGGGCCAAAAATTTCCGACAAAATCTGGAATAACATTAAATCTAAGGAGATTCAAAGAGTTGAAATCTTACTTAGCAGATATACATCAAGAAGTGGTCAGTTATCGTACCGGTGAAGACGATATATTCATGAGACGTCATATCGGAGGGAATTTCTTCATTACTATAAAGAGCGGCATCCCGCGTGTTGACATTCGCAGGTATTGGCTGCCTGAACATTCAGATGATTTGTGTGCAACCAAATACGGAATATCTCTGACATTCGACCAATTTGAAGAACTAGTTGGAGCTATATTCGTCCTGTGTGCTAATATTCCTGAAATTGATCAGACTGGGCAGTGCTATTTGACCGACGATCACCAAAACCAGGAAGGATCTTTAAGATGTATGGAATGCTGCCCCAACGGTGATAGAACATGTTTGATTAACCGGATGCAGACATTGATCTAAACATTACTCCTATGATGCTACGAATAACTAATGTCGTATGTTCTGCAGGATGAACTGTTCTACTAATCTAAGGGATTTGACACTCGGCTGTTCGAACATTGAATACAATTCCAAAAAGTTTAGCGGAGTTGTATGGAAACATTCTAAATTCTGTGGATGTTGCCTCGTGTTTAACACGGGTAAAATCGTTGTTAACGGGCGTTCTGATAGTGTCAAACAGACACGAGTTCGATTGCGTCGGTACGCTCGACATATTCAAAAATGTGGTTGGCGAGTGAGATTAAATTCCATAAAATTTTTGACAATGTCTGCATTTTGTCAGTTAAATGGAAAACTTGACTTAAACGTTTTAGTGAAACTTATGGAATGTTCTTACGAATTAGAGCTGTTCCCTGCGGCAATGTTCAGACGTGAGAAAATACATTTTACATGCTTTCATAATGGAAAAATTGTGATTACGGGCATTAAAAGTGAAAAGCAGATGTTAAATATTGTATATCCTACTATATGTGAATTTGAATTACTTTCAGAATAAATATATATATATGTATCGATTATCTATTTTTTTCATTCGGGGATGGCTCACATACCTTTGTTTTTTGGCTTTTGACAAAACAAACAAAAACAATAGATTTTTTTGTTTGTTTTGGCAAAAGACCTAATACCACCTCACCTGACTCTCTCCACAGACCCCCCCACCCCCACCCTCTCAACCCAGTCATATACATATATATATATATATATATATTTTTTTTTTCCCAGTCATACATATGATAATATAAGAACGATAAATGATTGTATTTACAATATTTTATTTATATACATAATATAATTTAAAGAGTGTTTCTCTCGTTGTCGCTAATGAAGAGCGTTTACAGAATATATTTCAACATAAAATCCTTAATAATTAAATCATTATACATATAATTATTGGCACTGAAACGTCTCATTATATTTTCTAGACTGTATCCGCACAGTTTATAGAATGCAAAGTATATGCAATAGGGACCACATATATTAGAACCCTGTAATCTGTAAGCATTGCACTCGTAACGAGGTCCATTCAATAACAACACGTGTTTAAATCGTCCGTTGTAACACTCGGTTTTAATCCCATAGGGTCGAAGAACTCTGATACGTTATGTTCCTGGAATGTCATCAATATCCAGTGGCGTCCAGGTTGGCTACTCTCGTCAGTGTTAACTATATACATCCGGGGATATTGGATATAAAGAGGTAATTTGTCTATGGGACAAACATCTATCTCATTATGGTTTGTGAAACTATTTATCGCCCTCATGAGTCCGCGTGTATTCATTATTCAATGCAAACTTTACGACTCTCGTCAACTTTGAGAGCGGCAGGAAATTTTGCGTAAACAATTACAGTACAATTGTCTTTCAAAGCCGATGAGAATTTAATCTCGAGGCGTGTGTGACCTTTGTGCGGTATGACTCTATCGTGATTAATTCCTTGCGGGTTTATCCGATATATGCAATAACCTTTCGCATAATCCTCATAAGTAATATGAACGGCTTTTCGTTTCGCATCTTTTATTATCGTATTGTAAGCTTCTACATATTCCTTACTGGTAAAGTTCGGTTGTAGTGCTTGGGCGGGCATAGACTGCCCGTTGACGTAAAATCCGACGAAGTTGCATCCAAAAGTCGCAAAGTTGAACGGGTTCTTATCGCGTGAACCGCTTTCAGCCTTTGATGATACTAAGCCAATAATACAGCTACTGGGTACGTTTCCTTGAAATAGATTATCTTCTCCCAAACTGAATGCACCTTTTGACACTGTATACGTCTTTATGATAGATTTTGAAAAAGGATAACACGCGTTCTTTTTCTTGAGTGACTCAGTATGACTGAGTAATACACCGGGGTTAACTTTCACAGTGGCTAGTCTCAAATTAGCTTCCTGTATTTTCAACTTGTATGTCTCAGTGGTTCCCGCATACATCAGTCTATAAACATCTCTCGTCTGCCAGAATTTTAACGTGAGCGGGAGACCATTTAGTAGTAATTTGTCCTGTTGGAAGAAGTCAAGCTGAATTGATCCCATAATATCCATTATTTGACTAGTACGGGTTGTTTTGGACCTGTAATACAGGCCAGAGTTCCCGCTTTTCGAATCTGCCAGGTCCATACCACCTGCCGTGTCCTTTTCGAACGCTTGTCCATGTAGCTGTTCCTTACGTTCAGTTTCTAAGAGTACATCGAAATATGCTTTGTATGGATAATTCGGCCCGACTTGACTCACGGGAACTTGCTGTATATTCAAATCGACCTGCGAAAATATTGAATGTAGGGGTGCATTTATCAGACCCACATCGTCACTAACGGTTAGAGCCGAACCATCTTGCTTGGTTATTTTGAGTTTGAGAAGTAGCAATGTCCGTTTGAGGTCCATGTAGGTTGTGGCCATGGCGGGAATATTGAACTCTAAAGCTGCAGTGTCTGTCAGCTGATTCACGGGTCTGTAGTTTATCCATTCTGTCGCTTGTATTCCGCTGTCAACCGCAGGCGATTCAAATAATGCCAATTTAGAGGTATGGTACTCTCTGTATTCATTCATGGTTTATCGAAAAAGGTGGTTTTCACTTTCTTAGGGTTATGAGCCAAATCGTTAGGTAACACCCTCTTATTGTTTTTTTTGGACGCCTTACGTGCTTGTGTCAACTTATTTTCTGCAACTTCGGCTTTGGCCATTTCAATCGCTTGCGCTATGGGTGTCACTACGTTAATATGCGGTTTTAGAACGTCTTCTTCTTCACTATCGCTATTTTGAGTTTTGTCAATAAAGTAGCGACCCTCATTATCTGGCGTTAACTTCCCATTAATCATGTCCCTGAAATGTTTTCTCCACTTTTCAATATCGGTTGGAATATACGTGATCGACATGTTTCTTCAGATGTAGTGTACAGGTCACTCTTTTTTCTGCATTTATTTTAGAAAGTTTATCGCCTCTTATAAAAATCCTGAGACGCTGAAGTTTATCCTGTCTTACGTTTATGTAGAATGAGTCCTCAAAACTCCGCCAATGACCGTATCACGTGTGTCTCTCTTTATAACCCGGAGGATGGGGGATGATGTGTCGCAGGCTATTGATTCTCCACATATGTCCGAACAAATATATAATAAATCCGTGTCTATATGGTCAGTTATGTTTATGTCTTTCAAACAACATAACCACGCTCCTTCCAATATTAATACACCAGGTAACTCTATTGTGAAGTCGAGAGGACGATTATCTGGATATTTATCTATGGAATCGTCGCTAGTCAGGTACAGATAATAATTATCCATATGACTAGTTTCTATTTTGTTTCAAAAGAGAATCAATGTTCATCTCTTCTCTTATAGTTTTATCAACATCACTGAATATATACTTGAAGGCAGACCACTGGTTATACGGAATACTTATAATCGCGGGAGTGTTATTCACAACTCGCCTAATGCGTGTATAAATGCGCCCTTGATTATTACATAATGTAACAGTAATGTTTGATCGTATTGTCCACTTTTTCACGAACCCACAGGGGTGTTGTTCGTAATCATGGGGGCGTGACTCATTCGTATGACGTAATTCATAGTCCACCGTCTGACGTGGTATCTTCTTTGGAACTAATATAACTGGTAGTGACAGAGTTATTACCATAATAGTAATTCCTATCCATTTAAGGAGATTCATATGTAGACGACCGCGTTCTGTTTGAAACATATTCGTCAAGGTATCTGTTCTATTATTCATGATTGTAATGGTTTCCCTCGGATAGCTTGCTCTTATTAATTTTGATATCTGTCGACATCAGACTCTAAAATCCATGAATTAAATTTGTCAGGCCATGAATGCCAGTGCACCAGGACTTCAGTTTGACCCTTTCGTTTCCTCTTTTTGACAATTTTATCTATTCTGTAAACTGTTTCGTCATCAACGCGCACCCCTTGAAGTTCTGACTCGTAGAAAGCGCCCTCAATGTTTTCATCCAAGAAATCTGTCAATGTATACAAGGGTATGTTCTGCCTGTAAAACCTCTTAGTCACTTTGAACAACTCTCCAGTCCATTTCTGAGAATATTCTCGGTCAAAAACTGCTTTGGTGTGTGATATTCTAACGATATCATTTACATTGTATTTGAACTTTTTCTTCAATTTACTTTTAACACCTCCCTTCTGTCTTATTAACCACTGATCGAGACGAGACTCATCTTCATTCTCAACAGTTATGGAGTCAGGGGTGGTGCCTAAAGAACGATGTATTGTATGGTTATAACTTTTCACAATATCTTGTAGAATGTCGATATATCTAGCATTATTATGCTTTATCATATAACGTGAAATCTTCTGCTTTATAGTTTTTATGACCCGTTCCGAATAATTGGCTTTCATTTCGTTTTGCGTAAAAATTTGAGATATATGAAGACCCTTAAGGTAACTTTTGACCCGTTTGTTTGTGAATTCCGAACCGCGATCCGTTCGGAGGATGCGAGGGGTTCTTCCACCTTCAAATATATGTTTCATAGCATTGATCACATTAATTGCAGTTTTCCTCTTTATAGCTTCACACCATAACTTCCTAGAAAAAATGTCAATCATTACTAACACGTAGGTGTAATTGTCGTTGTCTTTGGAAACATCATTCATATCCATGAGGTCTCCATCCCATTGACTGTCAGAAGCGTTTACAATAACACGAGACCTCGGGAATTTTCGTCTAACACTTTTTGTCAGGGAATAACTTTCATGATTTTCAGATTTTACAGTCTGATGCAACTTTGTAGCTCCTGGGTACGATGCAGGGTGACCCGGATTAAAATAAATTGAACTCAAATAATCTTTCCAATCGGCCATATTGTTCACAGTGATATCCAGCGTTTCTTCTTTATCTTGGTCAGTTTACCGGCGATTATACCCGGAGGTCTAGATATTTCACGCTTAACCCCTCTTATTTTCTTTTTTCTTTGCTTAGTATGTGTCTTTTTCGATGTGTTAACTTCTGATTTTTGGATTGCATCCTGAGGTTCAGTCGTTTGAACTGTATTAACAATCTGATTATTCATCGGGTCCATTTCTTTATCCATTTCATCGGAATGGCTACTATTGTTTGCCGAGATGTTGCTGTGTTCAATGTTAGACTCCGATGAAACTTTTTTGTGTTCACTTTTTTCAGTGTACCTCATATATCTTTCATACGGGATCAAAACAGTTTTCTTCACAGACTCCATCACAAAAACTGTTTCAATTTAGGTTCAACGATGTTCAACATCAAAGCAATGGCGGTTGAGTGATTATTCACACTTTTTCTTTTCCTCAACAAGCTCACAGATTTATCACCCAAGAATATATAAAATGATTTATATCGCCGTAATTTAGCTTTTTGTTGAACTGTAACTGTTAAAATTTCATGTAGTAAATTGATCGTAATTTCAACCAGAACTTTCAACTGATTATTAGTTATCGATGTCAATAATGCGTTTCGTTGAGATCTTGATTGGGTTGATGTCAATAGTCTGACAAAATTCAACTCATTACGTAATAATCGACTCATTTTATCGTCGCGATTCAGCTCCGATACTGTCCCCTTCTTATTACGTAGTAGGTGCGTAAATTATAAGGTCTTGGTTGGGAAACACGTATGTTCGTAGCCTGTATTTATCCTCAGTGTGAGGGGACATATCTATTATAAGATACGCAAATGGTTTCTTCATACAATCCTTGTATGCATCAATGAGTACTTTAGATTTACCGGGATACAATTGTCTACCCAATGTGGAAATTTGTGATCCATCCCTCAAATTTTTGAATAAAATTAGATATCCTGTGTTTAAGGCTATAGTTCTCGCAGCCTTGCCTTGTGCGTATAAATTTTGTGAAATAAACAGCACCGAAAGACAGCGATGATGAGTTTGCTGCGTAAATAGTGTTTCAATCTCTTTTTGGTCAATAATGCGATGCATCAAGTCGTCTAATATTAACATATTATGTTTACCGTCAGCAAATTCTTCGATTTCTGTTTGGGTAGGTAATCCTTGATGCATGACCAAATTTTCGATTGATGATTCAATTTCATCATAGAAATTTTGATAAATACCGTAACAGTACATTATTTTCTTAGGTGGATCTCTAGAATACATTCCATTAAGATTTTGCAGGAATCTGTAGACCCATCTCGTCTTACCAGAACCAGTTGGTCCGGTGATGCAAATACTAGAACAAGGTTCAAATGGTATGGAGCTATGGTTAATTGGACCCATTTTTTTTGTGTTCACTGTGTCCTATTTATTAGTAGGTATACAGTTCTTATATACATCATAAGTAAACATTTGTTATGGCTGTTGTAAATGAATTACCAGGATGACACTGCAAGCTATAATATTATAAAAACCTACAGTTCTTATAACATCATTGGTTTTGGTAAGTGATGTGAAGGTGTTTGGTGGATGTTGGGGGTTGGGTGTGGGCTGGTATTATCACGTTGGTCTGTGATTGAGTGTACAAAATCTCTTGTCAAGTGAACACCTGCACATTATCTATTTTCTAAACATCGAACTTGTCTGAACCTATCAACTGATACAATAGCAGTGATATAATGTTACATCATCGGTGCTAACTGGAGTTTTTGGTATACAAAATGATCGTAAGTGTGAATGGAGTGATAAGTGGTTATTACGTAATGTTGTTATAACAATGACACCGAAGCAATTTCTATAATTGAGTGACCTGGACGTATTATGTATGCATGTTTTGGATAACTAATTATCGTGTTAATGCTAACAATGACACAGTTTATCAACCTTAATTGATACTAACCGGTTAAACAACTAATTCTACTCAGACATTAAATCGATATGTTTTCTGAATGGCATATAATTGTGAACGGGAATATAATAGAATTCATTTGGTAAAGCAAGGTGTGACACATACATTGTTACCCACAATGTCGTGTGTGATCACGTGTACATCGAATATGACAATTCATTCTGGGGGTTGTAATTTCACATTACCCTTTTCGTCCACACGTGATTCAAGATAGTACATCTCAATACTTCCAATAATTCACGATAATACACACCTGTCATATACTCAATAACTTCATCGGGGATAGAGAAGTAAAGAATAAACGCTCTTTATTATTTATGTAAGAGTAATGGTGTCTATTTTCAGGTATGACAATTATATGTATGAACTGCGTCCGATAAACACTGGAATGTATGCATTCATACCGATGGTCACAATGTCCAATAAAGCTATTTCTAAACATCGATTAATAATTTCATGAAAAATATTTGAACAAAAAAAAATAACGAAAGATATTACACGCAAATAATTTTAATAAACATTCGACATTTTTTAATATCGAGATTATCAGAAACCGAAAACTCGTTATAAATTTTTGAGGGTTTTGAAATTTTTTCTTTTTTTGAAATTTGGGGATTTTGAAATTTTTTGTTTTTGGAAGTTTTGGGTTTTTGAAATTTTTTGGAAAAAATAAATTTTGGAAGTTTTGAAAAAAAATTTGGGTTTTGATATTTTGGGAATATTTTAGTACAACCAATTTTAGACCCCAAAGATTCTATTTTTAGAAGTGGGGCGAACGAGACACCCACAACCAATTTTAGAACCAAAGATTCTATTTTTAGATGTGAGGCTAACGAGCCTCCTATTCTTCTTATATACGGTTAAAATACTTAGGAAAATATGTGTTGCGTGAATTTGGAGTTATCCCTCCTGTATATGGGATCTTATACAGTGGAGATTTACCGATTCCAATCGAGTACCATTCGACTGTTTCTGGGGGTTTTAGTGGGGGAAGAACGGTAAACAAAATAACAAAATATGATCTAGAAAGATCAAAAATGTGATGTACAATCGTAAACCAATCCCACAATTACCGCCAAGCAAACTGCGGGAAGAATAAAGCGCCACATTCACCGGTGGAGTATTTATTATGTTTAGAGTTACCGAACTTGAAAAGTGGGGATAACTTTTCTGTACGGGATTCTCCTTTTTGCATTCAATTCAGTTTACTAAACTAAAATCTAAATAGTTGGTATCCTGCATCAACAGCCTCTATTGAACGTTATCACTCGTGATACAGCTGTTCTAACCTGTTTCTACCCAAATCACATGTGCAGTTTCTGTACGGGTATTGCTAACGATAAACCGTAGATGTCTTGACTTTTGACCTGTGTGTAGTTCGTTGCACGTAGTCACTCTGTCGTATTTCGTTACTCGGTTTTTCGTTCATTGCTTTGTGTACTTTGATTAAACCATGGCTATGCATTGTTGTTTCACATTTTTCTGCATGGTTTGATTATTTTGCAGTGCATGTAATGGGTTAAAATTAATGAGGCGTTTCATGGTGAAATTTTCGTAGTTTACTTTACGAACATGACATTTGGAACTTATTCCCTATTTTGAATTTAATTTCACTATGTATACAAATTATATGTCGCTGAACTTTGGCGTTCATGAATAACTCTTTAATAAGTTTTTATAATTTGTTCATAACTTGACATGGTGTATGTATAAATAAGGCACACTTCTTCTATACAGGGAAATATAACTTTTTCATGAATGTTTCCATAACAGGCACATGTGGTTCTCATATTCGTATTAATGTGAAATTACAAGAGTTTCGCACTTCGGTCCGCACATTGCAGCTGCAATTAATTTTACACTGCAAAACGGAAAGTTTCTGAAAAAGGACGATTAAATCTCGATTCCACATTTCCGAGATAACATGGACTCCTGCAAAGTGATTGATCTACATGTAAGTCGACCTTTGATTACATTGGTCGTGTCCATTTAATTTATATCCCAGCGAGATTTTAACCTGTTACCAGATTGGGAGGGATTTTCTTCTTTTCTTCTTCTTTTTCTGCTTCTTCATTTTCTGTCTTCTTTTATGTATATGTATATATTTCACACTCAGCACTTTGTAAATACTGCACATCTCGCCAGTTACATGTGAAATCATATCTTAGAGATTAAAGCATAGCATAGATTTCACCCTGTTACCAGATTGGGAGGGATACCGATATCGATGAACAGGTACAAGTGGGTGTTTCCCATGCGTCAATGACTCCACCATCAGCCAAGCGAGATAAGTATGGTGATGGGGTGTATGATCCTGACAAATTAAATTTTGGGAAGTTTATTTACCCGGGATGACAATTCAGATGAAAACATGATTAGAATTAAACTAGAATTTTCTCCCTTGGTAACCAATCACCAGGGATAGTTTCCCTAACACCATCACCAATCCTCTGAGGGTTATACCTCCATCGTATGAACTATGGGCATTCTAGGATTGACCCCAACGGAACTCCAGCAGTGAGTTCAATACCGAACCAAAAT
The DNA here is from genome assembly GCA_032622095.1 of Siphonodentalium dalli. Lineage (NCBI taxonomy): Eukaryota > Metazoa > Mollusca > Scaphopoda > Gadilida > Siphonodentaliidae > Siphonodentalium > Siphonodentalium dalli. Next base: position 27,708,386 of record CP136067.1, read on the forward strand.
GTCCTCCATCGGGTAAGTGGGACCCAGACGGCTATCACTAGAACAAAATGTGGATATTCTCTTTGTAAACATGTATTATATAGTTACTGGGGTATACATTATTAGACCTGAATATATCGATTAATATTTTTTTTCGAATATTTTTCGAATATTTTCTGGTATAAAAAGGTGTGGTTGTTTAGCTAACGAATAATAGTGGTTACTGTTAATATAGTTACCGTGGTATAAACTATTAGTTCCGAATCGGAGACTCCTGTCCGGATATGGCTCTATGGATTAATAATATTTTTTTCTCGAATAATTCCTGGTCTAAAAAGATGTAGTTGTTTAGTTAACGAACAAAAGTGGTTACTGTTAACAGAGACCAGAAATTTTAGTTTGTAAATTTGTCACAAATAAACGTAAATTATATTCATTATTGCTTATAACTATGGAATAAAACAATACAACCAATCAATCTGGGACATTTGACGTTCGCTACGCACCCGTATGGACAGCCTAATGCTCTATATCGCTACAAGGTATCACCCGATAGGGCTCCCGGCTAATAAACGATCCCAATAAAATAGTCGAAATAAAATATATATGAATTGATAGATGGCTTCCCAGACAGGGGTCTTCAGTTCATGTTTACTGATTATACCATTTGATTATGATTATGTCATTTAAAGGTGGATTATCTCTTTGTAAACATGTATTATATAGTTACCGGGGTATAAAATATTAGATTTGAATCGAAGACTCCTGTCCGGAAATGCTTCTATCGATTAATATTAATTTTATTTAGAATATTTTCTGGTCTAAAAAGGTGTGTTTGTTCAGCTAACGAACAATGGTGGTTACTATTAACAGAGACCAGAAATTATATTGTGCAATTTTGTCACAAATAGATGTTAATTATACTCGTTATCGCTTATATCGTTGGAACAAAACAATACAAACAACCAATCTGTGACATTTGACATTCGTTGCGTAACCGTGGGAACAGCCTAGTGCTCTATATCGCAATAAGGTCTCATCCGAATGGTCGGTTCTAAAAATAGTAACATAAATGGGCCCGATTTTATATTCGAAATAAAATCAATATTAATTGATAGAAGCTTTTCCGGACATAGCTCTTCAGTTCATATCTATTATTTTATACCCACGCAACTATTTAAAATTTGTTATTTAAAGAGATAATCCATCTTTAAAGAGATAATCCATCTTTAAACGCGCGAGCAGTTTTATATTCCCCGATTGCTTTCCCAATTATGGTAGAATGCGTTCTCATAATCTCATTGCCGGGATAATATTGTCGGGGGGGGGGGGGGTGGCTCCAAACGGAAACAAACTTGTTATTATATGCATACATCTGGACGACTTTCAATAATGAATACATATAATTACTCGTGCGTGACGGGGTATCTTTAACTTCTGAGGCTATGATTGAATGAGCGAATCATAAAGTGATCGGGGAGGGGGATATATCGTGATGACCAGTTATTTATTCTGACCGTTAATTTGGGAAGAGGGTACAAGTTTATGATTGCTTGTTCTCTCAAGTTATGATGAATGATATTAGTTTTCTGACACACGGAATATCTCTCTGTAGGCTACATGCAAATGGTACGCGCGCCCATTCAGCTGAGAGTCCGACGCCACAAACGACGAGACACCCACTCTAAACAAGAATCTGTCACATACTAGATATTTGTTGCAACTCACCCACTAGTTGGCACTATATCTCGGAAGGAAACCAGTGATTACGACACCCCATTGGAACTGACTGCGTGATATGTACATAGTGCAATGGTGTTAGCGATTTGTTACGACCAATTTTTCATTCGATTCAATTCTTTTCCTGTCAAGATGTAAGATGTGAGAAATTGTGGAGAATTTGTTGTTATCAATTTGATGTGTATGGTTAGAGATCAATTGTTATGTCACACATTTAAAACACAAAAGACTTAAATCAAGAAACCGTCCGTATCAGTATGATATATGTGCTGAAGTGGGTTGTCCGTTCTTACGAGAATCCACGTCGGCGATTGTGATTTATGTGACAAAACATTAACTTTTTACGTTCACAGAGTCGATTGTCGGTACATAATATAATATATATTTGCGACCATCCGCATTTACTCTGTTAGGTGATCTTACAAGGCAGACGATGGTTCGTACCGGTGATCGTCCCCACCAGTGTGATTTATGTGACAAAGTATTTACTCAGCCAGGTAACTTGACGATTCATAAGAGAATCCATACCGGTGAGCGTCCCTATCAGTGCGATGTGTGTGACAAGGCATATACTCATCGACGTAATTTGACGGTACATAAGATAACGCATACGGGAGATCGTCCGTATCAATGTGATTTATGCGCTAAAACATTTACATGGCCAAGTGCCTTGACTGTTCATAAGCGAATCCACACAGGAGAGCGTCCGTATCAGTGTGATTTATGTAGCAAATCATTTACTACTTCGAGTCATCTGAAGCTGCATGCATACGAGACTCCACACAGGAGATCGTCCATTTCAGTGTGATGTATGCGTTAACACATTCAGTCAGGTGTGTGATCTGACAAGGCATAAGAGAATGCATACAGGAGATCGTCCATATCCGTGTGATTTATGCGCTAAAACATTTACTGAGTCGGATGATCTGACAAGGCATAAGAGAATACATACAGGCGACCGTCCGTATCAGTGTGATTTCTGTGTTAAAACATTCAGTCAGGTGGGTGATCTGACAAGGCATAAGAGAATACATACAGGCGACCGTCCGTATCAGTGTGATTTCTGTGTTAAAACATTCAGTCAGGTGGGTGATCTGACAAGGCATAAGAGAATACATACAGGAGAGCGTCCGTATTCGTGTGATTTGTGTAACAAAGCATTTTCTCGTCTTGGCCCATTGACTGCCCATAAGAGAATGCATACAGGCGATCGTCCGTATCAGTGTGATGTATGCGCTAAAACATTTACTCAGCCAGGTAACTTGACGGTTCATAAGATAATCCATACAGAAGATCGTCCGTACCAGTGTGATTTATGTTTTAAAACATTCAGTCAGATGTGTTATCTGACAAAGCATAAGAGAATACATACAGGCGATCGTCCGTATTCGTGTGATTTTTGCGGCAAAGCATTTACTCAGGTAGGTTCCTTGACGGCGCACCATAGAATTCACACAGAAGATCGTCCATATCATTGTGATATATGTCGGAGATCATTCACTAGTTCGAGTAATCTGAAGCTGCATACGAGAACACACACCGGGGAACGTCCGTATCAATGTGACACCTGTCGCAAGTCATTCACTGATCCGGATAATCTGAAGCGACACAAGAGAATCCACACAAGAAACTCTCTATCAGTGTGATTTATGTGGCAAATTATTTCCTCGCTTTGATATCAGAAGCGATACCTCAGATAATATATTCCGACGATCGTGTAATTAATGTAACCATGCAATCAGGTTCTCGACTAGATATATCAAGCGGTTCTAATATTATTAAAATATGTAAGAGTTCACGTCGTGTTAAACTCCATCACAACATATAACCTGTTTATCTGTGTACCCATGCAAGACCATTTGAATAGACCATTAAAGACGGTCTATCTCTTTGTAAACATGTGATGTATAGTTACCAGTACATGTATATCAAATAATATATATTAATCGAAGACCCCTGTCCGGAAATGCTTATATCGATTAATATTATATTTCGGATATTTTCTGGTCTAAAACTTCTTTTTTGTTTAGCTAACGAACAATAGTGGTTACTGTTAACAGAGGCCGGATGTCTTGTTCTGTAATTTTGTCACAAATAAACATTAGACTCATTATCGATTATACAATACAAACAAACAATCTGGGACATTAGACTTCCGGAACCTATCTATGGGAACACCCTAATGATCTCCATCGCAAAATGGTATCACCTGAATGGTCTTTTCTAAAAATAGAACACTAAAGTGTCCCATTTAAAGATGGATTATCTCTTATTATAATAATTTTGATTCGTTTCGTGGGTATAATATAATAAATATGAATTGAAAACCCATATCTGGAAACGCTCTATCAATTAATATTGATTTTATTTCCGCCACACACGTTATGTGTTGTGAACAACGCCTTATAATAGGCTCTGATATTTAAGACCGTATGTTATCCGGTCAATCTTCCTTTCCGTTTATACTTGCGTTCATGAGAAGGTTACGGTACACCAATTATTCTCCATAGGCGACAGTGTTAATGTCTGGGGCTATGCTCGATTCCTTGTGAATGCTGGAACTTTCTAACCTTGTCAATTTTGAAGAATGGCTCTTCGGACCCAATATGACCCAAACAAAAATAATAGGTCCGTGTGCCTTTTCCGTCTTTAAATGTACCGCTTTTGATACTGCCCTAATTCCGCACAAAAAATCATATTAATTGATAGAGCGTTTCCAGACATGGGTTTTCAATTCATATTTATTATATTATACCCACGAAACGAATCAAAATTATTATAATAAGAGATAATCCATCTTTAAATGGGACACTTTAGTGTTCTATTTTTAGAAAAGACCATATTGCTCTTCAAGAAGACCTGAAGTCATTAGAAAAATGGGCAGCTGTTTGGGGCATGCGGTTCAATGCGAAGAAATGTAACATCTTATCAATAAAACCCAAGTCAACGCATATGTACCAGCTGGATAACCAAATACTCCAAACAGTTGAAGAAACACAGTATCTAGGGCTAACCATCACCAACACCCTCACTTGGTCATCCCACATATCAAAGATAGTAAGAAAAGCTGGCAGTACCCTTGGATTCCTCCGTCGAAACCTTAGGAGAGCGGACAAAAAAATAGCCTATGAATCCACAGTAAGATCCACCCTTGAATATGCAGCAGAAGTTTGGGATCCATACCAACAAAAAGACATCAACGCCATAGAAAGAATCAACAAAAGAGGGGTGCGATTCATCGAAAACAACTACCACGCAAGAACAAAAGGGGCTGTAACTGAAATGCTAATGGAACAACTTATGGAGCCACTACACCAAAGAAGAAACACGATGAGAATGAAGCTGTTCGGCAGAGTAGTGGATGGGCTGGTGCCGGCTATTCGATCAAAAGACATACTGATACCAAAAAAGAAAGGAAGGAAAATAAAGGCGAAAAAGTACCCAGGCTATATAACATCAAACCCTGTCGAAAAGGAGGAGTGTATTAACTCTAACTCCATCGAAAGGATACGAGCTAACACGGCACAATTTAGACACTCGTTCTTTGTTCGAGCTATCGAGGAGTGGAACAGCCTGGAGGATAGCACATGCGAGGAAACAACGGATAAAACAGCATAGTCCTCCCACAGCGCAAATACAGTCGAGAGGCTCCAGCGCTGAAACACATACAGATACAGATACAGAATCATCACCAAATTTTCAAACATACCCCCATTAAATGCCAGGTTAATTAATTCACCCACTCTGGATCAATATTCATCTAGGTATAATATTTCCATGGTTGCTTTGATTTTTCTTGTTTTAGCATTAATTTTATCCAAATCATAATCAACCATTCATCTGCCAGATGTGATTTTATGCTGACTTGAGTGTGGGTGACAGTACACCAAGGGGGTAATGTTTTATAATTGGTGTACTTTAACCTATAGTGAGCATTGGACATATAATAAAGTCGTCCAAACGATATAAAATTGTGGCCATATATATATAGTCCAGGAGATCGGGAGGTAGTGTTGCTCATATTGACGGACAAGCTGCGACCATGTTATTTTTAATGTTTTAGGTATGGTAATGAAGAAAAATCATGATAGCAAGAACAAATTTGTAGCCTTCTTTGTTTTTTTTCGATTTTTTGGGCATTTTTCGACATTTTAAGCCCAAAATTTTCATATTTTTTTTCAATGTGTAAAGATTTCATTTTAGTATGATTTTGGTGATTAAGTTGAATAGTAATTGTATTAATAATGTTAAATAACTGATTGTGCTAAAAAATTGAAGAATTTAAATGTTTTTGTTTCAATTTTTTACCATTTATTTTACTTTTTTACGCAAAATCGTCCAAATTGCAACCATTTCATCTTAGTATGATTTTAAGGTTAAAATTCACCATAATTATTTTAATATTGTTAAATAATTTACAACTTGGCTTCTACAATGTTTTTAAATGGATTTAAGAAGGTTTCTACTTGTTTTCTAAGTTGAGGGGGGTCTAATTCAAATCCAATTAAACATTGTACTGTTCAAAATTAGATAAATTTCTTAAGGCATATGGATGAAAAACCGCCATACGTAACTAGTTTCCAAAACGTATACATATGCCTTTCTATCCTGTGCGTTATGCACGCGAGTCGGATTTTACAAATTAAATTATGATGAAAAACCCTGAATTTTGGGTGTGGTCACATTTGTGGTCATAATATTCCGATTAGAGAGTGGATGGACATGGGGCATGCGACACTATGCAGTAGATATGTATATAACAAGCATGACATGAGACATTAGTATCTTTCTACTAAACTGTGCTTCCAGAGTTATCAGGAATCGAGTATCGGTGTTATTTCTTACCCCCCCCCCCCACCCCAAATGGTCAATTTTAACGGGGACCACTGGGAGATAATAGGATGTCCAATGACTTCTATATTTCTATCGTATCACAGTAAAGCTTTTTTTTGTAAAATTGGCGCAGTTTACATGATCAAAGTTCGATTTTCTTTACAATTATATGTTACAGGCAACTAATTATATAAAGTTACGCTTCTTGAAACTCGAGTCAGCATAACAAAACAATCTGGCTGCTGATTGGTTGATTATCGTTGAGGGAAATATCCCTAATCGGGAACAGAAAATCATAGCCTACGTAAATATGGCGATCGTGTATGTTTAGATGTCCAGGAAGAGTCTGGTGGTATCTAGAAGTTACGGAGGGGGTCTGGATATGTTTATGCTGCTGATTTTTGTGCAGTAAATGGGGTAGTTGTGGAAATGCAAGACTATCGTTTGAAAAAAATACCGAAAATGGCGCGTTTGTTGTCACATACTGGTGCAGCGGATGACGTGCTAAGGGAAAATTGACCACTTGAAGTTCAAATAGGCTTAACCCATAGCCGGCGGGACTTTTAGTTAACACTGTCGCCTATGGAAAATAATTAGGTGTTTGTAACCTATAGATACGAAGCTTCGGTACATTAATTATTATTTATATATTACTATATTTAAATAAGATTTATGCATACAGTCGACGTCGAAACAAAAACATGAATGTACCGATTATTCGTGACATTTAAGTTAAATGTTCAATAATAGAAAATTATACTGTGACTGGTTCATTCAACATGAAGTTAGTCAATGTGTATCTTTATTAATAACAGTATACAGTACTATCAAAATCAAAAGAAACATGTGACCCTGGGTACTTATCTCCCAGTGCTGTGGCAAAACAAAATTGACAATGCATTTTTAAACCCAAACCTGTGGCGGTTTTTCATCCAATGCACCGAAGCTTCGTGTCATGTACCGAAGCTTCGTGACGTGTCAGAACTCCAGGAATATACCACCATATGACATCATATGGTAACGGTAACAAACGTTGAATGGTCACCAGAAACCCGGATATTAATAATTTCAGATCATAATTAGCATCGCATTATATATTAACCCATCGAGGAATATGTCATAATGACACACTATATTACACCTACTATATAACTGCTCCCTCCCTGACACAGGGCTACATATAAGAAGTTTATCGATGTCTACTTAATGAGAGTATACAGTTCCGTCAAAATCTGACCGAAAATGTGACCTCGCATCGTTAACCCCAATCTGTGGCGATTTTTCATACAATTTACCGAAGCTTCGTGACACGTACCGTCAAATGGCATCAAACGTTGAATGGTCACCATAAACTTTGATATCAGTCATTTCAGATTGTAATTATCATGGAATTATATATTAAACCATGGCGTAATTATGTCAAAATGACACACTATATTACATCCACCCTATATAACTGCTTCCTCCCTGACACAGTGCTACATACAAGTAGTTTATCCATGTCTACTTAATGAGAGCATATAGTTCTGTCGAAATCTGGCGAAAAATGTGACCTTGCATCATTAACCCCAAATCTGTGGCGGTTTTTCATCCTATGTACCGAAGCTTCGTGACATGTACCGAAGCTTTGTGACGTGTCAGAACTTCTAAAATATACCCCATCGGGACATCAAATGGTATCAAACGTTGAATGGTCACCAGAAATCTCGATATTAGTCATTTCAGACCATAATAACATAGCATTATATATTAACCCATCGAGAAATATGTCAAAATGACACACTATATTACATCCACCCCTATATAACTGCGTCCTCCCTGACACAGGCTGCATATAAAAAGTTTATCCATGTCTACTTAATGAGAGTATAGAGTTCTGTCAAAATCGGGCGAACAATTTGGTCTATAAATCCCGTAGTGTGACACATTTAATATAGACCAAAACAATAAACACCTTTCAACCCAAAGATAGTTACATTTTAATTGCAAAAATGGTCTAAACATGAAAAGTAAATTTTTGCCGATATTTAAGCCAAGTTTTTGAGAGAAAAGTCCAATATTTTTGGTGATGTCAGTGGTGACAATAGTAACAATTAACCATGGCACATCAGACATGTTAGTATTCAATCTATAGAAGGCATAATAGCCAATTTTGTACATCATCCACAACTTGTAATCGATTGCAGAACACGCTGGGGCAATATTTATCATTTTCCATATTTTGGCAGCCATTTTGAGCCAAAGTAAGAATTTTGGTTCCAGTGAGTTGGAATATTCATAGGTATAATCATATGCATCACTTACATTACAAAGTTCTGTTCATTTCTTGTTAAAATATGACTATAATCCCAATTGTGATATTTTTGTGAAATTTTATACTGCGTTCTGTAAATTCGAATTTTTGAGGAAACGGAAGGGGCTAGGAACACAAGAAGTGAATATTTAATTGCCCCAATGATCAGTTATACAAAATAAAGTCGCATTACTCAACCAGTTCCAAACAGCATGAATCTATCTAGAAGATATTTGTAAAAAAAAGAGTCATATTTTCAACTTCCGGCGGCCATATTGGTGGTCATCTTGGATGGTGAGTTTCAATTTTGCCCCAAAAAAGTGACATTATGTCTTAGCTTCACGAAAATATTTACATTTGTATACATTTTACAAGATTTTCACCGCTATAATTTGCATAAAACTGACTTAGGGTCTGGTCTGAAAAACGGCGGCGATGATGGACGCCATTTTGTCTGGAGTCTATACGGCCACTTTTTTTTCTTGCTAACATTGCTTAAAAGTTGAAGGACATAATAAGGAACAAAATGAGTTGGGAGAAGTTAAGTCCCAGGGGGTGCAAGGATACCCATATTAGCTCCCGGACTATAGTAGTAATATGACGTCGCCGGAAAATTCTTTCAATTTCGGTCATCGGGTAGGTCAATAAAAACACATTTTTCGCCAATTAAGCTACAAATTCACCACTGCTATCATGGATTTTCGTAATCTACATATATTTTACTACAAAATTAGACCGGATAGCACTTGTCCGTCAAAATGAGCAACATTTGTTATTTCTTGGGGTCGATCTCCTGGACTAATACCGACGTCAAAATAAATAACTTTGATTCGAAACATGCCTGTGTTCTTACTTCATTAACCCTCTTCTGCCACCACTCGTATCTAAATATGCTAAAAAAATCTTTTACTTGAATGTGATTGTTTTCATTGAAGCTGCATTCTGGCAAAGTAAACAATGACAACGTACATACATGTGGTCGATCTGAAAGCTTGTAGATATCACTTCCAGAAAATATGTCATTCGATTCGCCACGCAAAATGGGCGCACTTGGGGTTCACTTTGGGCGCACCTACCAAATTTTCGAAAATAATCGACAGAAAACCCAAATTTGCCCGTCACAAAAATGCATTTATTGGCGGAAATTTGGGCGCGTTAGATCGTCAAACCATTTCTGCAAATATCCAGGGTTGGCCTTTTTTGTCAACCTGTCATCTTAAAGGGGCAATTCAACTTCGTTTGACCAGATAATGGACCAATTTTGCATCATGTGTTAAGAGTGTGGTCCATAATGAAACAAATATTTACGCCGACGTCGTGCTCAATCCCGACAAATCCGCCATTTCGTTCATCTGGAATGTCGGGTTCCCCAAAATGTGGTATCACTTTCATTAAAGGGGCATTCATGGGCCCGCAATGGGCCGAAAATGACAATTTTCTGTTTTACAACGAGAAGCAGAAATGGTATGGGAGGGGTTAATTTTTAATTTTATTTGGCGGCTCCTGTGCCTTAATAATCTGTTGTATCGCGTGCTTCAAGCTCCCAATTTGTTTTCTGATGATACTGAGCACGGGTCATGTTCCAGAGCAGACATCTGAAAAACGACCAATCTTGCTATAGGTTACGGTACACCAAGTATTCTCCATAGGCGACAGTGTTAATGTCTCGGGCTATGCTCGATTCCTTGTGAATGCTGGAACTTACTAACTTAGTCAATTTTGAAGAATGGCTCTTCGGACCCAATATGACCCAAACAAATTAATAGGTCCGTGTGCCTTTTCCGTCTTTAAATGTACCGCTTTTGATAATGCCCTAATTCCGCACAAAAAATCATCACCAAATTTTCAAACATACCCCCATTAAATGCCAGGTTAATTATTTCACCCACTCTGGATCAATATTCATCTAGGTATAATATTTCCATGGTGGCTTTGATTTTTTCTTGTTTTAGCATTAATTTTATCCCGATCATAATCAACCAATCAGCTGCCAGATGTGATTTTATACTGACTTGAGTGTGGGTGACAGCACACCGAGGGGGGTAATTTTTTATATTGACCCACTTCGTGGATTCACAAATGATGGAAATGCTGGTCCAGCAGAAAGTCGCAAAACTGCCCAACAGAAAGTGAAATGTCTGGAACTTATGCTTGGTCAAATAGCAAACTTTTGCCCAGTCATCGCAAGGAATTCCATCGTGAAAAACTCGACCTCCCTCAAATTTGTGTGGCAAACCATTCGAACACATTATGGTTTTCAGACAACCGGTGGGCATTTCTTGAAATCCTGAGGATCTATTCCAACGACTACAAGCATTCGTTGATGATAGTCTGTTGCGCACCGACGGGAGTATTTCCCACCACGGAGAAAAACCAGACGAGGACGAGGAATTGTCGCCTACACTAGAGAACTTTGTGGTTCTAACTTGGTTGCGATTATTAAATCCAAATTTACCAAAGTTTGTGAAACAACGCTATGGAACAGAACTGCGACCGCGGTCACTTGCCTCAACCAAAGAAGAAATCTCACAAGCTGTCGAGTCTCTGCTAGATGAACTTTCGCATGAGGAAATTAAAACATTGCGTTCGAAATCGACCAATGGAATTCAGAAACAACAGCAACCACGTCAGGGATGGCAGAAGGATCAACAGAGATATACCAACAAGTCGTGCACATTGTACAAACAAACTGGTCGCTCGGATTTCAAACACTACCTCAGCAAATGTCCATATCTTCCGGATAGCGATAAAACGTTCATCACGAAGTCGCGATCAGTCTTGACAAATGTTGACATTCCACAGGAAATAGAAAACTACCACTCGAATGCGAGATGCGAGCAAGACTCAGATTCCGACTCAGAATACGACGAATATACCGACATTCAAGACGAGTTTAACGGCGACCATTCGCATGCGAGAACCGTTCAAGTTAGGAAATCTCCAATATTCAAGCAAAAAGCTTCAACTGGATGCACTTGTCGTACAAGATTTGGATGTCGACGTATTGGCTGGCATGCCATTTATGATTACCAACGACGTTAGCATTAGACCGGCGACACAAACTCTTCGTGTTGGAAAGAAAGGGCTCGTATTCCAACGCATATCACACCCAAGATGAAGATCCCCACGTCATTCGTCGAACTAAAACCTATGTGTTGAAAGCGCCATCACGGAAAACAACTGTTTGGCCAGGGGAGTTTCTAGAACTCAATGTACCCAAAGCATTTGATCCTGACTCTATTCTAGCACTAGAACCCAGATGCGACTCATCTGTATCCAAGCAATGGCCGGAACCTCGTGTCGTTTCACGTGTTGGCAATACAATCCGAATTCATAACGATACTAACCAGTTCGTCAATCTGCGACGCAATGAACGCTTTGGGCAGGTGTTACAAGTTTCGTCCGAGATAACCAAAACACCTAAATGCATACCAGCTTCGGTTACCAGACGGAACGAGACATCACAGGCGTATGGTCTGCAATCAGAGGCAGTAGCTGTGGATCCGGACAATATTCTTCCCCCAGAAATCAAATCGGAATTCTTACAAGCACTAACTGATTATGACAATGTGTTTGCCCCATCCTTTCCTGGCTACAATGGATCGTGTGGGAAATTCGAACATGGAAATTTAACATGGGTCCTGTCCAACCTCCACAACGCAAAGGTCAATATTTCCAAGACAAATTAGTGGAGCTTCAAGACAAATTTGATGAATTAGAAAAACTGGGGGTATTTCGGAGACCAGAAGAGATTGGCATGATGGTCGCGGAATATTTGAATCCCTCTTTTCTTACAAAGAAACCAAGTGGCGGATACCGACTTGTAACAGCATTTGCCGATGTACGCCGGTATAGTAAACCGCAGTCATCCATCATGCCAGATGTCACTCTACCTGTCTACACTAAGAAAAATCGGCCAATGGCGCTACATCCCTTATAAAAATGTACCACGGTAAACCATGATAAAAATACCGCGGTGCTGCACCGGGGTGTTTTGGTCGTGGTACACCACGGTATATTTACCTTGGTGTACCGCGGTACTTTTACCATGGTGCACCATGGTAAATGTACCACGGTACACCACGGTAAAAAATACCGTGGTGTACCACGGTAAAAAATACCGTGGTTTACCACGGTATTTTACCATGGTGTACCACGGTACAAGAACCATGGTACACCACGATAAAAATACCACGGTGTACCATGATAAAAGTACCGTGGTACACCAATGTAGATGAACCGTGGTGTACCACAACCAAAAACCCCGATGCAACACCGCAGTATTAATTAACATGGTTTAGCACGATAAAAGGATAGTAACTTACATCTTTGTTGACTACAGGACAACTATTGTGGTTATACCGCAGAACAATAATATAAATTTTCACTTCTTTTCCTCATGATTATTGCCAATACTAGCCACATAGATTAATTGTGATTCAGTATGCTGTATATCTTAAATATAAATGTCACAACTCTAAACAAAAAAATCAAATGCAAGATGGGCATGGGCTTAGGAGTAAACTTGAGACTAAAACAGACAGCAAATTCTGTTAGATATTCATTTTCAGAATAACAATTATATATTTCAAATAACAATTAAAGATGGTCTATTATATAGTCTGTTGGGTATAAAATAATAAATATGAATCAAAGACCCCTTTCCAGAGTCGCTAATTAGGTGTTAATTGCTATTGTTAGGAATATGTTGGCGGCTAACGCAATTTTGACCGAGAACATCCTTTTGACGGAGTGTTCTGGGCCAGAAACAATAGAAATAACAAAACTTCAAAAACTGATATCTGATCACTCTGAGCGTTGATGGGTAGGTTCCTCGACTCGAACCAATTATTTTTTACACCCGAAGCCAAAGAAATAGTAATTTATGGGGGTCTGATCGGACTGAGTACCTTTTATAAGGTAAATGACATTATAATTACACCAAAAATCATTAAAGATAGTGTATCCCTTGTAGAAAGCTTTATGTAAGATGGATTCTGGGGTGTAAAATATCAGTGATAAAAATAATAGTTACTATTAATCGATGGACCCATGTCATGCATCAGGAATAAACGGCTTTATTATCCTTTATGGACGAATTGTCGACCAAATCTTTTATTAGTTTTTCTGTGTTGTACAGTAATGCCCTAAGTAATCGACTCTTTAACTACAGCAGAATTATGGGTAACTTTTCGGTATTTAGTTAGCGAGAGCTTTCCGATGAATGGCAACAAGCCATATTTCCGACTAAATCCTGAAAAGTTTCCCATAAATCTGCTGTGGTTATGGAGTCGATTAATTAGGGCATTACTGTATATACAAAAGAGCTATTTGTAGTCGTTAGACCTATATGTCTCGGAAGAAATACACTATCTTTAATTAGTTGAATTATCAGCTCCCAGCTTTGTCATCGATCGCCGTTGTTCTGTTTTTAGAGCATTCCTTAGCTTTTGGCACATATAGTATCGTACATCCGCAGGTTTTTTATGCGGAAAGTAGTGCATAACCACTTCTGAAAGAAAATATAGATTGAGTTAGTTCATTCCTTTGCGTAGTTGTTTAAATAATACTCACAAAAACAGAGTACGGCTATTGAATATAATTTATTATTATTACCCAATGATTTGGGAAATAAAAAAGAATTGTGGAACATATTATTTTAACATTCCTACAAAATAATTGATAGGCGTCCATTTTCCACAAGTCCACTTTTATCCAGTTAGATGGTTCAAATGATTATTTAAAGCTCGGAAATTAGACAAGTTTATCCCTTGCAATGCACTGGTTAGTTGTTTGCCGTATATATACATGTTTGGCTGCTATTTTTCATTGGCATACATGCAGCTGCAAATGGGTTACTTCCAGTTTAAATGCTTTTTTTAAAATTTAATTGCGATGGCTGAATCACAGTCTTTTAATTCTCTAGAAAAGAAAAATCATAACTACCGGTACCTTCAAATTCTCGAATCTCAGTCAGATTCATTCCTGGTCGAGCACCCTCTGATTTCCCAAAAATTGAGTCACATGGCCAAATTGTAATGTTTCTTAATTCATGTCTGAGTATACAGGTACCGGTATATATATTGATATATTAATATGCAGGTGTGTATGTATGGTACTAGTACCGCTGAAGGGGTCACTCTCACCAAAAAAAGTGCTGAAGAGTACACAGGGTTTGAAAATGTGCTGAAGGGTACACAGGGTTTGTGATCGTCACTAACACCTTTACTTAAACTGTGTTTCTGAAAGTCTGGCGCCCACTAGCAGTTTGTTTAAGTTTATTTTAATGTTCATTGGAACGTAAACAATTATTCTCTAACATAAATCATGGCAGATACGAAAACTAAACGTCATTTAGAACGACATTTCAAACCCTGTGTACCCTTCAGTACATTTTCAAATCCTGTGTACCCTTCAGCACTTTTTTTGGTGAGAGTGACCCCTTCAGCACTAGTACCAGGAGATCGAGGAGTAAGGTTAACTGGGGATGGCTAATATTACCGCATTGTGGTATTATATATATATGGATGGAGAACTACATGTATACAAATAATAGCAAAAAACACAGAATTACACTAACCTCATCATCTGATGAATCTCCCTTGACTTTTTGTGAAGGGAATTTATTTCGCTTCCCTCGACCCGCATTCTCTGAATGTTTTGAGCCTTTTTTATACCGAGCTTGGCACTGGTCATGATCTCAATGATATTTCATTCAGTTCTTGTCTGTCATCTACAAAGAATAAAATCAATTTAATATCTAGATGAACAGTGAATATTAATCTTGGATAGACATATACATATATATATGCATATACCGGCCGGTACATAATAAATCTCTTTCTTAGTACTAATTAAGTGATCACATTTGACCATGAATGTACCGGTATGAATTTTTGTTTTTATGTATGATCGATACCGGTATAAGTATCCTGTTTAATATATAGTGGGTTCGATCATCTCGATCGAGCTAACATCTAATACGGTAGATCGATTGATGTTATAATTATACTATAGGCTTGTTGATCATTTATGTAGGCTGATATATTTATAGTAATAAACCGTAACTTATATATGGCCTCCAAAATCATATTTATTTCAATATAATTGTTTTAATTTATATACCGGTAATTAAATAACTTAATAATTAAAGTTCAGCAAAAGTACTAGTAATTAACAATAGGCCAGTTGATTTGATCTCAATCAATATATATATAGTGACAATTAATATTATTGATACTAAATTACTAATATTATTGTTACATTAGTTTTTATTCACAGTTCACTTTTAATTTGTTAATTTTTTTAGGAAGCCGGTGTCCAGAGCCCATGCACTCGATCGCCCCAGTTTTTTTTACCATATATCTACGCATTTACATGCACCTATATACTATATATAATATATGAGTAATATATATGTGCTGGCGATAAACTAGCTATATATAGGTAAATAGATTTACTTACCACTAAACCTGAACACTTTTACGGCATGAGTCTCCGTTTGTTTACCAGTTTTTTTTTCGTGGTAACTTCAAATTCCTCGTCGAAATCAAATGCATCGTTGTTCAAAAAGTCTTCGTCCGCGTCGTTAATTGTTTTGGACTCTATAATTTCGAAAGACCTATAGTCGATAAACTCAACCAAAGCGAAACGCATGTTTGCAGAATAAATGTGTTATAATATCGCACGGATCGAATATGAAATCAGCCTTGGGAGTTAGAACAAAGACCAGGATTTGAAAAGAGCGCCATGCAGGTTTCGGGTTACCGATTGCTATAACTTGCAGGAACCATATCGCAGACTCGATACGAATCGAGTACACTTATTATTATGGTCTGCGAATTATATTTGTTCTTTTGTCGCATTCATTAGATAACTTAATGTCCATTCAATAGATGACACACATTGTTATTGATTGTGGTGACTTTAGATGTAATTTATGCCACCAAATTAAGCCATTATTATTAAACTTCGTTCCAGCGCATTACCGATTCTTCGTTTTAAATCTGTTGGTTTTATCGCGATCACGTGGTCGATTCAATTTATTTGTTTGTATACAAAAGTTTTGCTTCTGTTATCATCGCGAAAATATAGTTTTAATATATGCATTCACCACAAGAAAATAAGATGCTACGATGTCATTCGATTTGTTGTCAACAAACATGCTAGTTCACACCAATATATGTCTTGGAGTTGAAGGAAATATGAACTTGTTGAAGTTGTAATAGTACTAACTAATACAACGAAATTAAGAGACTTGAAATTCATTCGATCGAGTAAGATCGACTTTCTTGCATGGACTCGTTGGACTGAGCAATCAGTTACATTATGGAAGACTGCTGTGGGAAAAGGAAGTGTTCATCACCTGGAAGTGGTACACAATCTCGTGGTTCATATAAAAATTAGTTGCGATAGTCAACAGAAAATATTCCGAAGAGATCTCTACATCGATGGGAGCGAAATGGAAACCCTTCTGACGGTATGTCATCAATGGAACATTCATAAAACATGGACGTGCAGTCAACAGATTTATGCCAAGCTTTAGAAATTAATGAACATCAAATTACAGACAATCAGGACAAGATGAGCACCACTGATGATGAACCTGAATATGGCTTTGATTATGAAACTTACTCTTCTGAAGTGCCTGAGAAGTTAACCATTGTGAAAAATTAATGTAGCGAAACGATGAATTGTATTGTGTCTTTCGCTTTGTTTGTGTACTCCAAAATGGCGGATCACACATTTCCGTGACGTCATCAAAAGACGGACTATACTACATTTTACTAATACAACTGCAATATAATAAAATCTTGTATATTAATTTTGCAATCATATTATTTATTCCACACTGTGAGTCACATGTATTCAACGGAATCCCAGCCATTGGATACATACATGTATTAGTGTATACCGTCAGTGGAATACAAGCCGGAACTATTCTTGTTGACGTTGTCGACAAGAAAGATGACGTACATTACGTCGATCATCCGCTTTCGGTGATCCCCCCATAATTACTGGTTATTTGTCAGACTTAAATCACAATAAAGGTAGCTATAGTAACAATGAAGGGGACATTCATGGATTTAATGTAACTTATCTGATTGAACGGTGTAGAATAAATACAGAACACAACGCGCATCTTAATCGAGACTCTTTTATCTAATTGGTTGCGGATGGCGCAAAGTTATATTTCGCTCTCGCTATGCTCTCGCGAAATATATCATTGCGCCATCTGCAACTCATTAGATAAAAGAGTCTCGATTAAGATGCGCGTTGTGTTCTGTCTATGTATATCCCGCAACATTATTTTTAGGTTATGTAAATATTCTATTTCAGGATTAATTATGTATATACATTATTTTATGATTTTCTATATAAATGTCCCATCTCAAAAACACAGCTGATGGGAGCCTATTCACAATAAAACAATGTTTTCATCTTTTCTTCACTATAACCCTGGGTCGTTATGCATAAATACATGTACATTCCATCATGAACATAAATCAATCTATCCACAGGAACCTGGAATTTGGTCAAAAACCCTCTTTTATTGACGGTGCCGGGTGCTGGTTACGCCAATAAAAGAGGGTTTTTGACCAAATTCCTGGCTCCTGTGATCTATCTAACAAATGAGTAGCTACCATGAATTTCCCCCAAAAAGGTGTCCAGATATGAATTTAGTCACATGTACATTTAAGAAATAAATACACGGTGTAGAGGTGTGTATGGTCAAGTTGTACCACAAAAAACTGATTGTAGGACGACGCGTAGCGGAGTCCTACAATCAGTTTTTTGTGGTACAACTTGACCATACACACCTCTACACCGTGTATTTATTTCTTTTGTAATACGACTGAAAGTTTATGGTCACAATTCGACTGAATAGTCAACGAAATACTGCGCTTTTTCGGTCTCAGGTGAGAAAACATTTCGTGGTGTAATTCGTATTGGGCGTACTCGATTTATTTGCATGGAATACTCCGGTAATCTTGTCTTGTTATGAAATTCCCCCATTGACTTTTCGAGGCACCTCTTCTAGAAAATAATCGTTGTGATTGGCTAAAAAACGATGTGTTTTCAGCGGCGCCCGTGCCTTTCATTTAAATTGTACAGGAAATACGAATTGCGGTCATTTCTGTGTTGAACGTTGTTGGGACAACATGAATATGATCATCGACTATGGACCATTTTCCTTACACAAAGCGATCTAAATGATCTTATCCCCCTTCTGTACTGGTGAACAAACGCTTTCATATTCAACTTGATTCCGAAATATCGAATCGACGAATATGATCGAGATTCGAATCGACGAATGCACAGCCCGGCCCCATGGATTTATTTTGTCATTTAATATACTTATTAAGTAACTTTCTTTGGTCGTAACATATATCAATATACCATAACATCATTTGGACCATATTCATTGGCAACCAAACTGGTTTCAAGCGACAAATCGCTAGAAAATTCGCAAGATTGTCAAGATGTAGCAAAATTCAAAGGGTTACGGGTGCGGGTGTACTCCGTTGATGTCCCGTTTGCGCGGAGTTAGAAAAGACGGGAAAAGTCGCGTGCGTCGATCTGAATAAACCGATTTTTTTCGTGGTACAATTGGAAAAAGTAGAATTGTACCACAAAACTGGAACGAGATAGCCATGGTAACTCGGGCCACTGGCCAATCAGGACATGGCTTTTAAGCATAGTTAGGCAGGGTCGTATTACAAGTACAATTATTTGCCAATTTATGTATACATTGTACATGTATACATGTAGAATTCAGTTGGAGACGAAAATAAAACAGATCTGTTGAATATTGATAATTATTGTCCATAAGAAAGAACAACTACCGGTATGCATGGGCTTCAGTATGTATTTTAAACTGTTTATGATTTAGTAATATTTAATCAATTTTACACATACATGCGAGCTCGAACACAGATACAGTTTGTAGTGAGGTAGATGTCTGTACATTGTTTAACAGTGGTTCACCTTGGAATGAGATGTGATGCACCACGCTACACCAAGATTTGCACCGCGGTACACCAAGGTGCTATGTGTATGCACCTGGGTTACCGTGATATGTGGCGTGGTGCACCGCGGTACAGACCGTGGTACACCAAGGTGTTGTGTGTATGCACCTGGGTTACCGTGGTACATGACGTGGTATACCACGGTACACCACGATGTGCACCGCGGTACACTAAGGTGTTATGTGGATGTACCTGGGTTTACCGCGGTACATAGCATGGTGCACCGTGGTACATAGCATGGTGCACCGTGGTATACCAAGGTGTTATGTCTATGCACCATGGTTTACCGCGGTACATAGCATGGTGCACCGTGGTACATAGCATGGTGCACCGTGGTACATAGCATGGTGCACCGTGGTATACCATGGTTTTACCGTGGTTTACCACGGTACTTTTTTATAAGGGATAGCAACCACAGATCTCACAAAATCTTTCTACCAGATACCGCTCGCCAAGGCATCATCAAAATACTGTGGCGTTGCTACCCCTTTTAAATTTGTCCGTGTATACACACGCACAGCCATGGGTATGCCTGGGTCGGAGACTTGCCCTCGAGGAACTGATGTCAAGAGCGTTAGGTGATTTGTTGCAAGAAGGGGTGGTTGCCAAATTAGCCGATGATCTATTTTGTGGAGGCAACACATCAAACGAATTACTCAATAATTGGACCAGAGTCCTACAGGCTTTTGAATCATGCTACCTAAAGTTGTCATCTACCAAGACTGTTATCGCCCCAAAGCGAACAATGATTCTTGGATGGGACTGGTGCGAAGGAAAATTTCAAGCATGTGGACACACCGTCGCTGCACTCTCGACATGCAACCACCCGACAACCGTTCGAGGGTTGCGGTCATTCATTGGGGCATATAAAATATTGGTAATGGGAAGGAAAGCTTAATCGAGGTTGAACGAGTCGAGATACACGTGGTCAAACTTATATTCTAAAACTAATATATAAAACAGGTCTCCCGTACGTGCTCCCTGTACAAAGCGTTAACTGTAAACATATATACAAGATTCCCAACATACTCCCGCCCCAATATTAACTTAATTATGTATTGACAAGAGTATTATTAGTCAATTTAAGCAGTCACTATCTTCATCGTAGAAACATCGGTGTATTTTCTCTATAGGCTTTATTACTGCTTTCCGTTTCGGTATATCAACTGAATTGTATGAAGATACTGTACTTGGACCAACAAAAAACGACTATGCCTGTAAAATGAAACATGGCACCTCTGATACCTTACCCTCCGATAATGGTGGGTGTGGTGGTACCGGTAATCGGCGTGGCTTACTCGTAACTCTTCGACATATGCCGCGACTTCTTAACGGAGACCGAACCGACTGGCGTGCACGTGGGAACAAATATTTTTGACGAATACTTGTAACAGTAGATAATAACCTGGTGACGTGAGTACTACTTTTCTATTTTGTATTAAATTTCGCACATATCTTATTTTAAGTCAGTTTTCTACGATGAACAGTGACCCAACCCATAACGTAGGCACAATATTATAGTTACACTAAATTTGTATAGTTATACAGAAATTATTAGAAAATGAAACAATTAAAATACGTTACTACTAAATACTAGTTAATATGGCTGGGCTCCACATATATGATCAGTCAACTTATTAACCCAAAATATCCAGACAGCCAGCAAAAGGCTATATATCTTGCTTGGTGTATATAAGTGGACGTGGGCACACATTTAGCCCATGCTTGACCACCCTTAATTTATTTTATGTCCCGGTATGTAATTTGTTTCATTTTTGCATATTCGCTCATAATGTTATGGGATCACGTTTTATTTGTAATAGTTATTTTGTACTTCCATTCAAATAATCAGTGTTCAGTCTACATGCCTACTGATTCACAGCTAGATTTAACGCAATTAAAACACCAATGTATTTTGCTATGAGTAGTACGAGTTATCTACCCGGGTAGGGGGGGGGGTCACCGGTCGATTAGAAAAACCTTTCGAACTTCGTATAGTTCTCGAAACAGCCAGCTAATTTAGCTGAATGTTTATGGCATAATAAACTTGAAGGTGTCTGACAGTGACAGTTTAAAATACTTTCGTTTTGTGGACACTAATATTCTCCACTGTCGGCAATGCTTTGTCTCTTTTGGCAGCATACAGGGAAGAATCTTCTCTTGCCAAAATTTTGAGCAACCCACGTCGCTAGCATTTCACAGATGACAATAAAACCAATACATTTGCAAAACGAAAACTTCGAAACAACCCGTTAGCCAAGCACACGGCGGATGTTTTTACGCCCGCGTTCTCTGTCTAACGTCGTGTATCACGTGACCGCCACCATGAGACTTTCTAAAGTCTTTCGAAAATGAAAAAAAAAAAATGTTTTTCCGAGGCGTATATCTCACTAATTAGGCCGTTTCGTGTCGGATTATTTACTGATTATGATAGAATAGACAATAGTGGTTTAAATAAACGTATGTTCTGTCAGTTTGAGATACTTTATGTTCTCTGACAGCTGCACTTTAAAGAGTGACTTGCCAAAACGTTTCCCAAATGAAAATATGTTTTGCCAAATGTGAGTTATTTTTGCCATTGGAAAATTTGGCAAGTGCCAGCGCGAACCCTAACTTAGGCTGTCAATGTAAATCTTCCATTCTTTTGGAATATCAGGGAAAGACATTTCAGCCACGACCTTATATAATAATATCTGTGTCAATATTGACAGGACATCTTGTAACGTTACTGGGTATCTAAAAGAACAGCTGGGATAGAAAGAATGCATTCCCATATAAACAATGGAATCAATAAATTCACCACATGGTCCCAAGTGTTCTAAGATCCAACAGCAATACAATGAGAGCTCTAAGTTTGTGAATATCAGGTTTATTTGGCAGTGACTACAGGCCTGCAAATTTAAGTCAAACGAGCGTTCAGTTTGCCTGGATGCTTATTAAAAATGAAAACGACGCGCACTAAAACAGGTCAGGTGAAAGTATTCTGTATGTCTCGCAATCACCGATTCTCACCTTATTTATTACTCAATCCAATCTCGATTACGAGAAACTGATATTGCCATATACCCACTGTCAATAATTGCAGGGAGCTTATTTCTCTGAGGAAATAATTTAGTCTCATTAGATTGACCTACTAATCGACCAATAAGATGTTGACCGTCTTATTCACTGGCCGCTGGCTGGCCCACAACGGTCAGGCTTTTTTGGCTGTGGCTCATACTTTTTTTCTTATGTGACCCAACTTGGTAAAAACATTGATTGAATCTAACACCGCGATCAAATACCTAGGCATTGACCGTGTCGTGACCTGTATTTCCTGAAGCATAACAACGCCACGCCTTGCACGGAGCTGTGATTATAGGAGTGGGTTGCGTGGAGCTGTAATATGAGCGGCGGGTTGCACTGAGCTGCAATGGACGTCATCTTGGATTACCAAAATGTTCAGTGAATTTTAGCGGATTTCGGATATGATATAGAGGATAGTTGAGTTTATCGACCAGAGTAATTGCCGGCTACGGTGACATATGAGGCTCCGCGAGAGTAATATCGAGGTCGGTTAGCGCCTCGGTCGATATTAATCCCACTTCGCCTCACATGACACCGCATCCGGCAACAACTCACCCTACAACTTCTAATAATGATGCGTGGTGTCAATATAATATTATAATGGTGCATAGTGTTAATATAACATTTTAATGGTGTGTAATGTAATATTATAATAGTGTATATAAGTCAATAAACATGTTATAATGGTGCGCGGTGTCAATATAATGGTGCGTGGTGTCAATATTATATTACAATTGTGCGTAGTGTTAATATAACATCTTAATGGTGGGTGGTGTCAATATAATATTATAATAGTGTGTAATGTCAATAGATAGTTTTCAGCTGACGTCATGCAATCCCATCTCGCAACGCATGGAGCCATGCCGGTGGTATCGAGATTGTAAACAAACCACCAGGTGCCCTGCTTTGTCTGTGCCATTATGAATCATTTTACGTTCTGCTCATCTAACTACGGATTAACAATGGTTTATAATTGCTTCGTTGAGGGATGTAACCATACGAATAAAAAGGATAAACTAGCAAATTGTCCTAAGTGGTCTTTCCATCGGATTCCGGCGATAATAAATAAGGAAAGCGAAAAAGAATTCATGTTGTCTACATGGATAGCCAACTTGAAAATCAAAAGAAAGAAGCCGCAGACAGAATACTCCAGAGTTTGTTCCTCGCATGTTATTAGTGGTAAGTGTACAATTTAAACGTAATACACACGGCCCGTTTTCACAGGAAATACAAATAAATTATAAGATTTGACAGTGTTATTTCAAGAGATAAGTTCCGAATACCAATTGTAAACAAACGAAATACGTATAGCAA
Organism: Siphonodentalium dalli; assembly: GCA_032622095.1. Taxonomy (NCBI): domain Eukaryota; kingdom Metazoa; phylum Mollusca; class Scaphopoda; order Gadilida; family Siphonodentaliidae; genus Siphonodentalium; species Siphonodentalium dalli. The sequence goes on from CP136067.1 coordinate 27,732,641, forward strand.
CGGCGTCGATTCGCTCATGGTTTGTTGAACAAATCACATTTTTCACGACTTACACAATATGCATGACCAGCTTTCACGGAAACTACAAATAAATTAGAAAATTTGACAGACATTACAGTGTTATTGAAATCATGAGACTTATTGAGAGAAGTTCTGAATGTCACTTGTAAACAATCGAAATTAGGGAAATTTACGATACCACCAGCGTTGAATCTGCTCGATTCGCTCTTATATAGTTTTGTTGCAAAAAAAATATTCATTCTCATTTAACTACTTACATATAAGAATATAATGGAAAAACTTAGCAAGATTTTTCAAATTATTTTTTCAGGTGAACCCGCCGAGAGGCTTTAGTTGTCGAAAATATTCATATTTGTTCCAATCACCGTAAACAGAAAAACATTAAAATTCATACAGTTTCGTTCATATATACCATGACCATCGCGTAAATAACATGCTATCATAAAGACCTACTATATTTTACCCAAGCAAGAGCCTGATTGTGTTACAGAAGACAACACAATGCTACTGGCTAATCACACACAAATGGTATAAACGCTCTTTATTATTTCCATATAAGGAATTCAGCAACAAAAAAACGCTCTTTATTTTTATCATCATAATATAAACAAACACCAGGAAAATAACGTCTTATGCTTTTGTTTATATAACAATGGTCAAACATATGACATAATGTACTGTTTGTGTGATATTTATTATCTGTATACGAACATAGTCTATCTACATTTTAATATTCTTTCTGTTTGTGGCGGTTTTTGACGGGTGGAAATATGTTCACAAGATTCCCACCGCCAAGGCCTCCCGTACCTTTAATTGATTCACACTTCAAGAAGGAGTAAATTTTGTGTAACTAATCACTCATTTATAGTAATACCTGTATACTGAAAATGCAAAAGGGATATTTCTTTGACACCATATGCCTCAAGCAAATGTATGTGGTGGGTGTAAATTGAATCTTAACTTAAGGATGAGTAAATTTGACAGATATTCACCAAGCTGACTGGGGAATTGTGTGTACAGTCGAATACATCCTATTAGTGATATCAGCTCAAATAGCATCACTCGAGTACGAGACAATGCATTCAAAGTGTGGCTTTAGCCTTTAGGCAAAGCTATTTCAATGAGGTGATGCAACAGAAATGTTTTTAGCGTGTGTGAGATAAATTGAAAACAGGGGTGTGAATCAATTGGCAATGTCTTGTATTACATCTGGTAACAAGAATTACAAGGCTTATTCCAATGGTCATTAAAGGTGGATTATCTCTTTGTAAACGTGTATTATATAGTTACTATATTGAATAGAATTGTAACACAATAATAAGCCATTGTTTGAAAGCCGTTTTGTTGACACTCTGGGAGAGCATAATTCTCCCGGCGGCGATCTAACATTACCGACAGGACGTTTAGAGTGAATATCGGTGACCCAGCCACAAACGAACTGGTTGTGTGCCTCTAATCATTTATAACTTTTAAGTTCCTTAAGAATAGTTTGTGTGGCCATGTCATCTACAGAGTTAGGATTCGTGTGACGATGCAGACATTCAGACGACCTCTTTTGTCAACGAACTTCTCATAAGTTACTGTTAAATAGCGAGTACTTGTGATAAAAACAATAACTCAAAAACATATATGTGATACACTCAATCCATCTACTGCGTGAAACCTACGTATTGTATGTATCCAGGGTGATTGTTTAATTAGTTTTATTCAGACGCCAATCTGAAAAGGGCTCTATTTTAGGAGTTAGTTCAACTGCTCACCAAGAAAATATCCACGTGTTGCCCGTTGTGGGGGACTACAGTGCGGTACATGCAAGGTTGGATGTAATTTCTGAAAGTGTTGCAATTTTTTTTTATTCATGATTTTTAATTGAATTAAGCTTGAAATTACCATAAACTGAAAAATCAAACTACAGATGACAGTTTGTGTCATGTTGGCATTATTTTTCTTCAAAATCTTAGTAATAGATATATTATTCCACATCGCCACACAAGATTTTATCAAATAAATACTATTTTCGAAAAAACAATATTTAATGTTTTTTTGGGGGCAAATATTTGCTTTCGTTTCAATTTATTTCTGAAACTGATGGCACACAGCTTGTAATCTCCCTAATGAATTCCTTGTGTTAAAGCGTAATAATTTTCTACAATAAACTGGAAAGTCAAATTGCCAGATAAAATCTTCAGATAGTGCCTCTAATGATTATTTTTTGTAAAAGATATAACCCTCCCCCCTAAAATTAAAAAATGTCATTTGTTGCAGTTTCGTTAATAAGACGCTTGTTCTGTAATATAACAACGAAAATACACCCGTACCCGATCTTACCGTGTGCACAGTGTCACGGGAGGGTCAGATTTGTACCGAGATGTAGCTTTAAGCCAAACCTTTGGATTGCATATAAATATTCAAGTCGGCCCTCCACATCCAATAAGCGAAATTAGACCATACGGGTGTGATCAATTTATATTTAGTTGCAGGACTTAAAACTCAAGTTTGAACAACTTCTGTATGTCTAAAAGTTCATACAACAACTGAAAACAGTTAACTTTCATAGTTTCGTAAAGTAATATAATCCTGAGTTATAGGAATTTACATGTACAACAAGCACTGAACTGGCAATATTATTTTTTTTTGTGAAAAAGTTTTTTTCGCCATCATTCATCGTTATCAGCTTAAAATAACCATAAACCGAAACTCGAACTAGCTATGAAAAGTTATGGCTTTATGGCATTACTAATCATCATTATGTTAAAATTCAGATTAATTATGTCGTAGCTACAATACAATCTCGAATAGTTATACTGATTTCGAAAAATACGCAATGAAGTGCATTTTTAGGGCTAAAATCACCTTTCGATTTATTAATGTTTTCTAACTGATACTGCCCGCTTTCTAATTTTCCGGAAAACTCTTGGTATCAAACCGTAATAATTTGCTGCATTTAACTAGAGATTACAGTGATTCAATTGAAATGGAGAGCAGTCATCTCAAATTAATACCCGTTGCCAAAAAGTGTAAAGTTTCATGAATTTCAAACGGTGTTTGATATATCAGAAATTAAAAGATGAGAATCTGCGGAAAGCTTCCGATTCTGGTTTGGATTAATTAATACCCGTTGCCAAAAAGTGTAATGTTTCATGAATTTCAAACGGTGTTTGATATGTCAGATATTAAAAGATGAGAATATGCGGAAAGCTTCCGATTCTGGTTTGGATCCGTTTCCAGTTGCTCTGGATGATCATCGATCATCAATTGTGTCTGACTTACCAGCGTGATTATCGACATTCCAAGAAGAATATGGAATTGATCTTCAAGATCTCAACATAAGTTTGCATAAGAGTTGTTTCTCCAATCTCCAGTTTCACAAGTTCTTCGAATCTCAGATTAGTCAAACAGCCTACAGCCACGACTGTTGAACAAACAAATGTTACAAGAGAATATTTCGACTTCAAAACTAGATGTCTTATATGCACAAAGTTGTCTCACTTGGGAGTAAAGACATTAGTTCGGGTCAGTACATTTACATTTTGCGAAAATATCGAACGATGTGCGAAGGAAAGGGAGAATGGCATGATGCTACGGCGTGTTGGGTGTGACTTTTCGAAGTTGATAGCACTTGAGGCAAGATATCACAGGTTGTCTGCTGGAGACCACCACCTCCAGTAACACGATTTCCCCACACGATGTTGCAATGGAACATGTGATGAGTGATATTTTCCCGGACTTAGATATAGGTGTCACATATGATATGGGTCATCTACTATCACAGTACCTGGAAATATTACGACAAATAGGCAAACCAAAGTGTAGCACGGTCTACACTAAACAGAAACTGAAGGAAAAGATTGAAAAGAATTACTCTGACAAAGTGTGTTTTATTGATAAATCACGGACTAAACCTGAACTCGCGATCAGTAAATCCCTTAATATACATAATACCATCAATGTCGCAGCAAACACCAGGGTTATGCTCAAGGAACTGTTATCGTGCAGTATTACAGATGCTTTGGAACAAATTGAGAGAGGACTGACAGTGCCAACCAATATGACATATGGCGCAGTGACTCGAGGCGCTGGTGATAATGTCAACAGAGCGACAGAATCTGTAGGTGGATATCACCACGACGTGGTGAATATGGTGCTATATCAGGCCACTGATCTCAGTAGGGGTTGCTTAGTGTTATCCCTGAGAAGGATGAACGCCAACCAGACACCTATATTCCATTTGATACTACTATTCGTGTGTGCGTGTGTGTCCTAATCTCGGAGGGAAGCAACCGGGCCCAGTGCATATATGTTACTGGCTTGAGTGTATATCACGCTAGTGTCACTAATCGAATCAACGTGACAAAGACTAACATTGGATGTTGTCCGATGGTTCCTGGTTCAGGGACTGATTTTGAAACAGTATATACAATGACGAAACGGTTCCAGAATTTGACCAGGACTCTATTACACTCTAGGACAGAATTGGTCTTATGTGGCATACGACGAAGCAATATACTGCAAGGCTCAGATGATTAAATGTATGAAACGTGGTGAATTTGATAACGACGATGGGAGGGATGCACAGAGCTATGAAGTGGCTTCGAACACATTTTTATAGAAGCTGGGTGCATGGTGGCGCCACTGTAAACCGGATTGTATGCGCAAAGTCGTATAACCGTGGAGTTCGTTTGCATAAGATGATGAACGAAGCATTTTCGACAGTTGAGGTGGAAGTCGTTTTTAGACTGCCTTAGTTGCAACGAAGTACAAATTGAACCGCCGCATCTAATTTTCCATATTCTCGAAAAGGCCGATAGATTGATGACGAAGTTCAGAGACTTGAAAGAGGAGAGCAGGCAAAGCTTGCAGACAAGTGTTGACGAATTCCAATCAGCCGCAGAGCTGCTTTTCGAATAGTTTGACAAGTTTGTAGAGCATGACAGGAAAGTATCAAAACAGATATTTTCCAGAGACAACTATGTCTCTGATATATCACAATTGTTCCTTGATTACATTGCTGCTAAGTGCGATGACAATGGGTTGCTTGAAATTGAGACCCCAGCAGAAATGATTCCTCTAGATTTCATGTTGTAGACATATAAACTACTCCCGGTGGGGCATAGTCAATGTAGCGGAGTCGAGACTAATGTTCGAGAAGAAACTGCATATAGCATTCGTCGTTTTTCAGAAAGACACGTAATTCCATCACACATGCAAGCCTTTCTCTGAAGTTTGGCATGATATTGCTATAGGACAATCGATAAATATGGACTGTGGTATATATCGGGATTTGTGTTGCCCGACTGCAGTTCTAAACCGGCTCTATCTCACGGTCCATTCAAAATCCCCAGTTGCGTTGCAAACTTTGGAAATGAGTGGACTGCATGACGCGTACAGAACTTCACAAAATAAACATTGTCAACTTCTTATTCAATAATTGGTCCCTAAAGATACCATTGTTATTGTCGCATGACCAGCAAGTGTTTCTTGCGGGTGGATTTCCAGATTCAAAGAAAGCAATGTTTTTATCAAGGATGGTTGCGGTTGGTCTGACCGCGAAGAAACTGACTCAAGAATGTTGGTACACATGGGGCGTGCAGCAAGTGAACTGCAAGTAGAAAGATTCATTGTGTGGAGTGGTGACTCAGACGTTGTGGCGATGTGCCCAATGTTTTGTGTACTACTGGGTATACGAGTGTTATTCTTCCTAACTGGTGTTGGCAAACGACGTCGATATATCCCAGTGCATGATTGTGCGAAGGTTTTGGGCAAGGACGTGTCACTGATTATTCCAGCAGTTCATGCCTTGAGCGGATGCGATTCGACAAGCGCATCCAGTTTTATTGGGAAATTGAAATGGTTCAGAACATTGAAAGATCACCCAGAACTGATCCCGGCGTTTACGCAGATAGGAGAGGACTTGAATTCCGAATCATGTGAGGGAAACATGTGCGTCTCTTGTTCCTTTGGTTTCTGCCATCCGTAATTCGACATCACTGGATGACTTGCGCTGCGAATTGTTCAGCAAGAAGAACGTGAGAAGCGACAAACTCCCATTTATGGAATCATTCAATTTGTACCTAAACGCGTTAACTATCAAACGTGTATATGGACTCATGCTCTTGTCCCAATGTTGTTGCTGCCATCACCACGACTCAATGGCTGGATACTTAATAATTATAATGGGCATCTTGTTCCGGAAAAGATGTCACTCGTCCAGCTCCGACTGCCGTTCTCGAACTCACAATCTGCAAGTGCAAGTCCGATTGCAGTACAAGACGCTGCCGTTGCAGGAAAGAGGATGAGTAATGCACCGGTGCATGTGACTGCGATCAAGAACTTTGTGACAATAACTGTACGAGTGACGGAGAAGTGAGCGATGAGAAAAGTTTATAGCAGACCCAACTTTCTTTATTTCGTACCAATTACTAATTGCACATGTTATTTTACTTAGTGGCGAAAAATAGAAATTTTCCCAAAAAACAAAATGATTAAATTGCCAGTTCAGTGCTTGTTGTGAATGTAAATTCTTACAACTCAGGATTATATCACCTTACAAAACTATGGAAGTTAACTTTTTCAGTTGCTGTGTGAACTTTTAGACATAAAGAAGTTGTTCAAACTTGAGCTTTATGTCCTGTTACTAAATATAATATGATCACATCCGTATGGTCTGATTTCACTTATTGAATGATGGGAGCCGTCTTGAATATTTATATACAATCACTAGTTTTAGCTTAAAGCTACACAACTCGGTAATAATTTGACCCTCCAGTAATATTGTAACAACGGTAAGATCGGGGTGTATTTCCATTGTTATATTACATAACAAACAGACAATTTTCTAATTTTAGGGGGGAGGTTTATATTTTTTACAAAAAATAATCATTCAAGGCATTATCCAAAGTTTCTTTCTGGCAATTTGACTTCCCAGTTTGTCGTAGAAAATTATTACGCTTTAACATTCGGAATTAAGTAGGGAAATTACAAGCTGTGTGCTATCAGTTTCAGAAATAAATTGAAACGAAAGCAAATATTTGCCCAAAAAACGCACTTAAATAATTGTTTTTCGAAAATCGTATTTATTTATCAAAAATCTTGTGTGGCTATATGAAATAATATCTCTATTACTAACATTTTAAAGGGAAATAATGCTAATATGACATAAACTGTCATCTGTAGTTTGAAATATCAGTTTATGGTTATTTTAAGCTTTATTCAATCAAAAACCATGAATAAAAATAATTTGCAACACTTCCAGAAATTACATTCACCCTTACATGAACCGCAATGTAGTTCCCCACAACAGGCAATAGATGGAAATTTTCTTGGTGGCCGGTTGAACAGAATCTAAAAATAAATTCCTGGCGTCTGGACTATAAGTTCTCACACCTGCGATTCGGTAACGAACTGTTGCTATTTTATTTTGGGAATTCCCAGACTGGAGCCATATGCTAAAAATAGATGCTACTTCTTAAGTTTGACCTCCGGGGACCAATATGACTGATTCACCGCAAGTTAGTGATCTTACTTATTCTGTCGATTTCCTGTGTGGATTCTCTGATGTGATGTCAACTGTCCTCTTTGAATAAATGCTTTGAAACACACCACACATTGATATGGACGATCGTCTGTATGTATTCTCACATGCACTGCCAAATTATTTAATCGAGTAAATGCTTTGTCACAAAAACCACATTGATACGGCCGATCACCTGTGTGGATTTTCTTATGATCCTTCAAATGATCTAATCGAGTAAATCCTAAGCCACACAAATCACACAAGTAAGAACGGTCGACTGTGTGGATTTTCTTATGTGCCGACAATCTGCTTTGATAAGTGAATGCTTTGTCGCAGATATCACATTGAAATGGTCGATCCCCAGTGTGGATTCTCTTATAATGCATTGCCAGATTACTAGATACAGTAAATGTTTTGTCACACAAATCACATGCATATGGGCGGTTTCCGGTGTGAATTCTCTTATGCTTTGACAGATCACCCGACAGAGTAAATGATTTGTCACATATATCGCACGTATACGGCCGTACTCCTGTGTGGATTCTCATATGACTCTTCAGACTACCAGCAAAACTGAATGATTTACCACACACATCACATTGAAATGGTCGTTCCCCCGTGTGGATTATCTTATGCTTTGACAGATCACTCGACTGAGTAAATGATTTGCCGCACAAATCACAGGAATATGGGCGATCACCTGTATGTATTCTCTTATGTGTCGACAATCCACTTTGATAAAAGAACGTTTTATCGCATATATCACATGCGTATGATCGCTCACCCGAGTGGTTTCTTTTGTGTTTTTTCATATTACTCGACTGAGCAAATGATTTGTTACACACATCACATACATACGGACGATCTCCGGTGTGGATTCTCTTGTGCCTCGTCAACCCACTCGACTGGATAAATGTTTCGTCACATACATCACACTTATACGGACGGTCGCCGGTGTGGATTCTCTTGTGCCGCATCAGAACACTCGACTGTGCAAATGCTTCGTGACATACATCGCATACATACGGACGGTCCCCCGTGTGGGTTAGCTTATGCACTGAAAGACTACTAGACTGAGTAAATGCTTGATCACAAACATCACACTGATATAGACGATCTCCTGTGTGTATTCTCTTATGTGCCGTCACGTGATACGACTGAGTAAATGCTTTATCACACACATCGCATTGATATGGACGATCGCCAGTATGTATTCTCTTATGTGCTGTCAAATGATTCAGCCGACTGAATGCTTTGTCACACGAATCACATGCATAGGGGCGTTCTCCTGTGTGAATTTTCATATGCCGTCTCAGATTACTCAGTCCAGAGAATGATTTCGAACATGTATTACATTCATGTTGTCGCTTTTCCGAGTGGTTTCTCTTATGTGTAGCCAGATCACCCAACATAGTAAATGCCTCGTCACATGAATCACACTGGTAGGGACGCTCTCCTGTGTGGATTATCTTATGATCCGACAATACACTTTGAGAAGTGAATGCTTTGTCACATATATTACACTGGTAGTAGGGATCTCCTGAGATGATTAGTGTATGTTTTAACTGAGATTGGGACATGTTAAATGATATGTCATAAACGGTCACTAACGCTTCAAATTGGAACAAAAGATCGCCTGTGTAAACTTATGTTAGTGAATTTCGCGATACGGATAGCCACTCAGTCACACCACATGCATGTTGTTTATTGTTCCAATTTCGGCAGGTGACTGCACAATTTACTTTTTATCCCGTTTATGCATTTGTCCTCGGCGTGTCCTTGATTATCAGATCCACGAAGATCCTAGGCACGATTCGGTACGGATATGCCTGCTAACTGCACTGGTGCCATATGAAATATGGTCAATCATATAGATTGAAGAGATGTGATAAATACATGTATAAACGTTTAGTCCTAATATGTTCGAATACGGACCGTAAAACACAGATCGAACAAGGAAGTAAACACGGGTTATTTATTTAGGTTTCGACTAATGACGACATATATTGATCGTTTACAGTTGGCATGGTGCTTTCTTACTTTCTCGCGACGAGACTCAGCATCGTCTCTATACTACTCTGCAGTTGAGAACACACAAAAAGATGGATAATAAAAGTTCAAAGGTTCATAGAACTGAGCAGCAGAACAACACGCTGGAAACAAATTTTGAGCTTAACCCTTTCAGTGCCAGGGACCGATCTGATCGGCCCTAATTTACGGTCTGTGAAATCGGCCCTAAAAAAAATTAAATTTGGGTTGAATTTTTTTTAGGTATGCTTAAGCATGCTATATTGAATTTAAAAACAAACTGGATAATACCTTAGGGGCATGTTATAACTCAAAACTATCACCAAGTATTCATAGGGTCAAGTAACATGGCTTAACTCCATTCAAACAATTCTTGACATTTCTACATATAAAGATGTATGGGATAACTCAATATGTAAAATATCCCAAGAAGGTTGAAAAGAGTATAATGAGTAATCTGAGGTCCAAATATATAAAACAATGGGAACTATAAGCCCTTCACTCTGAAAAACTTAGGACTTACATAACTATTAAAGATAATTTTGGTTATGAGAACTACCTATTTCATCAAAAAACCTATAAGTACAGGAAAACACTTTGTAGATTGAGGATAAGCGCTCACTCTCTGAAAAATGAAACTGGCAGACATACTCGTCCGAAAAAAAACTGACATTAAGGACAGAAAACGTAACATTTGTAACAGCATTGAAGATGAGACCCACCTCATATTGTATTGTAAGAAGTATATGGGAGGCCAAATTCACATTTATTAATAATTGCGCTGAAGCGCAATTCAATTGCGCTGAAGCGCAATCCAGCTTGATTCATATCAATTGCGCTGAAGCGCAATTCAATTGCGCTGAATCGCAATTCAATTGCGCTGAAGCGCAATTCAATTGCGCTGAAGCGCAATTATTGTTACAAGCTTACACCCCTGAATAGATAGGTTATTATATTATCATCAATTCATATGGGATATCCACCAATTGCGCTGAAGCGCAATTCAATTACGCTGAAGCGGAATTAAAAATTAATTGCGTTGAAGCGCAATTGAAAATTAATTGCGCTGAAGCTCAATTGAATTGCGCTGAAGCGAAATTAATTTTTCACATACTACCCAAGCCATTCAATTGCGCGTCAGCAAATTCAATTGCGCTTCAGCGCAATTATTATTATTAACGTTAGGTTGAGTAGGTGCAGGGAGAAAATTATCTGGTATCGCATCGCAATTTGCTTCCCAAATTTGGATAATAGCTATGGAATTTGGTATGAATTTTATATGATTTCAGAACAATGCTATCTTATTATGTCATTATGAGGTTGTTTGCTAATCAAAATTTCAAAAGTAATTTGCTCCCTGAATAGGTGGGTTATTCCATTATCATAAATTCATATGCGATACCAACCATTTGCGCTTCAGACTGCTTCCTTGCCTCTTATCATGAGTATTATGAGTTAACTAAAGACAGTAAACAATCATGAGAGCACCCCTACCTTTTACATTAAGGGCTGAGAGGATAATATCAAATGATTTATGGACTGAGTCATTTTATATTCGTTTAAAACCACATCTCAGAAAATTCTTTAGAAGTCTTCAGTCACATACAGAAGGAATAAAGGCAAGGAGACTAAGTTTCCCCTGCCGCACCACATAATAGCGTTCCCTTCAGGGCGACTCACAAAACATTTCCTTCTGGTTTAGTCGGACCGCGACTCTCGATAGAATTACCTTATGTATTAGTCGGGGTAACTTGCGACACCGGTACCTTCTGTTTTAGTCGGGGCAACTCATGATAGCATTATAATCTGTATGAATCGGGCCGACTCGTGATAGCATTGCCTTCTGTATTAATCAGGGGGACTCACAATAGCATATTTCCTTCTGTTTTAATCGGTGCTACTCGTGATAGCATTACATTCTCTATTAATCGTGAAGACTCGCAATAGAATTAGCTTCTGTTTTAGTCGGGGCTACTCGTAATAGCATTATCTTCTGTTTTAGTTGGGCTGACTCGCGATAGCATTATCTTCTGTATTAGTCGGGGTGATTCACATTTGGATTATCTTCTTTATTTGTTTGGGCTACTCTCGATAGGATTGATTAGTCATGGCGACTTGCAATAGCATTATGTTTTGTTTTAATCAGGGCAACTCGCGATAGCATTACCATCTGTATTAGTCGGGGTAACTTGCGATACCGGTATATACTTTCTGTTTTAGTCAGGGTGACTCATGATACCATTAACATCTGTATGAATCGGGGCGGCTCCTGATAGCATTGCCATTGCCTTATGTATTAGTGATCAGGGCAATTCACGATAGCATTTCCTTCTGTTTTAGTCTTTATGTTCTCTATAAATCGTGGAGACTCGCAATAGCATTACCTTTTGTATTAGCCGTGGTGACTTGCAATACCTGCACCTTCTGTTTTGTCCGGTACGAAAATTGCATTGGCTAAGCACTGTATACTATATTGGCATTATTATTTCCCCGACGCAAATCTGAATACGCTGGTCGTGATGCTCGTCTGTTATATTTGAACAGTTTCTATATGGGTTGTTTGGGTAGCCTTTATTGTCGCGTTGGGCGACTTCTTTTTGCAAGAATACCGGCACTAATCGAAATTATTTTTCTGTGTGGGCGTTGGGTTTCCCCGGCGATAAAAATAATATATGGAAAAAACAGTTGTTCTAAAAACTAGCACCAGAATATGGCGGAACGTAATAGATATTTTTCGATCGGGGTTAATGTCGTGGCATTGTCTGAAAATCTTATCAAATGCATTTTGTTGCGTAAAACTTGTGTTTATCAGCCATAGGTGTAGTATTTTTCTCCATTCCTCACAGTGGATTGTGAGACTAATAACAGGCAGTGTCATACTTCTGCATTTCGTTTCGGTTTCTGTTGTACGATGTAGGTTTTGGAAATTCCGGTAATGTTGTCAGCATGTTTTCATGTCGAAATAATTGACAGATTTCTTCAGTTCTGTTCACACAAAAATTACAGAAGATAGCACTGATAATACAGACGTACCAGCAAACAAGATTTGTTCCATGTAAATCGGATGATAGACTATTACTAGTAAGTTTGGGCAATAGCATACAGAGAAATAATATGTCAGGTGCCATTTTCAAATGTCAGGCACGACTCATCTGGTACCTGACATTTTGTCCTGCACTCAAATAAAAATTATACATGCGATAGCATTATATTCTGTATACTTCAGGGTGACTCGCGACTTCTGTTTTAGTCGGATAGACTCACAATATAATTATCTTCTGTTTCCGTCAGGGCGACTTGCAATAGCATTAGCTTCTGTATTAGTTGGGGCGACTCGCAATACCGGTACCTTCTGTTTTAGTTTGGAAAATAATGGCGCTTCAGCTGGGGGTTAATTTAGCCATATATGAATAATTAATTGCGCTTTAGCGCAATTAATTATGAATTGCGCTACTCGCAATACCGGTACCTTCTGTTTTAGTTGGGAAAATAATTGCGCTGAAGCTCAATTATTTTTTTATTGGATTTATCATTAATTAACTGGGGGTTTAGCCATATATGAAATATTAATTGCGCTTCAGCGCAATTAATTATGAATTGCGCTTCAGCGCAATTAATTGCGCTTCAGCTCAATTATTAATAAATGTGAATTTGGCCTCCCATAAAAGTATAGTTCACCAAGAAGAGTTATGTTTGATGTTCTAAATAGTTTTATTGATAGATTCTATTTTTTACCGGAAAACGAGAAACTTAAGATCATTCTAAGTTGTAATGAGTATGATATATGCACAGTTGTAACTAAGTTTCTAGATGCAATATTAAAGGACAGATGTCAAATATAAGTTCTGAAAGTGGTAATATACACAAGCATGTATTTACTGATTATGTTGTTTTCAGTTGTGCATTGTTCATTATCATTCCTACATAATTATTTGTTTTTCCAGGTGCTGCTGACATGCTTCATTCACCAAATTGCATCGTTCCATTTGACCCATCACTACCATTAAACAAGATCATACCAACTTCATTAGCATCATCATTTTGAGGTAAGAACATTTCCCCTCTCAATTTCTTTAAATTTAATGACTATTGAACTGAAATTTAGTGCAAAATAATATTCATTCATTAATACACCTTTATGCACCTGATTTTTGTTACTCAATTATTAAATTTAATTTAGCCATTTCCGTTCAATAACTATTTAACTAAAATCCAGTGCAAAAATATTCAATTTTCAATAATGCAATTCATCGAACCTGCTTTTTGTTATTTAAGTTTAATTATTTACATTTACTTCATTTGTGACAAATATTTTATATCTACTTCTGATCATACCTTATATTAGTCATATAATACTAACTATTGGTGCACACAATACTCTATAAGTAGGCTGATACTGTTCTTTTCCAACCTTTTATAAAAAAATCTTTCACCCATCTATACTCATTCTTCACTGTCACTTGTGTGTGTTTCTCATTCTCATCTAATCAACTATATATAGCTAAATATAATGATTATTATTATGGGCTAATAAACAAATTCAAATTCATAGTAATAATAGTCATGCCCATGAAAAACGTAAGATTTCCTGGCACTAAACCTACAAAATAAGTCTATTAAAGAATATAAGAAAAAAATTGTTAAAATTGTAATTTTTCTTTAAAATTAGTAACAAATGATGAAAAATTGTTAGGCCAATGCATTCTCTTATATATGCGAGGCGACCTATGGTCGACACGCATATTTAAGAGAGTGCATTGGCACAGGGTATATGGGTTGATACGAAAATCGCACTTGGCACTGAAAGGGTTAATTGAACTGACACACGATCGTTTCACAAACTTATAAAGACTCAACGAGAATCAACTTCATCTCGCTCAACAATTATGGAAACCAACGGTGGTATCAACTTTAACTGTCATAGAAGTGAATTCATCTTGATTATGTTTCTGTTTCTATTGGTTATTCAGTTGTGAACTACTTCGTCGTGATCAATGCAAGGCATTTTATATGAATTCGTAATATTTTTCCTGATAGATCATAGACGGTGCTGATCAATACGCGGAATCAATAAAGTTGCCTATCACTAGTCTAGATAACATTTAAAGTAATATGGAGCACTCCGGTAGGTGACCAAATATAAATGGAGAATAATCTTGTTCAAAGTAGTCATTTTTACAAATATTATATCCAAATTGATATTCACACACATTCATTACTGTATATTAATTAAATGCAGTGACTCTCGATGGCAAAATATTTATCGTTAGTTTATCGCCGATAGATGCGTCCCGAATCGAGTAGTAAATATTTACAATTGAGCGTAGTTCAAACGATGTTTTCTATGGAGTGGTACGGTCGATTTGCTTCCGATTTTCGGCGACGTTAGTTGAATGGTACATTCCTCGAAATGACATAGCGACTCGATACTAACTTATCAGTTTCACGCACCCGAACAAATACATAATATGTCTTTAAAGATGGATTATCTCGTTATATAACAATTTTGAAATAGTTTCGTCGGTAAAAATAATAAATATGAATTGAAGATCGGAAACGCTTCTATCAACTAAATATTGATTTTATTTCGAATATTTTCTCACAACATGGGATGATTAAATGAGACACAGTATTGTTCTATTTTTAGAACAGACCATTCAGATGATAACACATAGCGATATAGATCATTTTGGTGTTCCCGTAGCTATGTTCCGACCGTCAATTGTCCCAGATTGATCGTTTGTATTGTTTTATTACATAAGTATAAGCGATAATGAGTCTAAGGTCTATTTGTGACAACATTACACAATACAAATTCTGGTCTCTGTTAACAGAACCGGTAGGTCTAACCACCGTTGTTCGTTAGCTAACAAACAAAACAACGACAAATGTCCCTCAGATTTATTATTTTATTGTCTTATTACATATCTATAAGCGATAATGGCTCCAGCCATGATTTAAATTACCAATTTACGTGTACAAGACATAATCAATGTAATTGACAGAAAGTGGAGTGGGCAACGCGCGTCGTTTAAAGTCGCCGTCGCGAAAATTCTCAATATATGTTCATTTATTCATATTTGTATCAAGTTATGCATACTTATTTAAGAAAACAATCCCCCGCTGTCTGAAAGATACGAGTGTTTACGACTGTGTATGTCTGGATGATAGCCTGATGCCTCACTTCATTATCTATTTTGACGGAAAGAGTTATTTGCGAGAAAGCGTGTGACGTATTAAAGGACCTTGGGTATTTCCCACAGAATGGCTGACACTGACAGAAACATTTTTTGCGATCTGATTGTTCCTCGTCTGATTCGTCAGCAGAAGACACTTTAAATTTGACAACGGGAGCGTACATGCACGAGCCGGAATTACCACAAAATTACCATGGTGTGAGACCACCAAACAATCCAGACCTTGGATGGCGAAGAGATGAAAATCGCGTACGAAAATGGTGAGTCACTGAGCGTCTATTATTAAAAATATCGCGGTCACTGGCAAAATATGTGAAAATAAAATTGATGTAAATACTAGCTAAAACCCCTTTTATAGGAGCGGACATGTGTAATAATCATTACGCATACTCAATACATCGAAATATGAAATATAATTCAAGGAAAAGTTGTGTGTCTGCCGAAATGTTAGTCTAAAAATATACTAGTAGTATTTTTTTTACTAAAAATGTCAATTTTGTGATGTATTGAAATTCTGGACTCGACCACTGCCAGTCCATGGCTTCTCACGGATTGACATTGGATTCAGCTATTAGTATCAGTACTATCACAATCAGAGACAGTGTTTGCACTGGCTAAAATAATAAATAATAATTTGCCAAAAATTAGCTAACTCTTGATTTGTGACATTGTCCAAGAAAAAAAAGTGTCTTGAAAGTTGAATATTCAACATGTTAATTGTTATCTCGACACATCTTGAGATCCTGACATGCGCATCTCAAGCTCTGAACATATTACTAGTATCTCGCGATATTATCTTGAGATCTCTGCATATTTTCTTGAGATCTTGCCATATGATCTCGAGAAAATATGTTAATATCTCAAGATTCTTTTCTCGAAATCTCGAGAGAGTCGAGATAATATCTTGGTGGGGATATTTTCTATAACAGTATATGGTATATTGTATATCATTTTGAAGACAGATTCATTGTGGTCCAAGTGAGATGATTAATCATATTCATGGGTTCACATGACTGTCGGGGTACTATACATGTACATGTAGTACATGTATGTCATTTGAATGAAAATCTGTTACGGTACTGGTATAGAAGAGCAACAGGAGGTATCTCGGATTCTCGGTCCAAAAACAGCATCAACCCAACCAATTTCCCAACTGAGAAGACTTGGTCTATACATGCCAATGTATGCTATTTCTGAATATATAGTCATGAAACGGAACGAAATTAACTTTCCAAGAAAAAGTTGTTTGAGTCAGTATTTGGGGCAGGAGAACGATACCCGGGTTGCTTATTTTGCTTCATACACACATGAAAATGCGAGAGATACCCAAGCCTCGGTATTCCCCCTCCCACTCCAAACCCTGACTCAATGAAATTTTTCTAGATTAATTTTAATTTCTCGCCATTTCATGACTATATAAAGCGATATACCGGTACATGTAAGTGATAAATAATAAGATATTTTTGTCTCATATGCAGCTGCTGGTTTTGGGGGGGGGGGGTGATATTCAGGCCTGTGTAATATCTCCCCAGCCCAAATCCTGACTCAATCAAAATTTTAATGGATATATACATGTAGCATTATAGGGCAATATAAGCAATAAAATAATTAGTTTATTTTTGTCATATACTTTTGTTATGTAGATGCTGGGTGTGGGGGATATTCAGACCTGGGTATCTAATTCCCCCTCTCCACCCAAGCCCTGACTCAAACAACTTGTAACATGTTAATTTATCGCCATTTAATGACTATAACATAAAAATAAATAAGCAATAAATTAATACGTGTACATTTATATTTTGTCGTATGTTGAATTCTCGGTGGGTGTGAGCATTTGACAGACTGAAAATAGTAAAAAGGGGGGATGCACTGGGGGAGATATCATGTACACCAGGTAAACAAACTACTATAGTATAAGCTGTGAATCGTTAAAACAGGATATTAACAAAACTGGATAATGAAATAGATACCTGGTAAACAATTCAGCAGGTATAACTTCTGATAACAAATTTGTGCGGAACTTATCCAAGATGCATGTATCCATGAGAACAAGTGGACGGACAGACGCATGCCCACTGTCATTCATCAGAACATACAGCAATGACCTAAACATTCAACCCCTTAACCACAGCAGAACTGTTGGTAACTTTTCAGGATTTAGTCCGAAATATGACTTGTTGCCATTCATGAGAGCTTTCCGATGAATTTCAACAAGCCATATTTCCAACTGAATCCTGAAACTATACCTATAATTCTGATGTGGTTAAGGGGTCGATTATTTAGGGCATTACTGTATGTAAATGAGTTTGTTACACATTTGTCAAAGTTTGCATCAACAAAATTGAGGAATTGAATGTTAACTCTGAGTTGTTCCATAATAAATGTATTTCCCTTGTCATTTCAGGTGTTCATGCGGCCTATGTACTGTGATGGAGACTACAATGTACCTGTGAGTGCAGATGTTGCCATGAGATTGAAAAAGTTGAGACCAAGCTAAAGGAAGTGACAAAAGCGATTTCATAGGAAGAAGGACACTTCAAGTGTATCACGGAGACTGTCCCCTTCAGGAGTGTGTGCCTGGACCCATGGCTACTTGAAGTTGCATGGTTAGGATACCAGCAACACTATAGTCATCCGTTTAATGGACCTCTGCACAACAAATACAGGCATATAGCATAGACAGTTTATTCGGTGGTGCTATGGCTACCATGGTTTGCATAATTTACTGCAGACCTCTTCCATCGTGTGTTGTGAATGCATCAGTATGCTTTCCCAAATGATGGTGGAAATTACAGGGGCTTTCGTTTGCCCGAGCTGGAGAAATGCATGAATAAATGAATGAAATCTTAATAGATTATTGGTACAATGTATCTCCCTAATCTTCATCTCCCATATATGACTGAAAACAATTTCATTCATTTGATAACGTTTGACTCTGGAATGGCTAAATTGTTTGATATTTAACTTTGTTTTTATTTAAATTTTTTGTATTTTCAAGAGACAAATTTCCTGAAATTGCCAGAAAAATGTTTTTTTTTTATAATTCCCCCTTTTTTTTTTATTAAAATATTTTTTTTTCCAAGCGACATATTTTTTTAATCACACAATTGATTATTTGATCCTGAAATTGCGAGAAAAATGACTTTTGAGATTTAAATTTGTTTTTATTTAATTTCATTCTTTCAAATGTCCAGGTCTGGATAGCTACCCACAACCCAGCACCTACATGACAAAAAATTGTCTCATGGTTTCATTGCTTATTTTGCTTTATAAAGTCATGAAACGAAGATTCCAGAACATGATGTAGCCCCCACCCCAACCAGCGCCTACTTGAGAAAAATCATGGTTTTATTGTTAATTTTGCTTTATATAGTCACGAAACAATGAGAAATTAACTTCTTCCGAGAAAATGTTGTTTGAGTCGGGGTTTGGGTGGGGTAAGATGTCCAGACTAGGAAGGGAAGAAGTCCAGGACCTACATGACAAAAAATCATCTTGGGGGTTTTTATTGATTATTTTGCTTTATAGTCATGAAATGGCAAGAAATAGACTTCTCCTGAGAAGGTGATGTATGGAACTAATCTGCATAAAATGACAAAATAATGACTTTTGTTCACTATTTTTAAAGCAAACGCTTTTTTATGGTCGTTATTGTTGTCACATTTTTGTATATTATAATAAAAAAGAATGAGTCGGAGGAAAATTGGAAGAAAAAAACTTGAACCCCATACAATGCTGAGGATGCGGCCCATTTTGGGAGGGGCTGGTGTGTTTACCCTGAACATAGATATTATATTATTTAGCGTAATAACACTCCAGTATTTACTTTTTCAACTCAACGAATGGAAGAAGCCATAGTATACTGTATAGATCTGTATTTCACTGTTTGATCATATTAAAATCATTTCCACAAAGATGATACATGCAGATACGCAGACAGCATAGCCACCCAAGAAGCCCTTCTGATAGTTCAGCCATAAACGTAATTCGTACTCTTCTTGTGGGACTTGAAAGCAGAAATCGGCGAAAGCGGTCACGTATCCCATGCATTTCATATCAACAATAGGTTGAAAGTTAATAAATTTCGAAGTTCCCGTGGACCTACATGTAGATCATGCCACGAATACCTACTCCAGCGGCACGGGAGTAGAGATTCATGGCATGGTCTACTGTGGTCCTATTCTGACAGTCACGGTGACACACGAACTTCGTCCCAATATGTACCGGTACGCATTTACTCCGGAGCTGTTGGCCACGCGAATAATTCATGTCGTATTATTCAATATTTTATTACACACATAAATCCATTCCGAATTCACGATTTCCAACGAAAACGAAACATGTTTGTGAACTAAAACAAAACCACGCCGAAACCGATTTCGATAACACAATGTCAACAGAGTGCCGCAAGGTGATTTATGACGTCACGGGTCAAAAATAAATTACACCCATTCTGTTGTTTTCGTTTATAGCTGTGCGCATGCCAGGGGGTTTCATGGAATGCGAATCGATAGCGGCTAATCATCTTGGGACGATTAATTTCGTTCTCAGAACGACTCTGTTGGTCTAATAAGCGGGGGAATGAGTAAAATAGGAACTTCGCGACGGCGACTTTAAACAAATATATTGATACGGGCGTAAACTCAGGTGACTCAGTGACTATACAATAACTTAAATGAGTATATGGGACTAGTATGCATATAATATAACATTTATTTCATACATTTGCGAGAAAATTGTACACAAAATTACTCGACGACGATAGATATATTTTCGCATTCCGGCTAATCTGCCATCCGTAACACTACTTCGTACTCAACAAACTTTCAAACAATGGAAATCTGGTTACCTTATTCTTATTATACAAGTCAGAGTCTTTATAAACAAACAAACAACAACATTTGAGTACACTATCCCTTTAAGTGCAATTTAAATTGTTTTAAAATGTTCAATGCGATTTTGGCTATGTCAACTTTAAAAGCTCAATATATGTCTCCAATAATGGAAACCTATATAAATCATTCGCGTTCCTCTTTGGTCGAGGTGTGTTTTTACTCCGTATTAGGACATGTTTGGGCAAAACGCTTAGGGAAGCAATCGGTGTGCAATATCTGCAATTGATTTTATTATATTTTGCATCAATCCCGTCATTTGATCGCGTTATGCCGTACATACCGGTACCTATACACGCGTAAACGGGATCAACTGGACGTGTACGTGAATTCACCATGTCACAAACAGGAGATCGTCGCTATCAGTGCGATATAGGTGACAAATCGTTTTCTCAGTGGAGTGGCCTGACTGTACATATGAGGATCCGCACGGGTGACCGGCCATATCCGTGTGATTTATGTGACAAGGCATTTACTCAGTCGAGTTGCCTGACAAGGCATAAGAAAATCCACACTGGAGACCGTCCGCATTCTTGTAATTTATGTGATAAATCATTTGCTCAGTCAAGTGATCTGATAAGACATAAAAGAATCCACACGGGGGAACGACCATTTCATTGTGATATATGTCTCAAAGCATTCACTCATCAAAGTGGATTGTCGGAACATAAGCGATTCCACACAGGCGATCGCCCCTATTCGTGTGATTTCTGTGACAAATCATTCGCTCAATCGAGTAATTTGAAAAGCATAAAAGAATTCACACGGGGGAACGACCATTTAAATGTGACATATGTGATAAATCGGTTAGTTCTTCTGGTGGCCCAACGAGTCATATGAGAATCCACACAGGAGACAGACCATACGCATGCGATGTGTGCGATAAAACATTTACTCAATCGAGTAGTATGGCAATGCATAAGAGAATTCACACAAGAGACAGACCGTATGCATGTGATGTGTGTGACAAAACATTTATTACGTTGAGTAATATGACAATGCATAAGAAAATCCACACGGGGGACCGACACTTTGAATGTGATGTTTGTGGCCAAGCGTTCTCTTATCAAAGTGGATTGTCGGCACACAAGAGAATCCACACAGGTGATCGTCCGCATTCGTGTGATTTGTGTGGTAAAGCATTCACCCGATTAGATAATTTGACGGTACATAAGAGAATACATACAGGCGATCGTCCGTATCATTGTGGCGTGTGTGACAAAGCATTTACTCGATTAAATCATTTAACAATACACGAGAGTATCCATACAGGCGATCTGCCCGTATCAGAGGGATCTCTAACACAGTTTAAGATTTATTTAGCTAGGTCAACTGACGGCATAATAATGAAAAAATCCACACAGAAGACGGCCCGTATTTATGTGGCAAAGCATTTACTCAGTTGAGTATTCTGACGATGCATAAGAAAAACATTGATTCTTCGGCCGAATTAAACGATTCGCTTGTTTTGTCCTTTGTTAGTGTCAATTCGATTTATAAAGTAATATGGACCTCGACCGACTGGTTCGACAAGCTGCATACCCATATAGGAAAATGATACAGCCGAATTGAATATTCTGTTCAAAAGTGTGATACGGATGCTCATGATCAGTAAACAGTGGAACAGGTACTCCCCTTCTTTGGCGCGAGTAATACTTTCCTTTGTGGCATCAATTATTGGAATGGCCACCAGTTGGTCGTTTGGCGGGGAAGTTAAGCGACTGACAATGTTGACACAATGTGATCATATCTCCAGATGTATGTTGGTTAAAGTCACTTTTACGAAATGTTATGTTATTGGCAATAAAAGTTTTACAACCTCCCCTTTATATCAAGTCATATGTTATTTTAACCACTTCCTACCATGAACCATACTTGTTTGGCAATCACTGATTTGATAACCATACATATTTGTCAGAAAAATCAATTCTTATTTTACAAGTGAAAACATGTCGGGTCGCTGTTAAGCCTTAAAACAATTGAAAAATAAATATGCAATTTTATTACACTCTTGTTCCTAGAAGTACAGTGTTATTGCTGTTCCATATTTACAAATATGTCTGGAACGTACGTTCCATACGTATCTCGTTGGCGTAAATGACGTACATGACGTTCGCATTTAACCATGAAACTGGAACTATTTAAATAAAAGAATCATCAAAGACGACAAACACGCCCTGTATGAGCATAATTAAACCTTCTAATCCTGTATTTTTAATGCACGAATTCTAGGACACGAAGCGTGTAGTAAAACACAGAACGACACGATGTGTAAATGTGTTTGTCGATACGGCACTCGTGCTGTCGCGGAAGGATAGAACTCGAGGTGGTCTATCCTTTCGCGACAGCACTCGTGTCGTATCGACAAACACATTTACACATCGTGCGTTCTTTTTTTGGATGATTATCCAGATAAGAATCATTACTGCTAATCCCCTTCAAACATGTCTAGATACATATTTATCAGAAAAATCGATACTTATTTTGCAAACGAAAACATGTCTGATCAAGCTTTAAAGGTGGAATTGTAAATAAGATCTATTCCCAAAATGTTCTTTTTGTGTGGCAATCGCGACCAACATGATCCCTGCTACACCTCTCCGACCATGGCTATACAACAACCATACTTATCTGTCAGAAATATCAATACTTATTTGCGAACGAAAGGATGTCGGGTCAATATTAAAATTGTAAAATAAGCTTATAGTATGCAGTTAGTTTCAGGCAGTTTTATTCCCAAATGTTATTTTGTTTTTGTGTGATAATCTTAACGAACATCATCCCTGCTAATCCGTTCTCCAACTATACCCATGCATTTGACAACCATATCTATTTGTCAGAAAAATATCAATACTTATTCTGCAGCCGAAAATTTGTCGGCGAACGTACATGGACCAATGTATGACGTAGACCGGTATAATTGGGTCTGATTTGTGAACGTAAGTGGCTCAACAAAACAATGACTAAGATATCCAGATTTTAATACCGACTACGATACTGAAAACGATATCGCGGTTTGACTATATATCGTCAGCAATAAACTTGGATATAACTGTTTGAGCTTGATACCTGTAACAAGCAGAACAATTTATAGAATTATTGTTTTTAATTATTGATTTGAATTACTTGGCAATGTTTGATTCATTTTATGATAATAATTATAAACAAATGTTGCTTTGACAGGTATCCAAAATAAATAGTTAATAAGAATTGTCCGGAGTTTCGTTGTTTACATGTATACATGTGCATGTATAGATGTATACATGTGCATGTACCTATTAGTGAATGATGGCATCGGGAATTTCATACCAAAAGCGGGTAGCTTATAACATTAAATGTCACAAACAGTCGCTTATGAAAATGATAACAAACGCATGTCATTGTCCAGATTATACAAACACCACACATTTTCATAGTATTTGGTCAGGAAACCTTCCAGCAATATTGAGCCGAGATCAACCTATATAAGCGCAAATTGCCATTCATTTTAAGACATGCCTATTTGATTGTCTGCAGTGTGTTGACAAACGCTTAGGGAGCAGTGAGAGTTAATTAATTTTCACAACGCTAATCCGAATCCGTTAACCATGGCCTTTCTCTCAGCGTTAGAGCTGTTTGTGGTATTAAATGCTGGACACTGATTGTCCATATCATTATGCACACCGGCGGCTACGATACGACTATTTACATAACGTGCAACCGGCTATACGGTGTCAAAACAGTATGCCGATATGACGAAATATCATGAAGCCCTATTTGCCACTCCATTGCAAATATTTGAAAGCCCATAATATGTTATAATTATGTTCTCAATAAAACGTAAACCGCGACTAAGAATTAATTTCACTGTGCATAATTCCCAGAGTAACTCCCCTCATTTGGAATTCCGGCCATTGAAAGACGCACACGGTTATTTCAGATTACGACAATAATGCTTTGATCCCACCGATATACTGTGCGACACAAGAGGTCGCAAAATTTCAAAACAGCAGTGTGTATTAGATAATAATTGGTGACATCACAAAATCAGATATAGTCTATATACGACCCAAAGCGTCCGGCTTTGGTTCGTTATGATGAACAGCGATCCGTTGGCGCTCGCCATAACACATTCATAAAGCGACTGAATCCTCAAAGAACCGACATACTTTACAGTGGACCAAATATATAGATATGACTAATTAGTGTACCGTAAGCAATGGTCCCATAAACACTCTGTCTTCTCTCTCTCTCCCTCTCCCTCCCTATCTTTGTATTCTCTCTCTCTCTCTCCATCTCTCTCTCTCTCTCTCTCTCTCTCTCTCTCTCTCTCTCTCTCTCTCTCTCTCCCCTTTCTCCCTCTCTAACCGTTACCTGTGCGGTCACCTTGTTCGTCTCACACTCCCACTTTTGCTTTTCTCGCCATATACCCACATGTGTATAATGAACAGATGATCTCAAATAGTGGCTGAATAGATAGAAATTTCGGGGGTATAAAATAAAAACAATATGAAATGGGACACTCTTCCCCAAAAATACGCTTGAGGCGGCTTTATATGCCGCTTCCATTTGGAATAATTATGTTACAATATATAGGAAGCTCGATCCCAGATAGCACGACTACGTTGGGCCAACGTTGGCATAATGTCGGCACGGTTGGCATTATAGGTTCGGTTGGGTCGACGTTGTTGGCCCTTGGTTGGCCCAACGTATTTCTCCCAACCGTTGGAAATATAACGTAGGCCATCATTGGGCCAACGCGAACTTGTCAACGGAAGTATCTGCAGTAAATTGGTTGGGTTGGCGTGCTTGGCCCAACGTAGTCCTCCCAACCAACATTGGGCCAACGTGAATATGCCAATGGAATTTACTGTGCACAGCCCATTGGTTGGGTTTACGTTGTTGGCCCCAAGGAAATCAAGGAATTCCTTCCATGCAACAGTTGGAATTATAACGTTAGTCCAATGTTGGGCCAACGATAACAGCTCCACTAGAGTCCAATTACATATAGCGTATATGCGATATCTCGTACAACGATATGCAAATACTTAACGTTCCGTAAACACATGTACAATCATTGTTGACGCAATATATGCAACGATGTGCCATAAAATACGTTGGATTGTGTCGGTTGGTATGTCGTTGGCACACAATCGTTGGCCCAGCGTTGTAATGCCAACGTAAATGACGTAGAAAGTTCTGACGTCAAACCATACGCGCGTGCACAACGGATCACGCGTCTGCTTTTCTTATGGCGCGCTTGTTCTGGTTCTCGTTCAGTTTTGCTGGTGGTATTGATTTCAGCAAATAAAGGATTCAGTTTCAATGATTTGTTCGCTCTTTAGATGCCCATCAGTCATCGTGTCGCTATCCGAGGTAGGTTTACGTTTTAGTAGAGTCGCTAATGTACTTCCGTGGGAATTTTTTGAACAAATGTAGAGACTATGATTTTTTGATAGTGTATCACTTACTTTGTCGGAAAAGGTTTGTTAGGCTTCATGGGTCCGCGACTGGAGGAAATTATGACGTCACAAAGATAACGTCATTGTCAGTTCAGTTCAGATGTAGTGTTGTCATAAGAACTGACGAACTCTGCGCATATTTCTTAACTGTTATACACATTTTTCATTAAGGGCAATTCATCAATAGTAGGTCTCAAAGTACAGTACCTAATTCACGGGAAAATGTTATTCCAGTCAAAGATGCTGCCAAAATGGCACCAGAAAGTCAACAATTTTGCGATTTTCAAGAATCTCATTTAAATGACCTATCTTTTGGTAGCGACTGTGAATTGTGACAATTCAGTTTTTATTTATTGCTTCAGCAATGTAGTGCCCCAATTTTATTGTACAAAACATGCTCGATCTGTCAAAAATCCACTTTAGACAACCGAACTATAGTATTTGTTCAAAAATTAATTCCGATATTCTAGCAATAGATTTAAAGAAATGAGCGGAATTCAATGAGGGGAAGATATATTCGTGCCACACACGGAATTATTATCACACTTCAACAGAACTGTTCAATTTAATCCAAGATGGCTATCAAAATGGCAGTTAAAATACAAAAGTCAGTGTTCGTTACACCGCCAAATGTCGCCCTGACATTCCATCATTGGGAATTAGGTTAATCGGCTACTTTTTAGAAAATGCGCATAGCTTTAATTTCTTATACAAATTAAAGGATGGCCTATACTGCATACGTGTCATGTCTTCAAACTTCCTGATATTAAGTGAGGAGAGAAAATTCAACTCTCTATGTGGAAATAGAAAGTATGTATATACCTCCATCTTAGCTTGAGGGACAAGTGTTACCACCCCAATGACTAGCCTTCTGTGCTCTAAGCCGGAGTACTAATTGATAAATAATGGTGGTTACCATATCAAATGACAATCGATGGTGCAGATAAGCGTTGGTGTTAGTTCTTTTCATGACATCTCATCGGTAGAAAATGCATATAGTGTATCATAGAAGGTAGCAATACACAACTGTTAGATAGATATTTTTTATTCAGTAATATATAACCAGCTTAACAATAAATTGTCAATTAAATGTGGTATATATTATACCGGGTGGTGGAATGGCCACACCTACCAAGGAAAACAAATATCATATTCGGACTCTGAGCTATCCTCATGCAGAAAATGTAGTTTTTGGTCGTGGTTAAGATTGTTTGAAGCTGATATGCATTTCTTCAGATGGTTTTTAAAAATATAGATGACTAAAATAAATTAAGATGACTGAAATAAAAAATAAAATAAAATGGCTGTGACTGATGAGATAGATGTCATTGCTTTTTTCAAAGCATACTTGCAATTCATTCATTCAATTGGACTAAAAGTGACAAAGAGATATATTTTTAGAAGAATTTCATAGAGTATGGGGTATCAACATTATTCCTCCATAAATGGTAACAATCAAAACAGCGAAGGTTTTTACATTGAACAGTGTCTAAGTAACTATCAATCAATTCATCAATCAATTCACGTTTAAAGTTTTAAACTGTTTACTATGATAGCTATGATGTTGGGGTTGTACTTCTCAGCTATACCATGGTTCTTGTTGGCAAGCAAGAAACAACATATCCTTGTTGATAAAACAAAAACAATAAAATAATTAATTATATGGCTGTCATTTGGCCTGCTTGTCTCACTGTTAGTAGCGCTGTCACCTTGAATTAATTTGCATGGTTACACTCGTTTAGCTGAACTTAGCAGGTTTGAATCGTATCGATAACCATGGCAGATCAAAACAGAATGGACCCCCATAGGTGAATAATATATTCGTATAAGGGGTAGCGTCCCGTGTCAAGATTAAATTGATATATTGTGAATATCAGGTTCTGAAATCTGGATGATGATATTCAACAAAGTAGTCAAACCACTTTCGTGGCATATGTGGAGTCCTTTTGAGAAGTTAATATATGTTATTGACTCCCCGGGGCATATTTATTCAGTTGAAATTAACATTATCATACACCAGGATTAGATTCCCGACACCAGACGAAGCTGTGTGTCTGGTTCTTGGCTATCCTTGTGTTCAGTTAATTGGTGGTAGCCACACAAAGTGATTCGCCCAACATACTAAAGGTATCTTGGTATGAACATAGTAGGTCGGTATGACCATTGGTAGTATACAGCAAAATGATATCCCACATTGATTTTGATGATATAGCATGAAGAGTTTAGTGGTACAATGTATTGCGTTTGTACATCAATTCAACAGGAAAGTGGTTTTTGGCAATGGTTGTGAGTGTGCTGGCTTGATTACTGATTATTTTTAAGTTTATCAAAATCAACAGGTACTGCACAACTGCTCTGCATATCCAACCCTGCAGTTTAGATGACAAAATAATGCGAATGATAAACGTAATCGTTACGAGCCAAAACAGACAGGCGATACTTCGTATATTACGAATATTCCCGCGTTTTGACCGACTGTACGACCACACGATGGGAAACGGTGAAGAATCCATTGGTTCTCATGGGTGTTCTGGTGTCATGTCATCGGTTTGATTTATTATGTTCAATATACTCTAGAATCCAGGTTCTGAATACTGAATGACATAATGGACAACGTAGTCCACTAACTTCTCACAACACAATGTGAAGAAACAGTTGGAGTTAATAACAGCTCGTGACGTACCATGTTGATTGTGGTTAGAACGTTATCATGAACCAAAGGAAATGCGGAAATGCTGGATGTTGAATTACCATGCGTAACTATAGAGGTGGCCATGGTTAACCATAATACTAATAATGGCATCTTTCATATTATATTATATAGGCCGATCCATCTATATCATAATGCCTCAAACTGTTCTAATTCTGTTCGACTAGGAGTTATCAGATCAGTGTGGCTATACCCCATACATTGTATATATCATGCTGCATTCGTGCATCGTGATTATCTACCCCAACCATGTGGCATATATAAATCAACTTCAGCAGAAATCTAAACGGTCATGGGAGGCTATTGTACGAAGGGCGAGAACAGTATTTATTCCATGAATAATATAACAATACGTATATTTTTCATTGTGGACAGGATTCGACATCAACTGTGCTGGCTTATGTGAGTAATTTCCGGGAATTATTTTATATTCACCCCACCTAACGAGAGTGTGATGTTCCAGATATACATTGGCGCTACTTGTATATGAGACAAACTAATTATATACACACACATAGTAACACAATAATATGCTAATAAAGGTTGTAATACAAGTAAATATATTGCTTGAGTTCTGGTTCAAATTTGTCACGATCCAATCTTGTCGTCATATTAATACACAAGTGGAACTGGGCCGGTACTTAGTATCAACTGGTGAGAAGAAGCAGTTTAAGCAATCATCAACATTTGTTTGCCAGAATGGTAGAAGCGGGTGTCTGGTCATGTTAGTGTCGATTTTCCATTCCAACCGCCAAGAGTACCCATACAAGGATTCATTTCACGAAGTCTTGCATGGATATTATATGTCAGTGTAACTTCGACAGACTATCCAACCTCGTTCATCAACCGAGCCTATGCCGGCGGTATACATGTACCATGGTGAAATTGACAAGAATAAAGTATAGCTATAATATTTGACCAAGGCCCCGGCGATCTCCTGGTTTATATTTTCAATTTCAGGCTTCAAAGGCCAGTCATTGTTAGCTATACACAGTAATCTGATTGAGTCCGTCGCTAGACCTTTTAGTATGCGAGTAGATATACTCAATCCATATCGATATGCAATAACGTATGGCGACCACATGCATCATTTGAGCGCTGGTAGCTGACAGCGCCTGAAGTTAGCAACTTCACTATTCTCTCCACATACCATGTTGGTCTCTATTAAAATATTTATATAATATCATAATCGAGTTTGGCACAAGTCCATATACTTAACGTGCTTGAACATATATTTCGGTTTTATATGTTTTATATAGTGAATGGTATGTTCTCACCGAGACCCATGTATGATAATGATATGCATATGTGTCATTGCGGAAATATATATAGTTTAATGTCAAATTTCGACATATACGCCACATTGGCGGCCATCTCGATTGCAATAAGATATTTATAACTTCAGATTATCAAAATCGGAGTACAATCATTTATATATCTAACACCGAGAAATCGTTCTCCTGAGGTAGACATGTTATTTGACGTATAAAAAAAAATATACTGTTTGGCGAATTTTCACGATGCTTATTTGGAAAATAATTATCATATGAACTTACATTTTGAGTCATTGCGGTATCAATGTGTCATAACATGGCGATTATTTATTTGGAAGAAGCAAATTAGTTTATTACATTCACCTTCTACATGACAGAAACGTAATTGGGTGAAAGAGGGTAAATTGTGCGTATTATCGTATTTTGGCCGCCATTTTGGAAGCCGTCTTGGATTAAGTTGACAGTTGCTGGATCCAGTTAGATGTAAATACAGTATGTAATGATCCTACCCATTTCCATCACCGATTAATTCAATTTGTCTTTAAGGAAATAATTAGATAGTAAAAAAGTATTTATTTTCGAAATTCATACCACTTCCTTTAAAACATTGCATTTGGAGAAGAAAATCAAGGTTATGATCCAAGAAATCAAACCAATGTGATGCCTATGTGATTTGTGATCAAGGTTGAAGAGAAGAATATTCCCTAATCGTCGTCAGTTCGACACAATCGCGAATGGTGTTGGCGATATGTATGGAAAAATATCAATTTCCCCACTTCCGGTCGCCATTTTGGCGGCCATCTTTGATCGAGAGGAAAATTTGTATATAAAAATATAAAATGACGTCATACCATACACTGTACAAAAGGATTGTCATATATTTTATATCACAATTATATTTTTATCATGAAATCCAACAATAGGGAACTTAAAGATGGATTATCTCTTTAAATACAAAATTTTAAATAGTTGCGTGGGTATAAAATAATAGATATGAACTGAAGACCCCTCTCCGGAAATGCTTCTATCAATTAATATTGATTTTATTTCGAATATTAAATCAGGACCGTTTATGTGTCTATTTTTAGAATAGACCATTCGGATGATACCATATTGCGATATAGAGCACTGGCCTGTTCCTATGGCTACGCACCGAAAGTCAAATGTCCCATATTGATTGTTTGTATTGTTTCGTTCCACATATATAAGCGATAATGAGTATAATTAAAGATGGATTATCTCTTTAAAAATACGTTTTTTTTAATAGTTACGTGGGTATGAAATAATAGATATGCACTAAAGACCTATGTCCGGAAAAGCTTCTATCAATTTAGTTTCCAACTTTGGGCCAACGTTATGCCAACCATGCGGTCTGGTTATCAAAGTTGGCCCAACGTTGGGCCAACGTAGGCCCAATACGTTGGCCCAACGGTGGCCCAATCATGTCATGCTATCTGGGGTATCGTCTCAAGAATGTAAGAAATGACTGATAACTGTATACGCTCAATGAATGTCGCCATTAGTCGTAACATAAATATATCACAAATGTACACTTCTTTGTTCGATCTGGGCTTTACGTCCATATTCGAACATATTAAAGACTAAACGCTTATCTTAATCACATCTAATATCGATGTATTATAGACCTATGCGATTTATTTTATTTTTATTTCACACGAGTAACGTCACCTGGCCGTTCGTATGTGTATGTATAAGGCCAATCGGTACCGAGAATATTAAACTAACTTTGAGGTAAATACATGTACTACGTTATTTAATTTTCGAAAAAGTTATTTAGAACGACAAACATTTGCTTGTGATTTGAGTGGTTATTCTTTGCACGAAGTTAACTACATGTATCAAGAATTTACATTTGTGAATTGAATTGTATCAATTTGACGTGCATTTACCATGTCACACTCTACGTTAAAGCAGAGGAGATTTAACTCAGGAGTTCGTTCATATCAGTGCCATTTATGTGATAAAGCATTTGCTTGGCAGAGTGGTCTGTCAGCGCATAAGAAGATCCACACAGAGAGCCGACGATTTCAATGTGACATATGTGATAAACTATTTGATTATCAAAGTGGATTGGCGACACACAAGAGAATCCACACCGGCGAACGCCCTTATTCGTGTGAGTTGTGTGAAAGATCATTTACACAGGCGAGTGGTTTATCCGCACATAAGAGAGTCCACACGGGGGAACGACCATTTCAGTGTGATATATGTGACAAATCATTTAGTTATACCGGTGGTTTGACGAGCCATATGAGAAGCCATACAGGAGACCGCCCATATTCGTGTGATTTGTGTGACAAAGCATTTACTAATATGAGTAGTATGACAAATCATAAGAGAATGCACACGGGGGGACGACCTTTTCAATGTGAGATATGTAACAAAGCTTACATTAATCAAAGTGGATTATCAGCACATAAGGTAATGCACACGGGGAACCGCCCGTATCCATGTGATCTACGTGACAAAGCATTCATTTGGTTAAATAATTTAAAGGAACATAAGATAATACATACAGGCAATCGTCCGTATCAGTGTGCTGTATGTGACAAAGCATTTACTAGGCTAAATAATTTGACGGTACATGAGAGAATCCATACAGGCGATCTTCCGTATGGTTGTGATGTATGTGACAAAGCATTTGCTCGGTCGTATGATCTGACAAGGCACAATAAAATCCACACGGGGGAACGACCATTTCAATGTGATATATGTGAAAAATTATTTAGTTCTTCGGGTGCTCTGGCGAGTCATGTGAGAATCCACTCTGGAGTACGGCCGTATTCGTGTGATCTATGTGACAAAGCATGTACTAGTGCGGATGGTCTGACAAAGCATAACAGAATGCACACGGGTGAGCGACCTTATCAATGTGATATATGTAAAAAATCATTTCGTTCTAAGGGTGGTCTGACGGGTCATATGAAAAAGCAACACATGAGACCGTCCGTATAAATGCGATATGTGACAATGCACTTACTCTGTTGGGTGATCTGACTAAGTCTAAGATGATCCACACATGAGACCCTCCGTTAAATGCGATATGTGACAATGAATTTACTCAGTCGGGTGACCTGTCTTATGTATAAGATAATCCACACACGAGACCGTCCGTATAAATGCGATATGTGACAATGCGTTTATTATGTCTGACCAAGCATAAGATAATTCCCCCAGGAGATCGTCCGTATGCAAGTGATTTGAGTGACAAACATGTACTGCGTTGAGTAATATGACATTATAAGAGAATCCATCGGGAGGACCGACAATTTCAATGCGATTCATGTGACAAAGCGTTCACTTATCAAAGCTAAAAGTTAATAATTGACGGTGATTAAAGTACCAAGTGTTCATCCAGCAAGGTTATTTAACGGTAAATAAAGTACCAAGCATTTATCCATATGGGTTACTTAACGCCAATCCGCATCAGTGTGATTAAACAACCGAGCATTCACCCATCAATGTTATTTAGCGGTGATTAAATTACCAAGCATTCACCCAGCTATGTTATTTAGCGATGATTAAAGAACCAAGCATTATGGATTATCTCTTTAATTAACAAATTTGAAATATTTGGGTGGGTATAAAATAATATATATGAACCGAAGACCCGTGTCCGGAAAGGCTTCTATCAATTAATATTGATTTTATTTCGAATATTTTATTATGAAATGAGACGATTAATTGGGACACTTTAGTTGTCTATTTTTAGAACAGACCATTCGGTTCATACCATATAGCTATAGAGAGCATTGGGCTGTTCCTATGGTTTTGTACCGAAGGTCAAATGTCCCAGATTGATTAGTTGTATTGTTTTATTCCAAAGTTATAAGCGATAATTGGTATAATTAACGTGTATTTGTGACAAAATTGCGCAAAAAAATTCTGGTCTCTGTTAACAGTAACTACTATTGTTCGTTAGATAAACTACCATACCTTCTTTAGACCAGAAATATTCGAAATAAAATGAATATTAATCGATAGAAGCATTTCCGGACAGGAGTCTTCAATACAGATCTAATATTTTATACCCGGTAACTACATGTATATAATAGATGTTTACAAATAGATAATCCACCTTTAATACGCCGCTGTGAAAACAATGTTTAACATTTTTGCGAGGGGGATTAAACAATATTGTGCAGCGAAGATTAATCTCTGAAATCGTTAAAAATGATGCGCTGAATATCCACAAATACTGCCTAAAAAGTCAGTTTAATAGATAATGTTGTCCTTATCGTTGGTAAAATATTAATCCAAAAGAACTAAATATAAACGTAGTGTCCTATTGGTGAGTGGAACATCAGCTGTCTGTGAATTCCACCGCATACACGGAAAGAGTGAACACCTTTCGTTTTTGGTGTGTTGTCGGTGTACATTGTATTTTGTTTACAACCGTACACAGTAACCGCCTCAACAATAACGGTACTCGCCACATTTCATACACTGTTTTAGGCGATTATTACGCCCTGTATGTGTGCTTTCTGTGAAAGTGTTTTACTTGTCAATGGAGCTATGGACCAATGGCCGAAATACTATTAAAAAGGTACTCGGATCATATGATTAGAAAGATACTTGAGTATTTTCGCACTCGTCTCTATTTCAGAGGGATCATAGTGATTCTGTCGCGATGGTTATTCGCGTATCGTTTTGCTGTTATTTCGGCGGGCATCTCGACATGCTGTATTGAACCATGGCTTGTTAGTCGCATGCTAAAAAGTGCGTACTGAGTGATTGGAACGGGCATTCGCGCGTTAACCAATAGCACACTGCGTGTTATATGTTTCTATTGTTCTTTAAACTGCTTTGTTGCATTGTTATTTGAATATCTTTCGTTTCTTTTCACGTGACATACATTGTAAATCGGAATGATATATACTATTATATTTCATGGGAAATTGCGGATGGTATAAGAATTGTAATTCGCACATGAACCCTTTGTTTAAATCGGTGTTTATCATGTCATTTAAAATCGTTTAGTGAACATTTTCATTCAGTTATACGCTACAAATAACCGCATGTTATATTCTAAATGCATTCGGATGGTAATTATTAACAAATTCGTGCTATTTAAGGTGGATTATCTCTTTGTAAACATGTATTATATAGTTACCGGGGTATAAAATATTAGATTTGATTCGAAGACTCCTGTCCGGAAATGCTTCTATCGATTAATATTAATTTTATTTCGAATATTTTCTGGTCTAAAAAGGTGTGTTTGTTCAGCTAACGAACAATAGTGGTTACTGTTAACAGAAACCAGACATTTTATTGCACAATTTTGTCACAAATAAACGTTAATTATACTCATTATCGCTTATATCTGTGGAACAAAACAATATAAACAATCAATCTAGGACATTTGACTTTCGGTGCGTAGCCATAGGAACAGCCCAGTGCTCTATATCGAAATATCGTATCATCCGAATGGTCTGTTCTAAAAATAGACACATAAACGATCCCGATTTATTATTCGAAATAAAATCAATATTAATTGATAGAAAAATTCCGGACAGGGGTCTTCAGTTCATATCTATTTATTTTATACCCACGCAACTATTTAAAATTTGTTATTTAAAGAGATAATCCATCTTTATAACGTTAGGTGAACTTTAGTCTTGGTCTCTAAACTTGTATTGTTCATTTCTTAGTATGCGGAATTTATTTTGGCTATGCATAGAGATGTTATTAAGAGAAGTTCCAATACTAACCCTTCACACTGGTTGTTTAACATAAAAAATGTGGTCTCATTCTAAACATAATTTTTATTTCTGTGTACGGAGTATGGTATGCTATATGAATTGAAGAATATTTCAATTAACCCTTACGGGGCCATATTCTATTTAACCCTCATTTGACCATTTTTTAATTTACCCTCATCGGACCACATTTCAATTAGCCCTCTCTGGGTGTGACCGTATTTTAATTAACCCTCATGGAACCATACGTGTATTTTAATTAACCATCATGAGAGGCCATATGTTCGAAGTTGATATCAGGATTGCATTACTTGAGACCATTCGTAGATCATCATTACGCACTCTTAGGCTGCATATTGGCAGCTATATCTGAAACTGTCGTAGGAGGTGCTAGACTAAATATGGTTAAAACGCACTCGGTATTTGCGTAATTGGATGTACTAAATGCGATTAGAAACGTACTCAGTGTTGGCGTACTGAAACCTTGTAACGAAGATCGACAATTTTGACCTGATTATTATTCTGCATGCTTTTTCATGCACTATCAGACCATTATTTCAAATGAAGCTATAGAACAGGCATTTGCGTACTTGTTTGTGCTAAATGAGAATAGAAACGTACTCGGTGTCTGCGCACTTGAACCATGTAACAGAGATCGACAGCTTAAATTTGGTCTGATTATTATTCTGCATGTTATTGCATGCAATATTCATACCTCTATTTTTCAATATAAATTATAATAAATAACAAAGAAAAGATACATGCCAACCGAAAACAGCTCAAATGTCGTATAAGAGAACAGAGAAACCGACAGTTTAGTATATTTGCGCAAGCTGGCAGTGCGTCAACATAATAACTTGTCAATCGCCAAAGTGTGCATCACTTGGTGTGTGATTATTGGTATAGCAATGCAATGGCCATTGCGTGATTGGCGATGAACATTCCAACCAATTGGAACGAATGCGCCCTTTGTGAGCACATACCATAAGTAAGGTATGGTGTTTAAATATTTGAAATTAAACTTTAGTTTGGCACGTCTGATTTGTAATTTGTTAACCAAGTGCACAGTGTACACACATACATAAAAACATCATATATAATCAATTACTTAGCCGCTACCTGTACACATATTTTTCACAATCACTACATTAAGGCTGCAATAATTCTTATAAATATGTCGTTCCCAAAACAACGGAAGCTACCATATTTCTGTCCCTGACGCAATCTAATATTGTTCTCTTTGATCGAAACTCTATCTTTGTTTTTCTACAAACACCATACTGGTTTGAGAATTTCAGATTTGAACGTTTTTCGCTATGATCAATGGGAGAGGGAATATTATGAATGTTCCTTCTTTTCTCACACATTAATGCATTGGAATAATATGGCTGATCTTCAAGTAACCATGCCAGATTTATTTCTAAGAATCTGCAATATCCAATGTGGCGCTCCTACTACTGCCGACGGCATCGCTCTTCTGTCGCTACCGAAATCCGGTATCGACTCCTTGTTAAACATATGTGTGAAATATAGCAGGCGGTGGCGATTCGAATTCTCCTCCACCAAGAGCAAAATTGTTGTATTCAACGAGAATAAAAACTCATATGACCGCTCGGGAAGAATATGGAGGTTGGGCAATCAAACTATTCAGGAAGTTACAGAATGTGCCCATCTTGGTTTAATTCAGGACAAGTTTGCGAAGCAGGTCAATTCCGCCTCTTCTGTGTCGACAAAAATGAGGAATAACTTTTTCAATATCATGGGTAACAAACTTATGAAATCCACTACACCCATCACCATGACAAATGTCCTCAAAACTGTTGTTCTACCGAGAGCTCTCTATGGTGTCGAGGTGGTTCCTTTTGATCAAAGTTCCGCCATCACCATTATGAACAAAGCCGCCAGAACATGTCTCAAATACGCACAATCCCTCCCAAAACGAGCGTCAACTAGGCTATCGCTAGGTCTTCTTGGATTTCTACCAATTGAATATCAACTGCATATCAAAAAACTTTGCTTTCTGGGATGTCTTATCCATCTACCGTTCGGCCATCAATTACCATTACGACTGTTTGTCCTGAAAGCACACCTGTACAGACTATACAATCGCTACTGTGGTTTTGTACAGGAAATGTTCTCCATATTAGCCAAATACGATCTTTTGAACTATTTGAACGACTACCTGGACATTGGGGTCTTCAAAAAACTGTCAACGTGGATAACTCTTGTAAAGGCAGCTGTCAGGGGAACGTTCATTTCCTCGTGGCAGACCAAAGTTTCGTCCGATCCATCCTTGCGAATTCTGTGGAAAGTTCACCCTAATCCCCTATCAAACTGGGCAGTCTGGAAACTTCTCCATGGAAACGCTCACATGTTGAAATATCTCAACATCTTAGTACTGCTTCTCAACAGGACTACATATGCCAACAATTTAGTGTGTCATCTCTGCAGCGAATTGTACTCGAACGAAATCGACCACGCCATGTTCGTATGCTCTTCTCCAGCCGCACTCATTATTAGAAACTCTTTTTGGGAAGGGATTATCTCTCGTTTCGGCATACCCGAATATTTTCACCTTGCGTCGTTAGCCAGAGATGATCTGGTAGCAACCCTCCTCGGAAGTTCTCTGGAAACCCTAACAGAACACATATCTCACTGCCTCAAGGAACTAGTACTATATTCTGCGAAGTTCCTGTACGTTCTCAGCACAATGATAAGGAATGGCGTACAGCAACCCGTGTCACGTCCATTGTAATTATCTTCTCAACACCCATGCATGTTGTAACGACTAACTTTCATATCTGTTGGACAAATCAGATTTTCCTGCAACAAAAGCTATAGTGAACATTCAAATGCATATATGCTGCACTATCGTGGTTTCCAACACCTCTCCATACTTGTACATAACGGCCCACCACACTGGCCAGGGGAGCCCACTTTAATCCAACTGTATTTATATGTCATGTATATCGATCTCTCATATACTTGGAGGTAATAAAGATATCTCTCAATGTAGAATTTACTAACTTCGCGCGTCACAGTGCATCTTGTTCCCACTCATTCTAGAATAGGCACGTCAAACGAATTTCTTACCATGTTGTCTTAAAATATACACATTTATATTTTATCTTTAGGGAAGTCTGGTTATTGTGATGTAGTAAGTGCACTAATGTAGGGTTATGTATGATGCACAGCGATACGTTGGCGCTCGCCATAACACATTCATAAAGCGGTTGAAATCTCCGACAGACTTTCCAGTGGAAAACATTTACAGGTATGACTAATTAGTTCAAGCAATGAACCCATAAACAATCCGTCTTCTCTCTCTCTCTCTCTCTCTCTCTCTCTCTCTCTCTCTCTCTCTCTCTCTCTCTCTCTCTCTCTCACTCTCTCGCTCTCTCTCTCTCTCTCTCTCTCCTCTCTCTCTCTCTCTCTCTCTCTCTCTCTCTCTCTCTCTCTCTCTCTCTCTCTCTCTCTCTCTCCCCCCCCTTGTTTACATTAACCTTTACCTGTTTGATCACTGCATTCGTCTCACACTCCCACTTTTGCTTTTCGTGGCATATACCCACAGGGCCAACCTGTCTACAATGACCAGATGATCTCAAAAGTGGCTGAATAGATAAATAGATATGATTATCTCTTCAGATAACACGTTTGAAATAGTTTCGTGGGTATAAAATAAAAAACAATATGAAATGGGACAACCTTCCCCATAAATACGCCTGTGGCGGCTTATGTCGCTTCCATCTGGAATAATTGTGTTGCAAGATAAAGGAAGCTCGGTACGTAGGCCTATCGTCTCGAGAATGTAAAAAAGGGCTGACAACTGTAAACGCTCAATGAATGTCGCCATTAATCGGAACCTAAATAAATCACTAAGTATACTTCTAAGTATACATATTAAGACTAAACGCCTATCTTTAATCACATTTAATATCTATGTATTATAGGCCTATGTGATTTATTTTATTTAATTCAACACGAGTAACCTGGCCGTTCGTATCTGTATTTATAGGGCCAGTCGGTACCTAGAATATTAAAATAACTTTGAGATAAATACATGTACTACTACGTTGTTACCATGTCACACTCTAAGTTAAAGCAGAGGAGCTTTAACTCTGTTCGTTCCTATCAGTGTAATTTATGTGATAAAGCATTTGCATGGCGAAGTGGTCTATCAGCGCATAAGAAGATCCACACAGAGAACCGACGATTTCAATGTGACATATGTGAGAAACTATTTGATTATCAAAGTGGATTGGCGACACACAAGAGAATTCACACCGGCGACCGCCCTTATTCGTGTGATTTGTGTGAAAAATCATTTACACAGTCGGGTGGTCTATCCTTACACAAGAGAGTCCACACGGGGGAACGACCATTTCAGTGTGATATATGTGGTAAATCATTTAGTTTAACCGGTGGTTTGACGAGCCATTTGAGAAGCCACACAGGAGACCGACCATATGCATGTGATTTGTGTGACAGAGCATTTACTAATATGAGTAGTATGACAAATCATAAGAGAATGCACACGGGTGAACGACCTTTTCAATGTGAGATATGTAACAAAGCGTACATTAATCAAAGTGGATTATCAGCACATAAGATAATGCACACGGGGAACCGCCCGTATGAGTGTGATCTATGTGACAAAGCATTCATTTGGTTAAATAATTTAAAGGAACATAAGATAATACATACAGGCAATCGTCCGTATCAGTGTGCTGTATGTGACAAAGCATTTACTAGGCTAACTAATTTGACGGTACATGAAAGATTCCATACTGGCGATCTTCCGTATGGTTGTGATGTATGTGACAAAGCATTTGCTCGGTCGTATGCTCTGACAAGGCACAAGAGAATCCACATGGGGGAACGACCATTTCAATGTGATATATGTGAAAAATCATTTAGTTCTTCGGGTGGTCTGATGAGTCATGTCAGAATCCACTCTGGAGTACGGCCGTATTCGTGTGATCTATGTGACAAAGCATGTACTAGTGCGGATGGTCTGACAAAGCATAAACGAGTGCACACGGGTGAGCGACCTTATCAATGTGATATATGTAAAAAATCATTTCGTGCTACGGGTGGTCTGACGGGTCATATGAAAAATCAACACATGAGACCGTCCGTATAAATGCGATATGTGACAATGCATTTACTCTGTCGGGTGATCTGACTAAGTCTAAGATGATCCACACATGAGACCGTCCGTATAAATACGATATGTGACAATGCATTTACTTTGTCAGGTAATCTGTGTATAAGTTAATCCACACATACGAGACCGTCCGTATAAATGCGATACGTGACAATTCATTTACTCTGTCGGGTGATCTGAAGTCTAAGATGATCCACACATGAGACCGTCTGTATAAATGCGATATGTGACAATGCGTTTACTCTGTCGAGTGGTCTGACGGGTCATATGAAAAAGCAACACATGGGACCGTCCGTATAAATGCGATATGTGACAATGCATATTTACTCTGTCGGGTGATCTGCCCTAAGTCTAAGATGATCCACACATGAGACCGTCCGTATAAATGCGATATGTGACAATGCATTTACTCTGTCGGGTAATCTGTGTATAAGTTAATCCACACACGAGACCGTCCGTATAAATGCGATACGTGACAATTTATTTACTCTGTCGGGTGATCTGACTAAGTAAGATGATCCACACATGAGACCGTCTGTATAAATACGATATGTGACAATGCGTTTACTCTGTCGGGTGGTCTGACGGGTCATATGAAAAAACAATACATGGGAGAATTTCAATGCGATGTCCATTGATAAATGTGACAAAGCGTTCACTCATCAAAGCTATGTTATTTAACGGTGATTAAAGGTGGATTATCTCTTTGTAAACATGTATTATATAGTTACCGGGGTATAATATATTAGATTTTAATCGAAGACTCCTGTCCGGAAATGCTTCTATCGATTAATATTAATTTTATTTCGAATATTTTCTGGTCTAAATGGTGTGTTTGTTCAGCTAACAAACAATAGTGGTTACTGTTAACAGAGACCAGAAATGTTATTGTACAATTTGTCTCAAATAAACACTAATTAGACTCATTATCGCTTTGATATGTGGAACAAAACAATACAAACAATCAATCTGGGACATTTGACTTTCGGCGCGTAGCCAAAGGAACTGCCCAGTGCTCTATATCGCAATATGGTATCATCCGAATGGTCTGTTCTAAAAATAGTAACATAAACGGTCCCGATTTAATATTCGAAATAAAATCAATATTAATTGATAGAA
Source organism: Siphonodentalium dalli (assembly GCA_032622095.1). Classification (NCBI taxonomy): domain Eukaryota; kingdom Metazoa; phylum Mollusca; class Scaphopoda; order Gadilida; family Siphonodentaliidae; genus Siphonodentalium; species Siphonodentalium dalli. The sequence goes on from CP136067.1 coordinate 27,774,723, forward strand.
GCTTTTCCGGACAGGGGTCATCAATTCATATCTATTATTTTATACCCACGCAACTATTTAAAATTTGTTATTTAAAGAGATAATCCCTCTTTAAAGTACCAAGTGTTCACACATAAAGGTTATTTAACTGTAAATAAAGTATCAAGCATTTACCCATCTGAGTTACTTAACGGCACTCCTCATCAGTGTGATTAAAGAACCAAGCATTCACCCAGCTAGGTTAATTAACGGTGATTAAAGAACCAAGCATTCACCCAGCTATGTTATTTCGCGGTGATTAAAGAACCAAGCATTCACCCAGCTATGTTATTTCGCGGTGATTAAAGAACCAAGCATTCACCCAGCTATGTTATTTCGCGGTGATTAACCCTTTACCCAACAAAACGGCCAAAAACGCCCAAATAAAGCTTCAACAGCCTAAAATATCTCCCGTCTGTCTCAATAACACCATACAATATGGATATCATTGGAACCGGTTCATTGACCACATTGTGATGGTTACAGTTATGCCCTGTGCCAATGCATTCTCTTATATATGCGAGTCGACCATAGGTCGCCTCGCATATATAAGAGAATGCATTGGCCTAAAAAAAATATTTTTTTAACACTTTTTACCATTTTTTCTTACATTTTTTAACAATTTTTATAAAAAAATTCTACATTCTTTGACAATTTTATCATTTTTAATATGTGTTAAAGATGGATTATCTCTTTAAATAACAAATTTTAAATAGTTGCGTGGGAATTAAATAATAGATATGAACTGAAGACCTATGTCCGGAAAAGCTTCTATCAATTAATATTGATTTTATTTCGAATATTAAATCGGGCCCATTTATGTTACTATTTTTAGAACCGACCATTCGGATGAGACCGTATTGCGATATAGAGCACTGGGCTGTTCCTACGGCAACGCAACGAATGTCAAATATCACAGATTGGTTGTTTGTATTGTTTTGTTCCACAGATATAAGCGATAATGAGAATAATTAACGTGTATTTGTGACAAAATTGCACAATATAATTTCTGGTCTCTGTCAACAATAACCACTATTGTTCGTTAGCTGAACAAACACCCCTTTTTAGACCAGAAAATATTCGAAATAAAATTAATATTAATCGATAGAAGCATTTCCGGACAGGAGTCTTCGATTCAAATCTAATATTTTATACCCCGGTAACTATATAATACATGTTTACAAAGAGATAATCCATCTTTAAGCCAATGCATTCTCTTATATATGCGAGACGACCTATGGTCGACTCGCATATATAAGAGAATGCATTGGCACAGGGCCGTTCTGTTGGGTAAAGGGTTAAAGAACCAAGCATTCACCCAGCTATTTTGCGGTGATTAAATTACCAAACATTCACACAGCTAGGTTATTTAATTAAAGATGGATTATCTCTTTAAATTACAAATTTTAAATAGTTGCGTGGGTATAAAATAATAGATATGAACTGAAGACCTATGTCCGGAAAAGCTTCTATCAATTAATATTGATTTTATTTCGAATATTAAATCGGGCCCATTTATGTTACTATTTTTAGAACCGACCATTCGGATGAGACCGTATTGCGATATAGAGCACTGGGCTGTTTCTACGGCTACGCAACGAATGTCAAATGTCACAGATTTGTTGTTTGTATTGTTTTGTTCCACAGATATAAGCGATAATGAGTATAATTAACGTTTATTTGTGACAAAATTGCACAATATAATTTCTGGTCTATGTTAACAGTAACCACTATTGTTCGTTAGCTGAACAAACACACCTTTTTAGACCAGAAAATATTCGAAATAAAATTAATATTAATCGATAGAAGCATTTCCGGACAGGAGTCTTCGATTCAAATCTAATATTTTATACCCCGGTAACTATATAATACATGTTTACAAAGAGATAATCCACCTTTAAGAAATAAATACACAACGCATCGGTGTGTATAATAGAATTTTACCACAAAGCAACTGATTGCAGGACGAGGCGAAGTTTCTTTGTGGTCAAATTTTGCTATACACGCCGATGCGCTGTGTTTATTTCTTTTGTAATTCGACTGTATGTTTTGGTCGAAATTGTAGTGACAAACGTTAAACCTGCTACATAATAGCACAGTTATAGCCACGCATGGTATAACTTTCCACCAAACAGTTCTTCTCTTAGAACTGTACATAACGTCACTATTGAACGGCGACACCTTTTCATTGCCTTTTTGGCAAAAAATAGTTTGTTAAAGGTGGATTATCTCTTTATAAACATGTATTATATAGTTACCAGGGTATAACATATTAGATCTGAATCGAAGACTCCCGTCCGGAAATGCTTCTATCGATTAATATTCATTTTATTTAGAATATTTTCTGGTCTAAATAGGTGTGGTTGTTTAGCTAACGCATAATAGTGGTTACTGTTAACAGAGACCAGCAATTTTATGGTGTAATTTTGTCACAAATAAACGTTAATTATATTCATTATCGCTTATAACTATGGAATAAAACAATACAACTAATCATTCTGGGACATTTGACGTTCGGTATGTAGCCATAGGAACAGCCTAATGCTCTCTATCGCTATATGGTATCACCCGAATGGTCTGTTCTAAAAATAGACAAATAAACGGTCCCAATAAAGTATTCGAAATAAAATCAATATTAATTGATAGAAGCCTTTCCGGACAGGGGTTTTCAGTTCATATTTATTATTTTATACCCACACAACTATTTCAAATTTGTTATTTGGCTTATTTTTGTTTTATCTTAAATAAAATTCAGTATAGAACAGTCGGTAGTCTTTATATGTCTCTTTCTTCAGTCTATAGCATGACATTAACCAATGCCCGCGTGGTTTGACTTCTGAAAGTTTGAGGCGTGGGCATTATTTCACTGATAGTACCAGATTTTGTGTGTGGTACAATTCGGAATATCTAGAATTGTACCACAAAACGAGGGTCATGTCTCCATCGGAATCCAGCTACTAACCAATCAGGATGAGTCTTGTATGTAGGTTTAGGCAAGGTCGTATTGCAAAGGTGATTAAACTACCAAGCATTCACACAGCTAGGTTATTTAACCCTTTCATGGCTGGAAATTCCTAAAATTTTGCGAAAACCCTATGCCAATGTATTCTGTTATTTAAGAGAATATACATTGGCTTAACAATATTTACCTTTACCTTCTGAGCCATTGCATTCTCTTAAATATGTGATGCTCCCTATTGGAGATTCGCATATATAAGATAATGCACTGGCAGGTGATATTTCATGCTGCACCAGCCAACCATGCTGGCTAAAATGGTTGGCTGCCTTTGATACTGTATATTAATTTGAAAAACGCTTCACTAATGGAGGATAATAAAGATGTATATATCAGAGAATGCACTGACATGATATTTAATGCTGCACCAACGAAGCTCCCGTCATGAAAGGGTTAACGGTGATGAAAGCACCAAGCATTTCCATATTCAAACGAATGCGGAATACTTAAAGATGGATTATCTCTTTAAATAACAAATTTTAAATAGTTGCGTGGGTATAAAATACTAAATATGAACTGAAGACCCCTGTCCGGAAAAGCTTCTATCAATTAATATTGATTTTATTCGAATATTAAATCGGAACCGTTTATGTGTCTATTTTTAGAACAGACCATTCGGATGATACCATATTGCGATATAGAGCACTGGGCAGTTCCTATGACTACGCACCGAAAGTCAAATGTCCCAGATTGATTGTTTGTATTGTTTTGTTCTATAGGAATCAGGGAGCTAAATGTGTTCTAGAGTCGGGGAGCGAGTACACCGTGAAACCCTAAAGGTGAAGGTAACTGAAGAATGACCTTCACCTGATACATGCGACACGTTATTAAAGGATGACATCGCGTTTATTTGATTTGTACATAATATCTAAATAATTTAAACTGGTGAATGAATGGGGGAACGGATTTTTGTGAGCGGGAAATGTATTTAACTAGCTGTTGTAGATCTGGGTTTTTCCAGATCAAATTTGGCTGTGAGATAGCCCTGTCGTACACTTGGGGATTTATTTTAAAAAGTAAACACATGACCTATGATTTTTCTTGCATTTTCGTGATCAACTGGTGTCAATCTAGCTGGGTAAACATCACTGGTATGGCCTGCAGGCTTCAATTCAGCGAATTTGGCCGAAACGTTAACACTGTCGCCTATGGGAAACCATTTAGTTCCGTGATTCCTATAAGAAAAATTTGAATTTTAAGAAATTTCACGTCTCACCATGATAAGTTGTTATTTCCATATTTTCTTATTTTCAAATGAAAATGACCACATTTTGGACAGATTTAAAGAAGAAACGCATGGATTCGCCTGTAGATAGTGAGAAAGTGATAAATCTGGTAATTTTCCATGGATGTCAGGTACCATTAGGGGGTCATGGGGTCTAAAGCCCCCTCCCCACAATTTTGAGGAGTGTTAGCCCCCCCCCCCCCCCCATTGGGAAAATGTGTCATTTGACCCAATTAAGCTTTTCCGGCACCCAGTAGCCTTATCTGGGACCGTAGCCCCACCCCAAGTCGGGGGGGGGGGGTGATGGCATCACCACTAGAGTTACTGTCGTGCAAAACTGTCATGGCAGCTTTGTTAAACAGACAGTATGCCCTGCCATCTGGTAAAATTTCATGCCTGAGGCTGTGTCTGATGTTGTATCATAATGTTTCGATATTTAAATTGACTTATGGTTGCTTTACATTGCTATTAAAATATATATATATTTTTTTTCCTGTTAATTTTGGTAAATATTTATTATAAATTGCCAAATTCTGCATGAAAAGGGTTTAAAATTGGACAATATATCCCTCTCAAAATGTATATTAACATTTCCTCTTCAATTTAGTAATATTATGGTATATAAGGACATACTTCAGTTATACAAGATGCATTAGCTAGTAAAATTGAAAAAAAAGCTAAATTTGTTTGCTTTATTTTGAGGATTGACACTAATTTTCAGGATGCCTCATATTGGAAAAATAAACCACTACTGCTCGATATAATCCATTTTTGATTTCATTAAGGTCTATATTTTGATAAAATACTATAAGAAACGCTGTTATTCACACATATACATATATATAGGAATCAGGGAGCTAAATGTGTTCTAGAGTCGGGGAGCGAGTACACCGTGGAACCCTAAAGGTGAAGGTAACTGAAGAATGACCTTCATCTGATACATGCGACACGTTATTAAAGGATGACATCGCGTTTATTTGATTTGTACATAATATCTAAATAATTTAAACTGGTGAATGAATGGGGGAACGGATTTTTGTGAGCGGGAAATGTATTTAACTAGCTGTTGTAGATCTGGGTTTTTCCAGATCAAATTTGGCTGTGAGATAGCCCTGTCGTACACTTGGGGATTTATTTTAAAAAGTAAACACATGACCTATGATTTTTCTTGCATTTTCGTGATCAACTGGTGTCAATCTAGCTGGGTAAACATCACTGGTATGGCCTGCAGGCTTCAATTCAGCGAATTTGGCCGAAACGTTAACACTGTCGCCTATGGGAAACCATTTAGTTCCGTGATTCCTATAGTTATAAGCGATAATGAGTATAATTAACGTTTATTCGTGACAAAAATGTACTATAAAATTTCTGGTCTCTGTTAACAGTAACCACTATTGTTCGTTAGCTAAACAACTACACATTTTTAGACTAGAAAATATTCGAAATAAAATTAATATTAGTCGATAGAAGCATTTCTGGACAGGAGTCTTCGATTCAGATATAATATGTTATACCCCGGTAACTATATAAAACATGTTTACAAAGAGATAATCCACCTTTAACATATATATGTTACGCCAGCTTTTGAAGTAATTACCACTTTTGAAGTAGGTCTCCACTTTTGAAGTAAAAAACGCCAGCTTTTGAAGTAACTCACCACTTTTGTAATAAAATCGCCAGCTTTTGTAGTAAAGTGAGGTCTCCGCCTTTGAAGTAAAAAACGCCAGTCTCCACTTTTGTAATAACAAAATTACAGCTTTTGAAGTAAACTGACTCAATACATTTTGATGAGCGCTGAACGATGTTCATGACAAAGTCAACCCGATAATCCATAGTGGCCATCGCCCATACGAGTGTGACGTGGTTTGAATAGCTTTCAGTCATGCCAACACAAGAGAAATCACACAGTCAATCGCCCATACACGTGTGACGTGTATAAAAGGTCGTTTAGTGAGTCAGGTTCCGTGACAAAAGGATCTACACTGGTAATCGACCATACGAGTGTGACGTGGTTTGAATAGCCTCCAATCATACCAACACAAGAGAAATCACACAGTCAATCGTCCATACACGTGTGACGTGTACCAAAAGGCACTTAGTGAGTCCGGTTCCGTGACAAAAAGAATCCACACAGGAAATCGACCATACGAGTGTGACGTGGTTAGAATAGCCTCCAATCATACCAACACAAGAGAAATCACACAGTCAATCACCCATACACGTGTGACTTGTACCAAAAGGCACTTAGTGAGTCCGGTTCCGTGACTAAAGATGCCACACATGTGTTCGACCATACGAGTGTGACGTGGTTTGAATAGCCTCCAATCATACCAACACCAGAGAAATCACACAGTCAATCGCCCATACACGTGTGACGTGTACCAGAAAGGCATTTAGTTAGTCCGATTCCATGCCTAAGCATATGAGAACACACATAGGTGGTCCCAATCATACGAGTATGCAATGTTGTTCCCATTATGTCCGTCAACCTGGCGATCCACACTGGTGACCGACCTTATAGGTGCGACGTTTGTTAGAAGAAGTTCGCCGTGACCGTGAGTCTTACAGTATATAAGAGAATCCACGCTGGTGACAAGATGCGTGTCTGAATACGTTCTGTCAGTCCAGTAACATTGCAACATGTATATTTCCTCAAAATTGGGGGACGTGACAAATGTATCAGTTACAACGGAGAATAGTTGGTCTATTTGTCCTCTTCTTTGGAAGAACAGTCCTATGTCAATTTTCCAATTCGCAATGTTCCTGGTGCCAAAAGGTACAGTCTCCTTTTTGTAATTTTATAATCAATAATGATAAATAAGTCCATTTTCTTAATGTGGTTTATCATAACATTTAATGTTCAGGCGTTATGTTGTGGTGATTCTCATGGCGACCAGTGGAGCCCGTGTTCCGAGCGTGTATTATACCATGTGTGAGCTATGCCTGCGATTGCATTGTTGAATGTGAGTCCTCTGCGAGTGGGAGGTGTCAACATTGGCCACAATCGCCAGTAACTGATGTTGCCCTGAATAGGACAGGTATGTTACGGTAAGTTGCTGGTAAGTCGAGGGCAATACTATTGGGAAGGGACTGGCATATATTCTATTTTGTGTTATACATAATTGCTCATCAATCCCTTGCATGGATGGTTTGCAGTATATCAATAAATTCATTGTTGCAATATTGTTCTGCATTTGGTATTTAGTTTTTGTTTTGGAAAGGGGTTACCACATTGCGAGCAGCGCCCGGTCTGGGCGTTTATAACTAACGTAGTTGAAAATGAGGGGAGTAGTAATTATGAGCTACATTGTAGATCTAGATATCAATCATGATCGACCAGTGCGCACTAAGATGTATGTTTGCAAAGTTTGACTGATATATGAAATGTCTGATCAACTTGCATTTATATTTCATAGAACATAACCACACACATATGATTTCTTGAATTTAACAATCGAGATAACGGTAATTTAACAATCGAAACTGTACGAATGTACTCGTTCTGTTCAGACTGGTTTATACATAATAGCTATTTAATACCACACGGACGACAGTGATACGGTTACATTGATAAATATTAATACACGCTTTATCCCTATCTACGCACACATTAGTTTGCCTCAAAATTGCTGTGCTCACATTGGCGTATAATTAATTGTTTGATGTGATCACTATCCTGTGATATAAAATTTGAGGTTGCTTTCGATGGAAATTTGACTAATTATTATTTAACTACATCAACAACATCGTTCCGTTCATTCTTAATTTTGTTAAGCGTTTCATTTTGTATTGCTGTGCCTGACAATTGACAATAAAATAATTAATTGTATTCGTATATTGTGTTGAATAAATTTTGAAAGGAGACTGAACCTTTTGGCATCAAGAACATTGAAATTTGAACTTTCCCTGTATTGCGACATAATGCCATCGAATCCGTTATTTTATATACTCAATCATCAGAGTGTATGTGAACCCAACGGTTTCCACACAACACATTACTGGCTCCCGTGTTTTAAAGCTGGCCACGTTTGACTTCGGTTATGTGACATAATTTTAATGATTGAAAATTGTTGTTAATGTCGCCTTCCAGAGACGAATCTAATAAACCAAACATGTTCTGCTGTCCCTAACACGTCGGGTCACCCAATTTCGAGGGTACGAATATGCAATTAAAAGTGAGGCCAATAATAAATATACCAACTATTTTCCGTTGGAACAAATACATCACCTAATTTCGAGAAACTATATATGTCGTCATGTTACTGGACTGACAAAGCGTCTTCAGTCTTGTCTGACTCAATGTAACATCGAACTTCTGACAACGGTCGCACTTGTAAGGGCATTCCATAGTGTGGATTGTCAGACTGACTAGGAACAATCTTATATACTCGTATGATTGATCACCTATGTGTGTTCATATGCTTAGGCAGGAAAACGGACTCACTAAATGCCGTTCGGTACACGTCACACTTATATGGGCGATTGACACTATAAATTATCTTCTGCTGTTATGACTGAAGGCTATTCGAACCACGTCACATACATATGGTCGATTACCGGTGTGGATTCTTTTGTCACGTAACCGGACTCACTAAGTGCCTTCTGGTACACGTCACACTCGTATGGGCGATTGACTGTGTGATTTCTGTTGTGTTGGTATGACTGAAGGCTATTCGAACCTCGTCACATGCATATGGTCGATTACCGGTGTGGATTTTTTGGTCACGGAACCGGACTCACTAAGTGCCTTTTGGTACACGTCACACGAGTATGGGCGATTGACTGTGATTCTCTTGTGTTGGTATGACTGAAGGCTATTCGAACCTCGTCACATGCATATGGTCGATTACCGGTGTGGATTCTTTTGTCACGGAACCGGACTCACTAAGTGCCTTTTGGACACGTCACACGCGTATGGGCGATTGACTGTGATTTCTCTTGTGTTGATATGACTGAAGGCTATTCAAACCACGTCACATGCATATGGTCGATTACCGGTGTGGATTCTTTTGACACGGAGCCGGACTCACTAAGTGCCTTTTGGTACCTGTCACACGCGTATGGGCGATTGACTGTGATTTCTCCTGTGTTGGTATGACTGAAAGCTATTCAAACCACGTCACACTCGTATGGTCGATTTACGGTGCGGATTCTTTTGTCACGTAACTGGACTCGCTAAATATATTCAGTCACAAGTCACACTCGTATGGGCGATAGCCACTATGGATTACCGGGTTGACTTTGTCATGAAAACCGTTCAGCGCCCGTCAATATGTATTGAGTCAGTTTACTTCAAAAGCTGTAATTTTGTTATTACAAAAGTGGAGACCTAGTTTTTTTTACTACAAAAGCTGGCGTTTTTTACTTCAAAAGCGGAGACCTCACTTTACTACAAAAGCTGGCGATTTTATTACAAAAGTGGTGAGTTACTTCAAAAGCTGGCGTTTTTTACTTCAAAAGTGGAGCCCTACTTCAAAAGTGGTAATTTACTTCAAAAGCTGGCGTAACATATATAGGTTACTTTAATTATCCTACTGAGCGACTGCCATTCATTTCACACTAAAAAGTTATATGTTATCTATATAGACGAGCGCACATTTGGTAAAATATTTTTAATTTCCCTTGGTTCTTAAATATTATGGTTATAAATACAGTTGTGTAAATAAAAATATATGCAGCACTTCGCTTCACTTCCCTCTTTCATGTTGGCTAATACATGGTATTCAATACCAATTAACTTTTCAAACATTCTTTCCTCCTGCACTCTGTCCCTCTACCCCCTGTTAGAGGGGTCTAACATGTTATCCCCGTTTGCTACATTTCCCTATATGGTGTTTTTTCTGATACCAAGGTTAACTTTCTTATTCCGAGGAAACGAATTAATGAAAGCTTTCAGACTTGTTGTCTTATTCCCGTTTTTTTAACATGTCTTGTATAATTATGTCAATTTGTTTGTATGTCTTGAATGTTGTGTTCAAAAATAAAATATTGTTTGCACTAAAATATTATTGGAAGACTACACGTCTACTTATTGATAAATGAGACCGATGTACAGGTTTTCACAACAACGTAACTCTAGGGCTGGTGATTATAACTGTGATACTGTTTTGTTTCAGTAGTTTATATTTATCAATATTTTGGCCACATTCTCCTTTTCTGCGCACAAGGACTAGTAATCTTCTTCAAAATAATCTACTTTCCATGGGTGGTGTTGATAAGCCTGTTTGATTTTCTAGACTGATTGAAACAAACGACCAAACATTTCTTGTACCTATGCCCGTTGTGAAGTATATGTAGTTTTCTTTAATTACCTTGAGCGACAGCCATATCCATTTCACACTAATAAGTTATATACTGTCTATATAGAATATGTTTGGAAGACTACACGTCTACATGTCGATAAAGGCGACAGGCGTACATGTTTTTGTTGATAGAGGCTACCGGGGTACAGGTTTTTGTTGATAAAGGCGACCGGTGTACAGACGTTTTGTTGATAAAGGCGACCGGCGTACAGGTTTTTGTTGTTAAAGGCACACGGAGGTGGTCCCATTTGAATCCACTACAAGCAGTTGCATGTATGTGCTAAACAAGAGGTGGGATTTTGTCAAAAAGCCTGGCTTGCAAACTCATTTTAGGTACTGACATTTGTGGAAATGAGCCCTGTGACGTCGTCCATTTGCACAGAAAAAAATAAAAAAAAGTCCAATAACTCTGCTGAAAATATCCGACCGGACCTGGTTTGCGAACTCGTTCTAGATATTGGTCATGTGAACTCATATACCAAAAATCTATTAAATCCGTTGACATTTGTGGAAATGAGCCCTGTGACGTCGTCTATTTGCTATTTGGTAGATTCGACAAAAATAATAAACAAAGTCCAATAGCTCCGGTAAAACTCATTCTAGGTAATGCTCAGGTGAACTTATATACCACAAATCTTTGAAATCCGTTGACATTTGTTCGAGTTATGACTCTTACAAATTCGGGACGGACAGACGGACGGACGGACGGAACCCATTCCTATATCCCCCGCAAATTTTCAATTTGGCGGGGGATAAAAAAAGCTGTGTCCAACAAGTAATTGTTGATAATAAACTTATCCTCGCCCTCTTTTTTCAAGTCAGTAAAATATGGCGATTAACTTTGCATTATTCATGGCTTGCTTTTTCATACAATGAGTGTAATTCACAGCCTGAACGAATCCTTGAATGGCATTAAAAATGGATTATCTCTTCATATAACAATTTTGAAATAGTGTCGTGGGTGTAAAATAATATATATGAATTGAAGACCCGTATCGGGAAACGCTTCTATCAATTAATATTGATTTATTTCTCACATTTTATCATAAAATTAGATGATTAAATAGGACACTTTATTGTACTATTTTTAGAACAGACCATTCAGGCGATACCGTACAGCGATAGTGTCCATTAAGGTGTTCCTACAGTTTAATAGATACATGTCCCAGATTGATTTTATGTATTCTTTTATTACATGGCTATAAGCGATAATGAGTCTAATTAACCTCTATTTTGTGACAAAATTACGCAATCAAATTTTTGCTCACTGTTAACAGTAACCAATATTGTTCGCTAGCTAAACAACAACACGTATTGAGACCACAAACTATTCGAAATATAATCAATTTTAAAGATGGATTATCTCTCTAAATACAAAAATTGAAATAGTTGCGTGTGTATAAAATAATAGATAAGAACCGAATACCCCTGTCCGGAAAGGCTTCTATTAATTAATATTGATTTTATTGGGGCCGTTTATTTGTCTATTTTTAGAACAGACCATTCGGTTGATACCCTATAGCGATAGAGAGCATTAGGCTGTTCCTCTGGCTACGTACCGAACGTCAAATGTTCCAGATTGGTTGGTTGTATTGTTTTGTTCGATAGTTATAAGCGATAATGAGTATAATTAATGTTTATTTGTGACAACATCACACCATCAAATTTCTGGTATCTGTCAACAGTAACCACTATTGTTCGTTAGCTAACCTACCACACATTTTTAGACCAGAAAATATTCTAAATAAAATGAATATTAATCGATAGAAGCATTTCCGGACTGGGGTTTTCGACTCAGATCTAATAATTTATACCCCGATAACTATATAATACATGTTTACAAAGAGATAACCCACCTTCAATGGACAGAAGGATATCCGGACAGGGGTGTTACGCCAGCTTTTGAAGTAATGACCACTTTTGAAGTAGGTCTCCACTTTTGTAGTAAAAATCGCCAGCTTTTGAAGTACCTCACCACTTTTGTAATAAAATCGCCAGCTTTTGTAGTAAAGTGAGGTCTCCGCTTTTGTAGTAAAAAACGCCAGCTTTTGTAGTAAAAAACCATGTCTCCACTTTTGTAATAACAAAATTACAGCTTTTGAAGTAAACTGACTCAATAAATTTTGACGGGCGCGGGACAATTTTCATGACAAAGTCAACCCGATAATCCATAGGGGCTATCGCCCATACGAGTGTGACTTGTGACTGAATATATTTAGTGAGTCCAGTTGCGTGACAAAAGAATCCACACCGTTAATCAACCATACGAGTATGATTTTAACAAGTGTGGTTGCACAACTAATCAACTGACCATGTGTATGCTGCATTGTAAGTACTATGGCTTCTTTTCAGGGAGTTTGAACTGTTAAATAAAAGGAACGACTGACAGTCCTTTTTTATTCCGAGCAGTTTCGACCGAGTACAGCCATGTAAATTTTTGCTGACATCTAATTTAATACCATTGTTGTCAACATTAAAAATAAACAGTAGTAACTACTAGTTGGGATACCAGTAATTTGGTTTAATTAGGGTTAAATAATTATTGTGCCTACAAGTCATCCAAGCTAATTATTGGTGTCTCTTTGATTTACCTGGGGTAAACTGCACCTATTCCATGAGACACCTGGGAAAGTTCCCCTACATATATTTGACTAAGCTGATGATAAACGATCTTTATTGCTAATTATTAGTGCCACTTTAAAATCATCTGAGAAACACACCACCTATCCAATGACAATCCCTGGGTCACGTTACAGTACCCCTGTGTATTAATTGTTGATAATAAAAGCTGATACTGCTTCTAAGCTGATGCTATTTGTTAACCCTTTCCTAACTGCAGCTTCCTGAAATTTTGCAAAAACCCTGTGCCAATACATTCTCTTATATATGAGAGTCGCCAATATGGCGCCTCGCATACTAGTATAAATGAGAATGCATTGGCTAAGTCCTTCCCAGGAAAAGCGAGCGATTGCTCCCACACCGATAATTACTCACAATATTTTCCTCGCAGGTGCCAAAATAGTTGATTAAATATTGAAATTTTCGAAGGTATATTTATAACCTTTCCCATCTCAGTTAAATGATGGGCATGTGAAAAGTTTAACTGGACATATGTCTATCCCACAATACCACCGGTATTATTATTTTTTGGCCTAATACTTGCCTAACAACCGTCTGTGAGCAACGTTAATTCTGATTGGTTAAGGCAAACGCGATCATCCAATCGCTACATAGGTGACTCGGGAAAACGAGTTCAAAGTGTGTGTCGGGGTCATGATATATTTTTAGAAACTTATTTTTCGTTTAACAGTGTTGCAGATTCAATGCTCTCCCAGCGTCGAGTGCGTATGCTCAGTACCAACTAAAGCCCACGGCTCCGCCCCTGCGGGGCGTCGCGTACGTGGGCGTATGATTGCTTGTTCTCTCATGTTATGATGAATGATATTAATTTTCTGACATGCGGAATAAACAATCTCTCTATAGGCTACATGCAATTGGTACCGTGTCCATTCGGATGAGTGTCTGAGTCCGAAGCCACAAACGACGAGACACCCACCTTAAACAAGAATCTGTCACATACTAGATGACTGTTGTTGCAATTCACCCACCATTTGATACTATATCTCAAAATTAAAGGAAACCAGTGATTACGCCATCCCATTGGAATTGACTGCGTCATATGTACACAGTGCAGTGGTGTTAACGATTTGTTACGACCATCTTTTCATTCGATTCAATTCTTTTCCCGCCAATATATAGGATGTGAAAAATTATGGTGAATTTGTTGTCATCTTTGTTATGTGTATGGTGAGAGATAAATTGTTATGTCAAACATTAAAGGACTCAAATCAGGAAACCGTCCGTATCAGTGTGCTATTATGTGTTGAAGTGGGTTGTCCGTTCTTATTCTTGTGATTTATGTGATAAAACATTCACTTTTCAAAGTCGATTGTCGGCACATAGGACAATAATCCGACAATATACATTGGCGACCTTCCGCATGCTCTCTGTTAGGTAATCTTACATACAGGCATATGATGGTTCGTACCGGTGATCGCCCATATCGGTGTGATTTATGTAGCAAAGCATTTACTCAGTCTGGTCAGTTGACGATTCATAAGAGAATACATACAGGCGAGCGTCCGTATCAGTGCGATGTATGCGATAAGGCATTTACCCAAAATTTTAGTCTGAAGAAGCATAAAATAATTCACACAGGAGATCGTCCATTTCAGTGTGAATTATGTGTTAAAACATTCATTCAGGTGGGTCATCTGACAAGGCATAAGACAATACATACAGGCGACCGTCCCTATCAGTGTGATTTATGCGCTGAAACATTCAGTCAGGTGGGTGATCTGACAAGGCATAAGAGAATACATACAGGTGAGCGTCCGTATTCATGTGATTTATGTAGCAAAGCATTTTCTCGTCTTGGTCCATTGACTGCCCATAAGAGAATGCACACGGGCGATCGTCCGTTTCAGTGTGATTTATGCGCTAAAACATTTACTCAGCCAGGTCATTTGACGGCCCATAAGAGAATACATACAGGCGATCGACCGTACCAGTGTGATGTATGCGCTAAAACATTTACTGTGTCCGGTCACTTGACGGCCCATAAGATAGTTCACACAGGAGATCGTCCGTATCAGTGTGATTTATGTGCTAAATCATTTACTCAGCCAGGTTCCTTGACAGTACATAAGAGATTACATACAGGAGAGCGTCCGTATCAGTGTGATTTATGCGGCAAAGCATTTACGCAGCCAGGTTCCTTGACTGCGCACCATAGAATACACACAGAAGATCGTCCGTATCAGTGTGATATATGTCGGAGATCATTCACTACTTCGAGTCATCTGAAGCGGCATACGAGAACACACACCGGTGAGCGTCCGCATCAATGTGATATATGTAACAAAACATTTACTACTTCGAGTCATCAGAAGCAGCATACGAGACTCCACACATGAGATAGTCCATGTCAGTGTGATTTATGCGTTAAAACATTCCAACAGGTGTGTGTTCTGACAAGGCATAAGATAATACATATAGGCGATCGTCCGTATTCGTGTGATTTGTGTAGCAAAACATTTTCTCGGCTGGGTCCAGAACGTATTAGATGAATATAAAAATGACGATAATGAGGATTGACGATGGGTAACAGAGAGACTACCGCCATATCTATCTATTAATCTTCTTCTATCTCCTTCCATCTTCTTATTATTATCATCTTCATTTCTTCTTTTTCTGCTTCTTCTACATTTTCTGTCACCTTTTATGTATATGTATATATTTCACATTCAGCACTTTGTAAATACTGCACATCTCGCCAGTTACATGTCTTAGAGATTAAAGCATAGCATATCATAGCATATATTTCACCGTGTTACCAGATTGGGAGGGACACCGATATCGATGAACAGGCACGAGTAGTTTGATTTCATTTTATACATTTACTTACACATCTGATTAGAGTGATTTCATCCAGGACAGTTTATATATTTAGCTATACATCTGAGTATAGTTTGATTTCGATATCGATTAACAGACACGAGGGGATGTTGCCCATCCGTCATCAGTATGGTGATGGGGCGTATGATCCTGGAAAAAAAAACAATTTTGGGAAGTTTATTTACGCGGGATGACAATTGAGATGAAAAGAAAGGATTAAAGTCCAACTAGAATTGCCACCCCTGGTAACCAATGACCAATCACCAGGGAACTCGGACTAAATACCAGCATCTCGCCATCATAATATCTTAGCTGGTTTTAGTACGAGAAGACTTGGACTATTTATACATTTACTTACACATCCGAGTAGTTTTATTTCACCCAGGACAGTTTATACATTAACTTACATAATAATGCATGTGAGTAGTTTTATTTCATCGATGACAGTTTATACATTTACTTACACACATCTGTGTAGTTTGATTTCATCGATAACAGTTTATACATTTACTTACACCTCTGAGTAGTTTGATTTTACCCAGGAAAGTTTATACATTTACTTACAAAATAATGCATGTGGGTAGTTTTTATTTCATCGATGGCAGTTTATACATTTACTTACACATCTGAGTAGTATGATTTCTTCAAGGACAGTTTATGTAATTACCTATACATCTGAGTAGTTTGATTTCGATATCGATGAACAGGCACAAGGGGATGTTGCTCATGCGTCATGAGTATGGTGGTGGGGCGTATGATCCTATAAAAAAAATCTATTTTGGGGAGTTTATTTACCCGGGATGACAATTTAGATGAAAACATGATTATAGTCCAACTAAATTTGTCACCCTTGGTAACCAATGATAAATCACCAGTGATAGTTCTCCCAACAACACTCCACTGGAGGTTACACCTTCATCGTATGTACAATGGGCAATATAGTGTTGACCCTATCGGTACTCCAGCAGTGAGTTCAATGTCGAGCCAAAATGTCCTTCATCCGGTAAGTGGGACTCAGACGGCTATCACTAGAACATTGGGTTCCACGAGTTTTGGAGATCCAGGCGGTTAATATTCGATGGTCTCAACCCGAAGTATGTGGCAGATGACTCAACATCAGCACAAGCCACAATGATAACTTTTGCATAGTGGTTATCACCCGTAAATACACAGCGCAACTTAACTTTACTTTAAAAATAGTGTAATAGTGTTGGGTGAGCACACCCTTTAGTTAGGTGCTTGTCTGAAAGACACTTCATCGGAAAAACCTTCTAACGGGCATGAACTCGCCATTTCGACTTTTAATTTACTTGTCCGATTGAAAAGATGGCGACGATTAGACCTCAGATTGCCGGCGTCTCTGATTGGTCCATGCACCACGAGGAACGCGTATTCACAGTTGTATAAATAATCTTTCCATTCGGTGGTAAACTCCACATCTACTAGTGAGTTTGGTAACTAATACTGCCTCCGTGCATATCGTCTGATCATTAGCCTGACGAAACATACACAGACGCTGCTGCGAACGCGCATACCGTCTAAACCTTAACCTGACGAAACGTACCCGACCCTCCTGCACGAGCATACCGTATAAACGTTAGCCTGACGAAACATACCTGGTCATGCTGCACGCACATACCGTCTAAGCGTTAACCTGAAGAAACAGACCCTGCTGCACGCGCATACCGTTTTAACGTCAGCATGACGAAACGTACCCGACCCTCCTGCACGCGCATACCGTATAAACGTTAGCCTGACGAAACATACCTGACCATGCTGCATGCGCATACCGTCTAAGCGTTAGCCTGAAGAAACATACCCAGATCCTGCTGCACGCGCATACCGTCTTAACGTCAGCATGACGAAACATACCCAGACCCTGCTGCACGCGCATACCGTCTAAACGTTAGCCTGACGAAACATAACCAGACCGTGTTGCACGCGCATACCGTCTAAACGTTAGCCTGACGAAACATAACCAGACCCAGCTGCACGCGCATACCGTCTAAACGTTAGCCTGATGAAACATACCCACACACTGCTGCACGCGCATACCGTCTAAACGTTAGCCTGACGAAACATAACCGACCCTGCTACACGCGAATACCGTCTAAACATTAGCCTGGCGAAACATACCCAGACCCTGCTGCACGCGCATACCGTCTAAAATTAACCTCACGAAACATACCCGACCCTGCTACACGCGAATACCGTCTAAAAGTTAGCCTGTCGAAACATAAACAGACCCTGCTGCACGCGCACACCGTCTAAAAGTTAGCATGACGAAACATACACAGACCCTGCTGCACGCGCATACCGTCTAAACGTTAGCATGACGAAACATACCCAGACCCTGTTGCACGCGCATATCGTCTAAACGTTAGCCTGACGAAACATACCCGACCCTGCTGCACGCGCATACCGTGTAAACGTTAGCCTGACGAAACATACCCGATCCTGCTGCACGCTCATACTGTCTAAACGTTAGCCTGACGAAACATACACATACCCTGCTACACGCGCATACCATTTAAATGTTAGCCTGACGAAACATACCCAGATCCTGCTGCACGCGCATACCGTCTAAAAGTTAGCCTGGCGAAACATACCCAGACCTTGCTGCACTCGCATACCATCTATATGTTAGCCTGGCGAAACACACCCAGACCTTGCTGCACCCGCATACCATTTATATGTTAGCCTGGCGAAACATACCCAGTCCCTGCTGCGCGCGCATACCGTCTAAACGGTAGCCTGGCGAAACATACACAGACCCTGCTGCGCGCGCATACCCACAATACGTTAGCCTGACGAAACATACCCAGACCCTGCTGCACGCGCATACCGTCTAAACGTTAGCCTGACGAAACATACCCAGACCCTGCTGCACACGCATACCGTCTAAATATTAGCCTGACGAAACATACCCAGACCCTGCTGCACGCTCATACCGTCAAAACGTTAGCCTGACGAAACATACCCAGACCCTGCTGCACGTTCATACCGTCAAAACGTTAGCCTGACGAAACATACACAGACCTTGCTGCGCGCGCATACCGTCTGAACATTAGCCTGACGAAACATACCCAGACCCTGCTGCACGCTCATACCGTCAAAACGTTAGCCTGACGAAACATACCCAGACCATGCTGCACGCTCATAGCGTCAAAACGTTTGCCTGACGAAACATACCCAGACCATGCTGCACGCCCATACCGTCAAAACGTTAATCTGACGAAACATACCCAGACCCTGCTGCACACGCATACCGTCTAAACGTTAGCCTGTTTTATGGTTTGTGGCAATTATGCCAAAGGGGATGCCAGGAATTATAACGTATAGGCAAGGTCCGCAAGCACCACACCGACACACCGAGCAGGCAGATAAAAACGCGCGTGATGCATCGACTGGTAATCGGAAGGCGTGAACACAAAGGCTATCTAAAAGTCAACAAAAACATTTAGGATAGTAGAATGGTTGATTATTCATCGATTATGTGAAGTTTTAATCATGCGACAATAGTATAAGGCATATACATGTATCTACTGAGTATACAGAGTAGTTACACACCCATAGTTACACATATATAGATAAAGGTCATCGTAGCATGCATTGGATGAGTATATATACATGTAGTTCGCGATAAATATAGTTAAAGGTTATCGTAGTATATTAGATGCATGAATATTGTTATCAAATTCCCAAATATATGTTTATGACATACATTACCCCATTTCCATCCATAGTTGTGATGCATAGTACCCCTCCCCATTTATGTATGATGTATACGACGCCCATCTCACAGTTATCATGTATATCACCCCCTTCCCATCTCATAGTTAAGTTTTAGGCCAATATGGCAACGTGCATGTCAGATACGATAATTTGGGCCAACTATAGTTGAAGATTATCGCCTCTTATTGGACGAGCAGTTACTCATAATATCGCTAGGGGTTATCGTTACCCATAGGATGAAAATTGTTAGTAAATTCATAAATATATGGATAGAGTTAAATGGTTTCCATATATGCATACATACAGCAAAAGTATATCGCTGTCAGATATAATATATTTAGATTTTAAAAACCTTATTATAAATGGCACACTTTTTCTGGTGGTATGTTTATGTATATGTTTATTGTTATGCAGTGTTTGACTATCGGTATATCGGTTTTGTGGGGGGAAATAATTAACTCATTTTGGAAAATGTTCACTAAGACCATGTCCAAAAGATTATAAAGTTGGGATCGAAAAAACTAGCCCAGCAAGGAGTCGTCAATGATCGTTACTCTGGTTTAACAGACATCAAATACAGCCTGTTTGTGCGATAGGTTTCGGCCCTTAACGCTCGACCTAATTGGTCACCAGAGAATGGGCCGTATAGACCAAATTACCGATCTATACCTCCAGCTGGAAAATGTGGCCAAATTTTCCTCTCCATCAAAATACATGACGTCAAACTAGATAAAAAACCCGCGCGAACGAGAGTCTCTCATACCGGTAATCACGAGTCCGTTAATTGTTTAGATTTTACACGACATATTAAGGTAGAATTCCCCTAAATTGGGGAATATGCATTGTCGATGAGGGTGGGCTAGGTTCGGTGGCTCGTTTTTGACGATAACTGCGAGCACAGACTAAAGTGATATATCAAAATGTAGGTCCAGGTTTGGAGTATCGGAAACCAGTGGCACTTTGCGCACGAATGTATTCTAAATGGCAGAAAAATGTCTTGGAAAATAGCCTTTGGCATTCGTATGCTAACAACGCGAAACCACATTTCACCCCAAAAAATAACTTAGTGACAGATGACCACGTGTCCCGACTACAATTCCATTTGAAAACATTTAACGTTTTCCACCTCAATACCCATACAGCCGAATTCACCAAACCCACAAACACGTGGAGTCGGAAACCATTTTATCGATTTATTCGTTATTCGCACCAAAGTGCAAAGGTCAACTGCGGCGAGTGCAGATACCGGTATATATGGAAGACCATAATTGTCACTTTTGAAAGCGATTTGCGCCATATGAATATGCATTTGCGACAAGTAAGACGTCCTTTCTCAACGTGATTCCGTTAATAACTATATTGTAGTGACTCCGTGCACAAACAACGTCTCCACCACCACCACCACCAACAACAACAACCATACAACAACACAGTACAGTTTGGAATCTCGAATTACGTTCCCGTTTGTTATAACCCGGTCCAGTTCCATTAGATCATAATTTACGTAACGGAATGTAAAAAAATGAGTTTTGTATGTACCCATTACCCAATACTATACGACACAATATATTTGCATAAACATCAATAAAGGAGCAGTACGCTACAAAACAATACAATATAATAATAATAATAAATAAAACTCATTTCTGTTTTGTTTGTCTGTCGGGCTTTGGTTATGTAGCTTTTTATTCCGAATACCCAATAATCCGAAGGTCTCATAATCCGAAGGTCCGATACTACGAATATCCGGTATATATTCTGCACGGACACCTCCTGAGAAAGGTGACATTATAATTACAACAAGAGGTGTAATTGCAATGCATATTTATGGTACAATTATGCTTTAAATATGGCCATTTGTTATTAGCATATTTTAGATTAGTATAGTATCAGACTCAGGACTGTAAATTTGTGCCATTTTGTTGTTATCACAGGCGTCTACTTGTAGTTCAATCTGGTACTCGGTGCGGGGTCCAGAGAGTTTTCACATATATATTTAAGAATATTTCAGCACACATATCGCTGAATACAATTTGTGTAAGAACACCCATTGTCAAAAGGATGTTCTCGGTCAAAATTGTGCTATTATTACCACTTGATTTTAAAGTTATCCATCCTTGTCTGTTTGAATAGTGTTTCTGGTGTACACATCTCGAGCAAATTACGAAGTTATGGGCAATTATTAGTAGTCATCTCGGGGAAAATACAAAATTTCAAAAATCAACATCTAATAACCCTGAGCTTTGTTCGATGGGTTCATTGACTCGAATCAAATACGTTTTACCCCCAAAGCCAAAGAAATGGTAATATAGGACCCTCTGATCGGATTGAGTACCTTTAATATTCATTGTTTCTGCACTACTACATGTAGTATATTATATGTACATTTAAGTGTCTCTCACTTGAATTTTTATAAAAAAGCCTTAAAATATATGAATTAGAGTGATATTAAACGGTACTGGTAAATCTCATTTCAAGCAGGATAATCATAATCCATTGAACCAAAGGATATCTGACAATAACTTATAATCATTTACAATCCCATACATATATACAAATTTCCAAAGTTACGCTTGACAAATTAAACTCTCAATACAACAGATTTAACAAAAAAGTTCAGGGGGGCAACCGCCAGACCCGACCATCAGCAGGGGGACACCCCTCCCGAACCTCCCCGCTCAGGCCTTTTGGATATGCTTTTGGCAGATCATTCCCTGATAACCGTGTCCCCAAAAATCCCTGGATCATTTACTGATACATGTACGGTATATGTAATGTATAGGCGAGGGGTTTCACGTGGTCCTTCAGCCGCGAAACACGTTTTTTTAATCAAAATAATATTGTATTTGACCAATAAAACATTATAATTTAGTACATGTAAATAAACAATATAACATAGCATCAGATAGTTGCTTAGTTCGGTTTCGAGATCAGATATCGGATGCTTCAGGTCGAGTCATTTTATGTACACAATATGTCTTAAGTATAGAATAGTGTTAAAATGCATTCGTTCAATTCATCACAACTGGAACATAGAATGGAATGATCTACAATGGGGTCTCGAGCAGTTTACCCCTTCGCATATTGAACAACGATGCCATTAAAATGGCACCTCCAGCCCGAGGACAGGAGCAACCCGTCATATTGTAGTTACCCGACTAAGCCCAGTTGATGAATTGACTGTAGAAACATTTTTAAATTATCATCCATACCAAGTTTCGCATGGATGTACTATAAAATATATCGGATCAAACCCATATTCGAACTTGATCTGCATTTTGGTGTGATTAATTTACATACCAAATATGGTGTCGATCAGATGAAAAATGTTCGAGTCATAGCTGCATGTGTGAACTCTTTAAGTAAAAACAAGAGCAAAAATGGTTAATTACACAATATAAAAAAACATGCATGTAAAGATGAAGAACGTGATAAGAAAAACCTAGGTAAGAAATATGAGGCAGATCAGAAGAAATATGTTTGACTTACTAGTATGGCATCAGATAGCATGTGTGTACGTGAAGGGTTAATTATTTTCTAAACAGATCAATGAATCGATGCGGTAGCAAAAAATACACATGTGAGGGGATCACTGGGGGTGTGTCATCACACATGGATTAAATAGGACCACAATCGGACAAAAAGTAAATAGGTTTATATGGTATCAGATAGCACATGCCAATTTGGCATTTGTGAATGTAATCTGTAAAGTGTTAATAATTTCTAAACCGATCGATACAAAAACTATACAGGTGAGGGGTGTGTCATCATAAACATGTACATAAAATTTGAACAAGATCCGATAAATTATACTTGAGTCATCGTATCGATAGCAAGTGTCTACGGACGGACAGACAGGCAGACAGGCGAACGATAGCTGGTTGATCCAGACACTGGCATTATGTGTTCCATACATGCCTATACATAAACACATGCAACATACACTACTTTCTAAACGAAATATTTGGATCAGAAATTTGCCAATAAAAAAGATCGATAAAATTTGACATTGATTTACCTTTTATACTCAATCGATCTGCGGGGTCAAATGCTTCATTTTCAGGGCGGAAACAATAGGGTTTCAATTGGTCATTTGAAATGTACATATACCAATTAGCAATCAAGATTGGTCACTCATCTCAAACAGGTGTGAATGGATCACGTGGTGGTCAAAATGTCAGCCGATTGGAATTCCGAACTGTCAAAATTTTGTGTTTGTTCTGGCGATGGCTAGAACAATGACAAAACGCTCCCAAACTAATATATGGCAACAAATTAGAATACTAATTATTGGATAACAGTTTAAGAATACAATGAACTCACCTGAATGCGAATATAGATGATTAGTTCCAATCCAAACAGAACGATAATACGATGTTGAGAACCAAACATCCATGCAGCTTTGACAAACCGAATCACACACTTTCCACTTCACGAATTAACCTGTTCGATGAAATATAGGGCGGTGGTCACTGGTTATTTCACAAATATAGTGACACATTACAATAGCCAGCTCATGATACGAATGATATTTAAGTTATTGCGATCGAATATTGATTCGAATGCACGAACAATTCAATGAAACTATACGTACATGTGACAAATCAGTCCGCACTTGAAATCGCTGTCTGTAAACTGTAATTATTTAAGTGTAAACACGTCGTGTTGACTAATGTCAAAGCGCTAATAACTAAACAATTATTGCGATCCCGAGACACATTCCTCCCTCACATGTCCATGAATGAACGAGAAAATATCTCACAATTAAAGTGACATACACAATTAACAATTAGAACTGAAGGAAGTCAGAAAATTTACAATGATTCGTTCCCGCAAGACTACAATTTTCTTTGAATGTTGTTCATTGTCACGTGACCATGATTCAATCAAAATGGCGTCCCCATAGTATCAATTTCTTCCAACTTGCAAATCTTATTTCTACAATAATAGCACCTAGTAAATTGACCATACTATCGTATAATTGATCTACTCGTCTAAGCTTGCGCAACCAATGAACCCCAAACCATGCCATGAATCTATTCTGGCCAACACCCGTAGAGATCATATTTCACCAGTACAAAACCTGGGACGTTATTGATGGTCTGACCTGTTCTGACATGGGACTTTATAATATTGAACACACAAGGCAGGGCTATATTTCTTTGTTAATACTTGTTCCTCGATAGTATATTTTACACTAGAGCTTAAATCGCAGTTAGCATTTCATTAATTACCCATGAAAAAATCCATAATGTAAGCGATGCAAAGCAAAATCGCTCACAAAGTCACTTAAATCGTGCAATTTCGAGTTTGGACCTTCACCAACATTATTATGGAACATGTAATAACTAAGAAATATATTCTCCGCGTTATTTGTTCGCCTGTATAAGGTTCCCTGTCAAAACTTCAAAATGTTTCCAGGTTATAAACTGCTGCAATATGATTTCTACGGGCGTTAGACAGATTAGACACTCAGCGGTTCAAAATACCGATCAACAGATCACCGGCTATAGTTCAGCAAATTCCCCCGAATGCAGTAAACTCAATTACATATATAAGGAAGATATTCAGTTGATATGCAGGTTGTTAATATTATTTGTAATAAATTATGTGGGTTATATTCACATGCAGAAAGGGGACACCAATTGACAACCACAATGCCCGTTCAGCAGTTCAAAATTACGTTCAGTGGTGCACAGATCATTATAATATTATTTGCAGATTACGGGTAACCGATGGATCAAAAGCAAAATGAATGTCAGGAGGGAACATAATTTGACCAACCGTAGTAGCAATGACTACGATATAGCAAATCAGACCATTATAACAAACGAACATCTGTCAGTAAAAATTCCAAGGCGGCCTATATAAGTAGCAATTCCGACTGTGCTATTTGGCTATTGTTTGCAACCGTGCGACACATCGTCGCCAGAACTCGGAGATCTTCTGTTAAATGTGGATTGTAAACATGATTGTACTATATAGTTACCCAGGTATAAAATATATCTGAATCGAAGACTCCTGTCCGGAAATGCTTCTATCGATTAATATTCATGGATTGTCTCTTTAAAGTGGATTATCTCTTTGTAAACATGTACTAGACAGCAACCGGGGTATAATATATTAGATCTGAATAGAAGACTCTTTTCCGGAAATGCTTCTATCGATTAATATTGATTAATAATCATATATTATCTCCTTAAAGGTGGATTATCTCTTTGTAAACATGTATTAAATAGTTACCAGGGTATAAAATATTAGATTTGAATCGAAGACTACTGTCCGGAAATGCTTCTATCGATTAATATTAATTTTATTTCGAATATTTTCTGGTCTAAAAAGGTGTGTTTGTTCAGCTAACGAACAATAGTGGTTACTGTTAACAGAGACCAGAAATTATATTGTGCAATTTTGTCACAAATAAACGTTAATTATACTCATTATCGCTTATATCTGTGGAACAAAACAATACAAACAACCAATCTGTGATATTTGACATTCGTTGCGTAGCCGTAGGAACAGCCCAGTGCTCTATATCGCTATACGGTCTCATCCGAATGGTCGGTTCTAAAAATAGTAACATAAATGGGCCCGATTTAATATTCGAAATAAAATCAATATTAATTGATAGAAGCTTTTCCGGACATAGGTCTTCAGTTCATATCTATTATTTTATACCCACGCAACTATTTAAAATTTGTTATTTAAAGAGATAATCCATCTTTAAAGATGGATTATCTCTTTAAAGATGGATTATCTCTTTGTAAACATGAATTATATAGTTGCCGGGGTATAAAATATTAGATTTGAATCGAAGACTCCTGTCCGGAAATGCTTCTATCGATTAATATTCATTTTATTTCGAATATTTTCTGGTGTAAAAAGGTGTGTTTGTTCAGCTAACGAACAATAGTGGTTACTGTTAGCAAAGACCAGAAATTATAGAGTGCAATTTTATCACAAATAAACGTTAATTATACTCATTATCGCTTCTATATGTGGAACAAAACAATACAAACAACCAATCTGTGACATTTGACATTCGTTGCATGGCCGTAGGAACAGCCCAGTGCTCTATATCGCAATACGGTCTCATCCGAATGGTCGGTTCTAAAAATAGTAACATAAATGGGCCCGATTTAATATTCGAAATAAAATAAATATTAATTGATAGAAGCTTTTCCGGACATAGGTCTTCAGTTCATATCTATTATTTTATACTCACGCAACTATTTAAAATTTGTTATTTAAAGAGATAATCCATCTTTAAATAACAAATTTTAAATAGTTGCGTGGGTATAAAATAATAGATATGAACTGAAGACCTATGTCCGGAAAAGCTT
Source organism: Siphonodentalium dalli (assembly GCA_032622095.1). Classification (NCBI taxonomy): domain Eukaryota; kingdom Metazoa; phylum Mollusca; class Scaphopoda; order Gadilida; family Siphonodentaliidae; genus Siphonodentalium; species Siphonodentalium dalli. The sequence goes on from CP136067.1 coordinate 27,801,819, forward strand.
CTATCAATTAATATTGATTTTATTTCCAATATTAAATCGGGCCCGTTTATGTTACTATTTTTAGAACCGACCATTCGGATGAGACCGTATTGCGATATAGAGCACTGGGCTGTTCCTTCGGCTAAGCAACCAATGTCAAATGTCACAGATTGGTTGTTTGTATTGTTTTGTTCCACAGATATAAGCGATAATGAGTATAATTAACGTTTATTTGTGACAAAATTGCACAATATAATTTCTGGTCTCTGTTAACAGTAACCACTATTGTTCGTTAGCTGAACAAACACACCTTTTTAGACCAGAAAATATTCGAAATAAAATTAATATTAATCGATAGAAGCATTTCCGGACGGGGGTCTTCGATTCAAATCTAATATTTTATACCCCGGTAACTATATAATACATGTTTACAAAGAGATAATCCACCTTTAAGGTAAGATTATATTTAAATTGGCGATATTCACCTTTGTGAGAATGTCCGTATCTATTTTGTATAACATGATTGAACGAAATAATAAACTTGATTTGGATTTTCTGATTCAACAATTCCCTATCGCATAGTAATATATTTACATTTTAGAGTTGTGCGTTTATCTGGGTTTATCTGTTGTTTCTGTAGTCTATATGATACGCATCTTTCCGAAGCATAAAACCTATTTCTGCTCTAAAATTTTCTTTATGTAAATTGACAAATTCAACTGTGTGGTGAAGACATTTACTGAACAAATGTGTGTTCATCACATACACACTATATATTATACAGCGTGCTTTAAACCAGAACCACAATTTTATTATTTTGCACGGTAAGGTTCTCATGTTGATAAAGTAACGACGTTTTTGTGTTTATATGGAATGCAGATGAGAGGAAATATCTACTGAGACCAGTGACGTGGCGACAGGGCGGATATTGGGACGGGTGTGTCTATACCCCTATCCCAAACTTACTAAAAATTCCAACAGTTGGAAATTTCATGCCTGACGCAAAGTTGCAAGTTTTACACCACATGCATTATAATAGGTTGAAATTGTTCTCTTTGTTTGATTTTTCAACCAGTAATTAGTGGGAAATTTATTGTTGTTTTTTTTAGACAAACAGTAGCATATTTTTCTACTTTTGGTAAAACAAAAATGGCCTCAAATGGCCATCGGGTTGAAGACTTCCATTTGGTTGGAAATTCTAATAGTTGGAAAGCTTGAGGTACCAATTGGAAAATTCAGAACGAGAGGGGGTGTGCAAATATAATTCTACAAATATGGTTCAAGGGGAGGGTGGGGTGCACTTCGACATTTGAAGGTGGACACCCCCCGCCAACGGCGACCATCGAGCCGCGTCCCTGAATGCGACTTGTGGATGCCACTGGAATGCCCTAGTCGTATACTACGAAGTTCTATACGTGGCACCCGGAATCACACAAATTGTGTGAAATTGGTGTTTCAAATTAATTTCATTTTAATATGACGATCATGAGCATCACTGTTGCAATAAACCTTGAAATACCACAATGGACGATCAATGTACCAAGTGAAACAAATTGTTGGGCGGGTGCATGGGGTATGTATTTGTCCATTATATTGGTGGTTTACCAAGACCGTGTGAAAAATTAACATGCATATTGTGGCTCCTCTGCTATGTATAACTTGCGTAAATTCGGTTACCGAGGGAGGGACCGGGGGTGGGGGTGATGTCGTATACCTAATACATATGTAGCCACCGTTTGTGTCCAAAACTTTAAATTGTGAAGAATATTATGTCATTCAAAAAATGTAATAATAGCAAATAATGAACTTATAAATAATCTAAAATTATAAATACTGCAGAATAGTGAGATGTGTCATTAAAGTATTATTAGCAATTGGATTAAGTGACGTACATGGTGAGGAGTTATCGTTTATACTATAAAAAAGGGGGAGGGGGGCTTATTTTCAAACTCGCCATGTTTCTCATATTATAATCCTTATATATGAATGTATTGTGTTATATAGCTAAAATTCCTCATGTTAAATTGCAAATTTCCCGTGTCAAGATTGTGCTTAATGGGGCATCGATCTGGCCATATAGATAAAGTCAAATATATTTATAAAATGTCCGAACATTCATTATGTGAAGCTATAATGAGTAGTACATGTATATATTTAGCATGTTTCAAAAACTATATTCCTTTCTGAAAATGCGCTCTTTAATGTATGAATTATAATACTGTTATAGATGTACATACACTGTAAATAATATTCCCACAATGGCATGTTATAAACAAAATAACTTCTCTGCTTACAGGTTCAATGGTGAAATCATGGCGGTCACGCTGTGCGACGTCGATATAAATAACAAGATATGGACATGACTGCCTTGGCAACGACGCAGATAAACTCTAGTCAACCAACCAAGAACCACGGTGGAATGTATGAGTTAGACACAAATTCCACAATCAATTATTTTGGTATACATATGATGATGTCATGTGCTGTAATTTGGTTTCTGTGCAAGAGGCGATGACTTCTATTCTTCGTGAACTCGAGATTTCTCCCCAGAAATTGCACCGATATATATACATTCAAAAAGACTATCCTCTTTGGAGCCCTTAATTTTCTTGTATAGTTCAAGTGATCTCAGAAAGCTTCAGTTAGTTTTAGAGCTTGTTCTTCTACACACGTGAGGGTGAGTCTGATGTAAGACAGCCAACCAGTATAGCAATATACTGACTTTCGAATTGTTCCAATACATTCAAGTTGGAGGAAAATTCTAGTTATTGATGTGAAACCCATTGATGGAACTGAAACATGCACGCTTATAGTTTAAAATTTCTTTGAAATATAAGTAATTTGAGTCGAAGATGTATTCTGTAAACGCTCAGGTTAATAGGCTATCTTAAAATTTAATAATTTAAAAGTTAATAATTTAATATAAATTGATTTTATGGCTCCAGCCATAAAATGGCGTCTCTTTGAAATATAAGTAATTTGAGTCGAAGATGTATTCTGTAAACGCTCAGGTTAATAGGCTATCTTAAAATTTAATAATTTAAAAGTTAATAATTTAATATAAATTGATTTTATGGCTCCAGCCATAAAATGGCGTCTCTTAAAATTGGAATTTCCGTGTACAAAACGTAATCAAATTATAATTGAGGGATACTGGATTAATAAAACAATTGCACACACGATCGTTTGAAACATTATGCTTATACGGGGAGAAAACCCAAGCCACTCATTGACTAGTGACCATACACTAACTTAAATGAGTATATGGGACTGCTAAGCATATAATATAATGTTTATTTGATTCATTTGGTTGAAAACTGTACAAAAATTACTCGACAACGACAATTTGTATTTTTGCATTCCGGTAAATTTGCCATCCGTAACAATACTTCGTACTCAACAGACTTTCAAAAAATGGAAAAGTTGTTACCTTATTCTCCGACTCGGGGATTATAGAAACCAACAACAACATCTTGGGTACAGTACCCCTTTAAACGGCTGTTTTGTTTTGTGTCGTTGTGTTATTGAAATTAAAGACTATAGCTATACTATATCATTCGACAATCACGATTTCTGCTGTGTACACAAAAGAAGGCCGCGGACCCCCGGGATATGCATGTTTTCTGTTTGATAAGTTAATATTCGAAAACGTCCAGCGCCCCACGTCAAGCATCAGTAGACTATAACATTTCATATGTATGGCAGGAAAAAGAACGTCCAACGATAGCCGAACTATATGTGGCCAATAAATATCGGTGTAAACACTCTTCGTTGAATATGATTTGTTTTTATTTTTGCAGGCTTAGCAGCCTATTGTTTGGATCGACCACACACATTTGTACACATGTAATTAACACATATGTGTTGTCTTGCCCAACAGCATTGTGTACAAGAACAATACAAATAGTGTAAAGGCGGTGAACACTATTGTGTGGATCAACCACACAAATGTGTACGCATGTGATTAACACATATGTGTAGTCTCGCCCAACAACATTGTGTACAATAACAATACAATCTTGTGTGGTAGCGGTGAACATATTGTTTCCTTAGTGCAAATATATTTGTGTCCATTCAACGAACAAATAAATGTGCTGGACCCAAACATCTTTGTGTGTGTCAACTAAACAACTATGTAGGTCAGTTACCACACATAAACTGTTCATCTGCATCAACACAATCTTGTGCGCAACTTAGCACACATTTAATGTGTGCCTACAAAGAACAAGTTGTTTGGTCGATCCACACAGTTTGTTCGCCACCGCCACACAACAGATGTGTGATCATTTGCCACACAATTCACCACACAATGTTGTGCTCGATCAAGTGGCTACACAAACTGTGTGGTAACTGTGTGGTTCTACCACACAGTCGTTTTAAGAGTGCAGTTGAATGCAGAATTCTACCCTGCGATCGCTTATCTGGCAAATTTTTACTGCAGAACTATCCCATGTATTAAACAATTTCTCCTCCAATGGTATCAGAAAACAGTTATATGCTGGTATCTCACTCATCTCATTTGCATCTTTTTCAAAGTCGAGGTAATGACTAGTTGTCATTTTTTAAAGTGCATACAAAGCGTTGCAATCACCAATATACATGTTTGTACATGTCATGACATCACGAGGTACAAATCTGCGTTATACTGGTAGACAATGACCATTTTAGTCATAATAATCTAAACTATGTTACCAAGCACCTTCTCGTGAATTGTATACTCCGGTGTTTTTTTCGGTTTCCGGTCAAACCGAGTTGTTGTCCGGCTGGGGTAGATTTGATTTTTCTGGGGGGAGGGGGGGGGGGGGTCAAATGGTCAGTGGAAAAAAACTGCAGTTTTTGCTGTACCCAAACCGAAGAAAACATTTTTTTCCACCCTGTGTCTGCAGTTTTTTCCGGCCCACCCCCCCCCCCCCCCCCCCCCCCTGCAAAAACCAGTGATTACGCCATCCCAGTGGAATTGACTGCGTGATATTTACAGAGTGCAATGATGTTAACGATTTGTTACGACCAACTTTTCATTCGATTCAATTCTTTTCCCGCCAAGATATAAAATGTGAGGGAGATCAATTGTTATCTCACACATTTAACACATACGTTCATACGATAATCCACGCCGGCGACCCTCCTTATAGTTATACTTGTGATTTATTTGACAAAACATTGACTGTTCAAAGTCGATTGTCGGTACATAAGATAATATACATTGGCGACCATCTGCATTCATTCTGCCAGGTGATCTTACAAGGCATACGATGGTTCGTACCGGTGACCGTCCCCACCAGTGTGATGTAAGTGACAAAGCATTTACTCAGCCAGGTTCTTTGACGGTACATAAGCTAATCCATGCCGGTGATCGTCCGTATCAGTGCGACGTGTGTGATAAAGCATTTACCCGCAATGGTAATCTGAAAAGTCATATGAGAATTCACACAGGCGACCGTCCGTATCAGTGTGATGTATGCGCTAAAACATTTATTGAGTCCGGTCACTTGACGGCCCATAAGATAATTCACACAGGAGATCGTCCGTACCAGTGTGATTTGTATAATAAAGCATTCACTCGGCTTGGTAATCTGAGAACGCATTAGGTAATTCATTCAGGAAAGCGTTCGTATCAGTGTGAATTATGCGACAAAGAATTTACTCGGCCAGGTGCATTGACCGTTCATACGAGAATCCACACAGGCGATCGTCCGTATCAGTGTGATTTATGCGGCAAAGCATTTACTCAGCCATGTATCTTGACGGCGCACCATAAAATACACATAGGAGATGCTCCGTATCATGCAGTGTGATTTATGCGGCAAAGCATTTACGCAGTCAGGTGCCTTGACGGGTCATAAGAGAATCCACACAGGAGAGCGTCCGTATCAATGTGATTTATGTAGCAAAACATTTACTACTTCGAATCATCTGAAGCTGCATACGAGACTCCATACAGGAGATCGTCCGTATCAGTGTGATTTATGTGTTAAAACATTCAGTCGGGTGGGCCATCTGACAAGGCATAAGAGAATACATACAGGAGATCGTCCCTACCAGTGTGATTTGTGCAGCAAAGCATTTACCCGGCCAGGTCCATTGACGGTACATAAGAGAATACACACAGGTGATCGTCCGTATCAGTGTGATTTATGCACTGCAACATTTACTGCGTCTGGTTCATAGACAAGGCATACGAGAATACACACAGGCGATCGTCCGTATCAGTGTGATTTATGTGGCAAATCATTTAGTCGGCCATTTTCATTGACGGTGCACCATAGAATACACACAGAAGATCGTCCGTATCAGTGTGATATATGTCGGAGATCATTCACTTCTTCGAGTCATCTGAAGCGGCATACGAGAACACACACCGGGGAGCGTCCGTATCAATGTGACACCTGTCGCAATTCATTCACTGATCCGGGTAATCTGAAACGACACACGAGAATCCACACAATAAACTCTCTATCAGTGTGATTTATCGGCAAATTATTTCCTACCTTTGATATCTGAAGCGGTACCTCAGATAATACATTCCGACGATCGTGTTATTAATGTGACCATGCAATCATGTTCTCGACTAGATATATCAATCGGAATATCAGATAATACATTCAGACGATCGTGTAATTAATGTGATCATGCAATCGGGTTCTCGACTAGATATATCAATCGGAATATCAGATAATACATTCAGACGATCGTGTAATTAATGTGACCATGCAATCATGTTCTCGACTATATATATCAATCGGAATATCAGATAATACATTCCGACGATCGTGTAATTAATGTGACCAATCATGTTCTCGACTATATATATCAAGCGGTATATCAGATAATACATTCAGACGATCGTGTAATTAATGTGACCATGCAATCATGTTCTCGACTAGATATATCAATCGGAATATCAGATAATACATTCCGACGATCGTGTAATTAATGTGACCAATCATGTTCTCGACTATATATATCAAGCGGTATATCAGATAATACATTCCGACGATTGTGTAATTAATGTGACCATGCAATCATGTTCTCGACTAGATATATCAAGCGGTATATCAGATAATAGATTCAGACGATCGTGTAATTAATGTGACCATGCAATCATGTTCTTGACTAGATATATCAAGAGGTATATCAGATAATACATTCCGAACCTCGTGTTATTAACACGAGCCCGTCCATTTCAGTGTGATTTATGATGTATGTGCTGAAACATTAACTCAGTCGGGTGATCTGACAAGGTAATAATACATGTACAGTAGAGGGTTCGTATCAGGGTGAAAGGGGTGACAACGAATTTACCCCTGGATTGGTTTTTGTTTTATTCAAAGAAGATTCTTTTGATTTGATTCGATTCTTTAAATATTTGTTCTAATATTATGAAACTATGTAAATAGTTCACGTGTATAGAGGACCCCAGTGGTTGTAATTATATCGACGTCGTGTTAAACGCCATCACAACATATAACCCGTTTATCTGTGTATCCATGCATGGCACCATTGTAATAGACCAATAAAGACGGTCTATCTCTTTGTAAACATGTGGTGTATAGTTACCAGGATACAACATAATATATATATGAATCGAAGACCCCTGTCCGGAAATGATTATATCGGTTAATATTATATTTCGAATATTTTCTGGTCTAAAACGTCTGGTTGTTTAGCTAACGAACAATAGTGGTTACTGTTAACAGAGACCGGATATTTTATTCTGTAATTAGACTCATTATTGATTATACAATACAAACAACCAATCTGGGACATTTTACTTTCGGAACCTATGGGAACACCTAATGATCTACATCGCAAAATGGTACCTGAATGGTCTGTTCTAAAAATAGAACACTAAAGTGTCCCCCCCCATTTAAAGATGGGTTATCTCTTCGTATAACAATTATAATTAGTTTCGTGGGTATGAAATAATAAATATGAATTGATGACCCATGTCTGGAAACGCTCTATCAATTAATATTCATTTTATTTCGAATATTTTATTATGAAATGAGATGATTAAATGCGTCACTTTATTATTCTATTTTAAGAACAGTCCATTCAGACGATATTTATAGCAATAGAGATCATTAGGGTGTTCCCATGGCTATGGTCTGAACGTCAAATGTCACATATTGATTGTATTGTTTTATTACATAGATATGAGGAATAGTGAGTCTAATTAACATTTATTTGTGACAAAATTAATACAATTTCTTGTCGCTGTTAACAGTAACCACTATTGTTCATTATCTAAACTACCACACGCTCTTAGACCAGACAACATTAGAAATGTAATCAATATTAGTCGATAGAAACATTTCAGGACAGGGGCCTTCCATTCATATATAATATGTTATACCACTGTAACTATAAAACACATGTTTACAAACAGATAGAGCAACTTTAATAAATGACATTTATCGAACACATAAACATGGATTTTGTCATAATTCAGCATTATGCATATCCTGGTATATATCGAAAAACCTTTTTTCGTCAAATAATACCATGTGCATGTCCACTATTTTGTACATCGAGTGAGCTGGACGGAAAATGACAAGTGGATCTATTCTCAGGGAACATTTGTCCCACCCCAGGGCTTTGTATCCTTTGTAATTTTCACTTTACAGTTAACAGTAAAGTGAGAAACCCTGTTAACAGTAAGGTGAGAATTAACCTTAGTATTTTGTTCATTTATTAATATAATTTGCTGTAAACCCATTTATTATTTACTGGCGTTTGTCGCTAATTTATTTTCATCATTTGCGGTTCACCTCAATGTTTTCTATTGCCATCCATTATTAACCCGTTCGTTGCACGTGGTCACTCCGTCGTATTTCGTTACTCGGTTTTTCGTTCATTGCTTTGTGTATTTTGATTAAACCATGTCTGTGCATTGTTGTTTCACATTTTTCGGCATGGTTTGATTATTTTGTAGTGCATGTGTTGGCCTAAACTTAATGTGGCGTTTTCGTGGTGAAATTTTCGTAATTTACTTTTCCCTGCAATTTTTTTCATTTTTGAGAGAGGGGATGGTATTTTGAATTTAATTTGACTATGCATACAAATTATATTTTACTGAACATTTGGAGCTCATTACTAACTTTTAAATAAGTTTTCATAATTTGTTCATAACTTAACATGCAATATTGGTTCTCATTGGTGTCTGTATAAATAAGGTACACTTCTTTTATACAGGGAAAGATAATTTTTTCATGAATGTTTCCATAACAGGCACATGTTGTTCTCATGTTCGTATGAATGTTACTTCTGCCTCTTTCGCGAAATTACAAGATATTCCTCACATCGGTCCGCACATTGCAGCTGCAATTAATAATACACGGCAAAACGTAAAGCTTCCGAAAAAGGACGATTAAATATCGATTCCACGTTTCCGAGATAACATGGACTCCTGAAAAGTGATCGATCTAAGTATGCCTTTGATTACATCGATTGTGTCTACTTATATCCCGGTGAAGAAAACGTTTTACGAGCTACTGACAAAGCCTGGTCGCGTTGACTTGAGAAAATCAACACTTTATCTGAAATTAGCGTTCAAATACAGAAATAGAAATTTATAGCTGAATACGTTTTATTAATGTTATTGAAATATCAAGTCAAAAGTTGTTGTTAGTATTATTATTATAATATTGCTATAAGAGATCCTCGAAAAGTATACTGATGAATTATACGTATTAGATGAATATAAAATGACGATAATGAGTACTGACGATGGATAACAGAGAGACTACCGCCATATCTATTAATCTTCTTCTATCTCCTTCTATCTACTTCTTCTTCTTCTTCTTCTTCTTCTTATCTTCTTCTCTTCTTCTCTTCTTCGTTTCTGCTTCTACATTTTCTGTATTCTTTTATTTATATGTATATATTTCACACTCATCACTTTGTAAATAATGCACATCTCGCCAGTTACATGTGAAATCACGTCTTAGAGATTAAAGCATAGAATAGCATATATTTGACTGTGTTAACAGATTGGGAGTGACACCGATATCGATGAACAGACACAATGGGGTGTTGCCCATGCGTCATTGACGCCACCATCAGCCAAGCGAGATTAGTATGGCGATAGGGCGTATGATCCTGGAAAAAAAATTTGGGGAAGTTTATTTACCCGGGATGACAATTTAGATAAAAACAGGATTAGAGTCCAACTAGAATTGTCTCCCTTGGTAACCAATCACCAGTGATAGCTCTCCCAACACCACTCCACTGAGGGTTATACCTCCATCGTATGAACTATGGGCATTCTAGGATTGACCCTATCGGTACTCCAGCAATGAGTTCAATAACGAGCCAAAATGTCCTTCATCGGGTAAGTGTGACTCAGGCGGCTATCTAAATCCAAGACTCCTGCCCTGAAATGCTTATATCGATCAATATTGATTTTATTTCGAATATTTTCTGGTCTAAAAGGTGTGTTTATTTAGCAAACGAACAATATTTGTTACTGTTAATATAGTTACCAGGGTATAAATTATTACATCTGAATCGAAGACTCCTGTCCGGAAATGCTTCTATCGATTAATATCGATTTTATTTCGAATATGTTCTGGTCTAAAAGGTGTGGTTGTTTAGCTAACGAACAATAGTGGTTACTGTTAATATAGTTACCGGGGTATAAACTATTGGTTCTGAATCGAAGACCCCTGTCCGGAAATGCTCTAATTGATTAATATTAATTTTATTTCGAATATTTTCTGGTCTAAAAAGGTGTAGTTTTTTTTAGAAAACGAACAATAGTGGTTACTGATAACACAGACAGGAAAGTTTAGTGTGTAATTTTGTCACAAATATACGTTAATTATATTCATTATAGCTTATAACTATATGATGAAACAATACAGCCAATCAGTCTGGGACATTTGATGCTCGGTACACAGCCGTAGGAACAGCCTAATGCTCTGTATCGCTACATGGTATCACCCGAATGGACTGTTCTCAACATAGACAAATAAACGGTCCCAATAAAATATTCGAAATAAAATCAATATTAATTGATAGAAGCCTTTCCGGACAGTGGTCTTCAGTTTATATTTATGATTTTATACCCACGCAACTATTTAAAATTTGTCATTTAAAGAGATATTAAACGCGCGAGCCCCGATTATTTTCCCAATCATGTTAGAATGTGTTACCATTGCCGGGATAAGATGGAAGGGGGTGGGTCCAACCATGTTAGAATGCGTTATCATTGCCGGGGTAAGATGGAAGGGGGTGGGTGGGTCCAATCATGGTAGAATGTGTTATCATTGCCGGGATAATATGGGAGGGCGTGGGCTGGGTCCAATCATGGTAGAATGTGTTATCATTGCCGGGATAAGATTGTCGGGGGTGGGTGGGTCCAATCATGGTAGAATGTGTTATCATTGCCGGGATAAGATTGTCGGAGGAGGGGTGGGTGGATCCAATCATGGTATAATGCGTTACCATTGCCGGGGTAAGATGGAAGGGGTGGGTGGGTCCAATCATGGCAGAATGTGTTATCATTGCCGGGATAAGATGGGTGGGGAGGGGTGGGTCCAATCATGGTAGAATGTGTTATCATTGCCGGGGTAAGATGGAATGGGGTGGGTGGGTCCAATCATGTTAGAATGTGTTATCATTGCCGGGGTAAGATCGTCGTGGGAGGGGGTGGATCCAATCATGTTAGAATGCGTTTTCATTGCCGGGATAAGATTGTCGGGGGAGGGGGTGGTTCTAATCATGGTAGAATGTGTTATCATTGCCGGGATGAGATGGGAGAGGGAGGGGGTGGGTCCAATCATGGTAGAATGTGTTATCATTGCCGGGATAAGATCGTCGGGGGGGGGGGGTGGGTCCAATCATGGTAGAATGTGTTATCATTGCTGGGATAAGATTGTCGGGGGAGGGGTGGATCCAATCATGTTAGAATGTGTTATCATTGCGGGATAAGATTGGAGGGGGGTGGATCCAATCATGTTAGAATGTGTTATCATTGCCGGGATAAGATTGTCGAGGGAGGGGGTGGGTCCAGACGTGGTAGAATGTGTTATCATTGCCGGGATAAGGTGGAAGGGGGTGGGTGGGTCCAATCATGGTAGAATGTGTTATCATTGCCGGGATAAGATTGTCGGGGGACGGGGTGGACCCAAGCGAAAGCAAACATGTTATATGCATACATCTGGCCAACTTTCAATAAAATACATATAATTACCCGCGCGTGAAGGGGTATTTATAACTTCTGAGGCTATGATTGAATGGATCAATCATAATGCGATCGGGAGGGGGATATATCATGCTGACCAGTTATTTATTCTGACCGTAAATTTGGGCAGAGGATACAAGTTCATGGTTGCTTCTTCTCTCATGTTATGATGAATGATATTATTTGATTGAAATCGCAGCAAAGAGTAAGAACGACAACTTAATTATTGTCGGCGATTTTAACTATCCAGATATCCAATGGGACTCATATATACCACAAAAAGCAGAAGAGGACGAAATGTTCGTGAATAATGCGCGATAGAATTTCCTGATACAGTTAGTGGATCATTCTACAAGATTCAGAGGAGATCAGACACCGAATATAATCGGTCTATTTTTCACTGATACAGAGGATCTGGTACAGAAAATAGAATACTGTGCTCCACTCGGTAAAAGTGACCATATTGTTCTGATAACAAATTTGACTAGGAGAGCGTTCTATCATAACATTCAACCCCATGAAACAAAACCTAAATTTTACAAGGCAAATTACAATGACATCCGCTCCACAGTCGGAAGTATAAACTGGGATTAGCTCCAATGTAGAGAAACTGGTTATGCCTGGGACATATTCTATGGTGAGATAAATAAACCCATCGGAGAAAATATTCCACAATCGCGTGCACGGAAATGTGTCAAAACAAACATTTGGGCAAATATAGAATTCATTGAACTTATACAACAAAAGAGAAAGGCATATAGAAAATTCCGAAATAGCGGCCTAAAACAGACCAGGACGAATATAGAACAATGAGCAACACAGTGACTGACAGAGCACGGGGTGCCAAGAAACAATTCGAATAAAATTAATATAATAAATTAAACATAATCCAAAAGCGTTTTGGAACTACGTTCAGAGTAAAACTACAGTAAATCATAACATTCCAGATCTCATAGATATCTCCTCGCAACAAACTATGGTCGATAACAAGTCGAAAGCTATATCCATCAATGTTTTCAGCAGTGCATTTACAGAAGGGGATTTATCAAATATTCCAGAGAAGGGGACCAGACACAACGGCGTTTATCTTCCCGATATAATACTAACGCCAACTGCAGTAGAACAAAAAAGTCGCGCGACTAAATCCAAATAAAAGCCCAGCTCCAGATGGAATCCACGATAGAATATTGAAAGAATGTTTCCGCGAACTTGTCATCCCTCTCTGTAATTTATTCGACATGTTTATATCTAAAGGAACACTACCTAAAATTTGGAAAACCGCAAATATAACACCGTTATTCAAGAAAGGCAATATAACACACCCCGGAAATTATAGGCCTATCAGTTTAACTTCGGTTCTGTGTAAATTCTCGAGTCTTTTATTAGAGTCGCAAAAGAAAAACACATGGATGACTACAATCTATTCAGCGAACAACAGCACGGTTTCCGATCCAAAAGGAACTGTCATACACAATCTATCTTGAAGATGTCGCTCGAAATCTGGACTTTAATGAACCCGTTGATTCAATTTATTCGGATTTTCGTAAAGCGTTCGATTCGGTTCATCGCGTTCGGTTGGAACATAAACTTCGATGTTATGGAATTTCTGGTGGACATCTAACATGGATCCACAACTTCTTAGTACGCTCGCCCATTCAGATGAGAGTCCGACGACCCAAACGACGAGACATCCACCTTAATAATTAAGCAAGAATCTGTCACATTAGTCAACTTCCTTATGTAAAAAAAACATTGGCATAACCTCGCTTTGTAAGGTAAAAGCGATATGAGAGCGGTTTCTATATGTGAAATATGTCTACTTTAATAATCTGCTTGTTCCAGCCAGAATATTTTTTGGAAACAGGTTTTTTATGAGGTTTTATGGGGCTACCCTCTAAAATAACCCAACAATACTAATTGGCTTCAAGTTTTCTGTTTGCCACGTCTCAACTGTCTTTTCTTCATAGTTTGTGTTAACAAAGATAAGTGCATCTCATTTTATAAGAAAAACTCATGCTTGACATGTATTCTGACAGTTATTGCCAAATAAGTGTCATTTTGATCACATTTTCACGATTCATCTGTGAATATATAACTTTAATATTGTTTCAAAATAAGTACGCAACATTCTGTTTATTATTAATACATACTCTGTACATGTGTATCAATATGTCGAAAGAATTGACAAAATACAGCCTTTATTAGCGTGGTTATCTAGAGTTTACTAGCCCTACCCCAAACGCAAAAAGATGCCGACGATGTGCAGTACGCGTTTTGTCGGTACCTTTTTGCATGTACGCGCCGATTTCCGGTTTCGATTGCCGGCTTCATCATGTTCATTTTCGTTTTGTTTTGAAACAATTTAAACTTTAAACTGGATCCCGAGTACCTTTAAACACGACTGGAACAGGTTAGTAATCACTTATATTTCTTATGTTCTGGTATTGATGGACAGTTACATACTAGTATATCGTTTTAAAGCCCATATAATTAAAAAAGGACATGCATACATTGTATTTGTCTTGTGATTTAATAGCTGGGCTTTGTTTTGGAGTGTTAGCTGTTGTTAATATCGGGTATGTTGAGTCTTGGTCACAGTTCTGGGTTCACACTGCATTCTAGGACAACTTTCTTTATTCAAAGATAATGTACATGTAATAGGATAATACAATTACGATACCGGTAGTTTAAAACTGTTTGGCATGTGGGGTGGGGGCTGAGAGAACCGAATTATTCAATTTATTGTTTGTTATTTTATTCCAAAGATAGTCACAAGCCAGTTGATTGATGAGCCTTGTAATTGTTAAATTTGTTATTTCCAGTTATTGTGCTTTTTCTAATTTCTTGATTTATTTTTTAGGTGACATCAATGACAATGATAAATTATGCAGGGTTTGAACATGGTATTTCGAGATACCACCATGTCAGGACATCGCAGAAGTTTTGCTGATCGAGAACTTGACAATTAGAGTGATAGTATCATCATATTATATTCGTTCGAGAACTTGACAATGAAAGTGTATATTATATTCGTTCGAGAACTTGACAATGAAAGTGTGAGTATCATCATATAATATTCGTTCTTCTATCTACTATATATTTTGGGACTTTAGTGTTTGTCTGGCTGTCTGTCTGTCTGTTAGCTATGGCCGGGAAAACTGCCCGACGGATTTTGACGAAATTTGATACCTAGGGGTAATTTTTTCCAGGGATGGTTTTGGACGGGTCAAATCGTGACCCCGACCTGACCTTGACCTTCAAAAAGGTCAATTCAAGGTCAAATCGGGTAAAACGGGACGGATTTCGACGAAATTTGATACCTAGAGTTACTTTTGGACGGGCAGTCTTTTGGACGGGTCAAATCGTTACCCCGACCTGACCTTGACCTTCAAAAAGGTCAATTGAAGGTCAAATCGGGTAAAACGGACGGATTTCGACGAAATTTTATACCTAGAGTTACTTTTGGACAGGCAGTCTTTTGGACGCGTCAAATCGTTACCCCGACTTGACCTTGACCTTCAAAAAGGTCAATTCAAGGTCAAATCAGGTAAAACGGACATATTTCGACGAAATTTGATACCTAGGGTTACTTTTGTCCACGGAGTGTTTTGGACGGGTCAAATCGTGACCCCGACGTGACATTGACCTTCAAAAGGGTCAATTCAAGGTCAAATCGGGTAAAACCGGATGTATTTCGACGGGTTCTTTTGTCGGGTACTTTTTTCCGGGGAGTGTTTTGGACGGGTCAAATCGTGACCCAGACCTGACCTTGACCTTCAAAATGGTCAATTCAAGGTCAAATCGCGCAATTCGCCGAAAAGCAGAGGGGAAACAGTCCGGACGAAGTCGGGTCCGCCAGCTAGTCTAATATATATTTTGGGACTTCTGTTTGTCTGTCTGTATGTCTGTCTGTCTGTTAGCTATGGCCGGGAAAACTGCCCGACGGATTTTGACGAAATTTGATACCTAGGGGTAGTTTTTTCCAAGGATAGTTTTGGACGGGTCAAATCGTGACCCCGACCTGACCTTGACCCTCAAAAAGGTCAATTCAAGGTCAAATCGGCTAAAACGGGACGGATTTCGACGAAATTTGATACCTAGAGTTACTTTTGGACGGGCAGTCTTTTGGGTTGGTCAAATCGTTATCCCGACCTGACATTGACCTTCAAAAAGGTCAATTCAAGGTCAAATCGGGTAAAACAGACGGATTTCGACGAAATTTGATACCTAGAGTTACTTTTGGACAGGCAGTCTTTTGGACTCGTCAAATCGTTCCCCCGACCTGACCTTGACCTTCAAAAAGATCAATTAAAGGTCAAATCAGGTAAAACGGACAGATTTCGACGAAATTTGATACCTAGGGTTACTTTTGTCCACGGAGTGTTTTGGACGGGTCAAATCGTAACCCCGACGTGACCTTGACCTTCAAAATGGTCAATTCAAGTTCAAATCGGGTAAAACCGGATGTATTTCGACGGGTTCTTCTGTCGGGTATTTTTGTCCGGGGAGTGTTTTGGACGGGTCAAATCGTGACCCAGACCTGACCTTGACCTACAAAATGCTCAATTCAAGTTCAAATCGGGTAAAACCGGATGTATTTCGACGGGTTCTTCTGTCGGGTACTTTTGTCCGGGGAGTGTTTTGGACGGGTCAAATCGTGACCCAGACCTGACCTTCAAAATGGTCAATTCAAGGTCAAATCCCGCAATTCGCCGAAAAGCATAGGAGAAACAACCCGGACGAAGTCGGGTCCACCAGCTAGTACTATATATTTTGAGACTTCCGTATATATATATGTATGTGTATATATATGTGTGTGGGTACTTCATAGAATCTAAAACGGGTGCGCGGATTGAGCTCAAACTTCCTATCTAAGGGTAAAATCCCACGGACATCGTCCGCGTCGCGTTTTGGAGAAGCTCAGAGCACCCGTTCTCCACTCTCAGTCACACAAAAACGGCACTGCGGTGGTTAATCAAGTGATAATTTAATGAGCGTTGTATATGACGCGTCGCTATAAAAGAGCGTTTGTTTACAATTCAACGCAACGTTATCGCTCAAATTTAGCATCGAAAAAATTTAATTTCTGTTATCAAAAACAAAATTATGTGCTGGACTCTGTCATTTTAAGAATATGTAAGTATTATACACATACACACCAAGTCTCAGCTTAAATTTTGAAAAATAAGAGTTTTATCGACATAAATCGATTTTAATGGGAAATCCTATGTTAAAATTTAACATCGAAAAAATTTAATTTCTTCCATCTCAAACATAATTACGTGCTGGACTGTGTCATTTTAAGAATATATAAGTATTACACGCAGTCACAAGAAGTCTCAGCTTGAAATTTTGAAAAATAAGAGTTTTATCGACATAAATCGATTTGAATGCGAAATCATGTGTTAATAAATTTTGGGGCTCAGCTGTTCTTTGTGTTTTCTAAGCTGTTAAAAATTCTATGGAAGCAAAATGGTCAACTCGGGACGTGTCAACCGATTGAGCCCAAACTTGCTACCTATGGGTGCATTTGTCCCGAAAGTGTCACGGACGGGTCAAATCGTGACCCCGATGTGAAATTTACCTTCAAACTGGTCAATTCAAGGTCAAACTGGGTAAACTGGCGGATTTCTGTACTTTTGTCCGGGGAGTGTTTTGGACGGGTCAAATCATGATCACGACCTGATCTTGACCTACAAAATTGTCAATTCAAGGTCAAATCGGGTAAAACTTGCTGATTTCGACGAAATTTGGTACAAATGCAGCACAAATGTCTCGGAACCTGTTGCAATTGCTTTTTCGAACAAAGCCATGGGACGAATGCCGCCAGTGGCGGGCTAACCTGCTAGTCTACTATATATTTTGAGACTTCCGTATATATATATGTGTGTATATGTGTACTTTATAGAATCGAAAACGCCTGGAGCGATCGAGACCAAACTTCCTATCTAAGGGTAAAACCCCACGGGAATGGTCAACGTCGCGTTTTGGACAAGCTCTAAGCACTCATTCTCCACTTCCAATCATCAAAATCACCGCAAACGCCACTGCGGGGGTTAATCGCGTTGATAGTTAAAGAGCGTTCCTATCCGCAGTGTAGTTGATAAAGAGCGTATGTGCGTAATGTGATTCTTACGTCTGGGTCTGGGCGTGTGCGTTAGTATACAAACATGAGCGTGTTGTGTGATTCTTACGTACTTAGGGCTTCCTAGGAACGCGGATCGGATCAGTTTTTCCGCCCTAGATGATCTTCACCTTGAAACGGGTACCCACAAATGATATATATGTGTGTGTCCTTTATAGACTCGAACTGATTGAGCTCAAACTTGCTACCTACTGGAAGTGTCGTGGACGGGTTAATTTGTGACCCCGACCTGACCTTGACCTTGAAAATGATCAATTCAAGGTCAAATCGGGTAAAATATTGAAAAACATAAAATTAAAAACAAAAAATTAAATTAAAAAATTCATTAAAAATTTCATTAATTTTTTTATGAATTGTCATGTTTCTGACGAACGCCGCCAGTGGCGGGCTAACCTTCTAGTCTACTATATAACTTGAGAACCACGTATATGTGTATATATGTGGGTACTTTATAGAATCGAAAACGGCTGGTCGGATCGAGCTCAAATTTCGTATATAAGGGTAAAAACCCACGGGAATGGTCAACGTCGCATTTTGGACAAGCTCTGAGCACTCATTCTCCACCCCAATCATCAAAATCACCGCAAACGGCACTGCGGGGGTTAAGGCAGGCACGATCTTTATAATGACCATATTTGGAGTTGTTAACCGATTAACGCTCTTTATTGTCATCGGCGTTGCTAAACGCTTGCATGTGCCTGCGAAACTACGGGCGCAAAACGCGAAATGCATTTATCTTGATTAAAAATGCAGAATTAACTCATCGGAAAACAAAAGATGTGTGTTGTGTGATTCTTATGTCTAGGACGGTTACTGCGTGTTGTGTGAAAACAAAACATGCGTGTTGTGTTATTCTTATGTCTGTCGTTCCTAGGAACGGGGGAAATTATACTCTTTTAGGGACGGGTACTACGTGTTGTGTGATTCTTATGTCTTCTTCACCTTGAAACGGGTACCCACAAATTATATATATGTGTGTGTCCTTTATAGACTCGAACCGATTGAGCTCAAACTTGCTACCTACGGGAAGTGTCATGGACGGGTTAAATTGTGATCCCGACCTGACCTTGACCTTGACAATGATCAATTCAAGGTCAAATCGGGAAAAATATTAAAAAACCAAAAATTAAATTAAAAATTTAATTAAAAAAAAAATTAATATTAACTTATTGAAAAACAAAATATTAAATTAAAAAATTAATTAAAAAAATAAACAAGCAATTCAATTAATTCAGGAAAAACACCCACTATCCCGATAAGCTATTGTAGTGTCTACTACATGTAGTTCCCATGCAAAATAGCATAATAACATTGACTGTCTTAATGCCATCAACAGCTTGAAGATGGGAATAACCCACCATATATGGTAGATATTCAACCAGGCTCTGCTTAAGTTTGTCAATTGATGACTGATGTACATGTACAATACACACAAATAGTAATAACAATTAACGTTATGATTTTGAAACTAACCATGATAGAATATTGACAGTAAGGTGGTATTAACTACTACGAGTACTATTAGTAACAATAGTACTACTTTTCTAGCATAATATATGTGTAGGGCCTACATGATGTATTGGAAATATTAAAGGACAAAACAATAGTTGCAATACAATTATAACAATTTTTTTTAATTAAGCGCAAGAAGAGCTAATTGCGCTTAAGTGCAATATGGGAATCTCTATTGTGCTTAAGCGCAATATGGAAGTATTTAACTGTGTTTAAGTGCAATGATGGAATTTTCATATTGCGCTTAGATAATAAAACTCAATAAGATATCTCTTAATAAGGAATATATTATATAGTGTACATAAACTCCCTGTAATTCAGGTGGTGTAGTCCATTCCCATGGTACAATGGGTGGAACAAATATAGGATTATTCTACTATTTGCACAAGGGCGATCTAATGAGATATATATTAATTGCGCTTAAGTGCAATATGGATGTAATTTCGCTTATGTGTAACAAGGAATGTCTTATTACACTTAAGCAAAATAAGAATATTCCATATTGCACAGGAATATCATATTGTGCTTAAGCGCAATAAGGTATCTCTAACTTCGATTAAGCACAATAACTTAAGGAATTTACTTATTGGGCTTGAGCGCAATTAGTTATTCGGTTAGTTAAATAATAAGTTATTCGATATGTTTTTGTTCATTACCGTGCAGCATTAATTAGAGATTACATAAGTTATTGCAGTTAATCGAAATTCTCTATTAAATGTCAATGTGGTTTCATATAGAGATCATCAACGATGTCTATGCGCAAGAGGACCACCGCCAATCTTCTCTGTTGGGATTCCATTTGTTGGCTTATTAAATATGCACATATGCTTAAGATACAGTCGCGCGCGATTTTGGATCCCAGTTAATGAAAATATCATTGCAATAATCGGTTTACCCCAATAAACATCCATCTATTCAATATACATGTTTTTGGAGCAGAATTAGGCAGTCCATATTGGACGCCATCATGGAATTTAATTTTATTGGTTTAATTTTCACACATATTTATTAGTTATGCGGATGGAGTTCTCATTAAACCTCACATCCTTACATTGGTTACAGTAATGCCCAAAGTAATTGACCACTTAACCACATCAGAATTATGGGTAATTTTTCAGCATTTAAAATCCTGATAAATTACCCATTATTCTGCTGTGGTTAAGTGGTCAATTACTTTGAACATTACTGTATGAGGATTGAGTTATCATTAAACCTCAAATCCTTATATTGGTTACAGTAATGCCCAAAGTAATTCACCACTTGACCACAGCAGAATTATGGGTAATTTTTCAGCATTTAAAATCCTGATAAATTACCCATTATTCTGCTGTGGTTAAGTGGTCAATTACTTTGAACATTACTGTATGAGGATTGAGTTATCATTAAACCTCAAATCCTTATATTGGTTACAGTAATGCCCAAAGTAATTCACCACTTAACCACAGCATAATTATGGGTAATTTTTCAGGATTTAATTACTTTGGACATTACTGTATGTAGATGGAGTTAAACCTCACATCAGTGTGTTGGGGATTTTGACCTTGACGTGGGACCTTAAAGTTTGATTTTTAACGCAACAAATGCGCGTACACCTTATACACAAATTTCTTATGTAGCCAGAGTTTTTCTTGGATAAGATGAGTTTGAAGCCTGCTTACATTTCAAAATGTTGTCAGTTTTGTATTGTCTGCAGCGGAACTCAGCGTGTTGAAGCGAAAGTTACAAGAGATAAAATGTGTACGTAACGAGACTATAATACAAATAAAAAAATAAATTGAGGGAGGGGTGGGCGATACAGGGAACTAAGGGTTGAACCGATATAAATTTGTAGAGCGATAACGACCAATGTTGACATATTATGCATCTCAACTCTACTGTTGCAACAAGGCTATAAAATAGGGGGTGGTCAGAATCTTAGTCATCTCTATATAGTGCCAGAATAGTCATTTATGGACTTCTATAGTGGTACGGGATACGGGTTGTTTATATGGACTCGGAGAAAAAGGGGTTCGTACCGATGAATTGACATTAATTAGGGTAGCGATGTTGCCATGTAATGCATCGCGACTGTACTAAAGCAGCAATGATATAAAATTGGGGGGGGGGGTCTGAAATTATCTCTATCTCTATAGATGGCACCAGGATTATATAGAAAGGAATAGCAATTGATATACGTATACGGTATACTATAGTAATACCATAAACATATAAGTACAAGTATCACGCAATAATATATAACGTAACGTGACTATAGCGATGAACAAAATTAATAAATTGGACCGGGATTAGAGGTTGGGTTGGTTATATGTGGATAATTGGATATGGAATCCATACGATGAAACGATACAAATTAGTGGAGCGATATAGACCAATGTTGACACTTAGTCAGGCTACGCAGGGGAAAATATGGGTTGATACGATAGACCGAAATAAATTTGTGTAATAATGACCAATGTTGACGTATAAAGTAACGCGGCTGTACTGTCGCACAATTATCAGGTAGAACCTGTCAAATATGGACTCTGGTGCCCAATATGGAACAGCTCAGAAAACATTTGCAGGGCCCTAAAATTTATTTAACATGGGATCTGCCATACAAATCGATTTATGTCGATAAATCTCTTATTTTTCAAAATTTTAAGCTGAGACTTGGTGAGTCCAGCGCGTAATTATGTTTTAGATGGAAGAAATTGAATTTGTTTTCGATAATAAATTTACAGCGTGGACGGGTCATCGAGTATACGCAGTTTGTAAACAAGCTTTTGTCAATAGCCGTTTTGGTCAAAATAAACCATTTTCGACCTGGACAGCAGATCCGAATAGTAGCTAATATGTATTTAGATAGAATTATCAAAAGAATTTGACCGATTAGGGTGCATTTTAAAAGAATCGAGTGGAGAAATCTTGGTGACATTTTCAGAAAAACACGCCGATTCGGCAAAGCCGCAATGACTGTACTTGCAGACGAGCGCTCGTTAATATTCATGCCAAGAAATGCAGGCGTCAAACTCATCTTTTGGAAGGTTAATCCAACATTTATATATCAGAACAATCCTTCCAAAACACCTTCCAAGACATCCAAGAAAGTTTTAATAGCTTAGAAGACTGAACAGCCGAAATGAATAATTAATAATCGCCATTGGAGGCTTCGCTTCGCAGTGACAGTTGGTAATTATCGCAATACGATAGGGGAACACTTTGACGTTCGTACTCATATTTCACCAATGTTTGTACCTGGCTTGCCTATCCTAAGTTTCACGGGAAAATGGCTAATTTTACTCTATTTGTCGTTATCAGTGTTCGCGCTGGACCGAAAAATACTTTATCCAAAAGTTTAGCCAAATGAAAATTTTATTAGCCAAATGAAAAAAAACTTTAGCCAAAATGTTTTTGGCCAAATTAAATCCTCATTTTCTAGGCGGTTCACAATTAATGACTAAACTATTTGCTTTAAACTTTATTTGTTACTCAGTATAAAAACAAAATTAGAACAACACACAAACAATATTATACGAACATATGTATGCATTTTATTACACAGGCAGATCAATTCATAAAAATTAATATAGAATACGGCGGGATTTCACATCGAACAATACGCAAAAAATCCCGCATAAATCTACTAAGCTAATTGTAATAACTCTATGTTGTTCACACTTTTATGGTGAGAAGCCAGTTTATTAAACGGGATGCAGATTACGCAACCATTGATAAGAACTGCTCTTCTATAATGAACAAAGGATTTAGGTGTTTTATCTTATCAAGACGGCTTAATCAATTACATAACCAGTGTACATCTTATATGCGTTTTGACGATTAGGCAGGTTAAATGTTAGAGCTTACCTTTCGCTGTCTCGTGAAGTATGATTACGTATTAATTAGCTTTACGACTCTATGCTTTCGGTCTCCATTTGGGGCAAAAAAAGTTTAGCCAAATAAAAATTTTATTAGCCAAATTCGAAAAATATTAGCCATTGGCTAATTTGGGTACCGACAGCGCGAACACTGGTCGTTATATACATATTATACATATTTATCACCCCATTTATTATTCATTTTCATAAAAATAAAATAAAAGAAGCCGAAGATGACATGTTTGAACTGTTTGAAGCATGAATTTGGCGATAAGTTGTTATCAGAGTACGTTATACGTGTGATAGTTACGTAACGCACACGGTGTTCCCATATCCTATTGCGATAATCGCTTAACCCTTCGGTTTTCAACGGCATTTCAATTGGTTGAAATTGAAATTTCTCTAGTTCCAGCTCAACGCGAATCTAGTTACCCAATTGGTAGAAATACTTTAGCAGTAATTCTTAGTTTTATAAGTTATAACTCTAATTTTATTGACGATACGAGCTCAACATCATAATATGTCACTGTTTATGGCGGTGTTATCCAAACGTGTGCTTTGATAATGATTATAATTTTATTTTGCAATCAAACGTCAGTGCAGCTATGCAGAAACGCATAGGCACTAGTTCAATTCAGCAGAAACGCATAAGTCCTACGATTATAGACACACACTGGACGCGCTTCGCGCGTCGGTCAGTGGTTGAAAAATTGTCATGTTTCTGACAAACGCCGCCAGTGGCGGGCTAACCTGCTAGTCTAATATATATTTTGGGACTTCTGTTTGTCTGCATGTTTGTCTGTCTGTTTGTCTGTTAGCTATGGCCGGGAAAACTGCCCGACGGATTTCGACGAAATTTCATACCTAGGGGTAATTTCTTACAGGGATGGTTTTGGACGGGTCAAATCGTGACCCCGACCTGACCTTGACATTCAAAAAGGTAAATTCAAGGTCAAATCGGGTAAAACGGACGGATTTCGACGAAATTTGATACCTAGAGTTACTTTTGGACAGGCAGTCTTTTGGACGGGTCAAATCGTTACCCGACCTGACCTTGACCTTCAAAAAGGTCAATTCAATGTCAAATCAGGTAAAACGGACATATTTCGACGAAATTTGATACTTACTACTTAGGGTTACTTTTGTCCACGGAGTGTTTTGGACGGGTCAAATCGTGACCCCAACGTGACCTTCACCTTCAAAATTGTCAATTCAAGGTCAAATCGGGTAAAATCAGACGGATTTCGACGGGTACTTTTGTCCGGGGAGTGTTTTGGACAGGTCAAATCGTGACACCGACCTGACCTTGACCTTCAAAATGGAATTCGCCGAAAAGCAGAGGGGAAACAGCCCGGACGAAGTCGGGTCCACCAGCTTGTATTTATATACATGTGTTCAATATCAACATTGTAGATCATTGAGGTGTTGCTGAGCGGTAATCCTCTCCCGCCGGGTGTCATTTACAGGGATGCCACTGGTTTAATCAAGCCGTCCAATCGGGTGGGGACATTAATGGCTATCCCGTGTACAACCATGTGTGCACTTTAAAGAAACCTACTCTGGGCAACGATCCACAGGTTAATCGCCTTTTGTCCACGGAGTGTTTTGGACGGGTCAAATCGTGACCCCGACGTGACCTTCACCTTCAAAATTGTCAATTCAAGGTCAAATCGGGTAAAACGGACGGATTTCGACGAAATTTGATACCTAGAGTTACTTTTGGACAGGCAGTCTTTTGGACGGGTCAAATCGTTACCCGACCTGACCTTGACCTTCAAAAAGGTCAATTCAATGTCAAATCAGGTAAAACGGACATATTTCGACGAAATTTGATACTTACTACTTAGGGTTACTTTTGTCCACGGAGTGTTTTGGACGGGTCAAATCGTGACCCCGACGTGACCTTCACCTTCAAAATTGTCAATTCAAGGTCAAATCGGGTAAAATCAGACGGATTTCGACGGGTACTTTTGTCCGGGGAGTGTTTTGGACAGGTCAAATCGTTACACCGACCTGACCTTGACCTTCAAAATGGAATTCGCCGAAAAGCAGAGGGGAAACAGCCCGGACGAAGTCGGGTCCACCAGCTTGTATTTATATACATGTGTTCAATATCAACATTGTAGATCATTGAGGTGTTGCTGAGCGGTAATCCTCTCCCGCCGGGTGTCATTTACAGGGATGCCACTGGTTTAATCAAGCCGTCCAATCGGGTGGGGACATTAATGGCTATCCCGTGTACAACCATGTGTGCACTTTAAAGAACCCTACTCTGGGCAACGATCCACAGGTTAATCGCAAAATTTCTATTTAAATTCCTCCCTTCGGGGCATAACCTCCTAGTATGTTGTAGATATGTAGATAGAATTACCTACCCAACAGGGTATGTACAAATATCGACATAAAATTTCAGACATGTTGAGTTAAGCCCCAGTATGGTTCTCAAACGTGGTAATATACACCTCCAAGTATGTACATGTATATATGTAAAAGTACTAACAATATCATACTAAAAAACAAATACCCCTCCCTAGAATAACAATAGTTACAATATAAACATAAAGACTATACAGCTGTGTTATGCCAATGTCGGGTCATCGGTGGTTCTTCTGGCTTATGAAGTATTTACAATTATATAAGATAAGATAAGCTGATTTTAGGCATCAAAACTAGTAAGATTACATGGATAAGACAAGTGTTCTAACTGGATGCACCGTTCTAAAAAAAAATACAATTATTATTGATTTATTGGTTCTGAAATGTCCATTCTATTTATCATAATTTATTTATATATCTGTTTACAGATTTTACATGCTGGTCTTACCTTGAACCAAAGAAAATTCATACCTGTTGCGATTGAATACAGATAGCATCCACAAGAAACAGAACACACCATACACAATGTGAGTACTTATAAATAAACAACGTGAACATCGAGAAACAAGAGTTTTCTTTCAGGCGACCAGGCTGTATTATTACTGGATAGACATATTGACAGTGATGACATGTTGTGTCTCACATTAAAGTTAGTTATATTCTCGTAAGACTATAAAACAGTTTATGCATAAACTAAATATAATTATGTCAAATATCAGAATTCAAAGAAAAAAGATGTTTATCTTAATAATTAAGTTAACTGGGATGAAGAGGGTGTCTTGCTTTTTCTTTTTTTTGTGGGGCAAGTTTCCTGGCCAGCGTCTAGGGCTGATGCACCACTTTGTCTTGATCTTATGATGGCTTTAGCCCAGCCAAGCATACATTTGGCGACATTCTCATCTGCCGGAGATTTCTTGAACTCTGTGAAGTATGGGTGGAAATGGGGTGGTTAGTGCTGGATGGCAATACCTCTTACATTAAAGCCAGCTCCAGCTGCATTGTTAGCATAAGTAAAATACAATTGTCAACGTGTCTGACAGGAACGCATGTACATATTTCCGACAGAAGTTCCAATGCTTTAAAATGTGTCACATGTTAGGATATGACAATTGTGAAAACACTGACTCCCCAGATACTGATGGAGTTGATTGTGATGAGGACACCAGCGAAGTGGACCAGCAAGAATGTTTTGAGTGACTTAATTCATATCAGCATCACTTAAGATGTCAGTATTTGTAATGTACTTTTAAAGATGTATTCTGATTTCCAAGCCCTTATTCTCAACAGAAATATAAAATAAGTATATATAATTCAACTTTATACCATCACTTTCGCTTTATCTTTCAGTTTCTGTCAGGGCTGTTATTATTTAAAATAATACTAATTTCAACAACTTGCTCTTGTGTTCGCTTGATGGGTGTATTCAAATCCACCTCGTGTGTGTTTGTGTATGCCAAGATTACTAAGACCGACCAGCATTCAACGATTTGAACACCTAGATTTGGATCCAAATCAACACACCTGGTATCACTAGCTATCACTGTGTTTTTGCCAGTTCTCTGTGTTCAAATTATCTAGTGTAGATCATATCTTAATGGTCTGCCGTTCGTTAATGGCCAATAATGTGAATTCGAATTCAGCCGACCACGGAATCAATAACTCATTCCAGCACCTGAAATCCTTGTATGCGTTTCTTTGAGAACCTGGGACAAATGTACTGAACGCCTTGTCAATTTGAAAAGAATTGGCCCGAATGTTACTGGTACCGGTATTTACCATTGTTCTAACTGGTATGCAATCGTTCAGGATTA
This sequence comes from Siphonodentalium dalli, assembly GCA_032622095.1. Classification (NCBI taxonomy): domain Eukaryota; kingdom Metazoa; phylum Mollusca; class Scaphopoda; order Gadilida; family Siphonodentaliidae; genus Siphonodentalium; species Siphonodentalium dalli. Next base: position 27,829,683 of record CP136067.1, read on the forward strand.
AACATTTTTGCTTAAATGTCTGTTACTTTTGATATGCTATTGTTGGGAATAATGCCATTTTAATCATATACGTCCATTTCCATGATAATTAGTTGAAAAAGATCACCAGTGACCAAGTATAGAACAATGCTGATTATCCCCATAGAGTTCAGTGTTAATTATTGACATCTTCAAATTATCTTGATACATGTGCACCACATGTGGAATATTCAGGAAGATAATGTCATTTAAGACTTGTATACCAAATGTCAGATGAATCTGGTGAAAAATATCCTTATAGTCCGGGAGCTAATAGGGTTACCCTTGCACCCCCCCCCCCTGGGACTTAACTTCACCCTACTCATTTTGTTCCTTATTATGTCCTTCAACTTTTAAGCAATGTTAACAAGAAAATAAAGTGGCCGTGTAGACTCCAGACAAGATGGCGTCCATCATGGCCGCCGTTTTTCAGACCAGACCCTTAGTCAGTTTTATGCAAATTATAGCGGGAAAATCTGGTAAAGTGTACACAAATGTATATATTTTCGTGAAGCTAAGACATAATGACACCTTTTTGTCTAACCCATTCCGATCCCTCAAAAATTCGATTTTACAGAATGTGGTATAAAATTTCACACAAAAATCACAATTGGGATTCTAGTCATATTTCAACAAGAAATGATCAGAACTTTGTAATGTAAGTGAGGCATATCATTACCAATAAAATCCAAGTCACTGGAACAAAATTTCTTACTTTGGCTCAAAATGGCTGCCAATATGGCCGCCAAAATATGGAAAATGGTAAATATTACACCAGCGTGTCCTGCAATCGCTTACAAGTTTTGGTTGATGTATAAAATTGGCTATTCTGCATTCTATACATTGAATACTAACATGTCTGATGCACCATAGTTAATTGTTACTATTGTCACCACTGACATCGTCAAAAATATTGGACTTTTCTCTCAAAAACTTGACATAAATATTGGCAAAAATTCACTTTTCAGGTTTGGACCATTTTTTCAGGTAAAATATAACTATCTTTGGATTGAAAGGTGTTTATTGTTTTGGTCTATCTTAAGTGTGACACACAAGGGTGTTTATAGACCAAATTGCTCAAGATGGCTTCCAAAATGGCAACCAAATTTGTAAAATGTTAATGTTTTACATATATCCCGAACATTCTCTGCATTATCCGAAAAGGTAGCAAATTGTGACTCACTTGGTTATTATACGTGTTAGTTAATTAACTGACAACTACATGTTCTATTCTGGTTGTCCCAGTTCCGTATGGGGCATGACAAATTCATTTTAAAGTATGTAATTTTGCCGAGAACCTCTTTTGTAATTTTGGCCATATTTATTGAAAGGAAATGGGCAGAACTTTGAGACAGAACTGAGATGGACCATAATCTTTGGCTATATTCTGGTCCATTATGATAACAAAAAATATGTCAACAGGATACAGTGTGGACGAAAAGATCGTAGCCAGGGAGTTACTCTATGATCATAACTTTATGTGAGGTGAATAGGTATACATGGAGTTATTGTATGTCATGACTGATGTGAGTAGGTATACAATGAGTGACTATATGGTTATGAGTGGGTTGTCCATGGTAAGATGCATCTATGTATACAGGGAGAGGTCATGGTCATGGTCAGGTGAATCGATATGCATAGAGTGACTGCATGGTGTATGCCTGTGTATATTCAGTACGGGTGCACCCGGTGGGCCTGTGTGGTCATTGGTGTGGTGTATGGATATAACTATTTGGTCATCTATGTGTTGATTATGTATATATGGAGTGACTGTAAGGTCATGGGTGGGTGTACATGTGTTGTCTGTATGATCATGGATGGGGTGTGTGGATAAATAGGGAGTTATTTTATGGTTACGAGTAATGTCTATAGGTATACATGGAATGACTGTACGGTCATGGCTGGATATGATTATCTGGAGTAAGCTGGGTGGACATTATCGAGCGTGTGGGTATAGAGGGAGTGTCCTTGTGGTAACGGGTGGGATGTATATTTATATATCTCGTGGATGTATTATCATTGGTGGGTGTATAGGGCTTAGCTGTATTATCATGGATGGCGTGTATGACTATACGGTTGCTGAATTGTAATGTGTAAGGTGTATATGCAGGTATGGATTGTTTGAGTGGTCGTGTGTGCGGGATTTTTGTATATCTGGAAGGGCTGAATGTCCATTAGTGTGGTTTACATGTATACCTGGAGTGAATATATGGTCTAGGGTGGGCTGCATATGTATATCGAGCGGTTATATGACTATGTGTGTCGAATAGGTATACATGTAGTGACTGTATGGTTAATGGTGAGATGAGTACATGTAGGTATACAAGTAGTGACTGTACGATCATAAATGTAATGGACATCTATACAGGGGCTGACTAAATGGTCATGTGACAGGCGTATGAGTGTACCTGTTTGGTCACTCGTGGCGGTATGGTCATGTGTAGGTTATACCAGTATACACACGTGTTGCTTTATTGTCATGGGCGAGGGATATGTGTATATAGCGAGTGGCTATATGGCCATGGATGAGGTGCATATGTATACATGGAGTGACTATTCTGACATGGCTGTGGTGTATTCGTATATCTTGAGTGGCTATTCGGCTGTAGTGTGACAAATAGGGATACAGGGAGTGACCTGGCCAATGTTGAGGTGAATATGTATACAAGGATTGACCTTGATCATGTATGAATGTTTTGAATAGGTACACATGGGGTGACTATATGGCCATAGGTCATGTGAAGGAGTATACCAGGTGACATGGGTGAGGGTATGTGTATGAAGCGGATGGCTATATGGCCATTGGTGAGGTGCATATGTATACCGGAGTGACTTTGTGGTCTTTGTTGTGGGGTTGATGTATATATTGATTGTCTATTTTACCATGCGTTTGGAGAATATGTATACAGGGGACGACCTTATGGCCAATGGTGAGATGAATAGGTATACAAGGAGTGACTATATGGTTATGGGTCATGTTTAGGAGTATACCCGGTGTTCCTGCATTGTGATGCGTGGCTGTATGGCCATCCGTGGTCATGGGTCAGGTGTACATGTATACAGTGGGTCACTATATTGTTATGTCTGTGGCGTTTATGTATATATGTAATGACTGTGTGATAATGGGTGGCTATCGCTTTCCACGATATGACTCTCGGACATGACCTCTCTATTGATTAACATATCATTGAGTTATTGTGGAAAGCGATAGCCACCCAAGATACACATGTACAACCCACTCCATGTGTACATAAACATCACACAAATGACAACATAATCACCCACTTTATACACGTACACCTGATAATACAGCCATACTTGGTTATACCCGTACATACCACAAATGAAGATACAGCCACGGGTCACCATGCATGAACACCAGGTATACACCTACACCCGACACATGACCATATAGTCACTCTATGTATACACATTCACTACATTCACGATCATACAGTCACTCATTGTATAAATATTCACCTCACCATGGACCATACAACCACTACATTTATACCTATTCGCCATACCCATGACCATAGAGTCAATCCAGGTATACATATGCACATCACCAATGGTGAGCCCTTCCAGATATACCAATACCCGCACATAAGACCACTCATAAGTTCCCTTCTTGCCATACTCATACACGCCATCCATGATCATACATCTACTCCCCATACACCACAAATGATAACACATCCACAACATATATAAATATACGTCCCACCGTTACCAACAAGGCACTCGATATGTGCCCACGCATCATTCATGACCATACAATAACTCCCTGTATACCTATTATCCTCATCTATGATCATAGAGTAACTCCCTGGCTGCCATCTTGGCTTCCACCCTGTATCCAGTTGATAATTTTTTATCACAATGGGCCAGAATAGCCACATATCATGGTTCATCTCAGTTCCGTCTCAAAGTGCTGCCCATTTCCTTTCAATAATATGGCCAGAATCACAAAAGAGGTTCTTCGCAAAATTCCATACTGCAACTTTAAAATGAATTTGTCATGGCCCATACGGAACTGAGACAAACACAATAGAACGTAGTTGTCAGTTAATTAACTAACACGTACAATAAGCAAGTGAGTCACAATTGGCAGCCTTTTTCGGATAACGCAGAGAATAATGTTCGGGATATGTTAACTTTTAACTTTTTACAAATTTAGTCTATAAACACCGTAGTGTGACACATTTAAGATAGACCAAAACAATAAACACCTTTGATACCAAAGATAGTTGTATTTTACTTGAACAAATGGTCGAACCCTGAAAAGAGAATTTTTGCCGATATTTATGTCAAGTTTGTGAGAGAAAAATCCAATATTTCTGGTGATGTCAGTGGTGACAATAGTAAAAATGATCCATGGTGCATCAGTCATGTTAGTATGCAGTGTATATAATACAGATTAGCCAATTGTATACATCAACCACAACTTGTAAGCGATTGCAGGACACCCTGGGGCAATATTTACCATTTTCCATATTTTGGCGGCCATTTTCGCAGCCATTTTGAGCCAAGGTAAGATTTTTAGTTCCAGAGAGTTGGAATATTGATAGCTAATGATATGCCTCACTTACATTACAATGTTCTTTTCATTTCTTGTTGAAATATGACTAGAATCCCAATTGTGATTTTTTGTAAAATTTTGTACCGCGTTCTGTAAAATCGAATTTTTGAGGGATCGGAAGGGGCTAGGACCCCGTTAATAGCATATTTAATTGCTCCAATGATCAGTTAATATACAAAACACAAAATAAAGTCATACTACTCAACCAGTTCCAAACAGCATGAATTGATCTAGAAGATATATGTGAAAAAATGTCATATTTTCAACTTCCGGCGGCCATTTTGGCGGCCATCTTGGATGGTGAGTTTCAGTTTTGGTCCAAAAAAGTGTCATTATGTCTTAGCTTCACGAAAATATATACATTTGTGTACACTTTACCAGATTTTCCCGCTATAATTTGCATAAAACTGACTAAGGGTCTGGTCTGAAAAACGGCGGCCATGATGGACGCCATCTTGTCTGGAATCTACACGTCCACTTTTTTTTCTTGTTAACATTGCTTAAAAGTTGAAGGACATAATAAGGAACAAAATGAGTGGGGTGAAGTTAAGTCCCAGGGGGGGGGTGCAAGGGTACCCCTATTAGCTCCCGGACTATTATATGAGCATTTTTTTTTTCAAAAAGCGAAACGCTCTTTAAATTGAAAAATCCTCTTTTATTATCAGATTCCCGAAAATGTAAAGCTGGAAACAAGTCAATCCTAAAATAGTACATGGAGCCCAATACAAATCCACTTTAATATTGCTTTTACCTTACAAAGTCAGGTTAATTACATAAGGAAGTTGACTACATCCTAGATAGTTGTTGCAATTCACCCACCATTTGACACTATATCTCGGAAGGAAACCAGTGATTACGCCATCCCATTGGAATTGACTGCGTGATATGTACACAGTGCAATGCTGTTAACGATTTGTTACGACCAACTTTCCATTCGATTCAATTCTTTTCCCGCCAAGATATGAGATGTGAGAAATTTGTTATCAATTTGATGTGTATGGCGAGTGTGCAATTGTTATGTCACACATTTAACACATAAAGGACTCAAATCAGGAAACCGTCCGTATCAGTGTGATATATGTGATGAAGTGGGTCGTCGGTTCTTACGATAAAAAATCCACTTCGGCGACAGTTCTTATAATTGTGATTTATGTGACAAAACGTTCAATTTTAAATGTCGATTGTCTGTACATAAGATAATATACATTGGAGACCATCCGTATTCACTCAGTCAGATCATCTTACAAGGCATACAATGGTTCGTACCGGTGATCGTCCGTATCAGTGTGATTTATGCGACAAAGCATTTACTCAGTCTGGTAAATTGACGATTCACAAGAGAACTCATACCGGTGATCGCCCGTATCCGTGCGACGTGTGTGATAAAGCATTTAAATGGCCAAGTGACTTGACGGTTCATACGAGAATACACACAGGAGAGCGTCCGCATCATTGTGATTTATGCGGCAAAGCATTTGCTCGGCAAGGTGACTTGACGGTTCATAAGAGAATCCACACAGGATATCGTCCGTATCAGTGTGATTTATGTAGCAAAGCATTTACTACTTCTAGTCAAATGAAGAGTCATACGAGACTCCACACAGGAGAACGTCCGTACCAGTGTGATTTATGTGTTAAAACATTCAGTCAGGCCGGTGATCTGACAAGGCATAAGATAATACATACAGGAGAGCGTCCGTATCAGTGTGATTTGTGCAGCAAAGCATTTACCCGGCCAGGTTCATTGACGGTACATAAGAGTATACATACACGCGATCGTCCATATCAGTGTGATATATGTCGGAGATCATTCTTTACTTTGAGTCATCTGAAGCAGCATACGAGAACACACACCGGGGAGCGTCCGTATTCGTGCGATGTATGTGACAAAACATTCACTGCTTCGAATAATCTGAAGCGGCATACCAGAACACACACAGGAGAGCGTCCGTATCAGTGTGACACCTGTCGGAAGTCATTCACTAATTCGGCTCATCTGAAGCGACACAAGATAATCCACACAAGAAACTCCATATCAGTGTGATGTATGCAGCAAATTATTTTCTCGCTTTGATATCTGAAGCATAACCTCAGGTAATACATTCGGACGATCGTGTTATTAATGTGACCATGCAATCATTTTCTCGACTAGATATATCAAGCGGTGTATCAGATAATACATTCAGACGATCGTGTAATTGATGTGACCATGTAATCATGTTCTCGACTAGATATATCAAGCGGTATATCAGATAATACATTCCGACGATCGTGTAATTAATGTGACCATGCAGTCATGCTCTCGACTAGATATATCAAGCGGTATATATCAGATAATAGATTCAGACGATCGTTGTAATGAATGTGACCAATAATTTTCTCGACTAGATCACTTGACGCACATCAGAGAATCCGAGCACGAGCCCGTCCATTTCAGTGTGATTTATGATGTATGTGCTGAAACATTAACTCAGTCGGGTGATCTGACAAGGTAATAATACATGTACAGTAGATGGTTCATATCGGTGTGGATGGGTGACAAGATAATAATATATGTCCAGTAGAGGGTTCGTATCAGTGTGAATGGGGTGGCAACGAATTTACACCATGATTGGTGTTTTGTTTTATTCAAAGAAGATTCGTTTGATTTGATTCTATTTTTTTAAATATTTGTTCTAATATTAAGAACATATGTAAATAGTTCACGTGTATAGAGGACCCCAGTGGTTGTAATTATATCGACAACGTGTTAAACTCCATCACAACATATAACCCGGTTATCTGTGTACCCATGCAAGCTACCTTTTTATTAGACCATTATAGATGGATTATCTCTTTTAAACATGTGGTGTATAGTTGCCAGGGTATAACATACTATATATGAATTGTAGACCCCTGTCCGAAAATTCCTATATCAATTAATATTATATTTCGAATAGTTTCTGGTCTAAAACGTCTGGTTGTTTAGCGAACGAATAATAGTGAGTGGATACTGTTAACAGAGACCGGAAATTTTATTTTGTAATTTTGTCACAAATAAACATAATTAGACTCATTATCGTTTATATATTACAAATAACCAATCTGGGACATTTGACTATCTGAACCTATCTATGGGAACACCCAAATGAACTCTATAGCTAAATGGCATCACATGAATGGTATGTTCTAAAAAATAGAATACTAATGTGTCCCATTTAAAGATGGATTATCCCTTCGGATAACAATTTTGATTAACGAGGTAATAATATATGTACAGTAGATGGTTCGTATCAGTGTGAATGGGGTGACACGGTAATAATACATGAACAGTAGAGGGTTCGTATCAGGGTGAATGGGGTGACAACGCATTTACTCCAGGATTTGTGTTTTGTTTTATTTGACTATTTTTTTTATATATTTGTTCTAATATTATGAAAATATGTAATAGTTCACGTGTATAGAGGACCCCAGTGGTTGTAACTATATCGACATCGTGTTAAACTCCATCACAACATATAACCCGGTTATCTGTGTATTCATGCATGGTACCATTTAATATCCCATTAAAGATGGTCTATCTATTTGTAAACATGTGGTGTATAGTTACCAGGGTATACATATGCTCTATCTCCTTGTAAACCTGTGTTATATGGTTACCGGGGTATACAGATGGTATATCTCTTTGTAAACATGGGTTATATAGTTACCGGGGTATACAAATGGTCTGTCTCTTTGTAAACATGTGTTATATACATGTAGTTACCGGGGTATAAAGATGGTCTATATCTTTGTAAACATGTGCTATATAGTTACCAGTGTATAAAGATGGTATATCTATTTGTAAACATGTGGTGTGTAGTTACCAGGGTATAAAGATGGTCTATTTATTTGTAAACATGTGTTATATAGTTACCAGGGTATAAAAATGGTCTATCTCTTTGTAAACATGTGTTATATACATGTAGTTACCGGGTATAAAGATGGTCTATATCTGTGTAAACATGTGCTATATATTTACCAGGGTATAAAGATGGTCTCTCTATTTGCAAACAGTTGGTGTATAGTTACCTGGGTATAACATACTAATGGACCTATCCATAGGGACCGCCCCAATTTCAATTATAGCCAATGAGCCGATAGCTCATAACCGGAAGCGACTTGCGTCTGCCTAGTGATATGTATCGCACCACAAGCCGATGCTTAGATACCATATTAAGCTATAGGGACATTACGAACACGAGAGCAAAATATGTCTTAAAAAGCTACAATGGTGTTGAAATGTGCATGGGGAACATGTCCGGTTGACGAACGATATTTATACAAATATCCCGGAGTGTTTTTAGTTAGTAATATATATGTTGTGTTACTTTATTAAAACATTTTATCACCTTCAGATAATGTTATAACTCGCCATAGGGGAAATGGGAAGTTAGCAAAACAAACCATAACACCTCAGCTGGGTGCTCGATTACGAAATACCAACAGCCCCTTAAATTTTCACACTTCCTGTACTGAGTGGGGTATGTTGTTTCACAATGCTTTGTCGGTATGATAAAGGTGATGACAGGAAGTATGATACTATTAATTTCACTGTGTGTTTGCGTAAATACTAATCACTGGTGATAAAATTGAACAATGACAACAAATGGGTCATTAATGATACTTGAATAAACGTGTCAACTTATAGTTACCCGCATCAAACTGCTATATTATGTGAATCATGTACATTAATAACAGCTTATGTCATTGCAATACCAAATCAAATACTTTCGTTTGTCGCGGGACATGCCATTGTTGAGGAACACTTGTGCAACTAAGGTGTTCCGGAGCAGATGAAATGTTGTGTAACTTCAAACCCTGAAGTGATTTTATCAATCCAATAACATGAGAGCACCTTCCAACTAACCTAAAATAAACGAGACAGAGATATTCACTATAACATTTTGTACGAACAAAATAAATAAGGATAACTTTTACCGATAATCGGAGGACATGTTCAAGTGAGTATTAATTCTATACTTTTCGGAAATACTTGCACGTGCACTAATATCATTAACAAAAATCATCAATGCATGTTAAATTTGTCCATTGCCATGTTCATTGACTACATTTACACATGTAGCGTACATGTATGGGACACTGGGTGGACCAAATCATTCGAAGATACTGAGAGCACCAATTTAACACGAATATTATTCATTTTATTTAGAAAAAACAACAAAACAAACATGGCAACGATTAACATGATTTTGTCAAGTGAAACTAGATGGCGTGTGACTGATTAGAAATAATATTACATGTATAGTAGATGAAATATAACAGGTCAAGTTGATTTGGAGATTATGTTGCCTATTTTCGTCATAACCGAAATTACGAGGATATATTCCATATATCTAAAATTCAGAAAGATAAAAGAAAAAACTTACCCGGCTTTGCAGGAGCACATCGATTCGATAATTGTCTTTGTGATGACGCAGATTTCTATATGTATTCGGTGTGGTGGTTGTGACTTTGCCATCGACCTATAACACTTCGAGTCAACCCTGATGCATTGGTTAACTTCACTCGTTCTAATGTCATGAATATATCCCTGGGTATAATAATTAAGCCCTTTTTATTGTGCCCTTTTTGATAATTTATCAATGTCGGGTAAATAAGAAACGTTGATATCGTCTGGAACATTTAAAAGCGAACTTGAAACACAAGATTCGTTCTCATCGGAAGCCATTTCAGCACTGATATATAGCGAAATAGCGAAAGATGGCTTGTGGTGCGTAGTAACAGTAACCATGCAGTATACTGGTGGGCGGTCCCTATGGATAGGTCCATTATGAATTGAAGACCCCTGTCCGAAAATGCTTATATCAATTAATATTATATTTCTAATAGTTCCTGGTCTAAAACATCTGGCTGTTTAGCTAACGAATAATGGTGCGTGGTTACTGTGGTTACTGTTAACAGAAACCGGAAATATTATTCTGCAATGTTGTCACAAATAAACATTAATTAGACTCATTATCGCTTATACAATACAAACATTCAATCTGGAAAATGATAAATATGAATTTAAGTCCCATCTGTGGGAACGCTTCTATCAGTTAATATTGATTTTATTTCGAATATTTTATTATGAAATGAGATGAATTAATGGGTCACTTTATTACTCTATTTTTAGAACGGGTGTTCCCATAGCTATGCCCTGAACGTCAAATGTCACATATTGATTGTACCGTTTTATTAAATATGTATTGGGGTAGTGAGTCTAATTTCATTAACGTTTATTTGTGACAAAATCACACAAAACAATTTCTGGTCTCTGTTAGCAGTAACCACCATTGTTCTTTAGCTAAACTACCACACGTTCTTAGACCAGACAACATTAGAAATGTAATCAATATTAATCGATAGAAAAGTTGCCGGACATGGGTCTTCGATTCATATCTAATATTTTATACCACTGTAAGTATAAAACACATGTTTACAAACAGATAGACCAACTCTACCGGACACATGGAAATGGATTTTCTCATAATTCAGCATTATGCATATCCTGGTATATATCGAAAAACCTTCTTTTGTCGTCAATTACATACCATGTTCATGTCCACTATTCGATACTTCGAGTGAACTGAAGTATACCGGTAGTAAATTGGACGGAAAATCACAAGTGGATATATTCTCAGGGACCAGTTTTCCCCACCCCAGTGCTTTGTATCCTTTGTATTTTTCACTTTACAGTTGAGAGTAAGGTGGGAAACCCTGTTAACAGTAAGGTGAAAATTAACCTGAGTAGTTTGTGCATTTAATAATATAATTTGATGTAGATCCGTTTATCATTTACTGGCGTTAGTCGCTAATTTATTTTCGTCATTTGCGGTTTACCTCAATGTTTTCTATTGTCATCCATTATTGACCCGTTCGTTGCACGCGGTCACTCTGTCGTATTTCGTTACTCGGTTTTTGTTCATTGCTGTTTGTACTTTGATTAAACAATGTCCATGCATTGTTGTTTCACATTTGTCTGCATCGTTTGATTATTTTGTAGTTCAAGTATTGGCTTACAATTAATGTGAAATTTTCGTAGTTTACTTTTCCCTGCAATCTATTTCATTTTTGAGAGAGGGGGTGGTATTTTTTAATTTAATTTCACTATGTATTAAAATTATATGTCGCTGAACATTTGGCGCTCATTGATAACTTTTGAATAAGTTTTCAGAATTTGTTTATAACTGAACATGCAACATTGGTTCTCATTGGTGTATGTTTAACTCTTTAGTTCCCACACTAGCTGTATAAGCCACCTCGTCACCTCCCTGCAGCTATAACATAATACCGACGGTGTGTTCCCGTGCATATATCAAGTACGAGACGCTATTTCCCGATAACTTTTGGCTTGTCAGAAAGTATCCTGTTGCTCCATAAATGGTGGTAAACCTGTTACTGTGTTGACGCAGTGAGGGTAATCGGTTGGAGTGACAGCTCCAACTGTGGATAATGACCGTAAGCCGGGAATTGTTTCGAAATATGAGAAATATCGACACCTGTGTATAAGAGCCTTGGGCAAGCAAGTATCTTAGATATTTCTGTTGGGATTAGTTCAATATCAGTATATCAAATTATATGTATTTCGCGTTTCGTCAGCTCTGAGATATTGCTTTTAATATTCCATACAAAATGTCATTATTTACTCAGATTACTTGAAGTGAAGTGACCACGACGTGTATGCACACGAATGTCACATTGTGATAATAAAATATGCCTTATACGAATGATCCTTGTTCAGAATTTAGACTCGTTTTATTTGGAAAAAGTCACCAACTCCCAAAATTATTTTGTAAACAATTCAAAGCAAATATGTTCTGTTTTCTTCTAATAATTAATGTCTAAGAAGACAATTAAAGATATGATATATATCATATTTTAAGTGGATACCAGAAATATCTCATGATATCGCTCAAGGACTAAATTTTGCGACCAACTTGTCGTCACCGAATATACATTGTTTCTGGCGATGAGTTTCTGTTGTTACTACAAGAAAAAAGTATTTCCGCTGGCGAAAAGTGCAGCTAGTCGGTCGCGAAAATAATTAAATATATTTGTTCGGTATCAATTCAGAACGCTAGATATCCTCTATTTCGTTCGGCCAATATAACGCGATGTCGAACTACGAAATTCAAGTAAGGTTTTAAAATATATTTTCATAACAGTGATGTTTGCGATTGTTTATTACTATAAACTAACATGCAAATGTAACATGTAACAGCAGTAATAATATAGAGCATACACATACAATTCAATTATAATTATTATTTATTGGTAATTTGCTGTACATACATAAGTATGTTCCGCTTCCAGAGTGCGTAATACTTACCTGTATATACCATGACCGCACGGCTTCTGATTTACTAGCGCAAATCAATGGTAATCTAATCGTCGTATATAATGATGCAGGCTAGAATATAGGTATACAATGTACGTGTATGGCATTGGTTTTATGGCGCGTTGTCTAATAACTCAATATCAACTTTGCTTTTCGACCTCAAAAACACCTATTATGTAACACGTCGTGCTTGGAAGTTCATCTTCGTGCAAACACCGTATGGCATCACCATTTAAAATTTAGCATTATAGAATATAAGAGAAATTTGAAACAATCCATATACCGGTATATAGGATGCTAATACACATTATTTTATCACATACGCCAGAAACACCAGAAACATATACCAACATTATCAGAAAAAGGACAACACAATGTACACATTGTGTTGATATATATAGATCTTTCCTTTTACTCAAAAACCAAACATGTTTGAGAAAATAGTTGTAAACTCTTCGATCAAGCAAATTGTAATATAACGTCCGACTGAAACATGCATGTAACACCAGCCATTTGATGTTCAGCGGTTTGAAACAAATATGCCATCAACGTCGTTTTTCGGTTGATCTATGAGCGTATAGACCGATCAGTAGACGAATACCATACTGTATAATTCCGCGAAGCGGATTATACTAAGTATGTTATTCGTCTACTTATCGGTCTATACGCTCATAGCTCAACCGAAAAACGACGTTGATGGCTTATAATTACAACTATAACACTTTATTTTCAACTATCTACTATTAATCATCTCAGAAAATTAATTGCCAAAACATGATTTTCCGTTGGACGATCTCGGAATTTGGTTGATGGGCCGAAAATAAATTGGCCGAAATTGTCAACGAGCAACTTCGCCAAGCAAACTTTCAGAAAATAAATATTTACACTTCAACTTAAATTTTCAGCAATGAACAATCCATGATAAAAAGAATTACTTGTTTGGCTACGATTTACGCTTTAAATGACTCAACAACAACCCATTAATTATCAACACACAGAGTCGAATCCGCGATCTCCGGTAAAATTATTAACTCCAGACTCCAGCCCGATGGCCGATGTAATTTGTAAACAAATGCCCTGATTATATCTAATGTGCTCGTGACAAATGTCATGTCATTAGCATTGTTATAAAGATGAAAAATGTTAAAAGGGTTGTAATCGGGTAACACATTTGATTTATTTCCAATAAAATTTGCCATGTTGATCAGCCTGATTTATGATAAGTTGTGTTCACAGCAGTAAATACACGTTGTCATAGACGCTTTTTCGAAATTGGACAAATAAAAAACGCGGCACGAACTTTGAGTGTTCAATCGAGCGTTACAAAAACAGCAATACGGCTGAAATGAACAGACATAAGTATGGTACGTTGTAGATAAGAAGCAGAGACATGGAATATAGACATAGACTACTTGTTCAAATGTTTCTAGCATTGAGTTTTCGAGTTGTTTTTTCACTGAAATTCTAATGGAATTCTCGTTCCGCGCTTTCGCGTCATCCGGGGACTACGCGATGTGACTCGTCTACTGCAAAGTCTATGCACTGATATATCAGGTCACGCGGTAGCATCTCGACCAATCAAATACCCGCCTTTCGACGAAAACGAAATTAGTTGTAATTATTAATACATAACTGTAGCTGGGTTGTCGCGTGACCACCCCTGGTCACATGGTCATGCTAGTATGATATAATGCCGGTAATCATGTTGAATTGCTATGATCAAGATAGACAACGAGACCATCCAACCAAGCCATCCTACTAGGAATCACCCTTGACAAACGAATGATCTTCGTCGCGCACACCAAAAAGGTCGCCGACAACGTCAGAAAAAGAACAAACCTGCTAAGTTGTCTCAGAGGTACCGAGAAAAAGAGGTTGCGCCATAACATTGATTCGCATTCGCGATACTTGTTCGGCGTAGTTACGGTACGTCCGGTATAGAGTTACTGTATTCGGATTCCCAATCGAACACCTACTGTGTTTCCTTGGATTCCCAATCGAACACCCACTGTGTTTCCTCAGATTCTCAATCGAACACCTACTGTGTTTCCATGTGCTTTGGTTTCTTCCGGTTTATCTTGTCATTGTCTTATATAAAACGTTTTCGATTGAACCAACTTCTCTAATTATATATTTCCAACAATATCCTTATCGTCGCGTTTGCTATATAAGAGTGCACATCTGTTGCTATATCGATAGCATTATTCGGGTAAATGGGCTTAATTTGTCCGATTCCGAGCGATGGTAAAACGGGGAATAACTACAGTTCCCCTTGTCTCTATTATACTACTATTAACGTGAAGCAGGCGCGTATATAGAATCGGCGTATATGGGCAGCGCAAAAGGGGGCGGACAGCGGAGCGCGTTACATGCCCCTGTCAGGGATGTGGCTAGAGGGTCTCCGCTGGGGGGGGTGTCCACCTTGGGAATTTCCAACTGCACCCCCCCCCCCCCTTGAGTCGCAATCACACCAACACAACTTTTTGCATAATTCCATTTGCACCCCCCCCCCTTGAATCGGAATCACACCGACACAACTTTTTGCATAATTCCATTTGCACCCCCCCCCCCATTGAGTCGGAATCGTACCAACACAACTTTTTGCATATTTCCATTTGCACCCCCCCCCTTGTACTTCATGCTCAGGCCTAATTTCCTATATATTCATAAGCCATGCTTCTATTTTCCCAGTATGAGAACATTAAGATATTTTAACCTGAAAATTGCCCCCAAAAAAACAACTAGTAATCTAATTCCAGACAAATACACACAGCTACCGACAACAGACCAGGAAACACCGGGCCGACCATGGTTGTTCGGCCCGGTGTGAGAAAATTTTGAAAACTATACAAGAAAATCGCAAATCCTAGCATCAAGACTGGCTTCAACTGAAGCTTTCCTAGTGTTGGAAATTTCAAACCTCATACTCCCCCTCAGATTGGAAAATTCTTCAACTGATGACCATTTATGTCTACAAGTTTGACCAAATGTAGTAAAATATTGTTTTGCTAAACTAATTAGCAGTTTTGTATTGGCCATGTGAATGGAGCAATGACACACCGGGCCGACCATGGTTCGGCCCGGTGTGCGAAAATTTTGAAATCTGAACAAGAAAATCGCAAAATCCTAACATCTAGACTAGCCTCAAGCCTTCCCACTGTTCGAAATTTCAAACCCTACACCCCCACTTAGGTTGGAAATTTTCCAACTGATGACAATTCCAATGACAATGTTGACCAATTGTATGACAATATTGTTTTCTTAAAATAACTAGAAGTTTTTGACTGGCCACGGGGGAGAGACCAGGACACAAGCTTTCCAAGTGTTGGAAATTTCCAACCTGTCACCCCCCTAAGGTTGGAAAATTTCCAACTGATGACCATTTCTGTCAAATATTTTGACCAAAAATAGGAACATATGCAAATATTGGTCGAAAAACAATAAATTCCCCCAATAAATTGTTTTATAATCAAACTACAAGAACATTTTCAACCTATTGTTGGTGTGAAATTTCGTTGTGGCAGGTATGAAATTTCCAACTATTGAAAATATAGCTCTCTGCTGGGGGGGGGGTGAGACACCCCCCCACACCCCCCCCCCCCTCTAGCCACATCCCTGGCCCCTGTGCATTCACCCACCATTTGACACTATATCTCGGACAAAAACCAGTGATTACGCCACCCCAGTGCAATTGACTGCGTGATATATACACAGTGCAATTATGTTAACGATTTGTTACGACCAACTTTTCATTCGATTTAATTCTTTTCCCGCCAAGATATAAAATGTGAGGGAGATCAATGGTTATCTCACACATTTAACACATAAAGGACTCAAATCAGGAAACCGTCCGTATGAGTGTGATATATGTGATGAAGTGGGTTGTCCGTTCTTACGATAATCCACGTCGGCGACCGTCCGTAGTTATACATATAGTTATACTTGTGATTTATTTGACAAAACATTCACTTTTCAATAAAAGTCGATTGTCGGTACATAAGATACTATCATTGGCGACCATCTGCATTCACTCTGTCAGGTGATCTTACAAGGCATACGATGGTTCGTACCGGTGATCGTCCCCACCCCAGTGTGATGTATGTGACAAAGCATTTACTCAGCCAGGTTCATTGACGGTACATAAGAGAATCCATACAGGAGATCGTCCATATCAGTGTGATGTGTGTGATAAAGCATTTACCCACAATGGTAATCTGAAGCAGCATACGAGACTCCACACAGGAAATCGTCCATTTCAGTGTGATTTCTGTGTTAAAACATTCAGTCGGGTGGCTGATCTGACAAGGCATAAGAGAATCCACACAGGAGATCGTCCATTTCAGTGTGATTTCTGTGTTAAAACATTCAGTCACGTGGGTTCTCTGACATTGCATAAGAGAATACTTACAGGTGATCGTCCGTATTCGTGTAATTTGTGTAGCAACGCATTTTATCGTCTCGCCCCATAAGAGAATGCATACAGGCGATCGTCCGTATCAGTGTGATGTATGCGCTAAAACATATATTGAGTCCGGTTCCTTGACGGCCCATAAGAGAATTCACACAGGCGGCGATCGTCCGTATCAGTGTGATTTATACGGCAAAGCATTTACTCAGCCAGGTATCTTGAAGGCGCACCATAGAATACACATAGGAGATGCTCCGTATCATGCAGTGTGATTTATGCGGCAAAGCATTTACTCAGTCATGTGCCTTGACGGGTCATAAGAGAATCCACACATGAGAGCGTCCGTATCAATGTGATTTATGTAGCAAAACATTTACTACTCCGAACAATCTGAAGCTGCATACGAGACTCCATACAGGAGATCGTCCGTATCAGTGTGATATATGTGTTAAAACATTCAGTCGGGTGGGTCATCTGACAAGGCATAAGGTAATACATACAGGAGATCGTCCCTACCAGTGTGATTTGTGCAGCAAAGCATTTACCCGGCCAGGTCCATTGACGGTACATAAGACAATTCATACTGGTGATCGTCCTTATCAGTATGATTTATGCGCTAAAACATTTACTGCGTCGGGTGATTTGACAAGGCATAAGATAATACATACAGGCGACCGTCCGTATCAGTGTGATTTATGTGGCAAATCATTTACTGAGCCAGGTTCCTTGACGGCGCACCATAAAATGCACACAGGAGATCGTCCATATCAGTGTGATATATGTCGGAGATCATTCATTACTTCGAGGCATCTGAAGCGGCATACGAGAACACACACAGGAGAGCGTCCGTATCAATGTGACATCTGTTGCAAGTCATTCACTGATCCCGGTAATCTGAAACGACACAAGAGAATCCACACAAGAAACTCTCTATCATTGTGATTTATGCGGCAAATTATTTCTTCGCTTTGATATCCGAAGCGATACCTCAGATAATACATTCCGATGACCGTGTAATTAATGTGACCATGCAATCATGTTCTCGACTAGATATATCAAGCGGTATATCAGATAATAGATTCAGACGATCGTGTAATTAATGTGACCATGCAATCATGTTCTCGACTAGATATATCAAGCGGTATATCAGATAATAGATTCCGACGATCGCGTTATTAATATGACCATGCAATCATGTTCTCGACTAGATATATCAAGCGGTATATCAGATAATAGATTCAGACGATCGTGTAATTAATGTGACCATGCAATCATGTTCTCGACTAGATATATCAAGCGGTATATCAGATAATAGATTCAGACGATCGCGTTATTTAATGTGACCATGCAATCATTTTCTCGACTAGATATATCAAGCGGTATATCAGATAATAGATTCAGACGATCGTGTAATTAATGTGACCATGCAATCATGTTCTCGACTAGATTTATCAAGCGGTATATCAGATAATAGATTCCGACGATCGTGTAATTAACGTGACCATGCAATCATGTTCTCGACTAGATATATCAAGCGGTATATCAGATAATACATTCAGACGATCGCGTTATTAATGTGACCATGCAATCATGTTCTCGACTAGATTTATCAAGCGGTATATCAGATAATAGATTCAGACGATCGCGTTATTAATGTGACCATGCAATCATGTTCTCGACTAGATATATCAAGCGGTATATCAGATAATAGATTCAGACGATCGTGTAATTAATGTGACCATGCAATCATTTTCTCGACTATATATATCATACGGTATATCAGATAATACATTCCGACGATCGTGTAATTAATGTGACCATGCAATCATGTTCTCGACTAGATATATCAAGCGGTATATCAGATCATGGATTCAGACGATCGTGTAATTAATGTGACATGCAATCATGTTCTCGACTAGATATATCAAGCGGTATATCAGATAATAGATTCCGACGATCGTGTAATTAATGTGACCATGCAATCATGTTCTCGACTAGATATATCAAGCGGTATATCAGATAATACATTCAGACGATCGTGTAATTAATGTGACCATGCAATCATTTTCTCGACTATATATATCAAGCGGTATATCAGATCATGGATTCAGACGATCGTGTAATTAATGTGACATGCAATCATGTTCTCGACTAGATTTATCAAGCGGTATATCAGAAAATAGATTCAGACGATCGTGTAATTAATGTGACATGCCATCATGTTCTCGACTAGATATATCAAGCGGTACCTCAGATAATACATTCCGACGATCGTGTTATTAATGTGACCATGCAATCACGGTCTCGACTAGATATATCAAGCGGTATCTCAGATAATACATTTCGACGATCGTGTAATTAATGTGACCATGCAATCATGTTCTCGACTAGATATATCAAGCGGTAAATCAGATAATAGATTCATACGATCGTGTAATTAATGTGACCCTACAATCATGTTCTCGACTAGATATATCAAGCGGTACCTCAGATAATACATTTCGACGATCGTGTAATTAATGTGACCATGCAATCATGTTCTCGACTAGATATATCAAGCGGTATATCAGATAATAGATTCATACGATCGTGTAATTAATGTGACCATACAATCATGTTCTCGACTAGATATATCAAGCGGTATATCAGATCATGGATTCAGACGATCGCGTTATTAATGTGACCATGCAATCATGTTCTCGACTAGATATATCAAGCGGTATATCAGATAATAGATTCAGACGATCGTGTAATTAATGTGACCCTACAATCATGTTCTCGACTAGATATATCAAGCGGTATATCAGATGATACATTCCGACGGTCGTGTAATTAATGTGACCATGCAATCATGTTCTCGACTAGATATATCAAGCGGTAAATCAGATAATAGATTCATACGATCGTGTAATTAATGTGACCATGCAATCATGTTCTCGACTAGATATATCAAGCGGTATATCAGATAATACATTCCGACGATCGTGTAATTAATGTGACCATGCAATCATGTTCTCGACTAGATATATCAAGCGGTACCTCAGATAATACATTTCGACGATCGTGTAATTAATGTGACCATGCAATCATGTTCTCGACTAGATATATCAAGCGGTATATCAGATAATAGATTCATACGATCGTGTAATTAATGTGACCATACAATCATGTTCTCGACTAGATATATCAAGCGTTACCTCAGATAATACATTTCGACGATCGTGTAATTAATGTGACCAATTATTGTCTCGGCTAGATCACTTGACCCAGATCAGAGAATCCGAGCACGAGCCCGTCCATTTCAGTGTGATGTAATACATGTACAGTAGCGGTTCGTATCAGGGTGAATAGGGGTGACAACGAATTTACTCCAGGATTTGTGTTTTGTTTTATTCAAAGAAGATTCTTTTGATTTGACTCGATTTTTAAAATATTTGTTCTAACATTATGAAACCATGTAAATAGTTCACGTGTATAGAGGACCCCAGTGGTTGTAATTATATCGACGTCGTGTTAAACTCCATCACAACATACAACCCGTTTATCTGTGTACCCATACATGGTACCATGTTAATAGACCATTAAAGACGGTCTATATCTTTGTAAACATGCGGTGTATATAGTTACCAGCATATAAAGCAATATATATCAATCGAAGACCCCTGTCCGGAAATGCTTATATCGATTAATATTATATATAGAATATTTTCGAGTCTAAAAGTATGGTTGTTTTAGCTAACGGACAATAGTGGTTTACTATTAACATAGACCTGATATTTTATTCTGTAATTTTGTCACAAATAAACATTTATTAGACTCATCGCTTATAGAATACACATAAACAATCTACGCCGATGGCGATGTTCACATACAGGATGGATAAAGAGAAGGAGACAAATTTCCTCTGCATTAACCCAGTCATCGGCATAGTTGTGCCGAACATCGGCGTATAGATACCCGATCATCAGCGTAACTACGCGTATGGCGATGGTCACATACGGGTGAATAAAGATGAGGAGACCAAGTTTCCTCTCCATTTGCCCACTCATGCCCTACCTAAACATGTTCATTTATGGTCAACTGAGAAAGGTGTTTTCCTTGGTCTATTGTGGACATACTTATTTTTCAATGATGATTTACAGAGAATAAACTCAAAACGGGGGGGGGGGGGGGGGGGTAAACCCTGATGTTGGAGCCAAATCCTGCCCTACCTTTTACATTAAGGGCTATGTGGGAATAATACAGATTCAGTTATGTAGTTAATCTTACCATACACGTCCTACCTCAAACTATGCATGGGCATAATCAGACAATGTATATTTTGAGGTATAGGGCAGGTGTGTGGTAAGGCTGGGCAAACTTGGTCTCATTTCCAATAGTCACTGTGTATGTGGCTCAAAACTTTTAAAGAACTTTACTGTCTGAGGTATGGTTTTATACGAATAAGAAATGTGGACTGAGTTCATAAATGGTTTTATATTATTCGCATAGCCCATAATGTAAAAGCAGGGTTTGGCTCCCAAATCTATGACATTCATGTTTCAGCTCCCTGATAAGAATGTATCAGTCTCCAAATCCATGTTTTGATTTTATTCATTGCATCTCCTCATATTGAAATAGGTATGGCCATAATTGATCAACGCAGAGACAATTCTCAGAAATTAATGATCAGAAATGCATATTTTGAAATAGGACAGGTGTGAGGTAAAGCGGGGAAACTTGGTCCCCTTGCCCTTTTGTCACTGTGTGTGCCTCAATACTTCTAAATAACTGTCTGAGATGTGGTTCAAAAAGAATATTAAGATAAACTACATAAAAGACTATTTTATTCACATATAGCCCCCAAAGTTACTCAATCCGATCATAGGGTCCCGATATCATCAATATACAACAACATTTCTTCAAAATACGCTTTAGTTATCAGAATCGATTGCACAAAATAATGCTAACAACTGTCAACTATTGTATCAATTTTACCAAAACGTTCAAGGAAGTATTAGCCGTGTGATCACTTGAGTATACACGACATTTGGCCGTATTATCACTTGATTTAGAGTTATGAATGTTCATTTCGACCGAGACCATCCGTTTGACGGCGTTTTCAGGGCCACTAATAATTGAAATAACAAACTTCCAAAATCGATATCTGATCACTCTGAGCTTTGGCGGGTGGCCGGGTTCATCGACTCGAATCAAATATCCCCCCCCCCCCCCAGGCGAAAGTAAAAGTTATTTAGGAGCGTTAAATCGGATTGATTACCTTTCATGTAAAAGGTAGGGCAGGTATCGGCTCCCAGATCTATAAAACAAATCATGGTTTTACCCCCTCTCCCGATAAGAATTGATCAGTCTCCAAACCCCTGATTAGATTTTATTATTTATATATCATCATATTGAAAAATAAGATTGTCCACAATAGACCAATGGAAACATCATTCTCAGTTGACTATGCATATGGTTACGTTGGGATGGGTTAATGCAGAGGAAACTTGTCTCCTTGACTTTATTCACCCTGTTTGTGACCATCGCCATCGGCGTAGTTACGCCGCTGATCGGCGTATATACGCCGATGATCGGCGTAACTACGCCGATGGTTCTAGGGGTAAACTAGATAGATGTGTGTACTTAATAATATTTTTGTTATTCGCACCAGGGAAATTTTTCCAGCAAACTAGGCAAACCGAAAACACTAGTTTTTTTGTTCTTCTTTTATATAAGATTGTATCCATTATATCGCAAGCATTCGGTCGTCATGCGTTTCCTAGTGAAAACTCGTTTTCTATTTCGCTCCTTTCTCACAAATCGTCTAAGCTTGCGCAACCAATGGACCCTAGACCATGCCATGAATCTACTCTGGCCAACACCCGTAGAGATCAAATTTCACCAGTATAAAACCTGGGACGTTATTGATGGTCTGACAGGGGAGTTTATAATACTGAACACACAAGGCAGGGCTATATTTCTTTGTTAATACTTGTTCCTCGATAATATATTTTACATTAGGGGTGGTCGCAGGTCAAAATTGTATGTTTTTGTGACTGTTGTGAGCTTAAGTCGCAGTTAGCATTGCATTAATTACCCATGAAAAAAATCCATAATGTAAGCGATGCAAAGCAAAATCGCTCACAAAGTCACTTAAATCGTGCAATTTCGAGTTTGGACCTTCACCAACATTATTATAGAACATGTAATAACTAAGAAATTTATTCTCCGCGTTATGTGTTCGCCTGTATAAGGTTCCCCGTCAAAACTTCAAAAAATTTCCAGGTTATAAACTGGTGCAATATGATTTCTACATGCGTTAGACATATTAGACACTCAGCGGTTCAAAATACCAGATTACCGGCTATAGTTCAGCATATTCCCCCGAACGCAGTAAACTCAATTACATGTATAAGGAAGATATTCAGTCGATATGCAGGTTGTTAAAATTACTTGTAAAAAGTTATGTGGGACACCAATTGACAACAGCAATGCCCGTTCAGCAGTTCAAAATTACGTTCAGTGGTGCACAGTTCATCATAATATTATTTGCAGATTACAGGTAACCGATGGATCAAAAACAAAATGAATGTCAGGAGGGAACATAATTTGACCAACCGTAGTAGCAATGGCTACAATATAGCAAATCAGACCATTATAACAAACGAACATATGTCAGTAAAAATGCCAAGGGGGCCTAAGTGACAATTCCGACTGTGCTATTTGGCTATTGTTTGCAACCGCGCGACACATCGTCGCCAGAACCAGGAGAGCGTCCGTTAAATGTGGTTTGTAAACATGATTGTACTATATAGTTACCCAGGTATAAAATATTAGATCTGAATCGAAAACTCCTGTCCGGAAATGCTTCTATCGATTAATATTCATGGATTATCTCTTTAAAGTGGATTATCTCTTTGTAAACATGTACTAGACAGCTACCGGGGTAAAATATATTATATCTGAATCGAAGACTCTTGTCCGGAAATGCTTCTATCGATTAATATTGATTAATATTCATATATTATCTCCTTAAATGTTGGTTATCTCTTTATAAATATGTATTATATAGTTACCGAGGTATACATTATTTGATCTTAATCGAAGACTCCTGTCCGGAAATGCTTCTATCGATTAATATTCATGGATTATCTCTTTAAAGTGGATTATCTCTTTGTAAACATGTACTAGACAGCTACCGGGGTAAAATATATTATATCTGAATCGAAGACTCTTGTCCGGAAATGCTTCTATCGATTAATATTGATTAATATTCATATATTATCTCCTTAAATGTGGGTTATCACTTTGTAAACATGTATTATATAGTTACCGAGGTATACAATATTAGTTCTGAATCGAATACCCCTGTCCTTGCTTCTATCGATTAAAGATGGATTATCTCTTTAAATAACAAATTTTAAATAGTTGCGTGGGTATAAAATAATAGATATGAACTGAAGACCTATGTCCGGAAAAGCTTCTATCAATTAATATTGATTTTATTTCGAATATTAAATCGGGCCCGTTTATGTTACTATTTTTAGAACCGACCATTCGGATGAGACCGTATTGCGATATAGAGCACTGGGCTGTTCCTACGGCTATGCAACGAATGTCAAATGTCACAGATTGGTTGTTTGTATTGTTTTGTTCCACAGATATAAGCGATAATGAGTATAATTAACGTTTATTTGTGACAAAATTGCACAATATAATTTCTGGTCTCTGTTAACAGTAACCACTATTGTTCGTTAGCTGAACAAACACACTTTTTTAGACCAGAAAATATTCGAAATAAAATTAATATTAATCGATAGAAGCATTTCCGGACAGGAGTCTTCGATTCAAATCTAATATTTTATACCCCGGTAACTATATAATACATGTTTACAAAGAGATAATCCACCTTTAATATTGATTAATAATCATATATTATATCCTTAAATGTGGGTTATCTCGTTATAAATATGTATTATATAGTTACCGAGTTATAAAATATTTGATCTTAATCGAACCCAGTAAACATTGAGGCACCAATTCGGTGCTGATCCGGCACCAGAAAAGGTACCAGTTTGGTACCGGATTTCCGGTGCCGGTTTGGCATTGAAGTTGCACCCCGGTCATGCACCGGAATGGCACCAGTAAAGCGGTGGCAAATTTTTTTCAGTGATTTACTAGTTTACTCGATATATCATATAGTGATGTAAAATCATATATTGTTGAACGAATACCAGACTAGTGTTGTTTTCGCAGTACCATTTTGGTACCAAAATAGCGGTACCATTTTGGTACCAAAATAGCGGTACCATTTTGGTACCAAAATAGCGGTACCATTTTGGTACCAAAATAGTGGTACCATAGCGGTACCAAAATTGTGGTACCAAAATTGCGGTACCATTTTGGTACCAAAATTGCGGTACCATTTTGGTACCAAAAGAGTGGTACCATTTTGGTACCAAAAGAGTGGTACCATTTTGGTACCAAAATAGTGGTATCAATCCGATGATGGTATACTGGTGCCACATTGGCTTCATAAGATCAGCTATATATAGTAACCTTTCGATAATATTCCAGTGCTAATTCAGGGTCGCAATATTGGTATCATTCCAATGTTTGCATATTGGTGCCAGATCGGCATCGTAATATCGGTATCATTCCGACGATGCTATATCGGTACCAGATCAGCATCATTCCGATGGTGGTATATCGGTGCCGAATCAGCATCAATATATCAGTATCGCTCCGAAGATGATAGGACGGTGCCAATTCAGCATTATAATATCATCATAAAACATTTTGGACAATAGGAATATAACTGCTGCATCCTTTCAATTACGAAGTCGAGGAATAATAAGGAATAAGTACAGCCAAAGGACAGGTGAAATACAATGATTTACAAAATAGAAGGAAACATGTTTATTTCAACGAAAACAAATAATCGTATATATTATATATATATATATATATATGTACAAGGTATGAAGAAAATAAAACGAATATCATAATGAAAGTATCAATGACAATGCAGCTCCATGTCAATTTAACTGACATAACACAATACTAATTACTCCTGGATGCTATAACAAGAGCATGCCGTCGCGCGTGGGCACAATACGCCTTTTCTGGAGTAAAGTGGGGCAAGGTTTAACTCATTTGTTTGAAACTTGGTTCAGTTCACTCGATTCAATCAAAAGTTATCATCTGGAAACCGCATATGAGGTAAAATCTAAGTCGAAAAAGGGGCATAACTCAGTCAAAATCATGAACTTGAAATCTAAAGTTATCATCCGGAAACCAAAAGCGGATGGACAACCCATTTACATAATACAACCTTTTTTTCTCGAAGAGAGTGGAAATTATAATGGTGTTTGTTTTTTAAATTTAGTTATAATATTTATATCGGAAAAAAATGAAATTGAGCAAGAAAATAATTTTGTTTAATTATTTAAAATAAAATTTTATTATATATTTTTTTTAAATTGAGCAAGAGCAAATTTATTCGAAAACAAATGAGTCAAACTCGATCGGTATTTTTGGCTGAGAAACTCAAATTTAAAATTTGGTTCTGATCGAATAGAAAATGTTATCACACCATGCGTAAAGTGTGTATGGGCGGACAGACAGATGGACGAATGATGAGTGGTCAATGTGGACGTTGACACTATGTGTACCATACAGTCCATACTATGGTATGGGTAAAAATTGCATGCTGAATTTACATTGGATAATACTGAAATTGAAAATGGCTGACAGCGGCCAAACAATCAGTTCCCATCTACTTGGGATGGTTTCATTGTAGGACCATAACAAATTTTGAGGTAAGACAAACATTGCTAGGAGAAGCAAATTTGGTTTTTGAGAGAATGCAGAGAATTTTTTTTTTTGCCGTACCTCCTATATACATTGCTAGTAGAGTCTGTGTAGTTCGTGCTAATGGGTGCATATTTAAAAATCGAAAATGGCTGTCGGCAAAATTTAATTATTTTATTTGTCGATTGTCTATGAAAATTTTCATAATCATTGATGCATTGGTTCAGGCTGTAACCTGTGCTTAAGGATCAGAACATAAAACGACGCATGCTAGCTTCCCTTGATGTCAAGTTAAAAATGTGTGGGACACAACATAAAACCATAACTAACAAGTGCAGATATATTGGAGGCTTCAATTACTTCATAAAATATGAAATTGATATTCTCAACCGAAAAATGAAATTTGGTGGCGAAAACACCAGATCTATGAGTATATAGTGTCAATTATTGATTATGTCATTTAGAAATTATACATTGGAATTGGTCTAATTTATTTGCTGGAATGTCAGGTTATTATAATTGCAAAGGATATGATATGAAAAAAATCATATGGATTGCCATTCATTCTTGTAAGAATGTTCCAACAATAAAGTTAAACAAACACCCTGGCTTTTTGTTGAACTTATTTGCTGAACATGCATACATATGAATAAATGAGAATCGAGTAAGTACTCATCAGCGAGCATCCAGTTATCAAAGGGTTAGGTAGCAATACACAATTTTCAGAAATATTGGGGGTACTGTACTTCAAATCTAAGTTATCACACCATGAAATGGAAAGTGTAACAAATGTACTTTGGCTTCTTCATTCAAATTTGTCAATGATCCTTGATTTGCACACATAAAACGCTCAATTTTACCCAGTTTTTTATACTAAAATTTTTCAACATAAAAGCAGATGATGACAAAGCTAAATGTCAGTAAACAAGTTTCTTAATTTTTTCCAAAATTTTTTAGTAAGAGCAGATGACAGGGATTCAGAAATGAGAAATCGGGCTATTTCCCTATAACCAAACATATGGAGTTGGCCTTCACTCAAAAAAAAAATAATGTTTTGTATCCAAAATCCCGAACAACCCATGAAATTGTATTCTGCTACCTTGACCCTCTCATGACGGGTGCTGCATTGGTGCAGCATTAAATAACATGTGCCAGTGCATTCTTTCATATATGAGAATAGTATAATAGTACATATATAAAAGAATGCAGTGGCACAGGGTTTTCGCAAAATTTCAGGAAGCCAGTGAAAAACCAGTATTTCATTTCTATGTTGTTATCCTTGTCTTCTCTTTCAGTAACTTGAGCTGAAGCTGTGATTGCTGTGATCCGAATTGTCCTGAAATTATTAAAATAAAAGCATGAATAACTGCCTCCCAATTATATTGTTTCCGAACATACCTCACCAAAAAACTCACATAGCTTACATTCATAACTATAAAAACATGACATTGATGTGATTATTTAGGTCTATATGTAAAATGGTCTATGTGAAATTGCTGATCTTAAGTATAAATGATGTTCCATATTAGTATTCAAATGATTTATCCATCTAATCGAAGTTGATGCAATTAATCAATTAGTCGATTAATCGGGAAAAAGTACTACCTACTAACAGCAGTGCCATTGCACGGTCTTATTGTCACATAAAATTTAATAGTGAACATATATTAACTTGTTAAAGCCTTATTGCATTGTTCCTTTAACCATGCCACTGCTATCAGTAATACACGGGAGGTGAACTCCATGACCCGAACCGAACCAAATGTATGCATGTGTAGGCACAGTTTCTTTTATGCTGATCATCAGACATGAAGTGTCGCTGCCGACTGAACACTGTCTAGTTTGGTGTGACACAAACGTCTCACTGTGGCACATGTATGATGCAAGAACATGGCTTCAATGATAATCGAAACATAATTTGCGACAGGCAAGCTGGTGAAGTCAACTAACAGAATAGCATATAATACCCGTTATTAGCTGTTATGGTCGATGTAATTACAGGCTATATATTTTCTTGGAAAGATAGTAAAATTGAATGCTTACAACAGATGATGACTCTTGCACTCTTTGAGATTTTGTCCCCTGATCTCGAAGCCACTTGGCAGCAATAGTTTTAAATTGACCATCTGTCATGGTAGACGTCTTTGGCAACTTCCTAACTGCTTCTGAAATAAAATTTATATGTAATGTTACACTTCAATCTAATAAAATTGAAAATATTCACTTTAATTCCAATGCATAACAGCAAAATTGCACGGAAGGACAACATGCATCAATTTTAAAAATTTCTTTGGGGGCAATTGTTCATATATGGACATTTAGATTTGCACAGGTCAAAAAATATTCAGTTACCAAAGCCTTTACCAATTACATTCAACCGGGATAACCACCAAAGAATAGAATGCACTACAGACATTTATGGTAGTTACATTGTCCTATAAAATGAGTTCATGAAACAATGTCAATTTGTCAAATTATTATCGGCTATCACATGAACTGGCTTCATTTTATTTACACAGAAAACAAATTGGAAGACCCTATTACGACTGCACATGGACATCAATTGTGACTTGAATCTAGTATTAAAAATTGGTTTAGAGATTGTTTTGGAAACTGACAGTGCGTGCACGATAGTATCTGTATAACTCTCCATGACCCTACATGTGCTCATCCCACAGATAACTGAATAAACTACTTCATTTTCCAACTGATGCATCATTAAAGAAAGCTCCTGCGTCAGTGCATTCTTCTTATATATTCTATGACGCAATTGATGCAAACTTCTCACTGTGGCACATGTAATACTAATGTGTTGACGAAAGAACATGGCTTCAACGATATACAAATAATTATTTGCGAAAAGGCAAGCTGGTAATGTCAACTATTTGAGAGAATGCACTGGCTTACAGGGTCATGGTAAATATTGTTATGCCATAGGCAAGGCTCCTTATGGCGCAGGGTCTCCGCTAAATTTCAGGACGTTCCCATCATGGGAGGGTTAGAAGCTCATTTTCAAAATCAATGCCATATATTGGAAATGGCTACCAAGCATGTTTGGGTTAGACAGAATTGACTTACTTTGCAATGCACCAATTATCCTAGGATAATTGCTGCCGAACCGGTGTTTTCCTGCTTTCCCAACGCCAGTCCAATTGATTGTTCCTGCCAAAGATTTTGTGAATGTCAATTTCATCATCTCGTAAACTATTTGCCGGTCGTCTGTCCCGCCTGCAAATCGATAACGACTCACCTGAAATTAGAATTTCATAAGCATGGAATAGGTAAAAAAAAATATTTATATATCTCTGTATATAGTTGTGTGGGTAAAATAGTTAGGTGGACAGGTAGGGTAGATATGACGCTTTTATATTTTCAGTTTCCAAAATACTTAGTTAACTCAAATGATGTGACATTACCATTTATGCACATTTCTGTTGTAGAAAAGTATCATTCTCAATCATGCAGCATGTAGTGAAAATATATAGCAAATAACAGTTAGTATTAGGGCGGTATGCCAACTGCAGGAATGTAGCATCCTACTGCGTTGCCGAAAATATCAAGCAAATTGACCGGGACACTTCATAGAGAACTATGCTCAATTGTACATAGTAACTTCTCGATTTGGGATGCAATTATCGGAGATAAAGTAACGAAAATGATTTTTTCCTTCGAAAGTCACTGAATTTAATCAATATATAATAATGGTAGTGTGTGTTGTTAGTTTGAATTTAAGAATTGTAACTAGCAAAATTATCCTCAATTTCTATTTGATAGCCCTACCGGAGTGTTTCACATCACGTTAATACTGTCTTTTCTATAAATTTTCCTATCAAGAATTGGGTTAGTACAAACATCACACCATGACTGTTCACATCTATTATATATCATATAAATACATCTACAATCTTTTATACCAAAAATAATTTCAGTTGTAACAAGTGGCCCACACAATATCAAGGTTGGCGTCAACAGGTTTTTGTAGGGTCAGTCGTGGACCGGAAACTGTCAACATAGAATTTTTGTGTTGGCCTTCGTATCAAAGCTATCAGGTTGAAGACGGGTATTTCCAGATTATGTTGATATGCCACTGAATGACATTTTTCAACTAATTTAGATATACAGATGCAATCTGGCAGCAATATATTGTTTGAAAACATGTTACATAAGTGTCGTAATTTTGGTGAAAATGTATTGTATCATCATGACTGGTGTTGGGAATTCCTTTTCTGATATACGAATGTATATTTGTTTAATTTAGTGCAAATTACTATATACCCCCCCCCCCCCCCACTTGGATTTTTACTATTTTACTCACCAGACTTTTAAAAGCTGCCTTAGATGCCAGGAGCTCTTCGAGAGATTTCAATTCCTCAATGGAATTTGCTGGCAGTGGTATGTTTACGTCTGAAGGTCCGGTCTATTAAAATAAGAAAACAGTTTCAAAATTACCATGTATATTTAAATAGATCATAATTCCTGAAAAACGATGTTTAAGAACAATATATTACATTCTTTAATAATCATTTTGGAGGCTCAAGTGTCACTAATTGATAATGTGTCACTTCGATTAAAAAAAGATTAGCATGTGGTTCCTTTTAGAGCAATATTTAATAATTTGGTAATTGTTTCTAAAATTATAATCTGTAATGAAAGCCATCCAAGCCTTTAAGTTCCACAGATATAAGGAGAATCACTGCAGTTTATTCTCAATTTTTCATGCCTACAAACTGTGATTGCATGCGTCACTGTGTAACCTGCGGTACACACTGTTGAATCGGTAACCTACTTGCAGTGTTAAATTACCACAGTATAACACCACAGTATTACGGTATTACCATGGTGACGCCACATTAGAGGCGGTCAATTATTTTAAGTATAGCTGTAAAAATAATCATTCTGATATTTATTAAATATTTATGGACATCATGGAATTGAACTTGGCGTAACACAACCATGTATAGGCTGCCGGCTTCAGAAATAATCAAATCTTGGTTGTGTGCATTTAAAAATAACTCTTGGATCTGTCACAGAAGAGTTGTGAATATGGGGACGTGCTTTCTTGCACCTTCAGTACAATAATATATGTATCATTTCAAAAATATTTATCATTTTACATGTACATACCGGGTATGAAAAATTGCCCTGAGATTTGGCAACCCATATGTATTAAATATAATTATTTATTATCTAACTTAGCCCTTGTATTTTCTTATTTTTTTGGTCATAAACTTATGAGTCGTATTATTTTTTGCTTAAATTTGCGCACCGATGAGTACTTTTTTTCAAATCTATTCATGGAATTTGAATTTCACATCTGGATCAATCGGCAGGCAACCACCTTAAGATTTACTGCTTAAATATTATGGAACGCTCTACATATGCATATCCGGATGGCTAGGAAATGAAAGAATATTAAAATTTAACATTAAAATTGACAGACCCATCATTCTGAAATTTTACAGACATGGTTGAATTTCAAAAACGCTACATGAAAAACATTGCTGCCAAAAGCAATGTTAGAAATTGTTCTGTAGAAAAGGAAACAGCAGCACTAAATTTTCTTACCACATCACGTTGATCAAGCAAAATCTGTTGATTTGCTTCGATTCTCTCCATTTTTTGCAGAAGCTCCTGCTGTGCTGCCACCATCTTTATCATCAATTCTGTAAGGAGACAGAAATAATTACTGTATTAGTCACCTTATATGATAACAGACTCAAAATAATAAACATGATTTGTCAAGCAACTGACATGAGTGTTTCACAACTTCAAAATACAAACCAGGAAAAGTCCTTCTTGCTCTGACATGCCTGTTGGTTGTGGAACAAGTACTGACATATGGCAATACAGTGATATTAAATTGTGAAGAGGGTAACATTGCGACAAATGGCGATTTCCTCTGTGGAATGACTAATAATAGCATCCCAGCATGGGAACATTGTTTCAGCATTGGGAAAATCGCATTGAATCAACTTGGGTGGTTTCAGTCGGTTTGACATTGTCCCGATGTCAAATTATAGACTTTCTAACCCAGAAATGTCGAATTTCGACAATGTTTCAAGGTTGAAACCTGACTGTTGGATCAACGTTGTTCTGTGGACAGAAACCAAAAGTGAAACATTATGAAATCTAACTGTTAGCGTCCCTTCCATTACACATGTTCTATTCACAAAACTGCAGTGTAGTGATTGCAAGTTAAAAATATTTCTATTCTATTGGGAAATGAAGGTTAAAAGTGTTGTGAGATATATTACCCGAGTCTAACCTGTGAGCTTTCAGTCAGAACTTGATTGTATTCATTCATGTATTAAATTATATGGCTTTATTAAAGTGGAGTATGATTCAACTCTGCATCTGAGATACAATACTATACCGATAGTACATTGAGGTACCCACAAAAATGGTTTAAAATTTTATATTTACCTCGAGTAGAGATCTCTTCAAATGGATTATTCGACGTTGCTTGCATTGCTGGTGGGGGCAGGTTTTCAGCAGTCTGTGTCTTCTTCTTAAACGGGTTTGAAACCTTGGGAGGTGGTGGCTGTTTTGTTGCTTCGTCATCTGATTCCTCGTTTGATTGTATTCGTGCTGTCTTCTTTCTGCAGTATAAAATATCACATGTACATATTGTAATTTGATATCACGTAAAATTATTGGCCGAATAAAAAATTAATTAATCAATCACAATTAGTAAAATTTGTATAGATAAACTCCATAATACAGCCCCTGTAACGCATTGCTGATGATATCTGATAATATGCATACACCGGTATGTTTACCGTATACAGTGAAACCTCTCTAAACCAAATATTTATTTCCTGACATTCCAATATACATGTATTAATATTAACTGAATATAAACCTTTTAAATGAGTAATATTTTATGCTGAAAGCTGGTACAATCTGCATACAGCCTGTTTATAACTGCATCCGGATTGTAAGTTGAACCAGGGTCTGCCCAGTTAAGAAAACACTTACATTTGCATAAACTGCAGTTCTATTACTGTCAGTTACAGGTATCATCAATTAAAGATTAGAGTTTAATGTGAATAAATTTTGTAGCTCGTTGACAGTTTTCATTTTGATCGAACATTTAGGAACATTTACACAAGTCATTATGACAATTTATTCAACCCAGGTTGTTTATACCAGACATTATTCAGTTTTTTCGTGTTGAATTAAGCAATGCATTTACATCTTTAATTCTTAACTAACCGTTTCCGCATGGTTGATATCTCATCAGCATCTGTGCCGACATCTGATCTCGTTTCAGATAGCATGTATCTATTGTAGACGCTGTCATAGTCACCTATAAAATAAATCTACATGTACATGACTGGGAACATGCACCAGAATTTACAACAATTGTGTTGCATCATATGCATGTCAGATGTACCATAGAACTATAATTACTTCCATATATGTATTACAATCAAGGCTTATTGGACAAAAGATGTGCTTACAATAGTTTCAAATAGTAGGTCATTAAATTAATAAAGATACTGATACATGTTATGTATACATGTACCGGTAGTCATACTGGTACATAATTGTACACGTGGATGACATGTTTTAAATAGAGGATCAGCAAACGTACAAGACAATAGTGAAATCGTTTTGACTTATGTAAATTACATGGTATTCATGTTCATGACATACCGGTATACGTGTACATGTATATGGTATATTATATTAAATCACTGAAACTACGTGTGCATGCATTTGCTGTTATTCACTATGTCGATTAACCCTTTTTAAAGAATGGGCTCTAGGACTGGTTAATACTTACCGGTATATGATGCATGTAAATAAAATTTCAAACCTGTGGTGTACAGTATCTTGACAGGTTGTCTGGTCCAATTAGATTGCACTGGGGCATGTTGTTTGGCTCTCTTTGTTGCGTCAGTACCAGAACACGGCCAATAGGATTGACCTTCCTCTGCATCATACCAGACTGAGCTGATTATTGCCGAGTAGCGTGTTGAGCCATTTACAAACTCCACCAGCATGTATTTCTTATCTAAAACCAAGCAAAAGAAGCATATGAAAAATTCCGGAATTACATTCATTACGAGTCAGAATAAAAGGTATTCACTATTCAGACCATGTTAAAACAAATAAAAACAAAGGACCATAATGAGCAATCCATATGCCAAACTATGCGGAAACTAAAATAATCATCTAATTATAAGGCATGGACTATAACTGCTGTTAAACTACCGGTGGGAATACGGAACCCAAATTTGACCTGTGATTTCAAATGAGTAATCCATATATCAAATTTGAAAACAATCTGAAGTTATCATTCGGAAACCAAAATAATTGTCAAATTCTGAGTCGACAGGGCCATAACTCTGCCAAAAATTGGCACAGACCCTGAAACTCACATAACAATATCATTTCATTCAGTTCGGACTTACCAAAGTTATTATCGGGAAATGAAATTGTGTACAAAAAGGGCCTTAACTCTGGTGAACAAGAGCTACGCTGGGCGTGCAAAATACGCCCTCTCTGGGGAAAATTGGCGGATGGAACCCAAATTCGAACTTGAGCTGTCTTTTCTCCTAATAAACCCACATACCAAATTTGATTGAAATCGGTTCACTCTAACTAAAGTTAACATCCGGACAACAAATTTCAGGGATTTTCTAAGTCAAATTACGTCAAAAGAGGGGCCATAACTCTCGCAAAAATTATCGGATTAAAACGAAATTCGGACTTGAGCTGTATTTCGATATATGTAATCCACAAAAAAACGGATTTTGCGTATAAACATTCCAAAATCGAGTTACATGTATCATCCGGAAACCAAAAAACATAAGAAAAAGGGGCATAACTCTGCCAAAAATGGTCGGACAGAACCCAAGTTCGAACTTGACCTGTTTTTTGGTGGGAGAAAGTAATATAGCAAATTTGGATTCATTCCGAAAAACTATACTAAATTTATTATCCGGACAACAAATTTCAAGGATTTTCTAAGTAAAAAAACGTCAAATAAGGGGCATAACTCCGGCGGAACCCAAATTCGAACTTGAACTTACTATTCGGCTAATAAACCCACATACCAAATTTTATTAAATTTGGTTCACTCTAACTAAAGTTATCATCCGGAAACCAGGTTAACGGACGCCCGGACGGACGGACAGACCAATACTATAATACGGCCGTTTTTTCAAACGGGCGTATAAAAATGGCAGGCTAATTCGAACCTGTATTTTGTGCTAGTAAACCGACATACAAACTTTCTTTCCATTCAGCCTTACTGAAGTTATCAAGATGATACCAGTAGACGCACAAACAAATAACAATGTTTTTTTTCTTAAAAATTGGCATACATGAATAAAAACCTCCCTATCAAGTTGAACAAGTTGTACGGTAATTGAGTTAAAATTAAGAGAAACGATGTGTATTTAGTTATGCAATGTGTTAATGACACCCGACATAAATAAGTTGAAGATGGCTTAGATGCAAAGATTTAGTCTTCATTGAAACATGTGTGCTGTTCAATGTCTCTGATGCCAGATAAAACTGTACCAGGTACAACTGTGGGAAGGGGCCAATACTACCCTCTGATTTTGGGTGGTACAATTATATACAGACAATTGGAGAAACAAATGCTAATCTCAATATTATGGCTTATCGCCTTAAATCATTTGTATGGAAATCTTAAGCATGGATCAGAGATATCTTAGAAGATCGATAGTCACATTTACAACAGAATCGCTCACATGTAATGTAGACACCAAACTTTGCAATTTGTTGGCATTCTGCCAGGCAATAGAATATACACTATGTTTTACTGGTATACATGTATCCTAATGAAATGGAAAAAGAAATAATTTTCAGTTTCATAATTTATTCCATTGAAAGCACGATATTAAAGGGGTACTGTACGCCATTTTCAATAAATTTTCGGTGATAACAACGATCTAATATCGATAATATATAGAAACATAAGTAATTTGAGTCGAAGATGTATTCTGTAAACGCTCAGGTTAATAGGCTATCTTAAAATCAAAGTTAATAATTTGATATAAATTGAATTTATGACTGGAGCCATAAAATGGCGTCAATTAAATTACGAATTTCCGTGTACAAAACGTAATCAAATTAATTGAGGGATACTGGATTGGTTAACCGATCGCACACACGATCGTTTAAAACATTATGATGATACGGGGAGAAAACTCAAGCCACTCACTCACTAGTGACGATACAATAACTTAAATGAGTAGATGGGACTAGTATGCATATAATATAACTTTTATTTGATACATTTGGTTGAAAACTGTACAAGAATTACTCGACAACGACAATTTGTATTTTTGCATTCCGGTAAATTTGCCATCCGTAACACTACTTCGTACTCAACAGACTTTCAAATAATGGAAAAAGTGTTACCTTATTCTCCGACTCGGGGATTATAGAAACCAACAACAACATTTTGGGTACAGTACCCCTTTAAGCAACAAATAAAAGATAGCATATAATGTACATGTACACGTAATAACATACAGTATAATCATCATAAACATGATAAAAGTTCATCTTTTAAAGAGAATGCATCATTATTCTCAAGCTGGCAGGGGCGCCGGAAGAGGGGGGCAGCTGACCCCCCCTACCCTTGACCAAGGGGGGGGGGCTAGCGGGGGCAGGACTTGCCCTTTTTCTGGAGACAGAAAATGCTTTTTGTGTGTTTAATCTCGCGTTTTTATAGCAAAATGTGACTTTTTTGGTCCAAATACCACCAATTTCACAAGGAATATTAATTTTTTGTCAATTTTATCACAAAACAGCCATAAAAACCGACAAATACCATTAAAATAGGGGTTTTTGCCACAATGAATTTATGGTTATTTTCCCGAGTTTGCGGAAAAAATGCCATTTTTTGCGGAAAAGTGCCATTTTTGTAGGCTCTGCCCCCCCCTGCCCTTGGATGCTTCCGTCACCCCTGCAAGCTGGTGATGTCTTTCCAATATTGGGCCAATGTACTTAGTACATTTATTTATTTAAGTTTGTACTGGTATATCGGATGAATCTGATCACATTATGTTAAATATATATTATACTAGTATGTATGTACTAGTAGTTAAAATCAGCCCATAAACTTGTTGTAAAATATGAATTTGAAATGAAATTATAAATGAAAATTACATACCGGTATATACGGTACATATAGATGTAAATACTCAAATAACATGCATTTAAAAAATTAGTTTTCCGAAATTTTGCATTTTATTTAATTTTGGATCCCACATTAAAATTAAAGACATACATGTAGTATGGACTTGTTCGAGGGGCGTGAAATTGATAGTTAGTACCCAGTCGCTATGCTGACCTACATGTACCTGTATGTGATTTAGCATTCTACCAAAAATCGTGGAATAGTTCAAAGAAATCGACCATGCAATGCCATAGAAAATGCTCGTTTGAACTACTCTCAATTGTAAATATTTACAATTCGGGGCGTAAATATCCAACATAAACACAAATGTTATCGCCATCGAGAGTCATTGTATGTAATTGATATATAAGAATGACGGAGTGTGTTCTATAGAGAATAATATTCATAAAAACTACTTTTGAGCAAGTTTTAATCTCAATTTCTATTTGATCACCCTATTCGAGTGTTCCTGTTGATGGCAAAATTTGTATTATTTACTTATTTCAGAAGTTATTTAATCAACATTAATTGAAACTAATTGAGCATTTATCACCAAATTCGGATGCCGCATGTGGCATATGACAATCGACAGCTGGTGTTTAATGAGATTCCAATCTGATCATTTTCCTCAATTTTACATTATAAAACCACATTTTTTATGCGAATAGTACATACATGTATATGGAAAAATAACATGTGACATGAGTTTTCATTACTGACTACTGTTAAAGGGGTACTGTACGCCATTTTCAATAAATTTCCGGTGATAACAACGATCTATTATCGATACTATATAGAAACATAAGTAATTTGAGTCGAAGATGTATTCTGTAAACGCTCAGGTTAATAGGCTATCTTAACATTTAATAATTTAAAAGTTAATAATTTAACATAAATTGAATTTATGGCTGGAGCCATAAAATGGCGTCAATTAAAATACGAATTTCCGTGTACAAAACGTAATCAAATTATAATTGAGGGATTCTGGATTAATAAACCCATTGCACACACGATCGTTTGAAACATTATGCTTATACGGGGAGAAAACTCAAGCCATTCGTTGACTAGTGACGATACAATAACTTAAATGAGTATATGGGACTACTATGCATATAATATAATTTTTATTTGATTCGTTTGGTTGAAAACTGTACAAACATTACTCGACAACGGCAATTTGTATTTTTGCATTCCGGTAAATTTGCCATCCGCAACACTACTTCGTACTCAACAGACTTTCAAAGAATGGAAAAGTTGTTACCTTTTTCTCCGACTCAGGGATATAGAAACCAACAACAACATCTTGGGTACAGTACCCCTTTAATATGTAATAAAACAACGATTAATTTAAATACAAATGTACATGTAGTAATAACATTCATTCGTGATGCAGGAGAGGTAGAGACACAAACTTATCATTATGAGGCAACAAGACATACTTCTGTTTAATATCATCAATCGAAACATAGTCAATATCAGAACTGATTTCCGAGAGCAAGTAAATAGATAAATTGCTCGATTCAGTTGGATATGTAAAGAAATTTTCCTTTCTGTTGAATACACTGAACACAATAAAGATACCATCAATAGTGGAAAGAATGTTCTTAATGTAGACAATGTCATTTCCTACTTGAACACAATTGTCACCAACATTACTTGACAAGAAAAACTTATCAGTAACAATGCTCTTGTATTGTATAAAGGTTACTCTTGTGGCCATCTCTGGAATGGGTCCATCAAAATGATGACGCATGAGCTTTGGCTCAAAGTGTCTACTTGGAGCCAACCGAAGGGGAAATTTGTTTCGTTCCATAGTTCGGTTAACAACTTGTTGAACAGGCTGGCTGGATTTCCTTACTTTCAGCTTGAGTGTCCTCATGTAATTTTCGAATGGAAATGCAGAGAAAGAGTCGACATGACCATGGATTTCAACTTCTTGGGCCAAGTGCACTAAACCATGAACATTGTAAACCAGGTTATAGCTTTCATAATGTTTGCTGAAGTTCTTGAAGAATGTTACAAGTAACTCCTGAGCCCATCCACTGTAACTTTTACATGATGAAGGGCTGACAAGAAGTCTCATGGCGACAAAAAGTAGAAGAAAGTGTTTGTAGAGAACATCTGGAAATGGCTTGAGGAGGGAAACTACACTGGTATACAGAATAAACAATCGCAGTTCAGTTGCTTTCCACCGG
The DNA here is from genome assembly GCA_032622095.1 of Siphonodentalium dalli. Taxonomy (NCBI): domain Eukaryota; kingdom Metazoa; phylum Mollusca; class Scaphopoda; order Gadilida; family Siphonodentaliidae; genus Siphonodentalium; species Siphonodentalium dalli. The sequence continues at coordinate 27,870,207 of CP136067.1, forward strand.
TCAATGTCATTCACACGCCTTGGCTTTCGGGCAAATTCACGTGGTATGTACTCCTTAAAAGACTGCAGCTTGTCTGAAACTGAATCCATTACTCTGGCAGGTTGTCGTGACCGGAATGGACCCTTCATCCAGAATTTTATGAGTTTTTTCACTACACCGAGACAAACAAGGTGCATATAATCATGCGGAAATGACGAAACAGGTCCTATAGGCAGATCTTCAAGTGGGTAATTAGAATTGTGATGTTCCTCGTCATAGTCATCGTCAGACGGTTTGAAGGATTCGTCAGTACGAATCTCAGAATCGTAGGTAGGGAATGTCATTCTCCTTTCAAGGTATAGTCCATGATCAACACACTTATCACAGCCACTGTACCCAGTATGAGATTTGGTGCCCTTAACAAAGGAACGAGCTGGTGCATCACAGACAATACACTTAATTTCAAAACTACAAACACAATCACCATGCTGAAATCCATTTTCACACAAATCTTTTGCCTCTGCTATGAAATCTGCAAGATATTCATCAAGGTTGTTTGGTTTACTGGTACCACAAAACAAGGCAATAATGAATGGCTCTAGATCTAAGCTGTTGAATTGTCCAAGAATCGGCCAAAACTGTGTCGAAGATGACTTGAATAGTGGAAGTCCATCAATACCACTATTAAGTACCAAGCGATTTGGGACGGCCAACTGTTCTGAAGATAACTGTTCGAAGATTTTCACAATATGGCCTCTGATGCCGAAGTAGTGGTATTGACCGCCAGCTGCTGTAATAACTGAAGAAGATGATGGTGTGGAAAGAAGAGTTCTGGGATCTCGTGGCAGATCATGCAAGTCAGCTGCATCGTTAACACTAAGATTGCGTAATATGCCTAGGATTTGTCGCAAAGCTATTTGTGTAATGTTGTTTTCCTTTGCCCATTGTGAAAGCTTGTCTCTAACAGTGTCAATGGGTGGTGATGTATCTTCTGAATCGCTATCACTGTCAGTGTCAGTTTCTATGTAAACGTCTGAATCGGAAGAATTTAGAACATCAGCAATTGCAGATGCATGTGAGGAGAAACTGTTGTTTGTGCTATCATTTGAATCATCAATAGGTTCTGGAAGAAGTGAACTATGGTGTTGCGTGATGCTCGATGTATTTGAATCACTGCTGCTACATGTGCTGGTACCGGTAGATGGAGATGTTGGAGGTATTGTAGTTGGTCGAAGAAACTCTCTGCAACGTTCATTAATTCTCCGACGTAGACTCCATCTCGAATTACCCCACTTAGGCATGTTGTTTTATTCAAATGGCTACAAAAATTAAGTTGTGTTCTGATTACAGGTAATGAATGTGGACAGTTGCGACACCCATAAATAATTGGATAAACACCACAAGGGATAAAATCCAAGGCACTCTTTGGTCAGTTTGGTGATGAAGAGAGATGAGGCCAGTAGAGTGAGCCAAAGGGAATTACCGGTAACTCACAGCCAGCCGGCCAGGCGACTGCCACTTGTCGCAAGGATGCCAACTTTCTAACCTAAGCTCACTCTGTATTTGTTTCAATAATGATGTACATGTATCAAGTTGATTGAAAAATCATTCATGAAGTTAATGTTGAAAATAAATGTGTGGAAAGCAAACCGACAGACAGAGAGACAGACCAACAGACCTCAGAACATTTTTACAGGGAGACAATAACATGCAGACTGAATGAAATAACTGATTCCATGTGTGAGTAAGATTTAATAGCACTTTTTGGCACTACCAAATGTATCACATTGGCAACTTAAATTCCCTATATTCATGCAGGGATTGATTGGATTATGCATTAATAGCTTCAGAATCAGAAACAAAATGAGAACCCTAAGTAACCCTAATTTATAGTACCGGTAAATGCTGATGACAGAGTCCTTAGCAATTTGAATTATGATCAAGTTTGATTTGATGCTATTTGTATGCACTCCTGTACAGTTTACGTTCATTTTGTGATTTCAAATGATAGGTGCCCAAATTCTTACTCTAATCAAATTTTGCTCATATAAAGTTAATTTCTCGCCATTTCATGACTACGGTATATAAAGCAAATTAAGCAATAAAATCATACGTTTAATTTTTGTCATAATGTAGGTGCTGGGTGGGGGAGGAGATACTCGGGCCTGTGTATCTCCCCCCCCCCCCCCCCCACCCCAAATTCTCACTCTAATCAAATTTTGCTCATAAAAAGTTAATTTCTCGCCATTTCATGACTATAAAGCAAATTAAACGATAGAATCATAAGGTAATATTTTGACATATTTATGCTATTATTGGATTAAGTTAAACTTCAAAATAACCAAAAAAAAATATATATAGTTTTCTCGGCATTTCTTACTATAATAATATAAAATAAGTGAGGGAAAAAAAATGTACGAGTGGGGGGGGATACGACATACGGTACCCATGTGTTTGTGGTCAGCTTTTCAAATTCATACAGACAAAATGGAGACTGGTCTGGCAAATGTAAGAATACAGCTACAATAGGTCAATAGCTGTTGCATTCAATATAACTTAATAAAACATGCACATATACTGGACATACAGGTAATAAGGTTTTAACTTTTAACCGAATTTATAAATCGCTACCGGTATTCCAAGATATCAATAGTGATGAAAACGACTGGACAAAACACCGGGTGTATGTCGTTTCCTATAAATAAGATACTCAGCTACAACTTTGCAGTGATTATTATTATTCAGGACAACAAATTAACAAAGTTTAATAAATTTTACATCATCAGTGACGTCCATACTGCCATTTTGTTTTATATACCGGTACCTGTTCTGTCAATCGGTAGTTGGAAAAGATCGGTGTTTGTCGGAACACATGCACTTTTTTATCAGAACAGCGGTTCCCTTCACGTGATACTTAGAAATAAAATGACGATATTTTCCGGACTTTTTTGGTAATCCTGCTAAGTTTTGGAACATGATGTCAACATTTTAGCCATGAAGTTGAACACGATGGTATTACAAAATGATTGACTTTGCTGATTGCCATAGCCAATTATGAGGGTTGTATATATGTGATTGATTTAAAAAGCTGGGTGCTGTATGAATGTGAATTTGATTCGGTATCTCAAAAACAGATAATATTGAAATCACTCAAAAGGTATAGAAACTGTGGTGAGTCGATGAGTTTATTGTTTGAATGTTTCTTTGTAGCATGTATAGACAGGATCGTGGTACAAAACTAATGAAAGTAAATTCTAATTCTGTATCATGTACCGGTATGAGGTTTTTCGAGGTATGCCCAAAATTGATACCGGTAGTCGCGTAAATCACATTAGAAATGTTTCTCAATCTGAGCAATGATATTTCCTACAAAACTGTGAAATGAGCTACCCCGATGAAATGACTAAATTTCCTATTGTAGATAAATCCGGGTTCTGTAACAGAATAAAGTTAAGTCTTAAGAGCTACCGTACACAAGGAACACAGAGATTTCATTCTAGCGGTCGTATAATTCGTTGCGCCAGGTGACCGGGCGCAAACCCCAAGTACTTTATAACGACACTACACTGAACGTAGAAGGATACGCACTGGTACGTTCATGACTGAACTATGAGTTTATGTTACTTGGTGCCTTGACGGAGCTAGACGACTGAAAACGCTTCGCAAATGCAGTGATATACATGCGAAGCTAAATGTTACACATGTTCAGATTGATGTTTAACAGACATGATGATAATTACTAATAGTAATCGCTACCAACTTCTGTGATTGCAACGATCGATAACGTGTTTACCGTTTCCTATTTTCGAGTCAAATTAATAGACAAATACAAAATAGATACGGTTGGCGATTATCGCAATACGATAGGGGAACACTTTAACGTTCTTACTCATATTTCACCAATTTTTGTACCTGCTTGCCTGTCCTAAGTTTCACCGGGAAAATGGCTAATTTGATACTATTTGTCGTTATATAGTACATATTTATCACCCCATTTCATAAAAATAAAATAAAAGAAGCCGAAGATGACATGTTTAAAATGTTTGAAGCATGAATTTGGCGATATGTTGCTATCAGAGTACCGTACGTTATACTTGTGATAGTTACGTTACGCACACAGTGTTCCCCTATCCGTCGTATTGCGATAATCGCCAACCAACCAATACACTGGTCACTGGCAATAGATACAGTCACTGTCACAGTGACACTGACAGTGAGTGACTGACTCAGTGAGTGAGTGTGTAAAAATATCAAATCACTAACTAATCCCTTAGATTCAATCCTTGTCTTTTATTTATGGTCCTATTTGTACATATTTATTATTACTATTAATTATTATAATTATGACACTCCTCAGAGTCAGTCTCATGTGTCTGTGTTGAAAATTGAAATTGAAATTGAATCATGATTCATGAATGCCTCGAATTTTGATAATTAAATTAATTTCCGAAGACCGAAACTTCATTTGGACACAAATTTCATCGTGCGTAATGATATTACCTCAAAATATTCATGGACGGTAACAAACCCGCTGAAACAACATTCTTTATACATGTATCACTCTTAAAATCCATTTGTTGTTGTTGTTAAAATCCATTTAGTAGTTCTATTTACCAAGTGAACAAAATGGCGTCGACCGCTTCGTCTCCTTAGTAATGAGACCCCTGGTGGGTGGTGTACGGAAGTTATTCATTGGCTATAGCACCAAGACAATATCCAATGAGAGTACGCGTTGTATGATTTTTTTTTACAAATGGCAGGCGCGTACCGAAGGGGCGATAAATTAATTCTGATTATAAATATATTATATAGTTAAAGGGATAATTATGTCCAATCTTATCTCAGATTAGTGACACACAATAATTAAAAAAATTTAAGTCGATAAATATTCTAAATTTAACGCATATAAAATTAAAGATCAATACACATTTGGTGAATTACTAAAATCAGCACATATTAAATTTAATTTCACCAAGCCATATGGGTACCGGTAGGCCTGTAGCCTACTGATTACGAATGAACGCTTATATATATTTTTTATTTATTTATTTTCTAAAAGATCTTCTCTCGTATAGTATAATATATAACTACATATTCATATATAAACGTCTAGATATGTAGGCCTAATGTTTTTTTTTTGGGGCTATTTTCTATCTCCGAAACCGGACGACATCGATCGATCTGATGTACAATCGATGGAACCGAATATAATTTAAACATGTATTCAGAGTTTCATACCTTCAGTAATTAACAACTTATATTTTAGCCCATTTTCGACATGCATCGTGAAATAAAATTATATATAGGCCTATAGAGGTACCGGTAATAATTTATTATTTAATACATTGACAAACACTTAGGCCTATACAGTATACTATCTGTCCTGAAACTTTATGAAATAAATGGATAGACAATTCAACAGAATTTAACTTTTTATCGCATTAACATGTTAATGCATGCACTGCATGGTGAACATTATTGTATATATTGATAAAATGTTTCACAATTAACTAAATTGTCCATGATCCTTGAATACATATTTTTTACGAAGAAAAAAAAATACATCCTTCCGTAGAACTGGGGAGTGAATTATCATAAAATTTAATGGACATACCTTTGCTCATGATGATTGTTGGTAGTTGTGGTATGTGACGATACACAACCTGTAAAAAGGAGAAAATATTGGTTATTGGAAAATTGGTTTACCACATTTTGGATGGATATATATATAGGCCTATGCATTATCTAGTTTTTTCTTCCGAAAAAGGTCATATAAATATAGACAATGTGCAACAAACGAATACCGTAATTGATTCGGTTTTTAAATTTCACGAGAAAAACATGTTTAGTAAAAATATAATTATGCCATATATAAATATACCCGTAGTTGTTGCCACTTTTTTGAAGGAGAAATCTAAAGAAAATAATGAGTATGTTATTCACAATATTTGTCGTATCAGCATAAAATAAATTACCAGCTTCTTTCTCATTTTTATTTTAATTGGGGGGAGTTACCGGTGCATGGGTTCATAAATGAGGTTAGATGTTGTCTGATCAAACAATTAATTTGTCAAATTTCTTTTTCAGAGTTCAAGCTTGCAATGAATTTTAACAAAAACATACTACTATAATAAGAAAATAACCCAATCAGATAATAATTTAAAGTACTTACATGTATATGTTTTAGTGGAGTTGGTGATGAAGTGAAGCGAACAATATGTATACGAACTGATCAATGTTGATTTTAAAAGTACAGTATGCCAGTGCCTCTTGAAAAATCTGTATTTATCTCTCAGATAATCTCTTGGTGAGAAGCACGTGACGTATTCTGTCCAATCGCGTTCTTGGGAAACCACTTCAACCGCTCACTGTGAATCTTAATTCATTGGTGTGAACCAGATAAAAGTAAACCGAAAATAGTGAGACGCGCTCAGTATGTGTGAAAGTGTCATACACCTCTGAGTAAATTTAAGACACAAGGGGAATCCAATTCAAATCCCACACTGTTGTTTTAACAATTGGGCGTTTACTTTAAATCGTATTTACCATTATGTGTCCCCTTTGTCGGGTCGTGTATGTAATAATTTATTTCGGTTTGGCATTTTACCCGCCGTCTATATACGTCGGTAAAATCCCCCCCACACAAAAAATGGGGAGGGGTAGGCACAGCTGTCCGAATTAGCTAACTGTTTGTATTTCATATTTATCTCAAATAATGTATGTATATATGTACGGTTTTGTTGAGATTAATTCAAATTAAAAAACAACCACAATGGTTAGAATGCAATGGGAACAATTTGTGTGTCTATGTTTCAAATTATACACGAGCTTCATTTAATTTGGATGAAAAACTTCACTAAAAATATATGATTTCAATTAATCGAACAAATAAAACATGTTTCACACTTATAAATAAGACATGCACGTTGACAAAAACACGAAATACTGATTTAAAAAAAACCCAGCTTCATACCCATGCCAGTGATTCTCCAGGTGTTTTAAATTGTTCTAACAGAAGTGAAACAAATGCTCTTTATTTTTACCATATCAGGAAAACACTATATAATTGACGCACAACGCTCTTTTCTGTTTTTTTTATCTGTATACACAATCGATATCTCTTCACATGTACATCAAAAACATATTTATTCATGTAAATTCATTTTAATCCAGCAAACAAGTGATAACAATATTAAATAATTTAAGACTGCATTCAAATTAGTTTTGCTTTGTATTATCTATGTATTTGGGGGATAAATTCTTGGACAATGGCCGCTTTTTATAATTTTATAATAAACATGCAACCTTGGTGGGGGAGGGGGCATTTTCAGTTGGCATGTTTAGTGTAAACAATATTTATTTGAACAAAAGAACAGAACATCACATTGACAATTATATATGTTGCATGTTTGGGGCGGCACATGTTATGTCTGGGGGTGGATGTGGTCAATTGTACGGAATCCATCTGAGTACAATTTTATACCTATATAATTCATAAGTAACCTGTACCAGTTTAAAGATACGGGCGGGTTGGCGGTGGGTATGCTGTACGTTAAATTATTCAGCTCCGTCAAAAATCACCGTCAAATAGAAATTCCCTTCTACTTGGTCAGAAAAATTTGGGGAAATGTGGCAAATTACCATGGCAACGTCTTAAGTAAGGCGAGTCGAAATTTCCTGTGAAAAAAAATCTGGAAAAAAAGTTAAAAAATGTCTCGAAAATAGGCAAAGTCAGAAAATAAACGGAAATTGACCGAAACAAGTCCTGGGTCATTTATGGCCACCTCGGCCGAAAACGTTACAGAACCTGGCTTTTGTTTAGATCCGGATATATGGTAAACATAAAGAGCGTTATTTGTTACTGTTTTCCTAATATTGAAATAATAAAGAGCGTTTATAGCATTTGTGCCCGATTAACCAATATAATTGCACAAGCTGTGTTATGTAAACAGAAGCAAAACATTTGTAACACGAACATGTATTGTTTACGTACACGATCGTACGTACGTCTTGACGACAATATACTATTTACGCGCTGATTATGTTTGGCATATGTACAAAACTATATATATATATTAATATTCCTTCTGTTGGTGGCGATTTGAACAGATATGAATTTTTCTGCGACTGCACGTTAATATGGATCATTTATCATAGATATGATTACTTAGCTATTATTTCTTTCAGAATAGAACATTCCATACCAACAGTACGGCATCGTAAATTTGGTGCCGACTCGGTAAAGGTGTAATTTGGCAACAATCCGGCCGTCTTTAACTGAATTCAATTGCAATTGATAGGCAATTGTGAATATATATATTATTTCGCTATCTGAAATTTGGTACCAATTCAACACCTTGCTTTCGGCATCAATCATGCAGGTTTTATATATATGTGCATCATTATGGCAGCATATATATACATGTATAATCGATTTCTAAGCTGTTATAACTGTTTCAGTTAATAACTTTCCATACCTGAACGGCATCGGAAAATTGGTACCGATTCGGCGTCAGAAAATTGGCACCAATTCATTACCGGAAAGTATATATAGGCACCAATTCGCTATCGTGAAATTGGTACCAATCCAACACCTAGCTAGCTTTCGGCATCAATCATGCAGCATGGCAACAATCCGACTTTAACTGGATTCAATTGCAATCATTCACTGCCATGTGAAATTGAATAATTAGATTATCATTTCACCCGGATATATATATATATATATATATATATATATATATATATATATATATATATATATATATATATATATATATATATAGCTATATATATATATATATTTCTGGTTCATATATGCAGTAACTGAATGTTAGTTTAAATTATGTATAATATACACACCTCACAATTTATACATGTGTATCATTATGGCATCATATATACATGTACACTCGATTGCTATAAGCTGTTACATATAATTGTTTCAGATAAACTTAAAATTAGAACATTCCACACCTGAACGGCATCGGAAAATTGGTACTGATTCGGTGTCAGAAAATTGGTACCAATTCACTACCTGAATGTAGGCACCAATTCGCCATCGGAAATTTGGGGTAACAAATCAACACCTATCCTGGCACCGAACCAGCACCTAACTGGTGCATGGTTTATAGCACCGTAAAAATGGTATCATACACACCTCATAATATATACATGTGCATAATTATGGCAGCATATATACATGTACACTCGATTACTATAATCTGTTACATATAATTGTTTCCATAACATACCATACCTGAACGGCATCGGAAAATTGGTACCGATTCGGTGTCTGAAAATTGGTACCAATTCACTACCGGAAAGTAGGCACCAATTCGCTATCGGAAATTTGGTACCAAATCAACACCTTGCTTTCGGCACCAATCATGCAGCACTGAACCAGCACCAAACTGGTGCATGGTTAGCACCGTAAAATTGTGATGGTAACCTGGCACCAAACCAATACCAGACTGGTACATGGTTATCACCATATAATATATTTGATTACTAAAAAAAAAAAAAAATCTTGTAAATATATATATTTTTATATTTTATTTTTTTAAAAATATATCCATTTTTTTAAATGTTTAAATATATGTATATTAATTTTTTTTATTTTTTTGTTGTTAAATAATAAAATATATATTATATATATGGTGATAACCAGGTACCAGTCTGGTATTGGTTTGGTGCCATATTACCATCACAATTTTGATGGTGCTAACCGTGCACCAGTTTGGTGCTGATTCAGTGCCAGGATACCATCACCTCGTTATCCGGCACCGAACTGGTGCCGAATTGGTGCCGCAATGTTTACTGGGAAGACTCCTGTCCGGAAATTTTTCAATCTATTAATATTGATTTTATTTAGAATTTGGAAACTGTTCTGGTCTAAAAAGGTATGTTTTACGAACAATAGTGGTTACATTAACAGAGACCAAAAATTTGATTGTGTTACTTTGTCACCAATAAACGTTAATTATACTCATTATCGCTTATAACTATGGAACAAAACAATACAACCAATCAATCCGGGACATTTGACGCTCGGTACGTAGTACGTGGGAACAGGCTTATGATCTCTATCGCTACATGGTATCACCCGAATGGTCTGTTCTAAAAATAGACAGATAAACGCTCCCGATAAAATATTGGAAATAAAATCAATATTAATTGATAGAAGCCTTCCCGGACAGCGTCTTCAGTTCATATTTATTATTTTATACCCACGCAACTATTTCAAATATGTTATGTCATGAGATAGTCCATCTTTAAAAGCAGTTTTATATGCCCTGATTGCTTTCCAAATCATGGTAGAATGTGTTATCACTGCCGGGATAGGATTGTCCGGGGATCGGGCTGGTTTCAAACGAAAGCACACGTGTTATTATATGCATACATCTGGGCGACTTTCAAAAAAGAGTAGATATAATTACTCGTGACAGGGTGTCTACGTGTATCTCGTCCGATGCTATGATTGAATGAATGAATCATAACGCGATCGGGAGGAGGTATATCGTGAAGGCCAGTGATTTATTCTGACCGTTAATTTGGGCAGATGATACAAGTTTATGATTGCTTGTTCTCTCATGTTATGATGACTTGTATTAATTTTCTGATACGAGGAATAAACAGTCTCTATGCAATTGGTACGCGTGCCCGTCAGATGAGAGACTGAGTCCGATGCCACACACGACGAGACACCCACCTCAAACAGGAATCTGTCACATACTAGATAGTTGTTGCCATTCACTACAGTGGCCTGTAACACTCCGCTGTCCGCCCCCTTTTTGCGCTGCCCATATACGCCGCTGCTATATGCGCGCCTGCTTCACGTTAATGGTAGTATAATAGAGACGAGGGAACTGTAGTTATTCCCCGTTTTACCATCGCTCGGGAATCGGACAAATTAAGCCCATTTACCAGAGAAATGCTATCGATATAGCCACGGATGTGTCGGCGAAGGATTCATCTCATCTTCCAATTAATACCACGAGCTCCCATCAGAACCATTTATATCCATAACATTTGATATTTTTACCACCGAATAGTGTCACCGGACAGGGTAAATTTCCAGTTTGATCGAACTCAGGAGCAATGACCGATATGTTTCTCTCAACTCACACAATGTTAATACAGGCGAAATCTGTCGATAATTCTAATTTTGTTTTCATTATTTTCACGCAGCTCCTCATTTTAATATTCAATACGACCTGAACTCGATTATAATACTGAGCAGCGATTGCCTGTTTCTACTATGGCAGGCGTGGACAGGTCAGATCGTAATGTCTATTAAAATGAGGTGCTGTGTGAAAATAATGAAAACAAAATTAGAATTATCGACAAATGTCGCCTGTATTAAAATTGTCTTACTGACGATTTGTTGATTTGTATGAGTAAAATAAGTATTAGCCGACAAGGAATCACTGAGCGCTAGATGTTTAGTTGATAGTTTGACCGAGTTTTAATTATAGTAAGCTGTATGGTGTGTGATTTTCGGCCGTTGATCCTGAGTTCGAGCAAACTGGAAATTTACGCTGTTCGGAGACAATATTCGGTGGTAAAAATATTATAAAATTCTATGAATATACATGGTTCTGATGGGAGCTTGTGGTATTAATTGAAAGATGGATCTTTCACTGACACACTCTTATGACTAATGTGTAGGTTTTCTGCAAAAAATGTGTAGCCTTGCTACACAGTCATTATTCATTTTTATATTAAGCATATTTGTGTAGTACATGTATATGTGTAGTATTATGTACGTACACAAATTGTGTAACAATTTTTACACAATAAATAGGCCAATTTCTACACAGTTATAGACACGGGTGTGCATACAATTAACGCATATCCCTTACACATTTTGTGTAGATTCTTACACATATAGATCGTAGACAAGAATGTAAGTTCAGTATTCCGAACTGTGGGATTATAGTAATGATGACGTATTGACATTTACATGTTAAAGATGGATTATCTCTTTAAATAACAAATTTTAAATAGTTGCGTGTGTATAAAATAATAGATATGAACTGAAGACCTATGTCCGGAAAAGCTTCTATCAATTAATATTGATTTTATTTCGAATATTAAATCGGGCCCGTTTATGTTACTATTTTTAGAACCGACCATTCGGATGAGACCGTATTGCGATATAGAGCACTGGGCTGTTCCTACGGCTACGCAACTAATGTCAAATGTCACATATTGGTTGTTTGTATTGTTTTGTTCCACAGATATAAGCGATAATGAGTATAATTAACGTTTATTTGTGACAATATTGCACAATGTAATTTCTGGTCTCTGTTAACAGTAACCACTATTGTACGTTAGCTGAACAAACACACCTTTTTAGACCAGAAAATATTCGAAATAAAATTAATATTAATCGATAGAAGCATTTCCGGACAGGAGTCTTCGATTCAAATCTAATATTTTATACCCCGGTAACTATATAATACATGTTTACAAAGAGATAATCAACCGTTAAACCTTTCATGGCGTACAATGGCACGTATTATGCTCTCATGTGTGAGTTTTCGTTTTAATTGAACACACCAGGGTCGCGGCGTGGCCGTTTGCATACTATTATTATTACCGTATTATAACAATCACATAAAACGAGAATAAGAGCAGTATTCGCCGTGAGCTTTTTAACAAATAAATCCTGATATATCATTAATACTATACCCACAAGTTGGAATTCTGAACTTACATCCCTTGTCTACGATCGTTGTAGATTGTATTCCAAAAAATAAGCTCGGACAATATGACCGTCATGTAGCAGACTATGACACTGAAACCACATCAATGCACATTGCTCTACGTTTTTACACAATTGTGTGCAACAAAATATACACATTATGTGTAGAACAGCCCTTGGCCAATGTATTTTTATGTGAAACTACACATTACTATGTGTATTAACCGAGTTTACACATTTGATGTGTAACCATTTCTACACATTAGCTATAAGAGTGCACATCCGTTGCTACATCGATAGGATTACTCGGGTAAATGAGCTTAATTTGTCCGATTCCGAGCGATGGTAAAACGGGGAATAACTATACAGCTTGTCTCTATTATACTACTATTAACATGAAGCATGCGCGTATATAGAATCGGCATATATGGGCAGCGCAAAAGGGGGCGGACAACAGAGCGCGTTACGTGCCCCCGTGCATTCACCCACCATTTGACACTATATGATCCTATATCTCGGACAAAACCCAGTGATTGCGCCATCCCATTGGAATTGACTGCGTGGTATATACATAGTGCAATTATGTTAACGATTTGTTACGACCAACTTTTCATTCGATTCAATTCTTTTCCCGCCAAGATATAAAATGTGAGGGAGATCAATTGTTATCTCACACATTAAACACACAAAGGACTCAAACCAGAAAATAGTCTGTATGAGTGTGATATATGTGATGAAGTGGGGATAATCCACGTCGGCGACCATCCTTAGTTATACTTATATAGTTATACTTGTGATTTATTTGACAAAACATTCACTTTTCAATCAAAGTCGATTGTCGGTACATAAGATAATATCATTGGCGACCATAAGAGAATGCACACAGGCGATCGTCCGTATCAGTGTGATGTATGCGCTAAAACATATATTGAGTCCGGTTCCTTGATGGCCCATAAGATAATTCACACAGGGCATCGTCCGTACCAGTGTGATTTGTGTAATAAAGCATTTACTCGGCTTGGTACCCTGAGAACGCATAAGGTAATTCATTCAGGAGAGCGTCCGTATCAGTGTGAATTATGCGACAAAGCATTTATTTGGCCAGGTGAATTAACGATTCATACAAGAATCCACACAGGCGATCGTCCGTATCAGTGTGATTTATGCGGCAAAGCATTTACTCAGCCCGGTATCTTGAAGGCGCACCATAAAATACACATAGGAGATAGTCCGTATCAGTGTGATATATGCGGCAAAGCATTTACTCAGTCAGGTGCCTTGACGGTTCATAAGAGAATCCACACAGGAGAGCGTCCGTATCAATGTGATTTATGTAGCAAAACATTTACTACTTCGAATAATCTGAAGCTGCATACGAGACTCCATACAGGAGATCGTCCGTACCAGTGTGATATATGTGTTAAAACATTCAGTCGGGTTGGTCATCTGACAAGGCATAGGGTAATACATACAGGAGAACGTCCCTACCAGTGTGATTTGTGCAGCAAAGAATTTACCCGGCCAGGTCCATTGACGGTGCATAAGAGAATTCATACAGGTGATCGTCCGTATCAGTGTGATTTATGCGCTAAAACATTAACTGTGTCGGGTTCATTGACGGCGCACAAAAGAATACACACAGAAGATCGACCATATCAGTGTGATATATGTCGGAGATCATTCATTACTTCGAGCCACCTGAAGCAGCATACGAGAACACACACCGGGGAGCGTCCGTATTCATGCGATGTATGTAACAAAACATTCACTACTTCGAGTCATCTGAAGCGGCATACGAGAACACACACCGGAGAGCGTCCGTATCAGTGTGATTTATGTAGCAAAACATTTACTACTTCGAATAATCTGAAGCTGCATACGAGACTCCATACAGGAGATCGTCCGTACCAGTGTGATATATGTGTTAAAACATTCAGTCGGGTGGGTCATCTGACAAGGCATGGGGTAATACATAAAGGAGAACGTCCCTACCAGTGTGATTTGTGCAGCGAAGAATTTACCCGGCCAGGTCCATTGACGGTGCATAAGAGAATACATACAGGCGATCGTCCGTATCAGTGTGATTTATGTGGCAAATCATTTACTCAGCCAGGTTCCTTGACGGCGCACCATAAAATACACACAGACGATCGACCATACCAGTGTGATATATGTCGGAGATCATTCATTACTTCGAGTCATCTGAAGCGGCATACGAGAATACACACCGGGGAACGTCCGTATCAATGTGACACCTGTCGGAAGTCATTCACTAATTCGGGTAATCTGAAACGACACATGAGAATCCACACAAGAAACTCTCTATCAGTGTGATTTATGCGGCAAATTATTTCCTCGCTTTGATATCTGAAGGGGTACCTCAGATAATAGATTCTGACGACCATGTAATTAATGTGACCATGCAATCATGTTCTCGACTAGATATATCAAGCGGTATATCAGATAATACATTCAGACGATCGTGTAATTAATGTGACCATGCAATCATGTTCTCGACTAGATATATCAAGCGGTATATCAGATAATAGATTCATACGATCGTGTAATTAATGTGACCATGCAATCATGTTCTCGACTAGATATATCAAGCGGTATATCAGATAATAGATTCAGACGATCGTTTTAATGAATGTGACCAACCATGTTCTCGGCTAGAGCACTTGACGCACATCAGAGAATCCACACACGAGCCCTTCCGTGTCATTATGATTTGTGTGCATTAACATAAACATTAACTCAGTCGGGTGATCTGATAAGGTAATACTACATGTACAGCAGAGGGTTCGTTTCAGGGTGAACGGGGTGACAACGAATTTACTCCGGGATTGGTGATCCGTTTTATTCAAAGAAGATTCGTTTGATTTTTTTTTATTTAAATATTTGTTCTAACATTATGAAACCATGTAAATAGTTCACGTGTATAGAGGACCCCAGGGGTTGTAATTTTATGGACGTCGTGTTAAACTCCATCACAACATATAACCTGTTTACCTGTGTACCCATACATGTTACCATTTTAATAGACCATTAAAGACGGTCTATATCTTTGTAAACATGCGGTGTATAGAGTTACCAGCATATAAAACAATAGATATGAATCAAAGACTCCTGTCCGGAAATGCTGATATGGATTGATATTATATTTCGAGTATGTTCTGGTCTAAAACGTCTGGTTGTTTAGCTAACGAACAATAGTGGTTACTGTTAACAGGGACCGGATATTTTATTCTGTAATTAGACTCATTATCGATTATACAATGCAAACAACCAATCTGGGACATTTGACTTCCGGAACCTATCTATGGGAACACCCTAATGTTCTCCATCACAAAATGATATCACCTGAATGGTCTGTTCTAAAAATAGAACACTAAAGTGTCCCATTTAAAGATGGATTATCTCTTCGTATAACATTATGATTGGTTTCGTGGGTATAAAATAATAACTATGAATTGAAGAACCATGCCTGGAAACGCTCTATCAATTAATATTGATTTTATTTCGAATATTTTATTATGAAATGAGATGATTAAATGGGTCACTAATATTCTATTTTTAGAACAATCCATTCAGACGATATCATATAGCAATAGAGATCTTTATGGTGTTCCCATAGCTATGCTATGAACGTCAAATGTCACATATTGATTGTATTGTTTTGTTACGTAGGTATGAGGGATAGTAGGTCTAATTAACATTTATTTGTGACAAAATCACAAAATACAATTTCTGGTGGCTGTTAACAGTAAGCATTAATGGTCCTTATCTAAACTACCACACGTTCTTAGACCTGATAACATTTGAAATGCAATCAATATTAATCGATAGAAACATTTACGGACAGGGGTCTTCGATTCATATCTAATACTTTATTCCACTGTAACTATATAACACATGTTTACAAATAGATAGACCAACTTTAATAAGTGACCTTTATCGGACAATATACAACACATAAACATGGATTTTCTCATAATTCAGTATCATGCACACCATCGTATATATCGAAACACCTTTTGTCGTCAAACACATACCACGTTCCTATCCACTATTCGACACATCAAGTGGACTGGACTATACAGGTAGTGAGCTGGACGGAAAATCACAAGTGGATCTATTCTCAGGGAGCAGTTGTCCAACCCCAGTCCTTTGTATCCTTTGTAAATTTCACTTCACAATTAAAAGTAAGGTGATGAACCCTGCTAAGAGTAAGTTGAGAATTGACCTGAGTATTTTGTGTCTTTATTAATATAATTTGTTATAGATCCGTTTATTATTTACTAGCGTTAGTCGCTAATTTATTTTTGGCATTTGCGGTTTAGCTCAATGTTTTCTATTGCCATTCATTATTAACCCGTTCATTGCTGTGTGCACTTTGATTAAACCATGTCTATGCATTATTGTTTCACATTTTTCTGCATGGTCTGATTATGTTATAGTGCATGTATTTGCCTAAAATTAATGTGGCATTTTCGTGGTGAAATTTTCGTAGTTTACTTTTCCCTACAAACTTTGTCAGTTTTGGTATTTTGTTTATTCCATATTTTTGATTGGTTTAAGAATAAAGTCTGTCTATGTTTTACTATGACGTGTATTTAGGCGTTGAACCGATGTGAATATGTATATCGTATGAGCGGCTTTTGTGCCAAGTTTTTTTTTCTGGGTTGTGTCTGAAAATGCCGAGCGTTTAAATGTTTTCAATGACAAGTTGTAACGATGTAATCGTGAAATACCCCTAATCTATAATTTGGGATAATAGGAGTCAAATGTTTCGAAACCTATGTAGAAACTTAACACCAGATAACTAGTTATGTATGGATGCTGATGATTTAAAGGATCTGGTAAAAATGTAACATAACATGCCAATTAATTTTGTAACTTAGACTGCTAATGTGAGAAGTTGGGTACGTAGATTCTTCTGTGTCTCTTCAACAAAGACTGCTTTATGTGCTATTTGCATGCCTTTCAAAACTTGTAGGTCTGTATCTACAGGCAGTAGGATAAACCAGTCACAATCAAACCTAGCCCCAAAATGTCATATGTCACATGTCATCCTACCAAAATGTGACAAACCAAATATCTATGGATCTACACATACTTCAATAAGGTCATTTGATAGGCCCTCATTTGATAATAAACTGAAAATTTTTAACTGAGCAACAGGATCGGAATACCATCTTGACAGATAATCTGAAATCCTTTTTGATTTTGTATCTAAATAAACGGTTTTTACTTCAAACTAATACAAGGCTGATAAATAGCAGATCTCACGTAGACAAGATTGGAGAAATTTATGTATTGTCCTACCTGAATTGATAACTGACAGAAACTAAATTATCACCATATATCATTATGCTTTTCCCCATGAGCTGATTACCCCAAAGTTTCAGGGCAACGCAAATGGTTAGCAACTCAAAGGCATTTATATCTAAATGCTGTTCTTTGACAAATGATGGGAATATGCTGTTTTTTGACAAATGATGGGAATATGCTGTTTTTTGACAAATGATGGGAATTCAGAATGAAAAAACTGACAGTTAAAGAATCCCCACAGCCTGACAAACATGAATCTGTTGAGAAATATGAATTAGGTGCAGACTACCTTCTTAAGATCCCATTATAGTGTCTTTAACATTTTGACCACCACAAGAGGTCTTTACGAATGTATGGCCTTGCATTATGTTGTCCACCAGGGGGGGATATGCATGTATTTCTTCCAACCAACTAAGTAACATAGAAACAGGTTTAACACATTGGCTAATTAAGTATAATTTTCCCAGTAAAGATTGTAATTGTGTCAAAGAGGCCATACGTCGTGGAAGCCATGAATTAACCAGTTTCGAAAATCCTTCTAGACGATTGTCTGTAATTCTGAGCATTAATGACTGTGTTAAATTACATTCCCAGGAATGTCATAATTGTGATGGATAACATGATTTTTCTGAGGACTCTTGCAAACCACAATTGTTAAGCAGATAACCTAACTGTTATAATGCCAATACAGCTTTGGCGGGTGATCACCACCGCAAAAATCATCCAGATAGTTCAGAACAATATGTTGTTTTGGTCCTTCACACAACAAAAAATAGTACTACAAATCACCACCAAAAAAACTAAAATATGCAATGACAATATGTGACCCGCCATATCAAATCCAGTCGTAGGTCGGGATTTTTTTTACCCTGTGCCAATGCATTCTCTTATATATGCGAGTCGACCATAGGTCGCCTCGCATATATAAGAGAATGCATTGGCCTAACAATTTTTTACAATTTTAATAATTTGTTCTTGTATTCTTTAACAATTTTATAATTTCACCCATACAGAGCCCCAGACAAACATGAGCAGACGACACTCTTCTGTATGCTTCTATATATGTGTGGGGCTCCCTGCGGGGTAATGGATGTTTTTTATTTTATGTCCTAAAAATTGTAAGAAACATTTATTTAAAAAACATGATAAAAAATTGTTAGGCCAATGCATTCTCTTATATATGCGAGTCGACCTATGGTCGACTCGCATATATAAGAGAATGCATTGGCACAGGGTAAAACAAATCCCGACTTACGACTGGATTGTGGTTGAATAATATTTATGTTGTTTTATGTTGTTTTTGGTCCACGTGACAATAAATAGTTCTGCAAATGGCCACCAAACAACTAAAACATGCAATGAAAAATATATTTTTATCGCAGATATTCATGATTTCAGATAGTGGACCGAGTGTAGATCCTAGATATGATTATAAGCTATACTTTATTCTCGTGGCCACGACTTCATATACTCGTGGCCACGACTTTATATGCTCGTGGTCACGACTTCATATTCTCGTGCACGACTTCACATTCTCGTGGCCACGTCTTCAAAAAACATTTGAATGTCACCTTCAGGCTGCATCTATGATTCTTGACTGTTAGTTTTTTTTTGTCTAGACATATTCGCCAATCAGTTCTGAAAAAAATCTCTAGAACAAAGACAAAACTTGAAGTAATGGAAATGTAATGCGATACCTTAAAAAAATGATTGTGCATTACATTTCATTTTTGGAAATAATGGTAATGATAATTCAAAACATGACAAGTAGGTAGTACCGGTAGGCCTACGCGTTAGACAAATTCGCCAACCCATAACAAAATGGTTGACTGCGCGTCATCTACAAAGTGTAATGGTGTTAACTGTTTGTTAGAACCAACTTTTTTATTCTGCCGTTCTTGTTCGATTTAGCCGTGTTTCCATCAAGTACCGTAGATAACTGTGAGAAACAGTTCCTTGTGCTATCTGGTGCGATATTTCATTCTCTGGAATTTCCGAAAAATATATCTGTTTGGTCACGCCACAAACCATATGCATGTGGCATGAACTTGGTTATTCAATCCGCATAATTTGCTAACAAGAACTTACACATGTGAACTTTTGTCAATTTGATGTGTTTGTGAAAGGTTGTTTACCATGTCACACTCTCCGTTAAACCATAAACGACTCAATCCAGTATATCGTCCGTATCAGTGCGATATATGTGACAAAGCTTTCACTCAGAGGGGTGGACTTTCCGTTCATAAGAGAGTTCACACCGGTGACCGTCCGTATCAGTGTGATGTATGCACTAAAACATTTACTCGGGTGGGTGATTTGACAAGGCATAAGGTAATACATACAGAAGATCGTCCCTATCAGTGCCATTTATGTAGCAAAGCATTTATTCAGTCATGTCAATTGATGATTCACAAGAGAATACACACATGTGATCGTCCGTTTTAGTGTGATATCTGTCAGAAAACATTCACAACTTCTAGTAATCTGAAGGAGCACAGGAGATTACACACAGGAGGTCGTCCATATCCGTGTGATTTATGTGATAAATCATTTACTATCGCTGGTAATCTGAGAAGGCATAAGAGGATTCATACAGGAGATCTTCCGTTTCTGTGTGAAATATGTCGGAAATCATTCGCTCAGTTGGGTACTCTGAGAATCCACATGAGAATCCACACAGGAGAACGTCCATATTAGTCTGATGTCTGTCAGAAATCATTCACAACTTCTAGTCACCTGAATGGGCACAAGTTAAGAGAATACTTACAGTAATGCCCAAAGTAATTGACCACTTAACCACAGCAGAGTTATGGGTATTTTTTCAGGATTTAGTCGGAAATATGGCTTGTTGCCATTCACCGGAAAGCTCTCGGTTAAGAGAATACTTAAGAGGCGATCGTCCGTATTCGTGTAGCATTTACTCACTCAGGTCCATTGACGGTACATAACAGAATACATGCATGTGATCGCCCGTATCAGTGTGATATTTATCGGAATCATTCTCTGGGTCGGTTGATCTGGCAACGCACAAGTCTGGTAAATTGATTGATGGCGCATAAAAGATTACATACAGGAGAGCGTCCGTATCAGTGCTATATATGTGACAAAGCGTTTACTCAGAGGGGTGGACTTTCCGTACATAAGACAGTTCACGCCGACGACCGTACTTATCATTGTGATATATCCACTAAATCATTTACTCGGGTGGGTGATTTGAGAACGCATAAGATAATGCACACAGGAAATCGTCACTACCAGTGTGATTTATGTACATGTAGCAAAGCATTTATTAAGTCAGGTCAATTGACGATTCATAAGAGAATACATACTGATGATCGTCCGTTTCAGTGTGATATCTGTCAGAAATCATTCAATTCCTCGAGTAATATGAAGCAGCATAAGATATTACACTCATGAGATCGTCCATATCCGTGTGATTTATGTGATAAATCATTTACTATCGCTGGTAATCTGAGAAGGCATAAGGTGATCCATACAGGAGATCGTCCGTTTCAGTATGACATATGTCGGAAATCATTCACGTCCCTGGTAATCTGACACGCCACACGAGAATCCATAATGGAGATCGTCCGTATCAGTGTGATATCTATCAAAAATCATTCTAGTAATCTGAATGAGCACAAGTGATTACACACAGGAGATCGTCCGTTTCAGTGTGATTTATGTGATAAATCGTTTACCTCGCTGGTAATCTGAGAAGGCATAAGGTGATCCATACAGGAGATCGTCCGTTTCAGTGTGACATATGTCGGAAATCATTTACGTCTGCTGGTAATCTGAGAAGGCATAAGGTGATCCATACAGGAGATCGTCCGTTTCAGTGTGATTTATGTGATAAATCGTTTACCTCGCTGGTAATCTGAGAAGGCATAAGGTGATCCACACAGGAGATCGTCCATATCCGTGTGATTTATGTGATAAATCATTTACCTCGCTGGTAATCTGAGAAGGCATAAGAGGATTCATACAGGAGATCGTCCGTTTCAGTGTGACATATGTCGGAAATCATTTACGTCCGCTGGTAATCTGAGAAGGCATAAGGTGATCCATACAGGAGATCGTCCGTTTCAGTGTGATTTATGTGATAAATCATTTACCTCGCTGGTAATCTGAGAAGGCATAAGGTGATCCATACAGGAGATCGTCCGTTTCAGTGTGATTTATGTGATAAATCGTTTACCTCGCTGGTAATCTGAGAAGGCATAAGGTGATCCATACAGGAGATCGTCCGTTTCAGTGTGACATATGTCGGAAATCATTTACGTCCGCTGGTAATCTGAGAAGGCATAAGGTGATCCATACAGGAGATCGTCCGTTTCAGTGTGATTTATGTGATAAATCATTTACTTTCGCTGGTAATCTGAGAAGGCATAAGGTGATCCATACAGGAGATCGTCCGTTTCAGTGTGACATATGTCGGAAATCATTTACGTCCGCTGGTAATCTGAGAAGGCATAAGGTGATCCATACAGGAGATCGTCCGTTTCAGTGTGATTTTTGTGATAAATCGTTTACCTCGCTGGTAATCTGAGAAGGCATAAGGTGATCCATACAGGAGATCGTCCGTTTCAGTGTGATTTATGTGATAAATCGTTTACCTCGCTGGTAATCTGAGAAGGCATAAGGTGATCCATACAGGAGATCGTCCGTTTCAGTGTGATTTATGTGATAAATCGTTTACCTCGCTGGTAATCTGAGAAGGCATAAGGTGATCCACACAGGAGATCGTCCATATCCGTGTGATTTATGTGATAAATCATTTACCTCGCTGGTAATCTGAGAAGGCATAAGGTGATCCATACAGGAGATCGTCCGTTTCAGTGTGATTTATGTGATAAATCATTTACGTCCGCTGGTAATCTGAGAAGGCATAAGGTGATCCATACAGGAGATCGTCCGTTTCAGTGTGACATATGTCGGAAATCATTTACGTCTGCTGGTAATCTGACACGCCACACGAGAATCCATAATGGAGATCGTCCGTATCAGCGTGATATCTATCAAAAATCATTCTAGTAATCTGAATGAGCACAAGTGATTACACACAGGAGATCGTCCGTTTCAGTGTGATTTATGTGATAAATCGTTTACCTCGCTGGTAATCTGAGAAGGCATAAGGTGATCCATACAGGAGATCGTCCGTTTCAGTGTGATTTATGTGATAAATCGTTTACCTCGCTGGTAATCTGAGAAGGCATAAGGTGATCCATACAGGAGATCGTCCGTTTCAGTATGACATATGTCGGAAATCATTTACGTCCGCTGGTAATCTGAGAAGGCATAAGGTGATCCATACAGGAGATCGTCCGTTTCAGTGTGATTTATGTGATAAATCGTTTACCTCGCTGGTAATCTGAGAAGGCATAAGGTGATCCATACAGGAGATCGTCCGTTTCAGTATGACATATGTCGGAAATCATTTACGTCCGCTGGTAATCTGAGAAGGCATAAGGTGATCCATACAGGAGATCGTCCGTTTCAGTGTGATTTATGTGATAAATCATTTACGTCCGCTGGTAATCTGAGAAGGCATAAGGTGATCCATACAGGAGATCGTCCGTTTCAGTGTGACATATGTCGGAAATCATTTACGTCTGCTGGTAATCTGAGAAGGCATAAGGTGATCCATACAGGAGATCGTCCGTTTCAGTGTGATTTATGTGATAAATCGTTTACCTCGCTGGTAATCTGAGAAGGCATAAGGTGATCCATACAGGAGATCGTCCGTTTCAGTGTGACATATGTCGGAAATCATTTACGTCTGCTGGTAATCTGAGAAGGCATAAGGTGATCCATACAGGAGATCGTCCGTTTCAGTGTGACATATGTCGGAAATCATTTACGTCTGCTGGTAATCTGAGAAGGCATAAGGTGATCCATACAGGAGATCGTCCGTTTCAGTGTGATTTATGTGATAAATCGTTTACCTCGCTGGTAATCTGAGAAGGCATAAGGTGATCCATACAGGAGATCGTCCGTTTCAGTATGACATATGTCGGAAATCATTTACGTCCGCTGGTAATCTGAGAAGGCATAAGGTGATCCATACAGGAGATCGTCCGTTTCAGTGTGATTTATGTGATAAATCATTTACGTCCGCTGATAATCTGAGAAGGCATAAGGTGATCCATACAGGAGATCGTCCGTTTCAGTGTGATTTATGTGATAAATCGTTTACCTCGCTGGCAATCTGAGAAGGCATAAGGTGATCCATACAGGAGATCGTCCGTTTCAGTATGACATATGTCGGAAATCATTTACGTCTGCTGGTAATCTGACAAGCCACACGAGAATCCATAATGGAGATCGTCCGTATCAGCGTGATATCTATCAAAAATCATTCTAGTAATCTGAATGAGCACAAGTGATTACACACAGGAGATCGTCCGTTTCAGTGTGATTTATGTGATAAATCGTTTACCTCGCTGGTAATCTGAGAAGGCATAAGGTGATCCATACAGGAGATCGTCCGTTTCAGTGTGATTTATGTGATAAATCGTTTACCTCGCTGGTAATCTGAGAAGGCATAAGGTGATCCATACAGGAGATCGTCCGTTTCAGTGTGATTTATGTGATAAATCGTTTACCTCGCTGGTAATCTGAGAAGGCATAAGGTCATCCACACAGGAGATCGTCCATATCCGTGTGATTTATGTGATAAATCATTTACCTCGCTGGTAATCTGAGAAGGCATAAGAGGATTCATACAGGAGATCGTCCGTTTCAGTGTGACATATGTCGGAAATCATTTACGTCCGCTGGTAATCTGAGAAGGCATAAGGTGATCCATACAGGAGATCGTCCGTTTCAGTGTGATTTATGTGATAAATCATTTACCTCGCTGGTAATCTGAGAAGGCATAAGGTGATCCATACAGGAGATCGTCCGTTTCAGTGTGATTTATGTGATAAATCATTTACGTCCGCTGGTAATCTGAGAAGGCATAAGGTGATCCATACAGGAGATCGTCCGTTTCAGTGTGATTTATGTGATAAATCATTCACCTCGCTGGTAATCTGAGAAGGCATAAGGTGATCCATACAGGAGATCGTCCGTTTCAGTGTGATTTATGTGATAAATCATTTACCTCGCTGGTAATCTGAGAAGGCATAAGGTGATCCATACAGGAGATCGTCCGTTTCAGTGTGACATATGTCGGAAATCATTTACGTCCGCTGGTAATCTGAGAAGGCATAAGAGGATTCATACAGGAGATCGTCCGTTTCAGTGTGACATATGTCGGAAATCATTCATGTCCCTGGTAATCTGACACGCCACACGAGAATCCATAATGGAGATCGTCCGTATCAGCGTGATATCTATCAAAAATCATTCTAGTAATCTGAATGAGCACAAGTGATTACACACAGGAGATCGTCCGTTTCAGTGTGATTTATGTGATAAATCGTTTACCTCGCTGGTAATCTGAGAAGGCATAAGGTGATCCATACAGGAGATCGTCCGTTTCAGTGTGACATATGTCGGAAATCATTCACGTCCGCTGGTAATCTGACACGCCACACGAGAATCTATAATGGAGATCGTCCGTATCAGTGTGATATCTATCAAAAATCATTCTAGTAATCTGAATGAGCACAAGTGATTACACACAGGAGATCGTCCGTTATATCAGTGTCATATATTTGACAAAGCATTTGTTCAGTGGACTTTCCGTGCACAATACAATTGACACCGGCGACCGTCATCATCATTGTGGTGTCCCGGTATTCACTAAAACATTTACTGAGGTCGGTTCTCTGACGATTCATAAGAGAATACATACAAGTGGTCGTCGGTTTAAAGGGGTACTGTACGCCAAATGTTGTTGTTGGTTTCTATAGTCTCCGAGTCAGAGAATAAGGTAACAATTTTTTCATTATTTGAAAGTCTGTTGAGTACGAAGTAGTGTTACGGATGACAAATTTACCGGAATGCAAAAATACGAATTGTCGTTGTCGAGTAATTTTTGTACAGTTTTCAACCAAATGAATCAAATAAAAGTTATATTATAGGCATACTAGTCCAATATAATCATTTAAGTTATTGTATCGTCGCTAGTCAGTGAGTGACTTGAGTGTTCTCCCCGTATCATTATAATATTTTAAGCAATCGTGTGTGCGATTGGTTTAACATCCAGTATCCCTCAATTACTTTATTTTGATTACGGAAATTCGTAATTTAATTGACGCCATTTTATGGCTCCAGTCATAAATTCAATTTATATCAAATTATTAACTTTTAAATTATTAAATTTTAAGATAGCATATTAACCTGAGCGTTTACAGAATACATCTTCGACTCAAATTACTTATGTTTCTATATATTATCGATATTAGATCGTTGTTGTCACCGGAAATTTAATGCAAATGGCGTACAGTACCCCTTTAAGTGTGATATCTGTTAGGAATCATCGGGTCATCTGAAAGACGATTCATACAGATGATTCATACAGGCATTCACCTGTTATCTGAGAAGACATAAGATGATTCATACAGGGGATCGTCCGTTTCAGTGTACTGTATATGCTATATCATTTACTCTCGCTTGCAATCTGAGAAGTCATAAGATGATTCCTACATGAGATCGTCCGTTTCAGTGTGACATATGTCGGAAACCATTCGCTCATTTTGGTGGTCTGAGAAAACACAAGAGAACCCATACCCGAGATCAGTGTGATATATATCCAAAATCATTCACAACTGTAAGCAATCTGAATGGCCACAATCGATTCAAGTTGTTTTGTGACTTACACTTGTTGAATTATCATGTTCCAAAAGTTTGTCCCCTAAAATGGCATGTAGATTATATTCATAGGGGGTTAGTTCCCTTCGAACATATGGTCATTGTCGTGTCAGGAATGACATTTTCAATTTTTGAATATTTTGATTAAAGTTGGGACGAGACGTAGATGATATTCATAAACTTTCTAGCATTACTAATAGTCAGAGTCCTACTTGCATCAACATTCTCAGAACATGGGTCTGTCGAGTTAATTTTAAATACACTCTTCAGTCAAGGTTAAACTCACGTCAGTCATAAACTGAGAATAAAGACATAAAGACAAATTTATATTCTACAAATACTAACATCTTTCGAGAAATGTTTCAGGTTGTGACTGTAGTAGAGATATTAAATAGACGTAGAGTGTATGAATAAAATAGCAAGATAGCTTAATGCAAACGCGAAAATAAACAATCAATTAATAACTCAGTCGTCAATCAAGAGTATCCGGACCAGTGGTTTACAATTTTAAGCAAATTTCGGAAAGTAACTACATGTATGTAACATGAATGTGATTGCCGAGAACAGAAACAGATTAACCCCATTCAAAACACTTGTGACACATAGTTTAAAGGTGGATTATCTCTTTGTAAACATGTATTATATAGTTACCGGGGTATAAAATATTAGATTTGAATCGAAGACTCCTGTCCGGAAATGCTTCTATCGATTAATATTAATTTGATTTCGAATATTTTCTGGTCTAAAAAGGTGTGTTTGTTCAGCTAACGAACAATAGTGGTTACTGTTAACAGAGACCAGAAATTATATTGTGCAATTTTGTCACAAATAAACGTTAATTATACTCATTATCGCTTATAGCTGTGGAACAAAACAATACAAACAACCAATCTGTGACATTTGACATCCGTTGCGTAGCCGTAGGAACAGCCCAGTGCTCTATATCACAATACGGTCTCATCCGAATTGGTCCGTTCTAAAAATAGTAACATAAACGGGCCCGATTTAATATTCGAAATAAAATCAATATTAATTGATAGAAGCTTTTCCGGACATACATGTAGGTCTTCAGTTCATATCTATTATTTTATACCCACGCAACTATTTAAAATTTGTTATTTAAAGAGATAATCCATCTTTAAAGGTATTATATAGTTACCGGGGTATAAAATATATGATCTGAATCAAAGACCACTGTCCGAAAATGCTTCTATTGATTAATATTAATTTTATTTCGAATAGCTTGAGCTTAAAATGTGTGGTTGTTCAGCTAAGGAACAATAGTGGTTACTGTTAACATAGACCAGACATTTTATTGTGTAATTTGTTCACAAATAAACGTGAATTATACTCATTATCGCTTATAACTATCGAATAAAACAATACAAGCAATCAATCTGGGACATTTGATATTCGGTATGTAGCCATAGGAACAGCCCACTGCTCTATATCGCTGTATGGTGTCACCAGGATGGTCTGTTCTAAAAATAGACAAATAAACGGTCCCAATAAAATATTCGAAATCAAAATTAATTGATAGAAGCCTTCCGGAAAGGGGTCTTCAGTTCATATTTATTGTTTTATACCCAAGCAACTATTTTAAATTTGTTATTTAAAGAGATAATTCATCTCTTTAACGACGTGTCAATTGCTAAACACTCCATATTTGAATAGAGCTGGGCAATGACATTTAAAAATCAGTTATTTTAGCATATTGTTATCAATTTGTATTTATTCACACATTAATTTTGTCTAAGATGGCTGCCAAGTTTTATTGCCGAATGACCCAAAAATGACTCGTTCCTTTTTACATGTCAATGTCAACATCGATGACAAATTCATGATGTTGAGTCCAACAGAAAATAGTGTAGCCCGTGCTAATGGATTGAATTTTGAAGTTCGAGATGGCTGCTGATGGCAATTTCCCGCCGAATGACCCCATAATGACTCGTTCCCATCTACATGTCAACAGTCAACAGCCATGACATGTTTCATAATGATCAGACCAATGGTATGACATGTAGCCCGTACCAAAGTAATTTAATGATGCAAATAGTAAAATCCAAGATGGCTGCCAGCGTCCATGTTTTATCCATTTTCAGGGGCGTAGGAACCGGGGGGCAAGGGGGGGGGTATTTACCCCCCAATATTTTCCAAAGGTTAGTAAAAATATTTGGCAGTGGTGGGTGGCTATACCTATATACTTGCGCCTGCGGCGCATAAGATACTATGGGAGACATGATGGGGTAGTGGGTGCACTGTAAAAAGTGCAGAACACCTAAATAGAACACGAAATGTAACAGATATAGAACACATAAATGTGTTCTAAAACAGAACACGATAAGTATAACACATAAACGTGTTCTAAAAATGGTAGAACACTAGTGTTCTCACCCCAGAACACTAGTGTTCTAAATCAGAACACATATGTGTTCTAAAACAGAACACACAGGTGTTCTTTTCTAGAACACGTCCGATGTGTTCGGGTGTGTTCTGAAACATAATTTTAGAACACGTTTACGCGTCGGGCTCAATGTAACAGATATAGAACGCGAAAATGTGTTCTGAGTCAAATAATAGAACGCATGTGTTCTGTTCTGATGTAGATACAGAACGCATGTGTTCTGTCATGATCACTGACACTATTGCTACAGTAAACCGATACTTGAGGTAAATTCTGGAGAATGCTGGCTATAGGCCATGGGCCGAAGGCTGAGAGCTGTCATTGGTTTGAAACGGTTCGACAACTAAGGATTTTTCATGAATATATGTTCATTGCCTTCTATTTTATAAGAATTAAAAATGTTCAGACCTGGAAAGTTGCACATTTTGTCTCCAGTGGTGATTTAAATTTGGTTCTCAGTCCATTACATCGCCGAGTTTCGTTCCGCGTCCGATTCGTAATTTTGACGTTGTCCGTAGTGTTTTCATCTATATTTTGTTACATTTCAATGAATATTATGGACGCGGAAACATGTATTATACACTTAGAAGATGTATGTGACACTAAATTAACAAATGCTTCGGAAACCAGCAGAGATAAGATCAAATCATGCACCGATCAATGGTTAAAACTCGATGTACCTGAAGCACAAATTGCCAAGCGTTTGCTGGCGTGTGACCAAAATCAGATTTACTACCATCGGAGGTGATTCTACACCCAATAATAAATAAAATCATCCCATATGTTGATAAAAATCATGTCCCGGGGTTATATAGTTTATTAGGTATATTTACCAGTATGATTTATACCCACGAAATAAGGAAAATTTCTTATTTTTTACATTTACAAGAGGAACGCTGTTCAATTTTTTTTTATTTTCCGGAATAGGAAACGGAACATTTTAGAAACGAAATACCGGACTGATTGTATCGTTTATCAATGTTTGACATTTTCTCCCACCCAAAGTGGTTTGTACGCAGTAATTCATGTCTGTATATCAACATATTATTCATTTGGTTGATTTATATAATTCAGTGGCGGTTTTTCATCTGAATTGATCTAGCGAGAAGCCTACCCGATAAATGTTCTGTGTGAGATTTTTGGTGACGGCCTGTGAAAAGTGCTCAGTGAACGTTTATCAAGGCTCGTTAAATTCACGGAATCGCATTTTGATTCACGCTTGTCAAAATGCTGTTCCGAGAATTTAATTCGCCTTAATAAAAATTCGTATCAGCACACATGTCATAATTCCCCTCAGCTTAACACATGGCATTTAAGCAATATCCCAGTAAAATACATAGCTCTATACATATTTGTGTTTTGCAAGAGAAAAAAATCGTCTCAAAATATACATTTGCGTTCAAATATTCTAAAATTGCCAGTGCATCGAACTGGTCATTAAATCAGATTAAATCAGATTAATTTTGTTTACAGAAATGTAAAACTTATTATACTACATATATAGTCTAGATATCTGGGTGTCTCTTTAAATTCAACAACACTCGTTCCTATATAAATCGTTAGTGGGCATTAACTCTTTCACTGCCAATCGCGACTACAGTCGAATTACCCATACACTGCCGATAGCGACTTGAGTTGAAATCGGGTACATGCTGACAGCCGGAGGGGTACATGTGGTGTAAATATGGCCGTCCAGTGAATATGACGCATATGAGTTCCAGTGATGGGCACATACATGACATTTTTCCAGATTATATAACACTAGGAAACGTGTGAGATTGTGCAGATAAGAGACATTCTCTGAGGGCACTTGGTGATGTCATCGTCACGTGGTCTTTTCATAGGTCACGTGTGTATCTCTAGCTATCACATTTTTACCAATAATATAAAATGGAAACTCAAATACAACAACCTACCCAATATGATTTGTTCATCAAATGCTTATAACATGATGAAGTCGGAAAATACCCAAAACATACGGCCATACTAATGTTATATGTAGATCCAAGATGGTCACCAAGGTCACGTGACCAATTTGAGGCGGCCTATGTGGCTCCAACATATCAACATGTCTATATGGTCCAACAACAGAAGTCAAACATTTACGATATATTGAAATGTTAATGCAATACCCGCACCTATACATGTGTGTACATGGTATATGTGACCACTCACGCATAGGTTCATGGTAATCACCACGGTCACGTGACCTATTCAAATTTGGGTATATATAACACATTTTGTACGGCTATGGGTCCCTCCCTGAAAGATGACAACTAATGTTGAGAATGACCAATTTCTGGCAATTTTCTGCTTCGATAGCACCCATATATACCCTTATATGCATGAACAGGCAACAAACACAGCCATCATTACTGTGTAAACCAAGATGGTCGCCAAGGTCACGTGACATCTATGGTGGTGGCGTGAGTTGTTATGAACTTGCGATGCCTATGTCTAGTCACATATGAAGTTTTAACACATTATTCCAAGCGATACTTGAGATACCCTATGTTACTTATTATACACCTATAATGTATTATATACATTGTATACCGGTACATGTATTGTATGATTGGCAGTGGGTTATCCGTCTGTGGTGCTGAGTGGCAGTGAAAGAGTTAAAGCCTCATTAAGTTGCGTTTTATATTCAGATATAAATTATAGTTCTCTACAACAGTCTCACATGTATGAAATCGTCTATAGGCCTGTATGTATATATGTACTTGCATAATTTATACCTCTGAGCTTGTGACGCGCTCCGCTGCACTATTAACTCTATATATTATTAAAAATGTACACGGGGAGTCGAAGTGATTTTTTAATGCATAACAACACAGTTTTGTACAAGATAAGTATATATCAGCCCATCTGGTGTAATGCCGGTGTTTGCGGGCGATGTGCAATGGATGCAGAGGCGTACGTAAAGACCCCGTTAATCTCGACATTTTAACGGTATAACTCCCAGCTGTAAATTCATAAAAATTCTCACGCACCCCTCCCGGACCCTCCCCCAATTGAAATTTCCAACACAATAGGAACGCTTCAGTTGAGGCCAGTCTAGATACTAGGATTGGCGATTTTCTTGTATAGTTTTCAAAATGTTCTCACCCCGGGCCGAACAATCATGGACAGCCCGTTGTGTCCTGTTCTCTTGTCCGTAGCCATGTGCATTTGTCTAGAGTTAGAATTAATGCAATTTTTCAGGTAAAAATATCTGAATGGTCTCATACCGGGAATATATAGAACCATGGTTTATGAATATATAGGATATTAGGCCAGAGCACTGAGGTGCATATGGAATTATGCAAAAACATGTATTTGGTCTGATTCTGATTCAAGGGGGAGTAGTGGAATTTCCCAAGGTGGACACCCCCAAACAGAGACCCTCCCCTTCTCGGCGCTCTGCGCTTTGGCAATTCCTTCGGCAGATGGGCCGGCATTATATTAATTTCCCGGGCCGGTTTTTTGGCCCAGTCCGCCTCCGAATGGATGTGTCTTTCAAAATGATGTACATCAATCTTGTCATTATAGCTGTAATAAAACTGGCGATTACCGTCTGGAATTGGCCCATAAATCTGAATGTAACCTTCGTTTGAGATTTTAGCAATCGGCGGCCGATTTAAATAGAGGCCGGAGTGCAGCAGATCACGCCAACAACTCATGTGATATATATGTATTATTTTCAGTGAGTCGTGTGTCAAGCAGCTACCAACAGATGAAGCATTATATTTTGGAAATTTGTGACGATTTTCAAATATTCCGCACTATAATGAAGTCTGTTGAACATGAAATTAATTTATATATGGCATAAAAATATTAACTCTGAAGTCACTTTGGTCCACAATATCCAAATATCAGTTTTTGTGTCGAGTTTTGGCTGTTTTTCGGTCGATACTTACTTCAGAATCAAGGAACGTAACTCTATACTCAATCATTGTTCAAGAATGATAACTCTAGTTTTATGGAATGTTGAATATTTTTATTTTTAAATGTCGTCATAATGCTCGAATTCTCAATCGATGGGTGTTTTATTGATGGTATCGAATCTCTATTAATTAGTGGTCGCGTTGGGCATGAAAATTACACTTTAACGCATGAAATTATTTACATAGGAAAATATCAAAATTTTATAGAGAAATCACTGAAAAATGTGCCACAAAACACTCATTTCTGAAACAATGTGCAACTTTCTAGGTCTGAACATTCGTCATTTTGGAAGTTGATGGTTATCTACACATTAAAAAATAAAAACTTTGTAGTTGGCTATCTGTTACAAAAAACTCATTTTCTAGAGCTCTTTTTGGGGTTCGGCCCATGGCCTACTAGAAACGATATCCAAAATTCATAAATGTGCTGACACTATCATTAGGCACCTGGGAGTACCATAATATGACATGCGGTAATTTCTTAATTATATTTAAAATTTAATGTGCTATCAGAAATAAATCAACAAACAAATGATATAATGAAAGTAAATATTATTTTAATAAACAATGAACTCATTGCCTAGTTGTTGTTGTTACGTGTGACACTTGTCCCATGTAAATTGCCACTTATTCTGATTATCACGTATTATGTCCTGTTTATATAGTATGTCTCCAAGAGTCCAAGTTTGTAGATTGAAAAACTTTGCCAGTTATTTTGTTCTGGATTTTGACATCAATTTGAATTAAGAACAGCACCTTGTGTCAGTAGTTTCCGTGTTTCACTAAGCCACTCCCACATTGCCACATGTGACCGAAGATTACACTTTAAATCCAGAAGATATAGGAACACAAATCTTGTTCAAAACAGATTATACACTTTGCTAGTAGACACCACTGTCCTAGAATGAGCAGCATTCCACGGTTTCATCTTCCAGCCATCCTATGCTCACTGCCATCATGTGTTTCTTAAGTATTTTGTTCTGTATTTTGATATCAATTTGAATTAATTAAGAATAATGCCTTCTGTCAGTAGTTTCCCGGTTCCACAAAACCACTCCCACATTGTCACATTTATACACTTTGGTTACTGTCCTAGAATGAGCAGCATTCGACGGTCCCATCTACCAGCCATCCTATGCTCACTGCCATCATATGTTTCTTAAATCCACGCATTGAATGATTTGTTCGTTGATAGGTTTTTGGCTATCATTCTGCCAAGCTTCATCCTCAATCTTCAAAAAAATAAGAAATAGAAAATTATATTAACTCATAATCTGAATCCTTTTTAACTTTTTCATTTCTGGAGCTTCCTGAAATTTTGAGAAAAACCTATACCAATGCATGCTGTTATATATACAAGCCTCCCATGGGGAGCCTAGCATATATACGATAATGCACTGGCACAGGATCTTTAATGCTGCACCAGCACATCTCCCGACATAAAAGGGTTAATATTTTGGTAATAGCATTCTATTGCTAAATTAGTAATAATGCTTGTAGCAAAGTCATTGGTAGGCATAGAGAGAAGGCCAACTTCATCTATGATTAATGACAGAATCAAACCATTTTGGGCATATAATTAATTATTTGGTCAAATTATTATTAGTACCATTTTAAGACATCTGACGTCGAAGGCACCTATCCGATAGTCACTACCTGTCTGCCCCGTCACTCCCCAGGTTAATTGATCCATGTGTATAATGTTCAGCTCAAGAGGATCTGACATTTAGTTGCCCATAGGCAGACAGACAGATGAAATTGAATTGTATTGGTGCATAATCAATTCAGGAAATTGGCAGCTTTCTTCGACTCATATTTATTATTTTCTAACCCGGAAAATATCTAAAACGTATATAGGAAGAGATAACCATCTTTAAGACCAAGTGACAAATTTTACATACTAAGGGCTCTCCAAATTAAGTTATAGAGTTGCAAATACTAAGTGTCAAATACTCAAATACTTGTGACTTGATGTCGTATTGAAAATAGGTACTTTACTAGTTATCTGGTCACAGGTGGGTCACATTTGAACTTGTTCCATTATAATAAAATTATAGGTTAATGTTATAATTTACCTAGTGCACCTGTCAGTTAAATATTACGACTGTTCAATGATATACCGGGGCCTCGGTTGCTCAATCGGTTAGGGGTACCACTCCAAGCCGTTTCGCCCTCCAGCGCTGGCGACAAGGGTTCAAATCCACATGTTTCCATCGTGGACTTTGTAACTCTGGTGGAGTTGCCAGTTACTCGCCGATGGCCGGTGGTTTGCTGCACTTGGTTGACGAGTTTATCAGCCATTGAAATCACTGTTAGAATAGTCGCAAGTGTGCGGATTTCCTCCACCACTAAAACTGACAATGTCGTGATATGGCCTTAGTGGCTAAAGCGACAATAAACCCCAATCAATCAATCAATGATATACCATCTTTAGTTCCCAAGCAACTGCTTCATACATTAATTTACATGGAAATCCCCATTCATTTCGCTTCCCCCTTAATTAATGTGAAGCATGAAATCAAAGAAATCATGTAAACTGTTGAAATCCTTGACCAAATGAGCAAATGAGCATCACGATGATATTGGAGAAGATCAGATGTATTATTAAAACCAACTTACCAAATAACTATATCGGGAACATTCTTGTGGGTGATGTGGTGGTAAAGGCTGTGGGTATGACAAGTCATGTCTGATATTGATGCCATCATATATACCAGTATTATGGGACCACCAGACACGGTCAGGTCAATAGGTCTCTTCGAGCTGCTGAAAAGATATAAATTAATAATTAAAGTAGGCCTAACGGTATACATAATATTTATGCTCCAAATAATAGTGCAGAGGGGAAATTCCATCGAAAGTCAATAATAAAAGTGCAGACCCAAATAATAATGCAGGGTGAACACTGAGCAAAACATCAACATACCTGCTTAAACAAATTATTTTTTATAGTAGGTCAAGTATAGGAATCAACATAGTATGTGTCATGTGGTGTTTTATTCAATATTTAAATGTTAATATTTATGACATATACTTGATGAAATATGTACATGCACAAAGTTATTAAGCTCAGCATTTTGATATCAGAATCATGGTATAGACATTTTTAGTTTGCTGATTTATTTGGAGCCCAAGAGTAATGCCCTAAATAATCGACTTCTTAACCACAGCAGAGATATTTCCGACGAATTGCAACAACTTTGAACAAACCATATTTCCGACTAAATCTGACTAAATCGTGAAAATCCTGAACAGTTAGCAATAATTCTGCTGTGGTTAAGGGGTCAATTATTTAGGGCATAAATATATGTATTTGATGCTAGTAACACAGGTACATCATACTACATGTATCACATCATGGAATGTTCAGTTCACAGTTGTGATAGACCAAGTCTTCTCGGTCCACAGCTTGTGATATTGCCACTATTCGGAACGTTATTGGTTGGGTTGATGCTGTTGTGGACCAAATCACACCCATAAGTGGCCCATTTGTCTTCAATGGTGGACAGAATCGTTGGCAGGAAACTGAGATCAAATGGCCGCTTAAGTTTTCGTATACGAAAATAGAGGGCAGGCTTTCAAACATGTGTATATCAGAGGTCTGTTGAATGTCAACGCAACGAGATTTATGAGTAAACAAAGCCATTTATACAACAACTACTCACAGGTGCCTAATAATAGTGTCAGCACGATTATTAATTTTGGAGAAAATTCCATATGATCACTATTATTTGGCATTGAGACATACATATAGAGTGAAATTGCCATCACTATTATTAATTTCAGCCTAAATCCTCACCCATCACTATTATTACTATTAGGCCATCACGATTATTATGCACATGAGACTGAGAGTTACGAAATGCCTGGGAGCTTACCTGGTAGGTGTTATGAACAGAGAATATTCCTTTGTCATTGCACAATTTCCAAGAGAGAAATCCACCAAAAACGAACAACACGCGTCTGTGTGTGATCAAGCCGGTGTCCGGTGCTATCAATTGCCACGGACCCGCGGTGTAGTGGACAAGACGCAAAATTTAAATGTGACTGTGCCGGCGGGCGTCATCCAGAAGAACGCGCGGGCAACGTTATCGCCAAAATGACGTCAAGCGCGCGACGTGATGGGCACGTGCCACCAACTCAACCAGGAACGGAAGCCCATGCAGACTGACCACTAACCCATTTTAGCCTGAAAATAATTATATATCGGTACATACAAATATATATAAATATATAAAAATGACAGTATTTGCCCATTTCATTTGATAAAAACAGACCTAAGTACAAAAAAATCCAACTATGTTCACAGAACACGTAATAGCACCAGAACGCGTCATGTGTTCTCAAAACAGAACGCATGGGGCAAGGCACATCTTGCGATGCGTTTGTTGTCGAAAAAACATGTTTACAGGGATGAATATTGTGTTCTTCCTTTTTACATGAGGCAGGTATGAGTTCACCATGCATTCAGTTAAAAAAAAACTCAACTGTTTCAATATAGCCTTCTCGAGTAGCATCAATAATGTATCTTCCGATGGTTATATAGACGCTGTCACTTTAAAGTTTATATATATCGTTGAGCATGCAAGTGTGTATGAATTTTCGTTTGATATGTATACAAATTTATCAATTGCATTATAAATAAGACACAAATTTTTTCATGAGTCAATATCAGAACACATAAACCCTAACCCAGAACACCAGTGTTCTCTTAGCAGAACACCGATGTTCCAAAATGGAACACAAAACTTGACAGAAGAACACATAGAGGTCCCATATAGAACGCATGAGAACGCGTCATGCGTTCCGCACTTTTTAGAGTGTGGCTATACCTATACCTATACCTATGGCTATACCTGCGGCGCATAAGATACGATGGGAGACAGGATGGGGTGGTGGGTGGTTATACTTATATACTTGCGCTTGTGGCGCATAATATACTATGGGAGGTGGGATGTTGTGGTGGGTGGCTATACCTATATACTTGTGCCTGCGGCGCATAAGATAGGCTACTATGGGAGGCGGGATGGGGTGGTGGGTGGCTATACCTATATACTTCAATAAAGTCTGCTGTTGTCAGAAAATAATGACATTGACACATATTTAAAGATGTACTGTATTTACAACCTATAGTCATTCCATATATAGCCTACCAGCTGACAGCTGTTTCTGGTGATTTATCGTGACAATAGAATTTATAGAAATTCCATTTTCTGTTTATCACTTGGCCATTCCTGATCTTGCAAGCTTCTTCTGGTGACGTGTGCATCCATGTAGTCTACTTTCTCATGGTTGTTTGTGACATATTTACTTTCTGAATATCTTATCCCAGTTATGGGAGTAATTTCACATCATTAATGACTAGATAATAACGCAACATGAATACCCATATACCTATTTTTCATTACACTTTCAATCGGCCTACCATTTTATGAAATTACAATTGATAAATGATAAGAATGTTGATCTAGAATCTATGATAATGTAGTGGATGGGAAAACAATGTCAGCTGGGTCAAAAACCACCAGAGAGCCACTTTAAGCTTCCAATGTCAGAATTTTTTTCCGGGGGAGGACCCCCTCTCTTGTCCTTCCCCACCGACGCCTCCGGCGTCGGGTCATCGCTTCGCGATGAAAGGCTATACCCCCCAATAAACTTTGCTTGCTACGCCCGTCCATTTTGACAGCCATCTTTAAATCCTGACATCGACGTGACATACTAGTATTTGGGTGATTCTACGGTAACTGAGCAATTTGAGTATCCCGGTACATCAGAAATACAAACTTCGTTCTGTGGTGTATGATAGGGCACACTATGTGTAGTTAGACAGAAATATTCGAGAAATGTGGTTGGTAAAAATTATTTGCTGATTATTTTCTCATTTTGTCTGTTTTAGACCGTTAGTGTAAACCAGAAACGTCATTACACTAACGCACTGTATCATCATTTCAAGCAGGCACCACATGTATAGTTACGAAGATATGGCCATATATTATGGTTATTCGCGTTCCTTGGCAACTTCGCAATTTTCGGAGTGCCGGGGAGGTTCTAGTTCTGCAAATAAAAGCTTCATCTGAATTTTCGAGGCACAAACATGTGTATTTTTTCGCCCATTCTTCGGAACACTTCTTGAATATTCTCGGACGTAACCACTTTCATGGGGAATAATGACTCATATTATATTAAACACCCACGAAGAATAAATCGATGGAATGGGAGATTCCTTGTGTTATATATTTCGGATAACTCAGCTGATAATCCTTAGCGTTAGTGTAATGACGATTGTGTCAGTGTAATGACGCACCGTTATAGTAATGACGTTATATCCGCCTGTTGGACAGTAGATGGCTGATGAAATGACCATGCTACACCAGTGGTGCATGTACATATTATACGATACCTATTATAACCATTTATATGTGTTTTTGGGGTAAGTGTGGACATTATGATGAACAGAGAGGTATGTTGCTGTCAGATGTGTAACAAGCCCGTAGCTAATCCGATACTTCTACTGATGGTTAGTGGTCGCTATTGACCATCAGTATAGAAGGCTTTGATTTGGATTATCCCGTAGTCAACTTTTGTGGTGGGCGGTTACGAATCTGATGCCGAATGCGCGTAGTGTAGAGTAAGATGTTGTGCGTGTGGCCCCATCCTGCGGATTGGGTCCGTGCCCACCCCATGCAGCGCCCCTGGGAAAATATGTGTATACTCAGTGCGCCGAGAGCGATTCTGGGCCTCAATTTCGAATCTCTAATTGAGAAAAACAATCAGTTTAAGGTGCCAATATAGAAGCTAAATTCCTGGGCGGCCTCCATCGGGGAACTTTGTGAAAAATCACTGCTTTGATATGATTCTGGAGCCCATCAGTGTCAATTTCGATTTTCTATAGTTTATTGAAAATGCAATCAATTAAAGATGTCAATGAAGCCAAATTGCGTAAATGCGTGGTGCGCGAAATAAGGGGCCCGGTGTGGGCCTACCCTGGATTTTTTGTTGTAAACGTCAATGTTCTGACAGCGATTCCGGACCCCATATGAAGCGTCAACTTCGAGTTTCTAACTCAGGAAAAATATAGAAGTTTAAAGGAGACCAGGGTTTCACGTTCTAAACTTATGAGTGTTCGCGAGTTACTTCGTGTGGAAATGCCTTCTCCCTTAAAGTGCTGAAAAATCCTTTGAGCTTCCACCCCTCCCCTCTCCAACAAAAATCTGGTGATGAAAGGGAACAACTGGATACATAATTGCGGAGACAACCTTCCCACCATTTATTCCCGTCCCTGCCCGTCAAACACAAGTTAATTGTTACATGTATGTATCTTCGAGGGTGGGGATAATTTTCCCGGGTATAGGTTGTCATAACATTTGCTGGCCTTCTCCACACGTAAACAGTGATGGGCGAAATCAGATACAGCTCAGGATATTTTGGTCCAAGAAACCTTATGAAGATACAATCGAACTATTATATATGTGTGTTATATGAAAATGACAACACTCTTCTCTTTTTTCGAATGTTAAATGACAACTTGGAACTAGGTATATTAGCAACTAACCCGAATTGTTTCTGACCGCAGAAAGACCATGGCGCTGTTACATGGTGTAAATACCAGGTACCCATAGTTAAGCCGTGAACTCAGCTGCCTATATGTATATCATGCACATTGTCTGTAGTATATCATGGATTCATAGGATGTCCATATGTACTTTAGGTTATATGGACACATCGGACAGTTATGCCACGTATGACGTATCCACCTAAACATATAGACATTTGACCAATGCCATATATAAAGATCATGGGTGGTGGTCCCTTTGAATATTCCATGCACCAATGCCACCATGCTGCAGGCTGGCCATGGACCGAGGGTCATATATGTAGGTCATGGGACACAGGTCGATAAAGGTATGATATGACATTGTACACAAGAATGAGCAGGTGTCTATACGTAGGACATTTATGGACCCAGCCCCGTATACATGATATATTATGTCATGGACAGAGACAAGTATGTTGACGATGCCTTTGTGGAAAGAAAAATAATTGTTTTCATCGACAAAATGCTACATGGTGCAGTTTAGTTTGTTAAAATTGCCATAATAGCAGTCATATGTCATATTTTAGATTTCGGGTATGTCCCTAGCAACCGTTATCACCCTGGTAGGTAAGAAATATGGTAATTTTCCTGTCAGATCCACACTGACAACAACTATTATAATTGTTTTAACCATTAAAATGATACATGGCGTATTTTAGTTTGTTAAAACTGCCATAATATTAGTCATATGTGCTTTTATTCGATGTTGGGCAGTTGCTTAGCAACAGTTGCTAAGGAAGGACCTGCCGCCATTGCCTCCATATCTGAAAATGATGAGTAGTGCACGGGAAACATATATGCCAAGTTTCATGATTGTATCACATTTTGCACAATTGTTACACCATGAGCCTGGACTATAATGAAAACCTCGTTATTACACCAACGCAGCGTCATTACATTAACACAAACAACGTTAGTGTAATGACGCGTTAGTGTAATGACGATTTCGCGTTCATCGTGTGATAACATTTTTGAATATCGACAACCAAACCAATCAACTAGTTTATGAACACGCTTACCTCAGACGCTTTTATCAAAACTGTTTAATGTTCAGTCAATGCATATAGTATTTTAGTGTTCCGCGTTAGTGTAATGACGGTGAATAAATATACGGTACAAAATCCGGCGATTCAAATGTTAATTTCCCTGAGAATTTCATGAATACCCAGGAAACATATTTTTTTATTATTAACATGGAAGTTTCCATTCACGTTGCGACAGATGTGATATACAAATGACACCAAAGGGAAACGTGGCAACCCATTTTAGGCTCGCGTTAGTGTAATGATTCTGGATCATGGGACAACGTTTTTGGGACAAATAAATAGCTTTTTGTTGTATGCTTCTTTGGTATCTCTGTATAATTTTGGTGGCATTAGATTCCTTGCAAAATGCCACACCAGAAGGTGGATTTCGGTTTTGAATACACATTCACCAGTGCATAAGAAAAATCGGAGAAATTGGGCGTGTCTGCTCTGGGACATGCAGTTTCGTGGTATCTTGCCGGATATCGTAGTGCATAAGACCCATACCGGAGTATGGTAGTCACTTAATTTTGGTATCTAATTAATGCCTGGATTCTCAGTTTTAAAATGATGGCCATTGTACTTGCTCGTGATGAGTAGTGCTTGTCTTGTGGTGAATTGTGCCCATTGGACAGTGTTTTGCTCAGTTACCGTAGAATCACCCATTTACGTAATGTATTATATAATGTCAAGTAATTATATAGCAACTACATTGTTAATTGAAAAGAAGATAGCAGCTTAAAAAAAACTAGGGTATTTTTTCCAGCCATCTTGAATTTCTCAAATTGGTCAATGGTCCACATCAACCTGGAACATATTTCAGACTCGCCCCGCGAATAATCGGCCAAGAAATAAACTAAAACATAATACTATGGATTGGGCCAAAATCCGACATTTGGCTTCTGAACAACGCGATAGACAACTTCGCATACTGATAACACAATGGTTGACTGCGTGATATCTACACAGTGTAATTGTGTTAACTGTTTGTTACAACCAACTTTTTTTCATTCTGCCGCTTTTGTTCGATTTAGCTGTGTTCCCGCCGAGTTGCATCGTAATTGACAAGAAGTGAACATTTCTTTATTCTACTGCAATTTGTTTAACTTTCTATGAAGCACTAAAGATACATGTACCAAAACGTGATTAAAAACTAATTGTACAACCTCCTGTGGAAATTATACAGAGCTAACTTTGAGAAGCATACCGGTAGTTCATTGTGCAATATTTCATTTTCCTGAAAGATATTTGTTTGGTCGCCTACACAAACCACATGTTTGTGGTGTGAGTGGTTATTCAATCCGAGGAGTTCGCTAACAATAATTTACACAGGTGAACTTGTGTCAATTTGACGTGTTTGTTGTGAAAGGTTTAAATCCGAGGAGTTCGCTAACAATAATTTACACAGGTGAACTTGTGTCAATTTGACGTGTGTCTGAAAGGTTGTTTACCGTGTCACACCCTCCGTTAAACCATAAACGACTCAATCCAAGAGATCGTCCATATCAATGCGATATATGTGACAAAACTTTTACTCAGCGTGATCATTTGACGACGCATAAGAGAATACAAACAGGGGAGTTGGGGACCGTCCGTATCAGTGTGCTATCTGTCAGGAATCATTCATTAATTTGAGTCATCTGAAGCAGCATACGAGAATGCATACAGGTGATTGTCCGTATCAGTGTGATATCTGTCAGAAATCATTCACAACTTCTAGTTATCTGAATCAGCACAAGATAATGCACACAGGAGACTACCGGTATTCGTGTGATGTTTGCCATGACACATTCAATAAGCCGTGTGCCCTGAATAGACATATGATAATTCATACAGGAGACCGCCCCTATCCCTGTGATTTATGCGGCAAAGCATTTACTCGGTCTGGTCATTTGACGGCACATAAGAGAATACATACAGGCGATCGTCCGTATCAGTGTGATTTATGTGACAAAGCATTTACTCGGCCAGGTCATTTGACGGCACATACGAGAATACATACAGGCGATCGTCCGTATCAGTGTGATGTGTGTGATAAAGCATTTACTCAGCCAGGTGCATTGACGGTTCATACGAGAATCCATACAGGCGATCGTCCATATCAGTGTGATGTGTGTGATAAAGCATTTTCTCGGTCAGGCCATTTGACGGCGCATATTAAGAGAATTCATACAGGCGATCGTCCGTATCAGTGTGATTTATGTGCTGAAACATTTACTGATCAGAGTTCTTTGACAAGGCATACAAGAATACATACAGGCGATCGTCCATATCAGTGTGATGTTTGTGATAAAGCATTTACTCAGCTTTGTCATTTGACGGCACATAAGAGAATACATTCAGGCGATCGTCCATATCAGTGTGACGTTTGTGATAAAGCATTTACTCGGCCAGGTCATTTGACGGCACATAAGAGAATACATACAGGCGATCGTTCATATCTGTGTGATTTATGCGCTAAAACATTTACTGAGCCGGGTGATCTGATTAAGCACAAGAGAATACATACAGGCGAGCGTCTCTATCAGTGTAGTGTATGTGATAAATCATTTACTGACAATGGTAATCTGAAAAGGCATAAAATGATTCATACAGGAGAGCGTCCATATCATTGTGGTGTATGCGCTAAAACATTTACTGAGGTCGGTTCTCTGACAAGACATAAGAGAATACATACAGGCGATCGTCCGTATCAGTGTGGTTTATGCGCTAAAACATTTGCTGTGTCGGGTAGTCTGACAAAGCATAAGAGAATACATACAGGAGAGCGTCCCTATCGGTGTGCCATCTGTAAGAACTCATTCAAAACTTCTGGTAGTCTGAATCAGCACAAGAAAATACACAGCTGATACTGTCCCTATGCGCAGAGGGGGGGGTCTGGAAAC
This sequence comes from Siphonodentalium dalli, assembly GCA_032622095.1. Lineage (NCBI taxonomy): Eukaryota > Metazoa > Mollusca > Scaphopoda > Gadilida > Siphonodentaliidae > Siphonodentalium > Siphonodentalium dalli. The sequence continues at coordinate 27,914,829 of CP136067.1, forward strand.
CACTTTTTTCCCGACCCCGATGGACCCACCACCCCATTTGTGCAAACAAATTCTCCAAATTTTTTTGGGACCCACCCCTTTCTCATGTTTTTATCAATATTTCAGAGGGTTTTTTTTGCCGTTCTTCAATAACTGTGTTAACTGCTTTACTAATTGGTAAACGCAGATCAGAAAAACGAAAACTAAACTGTATTCCCATGTGTTTCCTGGTGTTTTCATTATCTAACAACAATAATAAAGCATTGTGTAGGTACACTATGTGTCACAAATCGCCCTAGACCCCTAATTATAGCCTTAAAGATGGATTATCTCTTTAATTAACATAAACTAATAGATATGAACTGAATACCCCTGTCCGGAAAGGCTTCTGTCAATTAATATTGATTTTATTTCGAATATTAAATCGGGACCGTTTATGTTACTATTTTTAAAACAGACCATTCGGGTGATACCATATTGCGATATAGAGCACTGGGCAGTTCATATGGCTACGCACCGAAAGTCAAATATCCCAGGTTGATTGTTTGTATTGTTATGTTCCACATATATAAGCGACTAGCAGGGTTACCCGGCGTTGCCCAGGTTAATGTATGCTATGGATATTTGTCGGGAATAGAGAATGCTCTTGCTTAAAGTGTTATACGTTTTCTCATAAATTGTATATTCAAATAGCATCACAAAACATGATTATTACAGTCATGGAATATATGTAGTGGCTCACCTTGTCAATTGTCATTCTGTTTATCGCGATTAATCCGTTCCACCAATAATGAAGTATTTATTTATTTACAACTGCGTATACATTAGACGTTATAATATGATACATGAACACCATAAACACATTAGTTCGATAAAAGATGATAATTGGGTTTTACATATTGAGATGTATCAATCAATCTAGTGGGTTGGACTAAGATCTCGAGGACACCTGGCTATCATATCTCCATGAAGATACAGATGTTTCAAAGAAATTTCCAGGTGCTCCTCTGTTCATGGTGCTATATATATATTGACTATATATTCTTAGTTTAAACGAAATGTTGCTGCGCAGATATATCAGCTACATGTACCAGTCACAGAGCGAGATTTTGAGTTGTTTATGTCAGTCGATGAGTCTGTTCTAAAACCCTTTTCAGATGTCAGTATTGGTAGGATCCTGAAAAGTATTGTGCTACTAACTGCATTTTCTTGTATATCAGAAGAAACTATATTTGACTGCACACTGTGACCACTATTTTTGAACAGGCCTTCCATATCTCTTGACAAATCGTAACTTTTTGTGGAAACAGTATTGAATGGAGCAGACTAAATTTTGTTATTATATATATGCAATCCTCTGACGGTTCGAGGTCTCTCAGTTTGCACGAATATATGTATCTCTTCAATATAATGATAAATATACGTTTAAAGGTGGATTATCTCTTTGTAAACATGTATTATATAGTTACCAGGGTATAAAATATTAGATTTGAATCGAAGACTACTGTCCGGAAATGCTTCTATCGATTAATATTAATTTTATTTCGAATATTTTCTGGTCTAAAAAGGTGTGTTTGTTCAGCTAACGAACAATAGTGGTTACTGTTAACAGAGACCAGAAATTATATTGTGCAATTTTGTCACAAATAAACGTTAATTATACTCATTATCGCTTATATCTGTGGAACAAAACAATACAAACAACCAATCTGTGACATTTGACATTGGTTGCGTAGCCGAAGGAACAGCCCAGTGCTCTATATCGCTATACGGTCTCATCCGAATGGTCGGTTCTAAAAATAGTAACATAAATGGGCCCGATTTAATATTGGAAATAAAATCAATATTAATTGATAGAAGCTTTTCCGGACATAGGTCTTCAGTTCATATCTATTATTTTATACCCACGCAACTATTTAAAATTTGTTATTTAAAGAGATAATCCATCTTTAATGCTTCTTCTAGTTATCTCTTTTTGCTAGCTCATTGTGTGAATGCCTTGATTGCCATTCCCATATAATTATGACTGTTAAGAAGATATAATTGTTCAAGTGACTTATGTGGGTCACCATATGTCGGGATTGTGAAATGTGAACGCCCAACTACTTAAAATGATATGGAGATGGCCTGGTGACTGTATATAACTTATATGTGGATATCGGCGAATAGCAATCTTATCAATGATAGTGCATATCCGCTCGCCATCCGTGACGCAAACGACATCAAATGTGATTTAATTCATGGTATATCAGAGAAAAACATGTATGAATTTGGTGGAATTTGGTTTATTAAATCAATTGTTGATGCAACGCTGACTCGAACAACGCCATATTGCGAATCTGATTATGTATTCGTTTGGTGGAAATCGGCGACAAAACTATTTCACCATATTTTTTAAATTTCTCCTCCCACCAACAGCGTCATTTTCGAAAATTTTAACCCGCACCATTATCTTCCTTGTAAAAAGTTACCCCTCTTAGAACGCCTTGGTGCCATCTCGATTGCACCCCGTGAAGTTATATATAGAACGCACACAGACAGACAAAAAGACAGACAGACAGCACGATTTTATTTCTTGTATCATTTGAGAAGAACGTGTCTGAATTTGATGGTAATTGGTACTAAAAATATTTTGTATCAGTGTTGGTGACCCTCCCGTCCCTATTTCGGACTCAAGTTGCACACACCAAGACTCATTAGAGATTAGAGAAGCATATACATGAAATTGGTGAAAATTGGCGAGTATACAAATTCGTATCAAATTTAAGGTCCCCATATCTCTCACCCATAGGGCACCAATTTGGTGTATCTAAACCACACGATAAGATTCCTCATATCCCGGAGAAGAATATGTATCAATCTGGTGGAAATCGGCACTAAATATATAGATATAATGTTTTGTGTCCCACTCATCTCTATACACCACTGACTCGAATGGTCCACTTGTGACATCCTTAAACCACACGATTACACTCCTGATGTCATGGAGATGATTCTTTATAAGTTTGGTGATAATCGGCGACTAAACAATTTTTTTTATCAAATTTGGTGTCAATCCCTCCCCTCTCCATCTCTCACCCAAACAGCACCACTATGGTGTCTTTAAATCACGATTAGATTCCTCGTATCATGGATAAGAACGTGTATCAATTTAGTGGAAATTGGCGCTAAAAATATTGTGCATCAATTTTGGTGCCCCTGTCCCTTTCAATACAACCCTGACTCGAATGAGGCCACATTTGACAGATAAAAGCCACACCATTAGACTCATACCATGGGGATGGTTTTGTATAAGTGTGGTGGCAATCGGCGACTTATCAAATTTAGAGTCCACCCCCTCCCAATCTCTCATCCAAAAACCATTTGGCGTTGTTAAATCGTACAATTAGATTTCTTGTATCATGAAGAAGAATATATATCAATTTGGTGGAAATCGGCGCTAAAATTTGTTTTATCAATTTTGGTGCCCCTCTCCCCTTCCGTTCATCCCTGACTCAAACGATGCCACTTTTGACATATTTAAACCCCACCGTTGGATTCTTCATATCATGGGGATGATTATATGTAAGTTTCGTGGCAATCGGCGACAGAAAAAAAAATTTGCCCCCCCCCTTCCGGGCACCCGTGACGTGAACGGCGCGACTTTTGCCATATTTAAACCACGCCATTAGATTCCTCATATTATGGGGATGATTATATATAAGTTTGGTGGCAATCGGCGACAATTTTTTTTCTCCCCCTGACAACAACGGAGTCACTTTAGAAAATTCTAACCCCGACCATTATCTTTCTCGTAAAAAGCTACTCCTAGTAGACCCATTTGGCATCATCCAGATGGTCCCCTGTGAATTTCTATAGAACACAGACAGACAGACATTCGCAAATATAGATATAGATAATGAGTCTAATTAATGTTTATTTGTGACAAAATTGTACTCTGGTCTCTGTTAACAGCAACCACTATTTTTCGTTAGCTGAACAAACACACCTTTTTAGACCAGAAAATATTCGAAATAAAATTAATATTAATCGGTAGAAGCATTTCCGGACAGGAGTCTTCGATCTAATATTTTATACCCCGGTAACTATATAATACATGTTTAAAAAGAGATAATCCACCTTTAAAGATGGATTATCTCTTTAAATAACAAATTTTAAATAGTTGCGTTGGTATAAAATAATAGATATGAACTGAAGACCCATGTCCGGAAAAGCTTCCATCAATTAATATTGATTTTATTTCGAATATTAAATCGGGCCCCTTTATGTTACTATTTTTAAAAACGACCATTCTGATGAGACCGCATTGCGATATAGAGCACTGGGCTGTTCCTACGGCTACGCAACGAATGTCAAATGTCACAGATTGGTTGTTTGTATTGTTTTGTTCCACATATATAAACGATAATGAGTATAATTAACGTTTATTTGACAAAATTGCACAATATAATTTCTGGTCTCTGTTAACAGTAACCACTATTGTTCGTTAGCTGAACAAACACACCTTTTTAGACCAGAAAATATTCGAAATAAAATTAATATTAATCGATAGAAGCATTTCCGGACAGGAATCTTCGATTCAAATCTAATAGTTTATACCCCGGTAACTATATAATACATGTTTACAAAGAGATAATCCACCTTTAAATAGTCAATTCCGCACAACCTGGCTGTTTGACCAATCTAGCAGCGGCAACACATATACAATTTTCAAACATGACAGAAATTTCGAAACATATTTGGATTACTTGGATACCAAAATAGAATAACTCTCTGCCAATTCCACACGAGTAATCATCGCCTGCCAATAGAAAAAGGCCGATGGAACGCCACCACTGTTCTTCGTAGAGTGTGTCCTCTGTGTAATAAACGTCAAGTTGGAGATGAAATGCACTACTTGATGGAATGCGAAAGTTTAACCGAGGCTAGAAAACGTCTCATGCCCCGACAATTTTTTTCAAGTATACAAAACGCGACTATTGATATCCTAGACGACATACTAAATTTGAAAGATGTATTTTTTTTACTTTGCTCGTTTATACGATTGATTAAATTTAGGTTGGATAACAACGATTAATCCGTTGTTGTTTTTGTTTTAGTCGCTACTGTTGTAATTTTTTTAACAACAACGATGACCGTATGGGCATTTTCCATTACAAATAGACATATATATATATATGTGTATGTATGTACTATGTATGTATGTGTGTATGTATTATATATGTATGTGTGTACATGTGTATGTGTGTACATGTGCATGTTTCTACAAAATGTACACATTAGCAGCTTGGAGCGGCAACACATACACGGTATTAAGGATTGCCGGTATGGCCGCCCTGATCTATGTGTATGTACATGTGCGCACATGCATGTATGTACACACATGTGTATATAATTATTACCTGTAGTGATGATGATGATAATGATGATTGATGGTGATGATGATGATAATGATGACTAGTATTTTGAGGATGAAACTGGTGTGATGATGAAGGTGATGTTGATAATGCTGAGTATGACCCTCGAGAGGTCGCTGTATATTTTGTACTTATCCATATTTTTGCATAAAATTTCGCTTTCTCATGTCAAATTTGATTAGAGAATAAAGCATATATATAGCCTTATTGTTGAATATACAGATATAGTGTAATTGGACATATTGATACTACATGTAAGTGTTAGCATGGGGGTATGAATATTGCCCACCATACATTAGTCGGGCTACACACCATATGGACCCCAGGACTCCCCCGGACCGATTTGTTATTTACCTGGATACATCTAGAGTAGAATTCCGGATGTTAACAAGAAATCAACCTGGCCGCATATCACATAATCCAAGATGGCGCCCATGAGGGTCGGAAAAATTTCGCTATTTTACCCTATGTCTATGTATAACATAACATAACATAACATTTATTAGCATAAAACACCATGTAAGGCAGTATGCACACAATAACAATATTAAATAAATACAACAAGTAATATACAACAAGTGATGTAGTTATTTCATTAAATATATAATTAGTTATTTAGTATTTCCTATACAATATAATATATATATAAGTGCACTTAATACTTTAAAATGAAAACTACGTTATATACATTTATATACATGTATAGGATGCAACCATACAGTTTGATTGAATATTACTCTACATATAGTTGCTACTGCTGGGATCTTCGATCAAAACATTTTCTAATCAAGTTGCATATTTTATAACAAGAATCTGGTTTTTCATTTTTGAGAATCAAATTGAATTGTCGAGTTTCTGACATAGCGCTAAATCCATTATATTGCACTTTCATTACTTCATATAGTTCATTTCTCAAATCAGCTTATAACGGACATTTCATTATAAAATGAAATTCATCTTCAACTAGTTTCTGTTTGATCGGACAATGTAAACATATTCGATCTTCAATGGATTTCTTCTTCGGTTTGAAATGTCGACCTTTTTCAATGGATAAATTGTGGTTACTAATCCTTAACCTTGTAAAACGCATTCAATCTTCCACACATTTTGTTCCAATAAGATATTTCTCCATAGAATAATTATCTTTAAAAAGCCTATAAGTTCGTAATTTATTTTCACCACTTTTCTTGTTGTCATCGAAGATCGATTTGGTAAATTCGGCGACGTGTTCATTTCGTAATCTTTGCTTAAGTTTACAGACAATTACATTAAATTTGTTGTTTGATAAATCTATGTCGGGATCTAAATCGAGACCATATGCCTCTAGTATTCTAAATATTGACATTGACATACTTTTCCGCGCTCTTTGTTCACAAATAGCATTGTATAAAAGGTCATTTCGAGTATGTGAGGTCAACTTAAGTGCATAACTAGCCATTCTACATATGACATCAATATAACAAGGATACCTAGCATGTTCAGCGCGTACAGCATGATTAGTTGCACCATCACCAACACCTAAAATTATCTTACAAAACTTGGTATGAAGTAATTCAGACGGCATTTTGTATCGGCTACTCGGCGTTATTTCAGAACCCCAAATTTCACAGCCATATAAAGCGATAGGTTTGATAAGCTTATCGTATAACTTGGATACAATATCTAATGGCGGAATAGCTGTTGCGTTGAAGCCATTAGTAAGCGAATAAAATGTTTTCCTACCTTTAGATGATAACTCATTTTGAGCACTTGAAAATTTGCCGTTAGAAGAAAACTTAATTCCTAAATATGGAAACTCATTAACTACATAAAACAATTTCATTTCCTATCGAGAATCTAGGAGATCCTGCTTGACAATTAGATCCTAGTATCATGCATTTTGTTTTTTCAACGTTAATGCTTAACCCATTATTGAGCGTATATGAGTCTAAGTTATTTAGACAAGACTGAAGTCCAGTTTGAGTGCTTGAGATTAAAACAAGATCATCGGCAAATAATAAATGATTGAGCTTTGAGTCTCCCACATTAACTGGATCAAAGGTCTTCTCAAAAACATACTTGATATCATCTATAAAAATCTTGAATAAATTGGGCGATGCGATATAATATAACCCTGACGAACACCAGCATGCGACACACGCGATGGCCCAATCCCTTTGCTCGTTTTTGCGCTATAAAAACTTGAATCATACATTGATTGGATTATGTCATAAATCCTACCTGAAATGCCTATAGATTTAAGTTTTAGCATGACTAAATCTCTGTTAACTGAGTCAAAAGCCTTTCTAAAATCAACAAATGATATATATAAAGGTTTTTTAGAAATCCTGTATTTATCTATGATTGTTTTAAAGATGGATTATCTCTTTAAATAATTTTTTTTAAATAGTTGCGTGGGTATAAAATAATACATATGAACTGAAGACCTATGTCCGGAAAAGCTTCTATCAATTAATATTGATTTTATTTCGAATATTAAATCGGGCCCGTTTATGTTACTATTTTAGAACCGACCATTCGGATGAGACCGTATTGCGATATAGAGCACTGGGTTGTTCCTACGGCTACGCAACGAATGGCTAATGTCACAGATGGGTTGTTTGTATTGTTTTGTTCCACAGATATAAGCGATAATGAGTATAATTAACGTTTATTTGTGACAAAATTGCACAATATAATTTCTGGTCTCTGTTAACAGTAACCACTATTGTTCGTTAGCTGAACAAACGCACCTGTTTAGACCAGAAAATATTCGAAATAAAATTAATATTAATCGATAGAAGCATTTCCGGACAGGAGTCTTCGATTCAAATCTTATATGTTATACCCCTGTAGCTATATAATACATGTTTACAAAGAGATAATCCACCTTTAAGAATAAAACCGCTGTTGGTTGTGCTCTTCCCTTTACAAAATCCAAATTGGTTGTCGCTTATAATATTGTTCACTTCCAGATATTTATTCATTCTTTGATTAATAACTTTATTAAATAACTTACCAATGGCAGAACTGACCGCAATAGTCCTATAGTTATTAGGGTCGTTACGGTCACCTTTCTTGTATATTAAACTAAGAACAGATTTACTCCAACTATCTGGATAATGCCCGGATGATAATATCTGATTGAACAGTTTTTTAATTTCAAACACAATGTGTGGACCAATTGTTTTCAAAAGCCCGTTACTGATATTGTCCGGTCCCTCGGCTTTACCCAGTTTAAGTTCACTGATTGCCGCCAAAACTTCGGTAAAAGTAATTTTTGTGTTATCCATTTGAGTATCAACATTAATCTGTTTCAACATAATATTTCTCTTGACTGGTGGTATATTATTTGTAGAATATAATTCAGTGAAGAAGTCAACTGCTCTATCAGGATCTAAATCATGTGAATGATTAGGTTTGGTGCGCATTTCCCGATAATATCCCAATATGTTTTTGGATCATTAGATTCCATATTTTCCAGTTTATTGTATAAATCTTGATAAAATGTTTTTCGTTTCAGTTTCAGTTCCCGTTTATAGGCTTTTTTAGTGACGAAAAACTTAACTCTAAGAGAGTTATTGAATGGATTTTGTCTCATGTTATGAATCGTGTTCTTCAGATCTAACTTTAATGCCTTACACCTTTCGTCAAACCACTTTCTTTTCCTTTTATTTTTTCTTCTACGATTTGGAATATGAGTACACGATACATAATTTATATGATTAACAATTGACATAAAGTCATCCAATATCGCAAGGGTACTAAGTCGATCGTTTTTGTAAGTCATTAATTTATATCGTTCGAGTTTATTCTGAAATTCCGGATTCTGAATGTGATCCAGTGCTATTTCTTTGCTGTTCATAGTCCATTTCAATCTACATTTTGTCTGAATAAACGCATGTTTTGTTCTGCCCGTCGTTGTATAATAATTAAAATGAGCCGTTAGCTGACAATGATCTGAATGTTCGGTAGGTATTTTAACACAAAAATAATCGATATCAGACAAATACATTTCCGATATTATAACATAATCAACGACACTAGCACCATTATATTGGTAACTAGTTAAATGGCATAAGGCATCACCCAATATACGCCCGTTAACAATTCTCATGCTTGTGTTACTACAGACGGCCAATAACTGGTTACCAAAACTGTTAACATTCGAATCCATACTAGTCCTTATTTTGCTTGTATCTAATATATAATCATCAGGTACTGGTATATGGTGATTACTGCGATCATTTTCTCCAACAACATGATCCGGTTTAATTCCCGTCCGAGCATTAAAGTCACCTGCCATAATTATAAGATCACATGTTTGATAATGTAGTAAATGATTCTGAATTTGCGAAAACACATTTGTCTTCATATCACTTCTTGTATCCCAATAACTGGAGTTGGCAGGGGGATATAATTGGCTATGAAAGCAATTTTGTTAGAAATATTAAACATATTTCCCTTGAATTCGACGGAAATGGTAAACTCACTTATTCTTTTAGAATTTACAAAAAATCTTGCGTATTGATTGCGATAATAAAATACAATTCCACCTCTATCACCGTCAAGTCTAGGGAAATCTATGCATTTATAACCCGGAATATGAATATCCGAAATTTCTTTATGCCATGTTTCTACCAAAGCTATAAAATCATACTTTATCAACTTTTCGAGGAAACTGTTGTCATCTAATTTAATTCCTTGAACAATCCACAATGTAAAGGTAGCTTTATTCGACGTAATTTCAGTTGAAATATTCCGCTCAGACATAATATGAATAAAACTTGCACCACCGAAGTCAGAATGAAACCATGCAGGAAGGGTATATATTCAAATTGTACTATCTATAACTTTTCAATCACTCAAATGCAAGTAGTTCCTGTACATGCAAAGAAAATAGATAATTAAGATGCACATATATGCATACATACATACATATACATACACATACATGTATATGTATATACACGTACAACATACACAATATACACATATACATATACACATACATACCCGTACATACACAGGCACATACTACATTTATACCTATACATATACTTATACATGTGCTCTCATGATACGCATCATCAACTACGATTTGAAATAATTAAACATTACCAATTATTTAAGAGCACTTGCGAGTATTGCACGCAATCCTGAAATGTCATTCACATTCATCGCTCCCACATTATCAACAAAACGTGCGCGATGCACTTCTTTTGGAAACTGTTCATTAGATCTTGAACTTTCATTTCTGTTCATTCTTACCCTGGGTCTGATTTCACTGTTTTGTGCTTCGGAAGATTCTTGGTACGGCTCAGATTGTACGTTCATGACTCCAACTTTTATGTCATTCACCAACATCTCTATTCCAAGATCACTTGGATGCCAGTTGTCATAAAAATATATACGTGGGACGAAACCACTGCGCTCTGAAAAACTGGGCGCATGATCGATGAACTGGCACCCATCCCTGAACATAGGCGTCGATATAATTCATTAGTAGAATAAATGACTTTATTCGCACCAGCTCGACTAGGTGTCGGTAGTACTGAAGATAATCTGATGAGCGCTTGTGGATACAATTCTCGGATCTTATATATCACACCTGTAAATAACTGCTCGTCTGTTTCCATTCCATGCCGACAAGAATTTATACCGACATGTATTGTAATCTTGTGCACATTCTCGATGACATCCGATGACTCAAACCATTCCAACACGCCTTCCAATCTCAATCCTCCTATCGAAACTTTCTTGATATAATCACCTCGGGACATTTTTTTCGGATCCAGGTAACGCAAGACTGAGTCGCCAACAATCAGATGCACTTTTCTGGAGTTGACTCTTTGTGACATTCGTTGAGAATTTGATGTCAGATTTATCGCATTTTTCGAATGTAAATTTTGCTGAGTCGTTTTCTTCATAGAGTCATCCAACGGAGTGAAACGATTGTGTACTTCAACTGCAGATACCGCGATGTATTTCTCTGTATTATCGGAATCAGTTACACACATGTTTTCCACCGCACTCGAAATAGGTTGAACGCGTTCAGCCGTTATCCTGGTCACTGTATTTTGCACTTGACCAGAAGAAGCACTCTTTTCAACTTCTAGAATAGGTTTCTGTGACTTGATAATATGAGACAGATTACTTTTCAATGACACATGTTGCTTTCGTAGGTCATTGACATCACATTCCAATGTATCAATATTTTCGTTGAACTCGCGTTCCTTTTTTGTGTTGACCATATCCATTTCTTTCAAAAGGGGCTTAGACTGCTTATTCTGCAACAACACGTTTTGCTTTTGGAGATCATTAATATTGTCTTCCAATTTAGCGATCATTGTGTTTAGCTCACGTTCCGTTTTTGCTCTGTCGATTATCATTTCTTCGATTAAAGATTGAAGTTCGGATAATGTTATTTTCATCCTGTTAGATGCAGATGACTCACTGAAGAAAAGTTTTCTTTGCTGCATGTTCTTTTTAGGTTTAGGCGTGATGAGCGTCACGGTGCATGGATTTTTCTTATTCCTCATATTTGATGAAGACACCTGACTGTAATTCAACTTCTTCTTATGCAAATTTACTCGAAGTTTGGGTGTGACTAACCTGACAGAACACGAGCGTAGTGTGTGAGAACTTCTTTCTTGTGGTGTGACATTCTGGTTAGTATCTGCTGCTACTGCTGCTATACACGGAACAATGAAATCGCTGCTCAGTGCCGTATCCTGTTTCGATTTCGCAGATATTTGCTTCTTACAGGCAAACTGGTAGACATGTGGCAACTCTACCTGTAACCACCAATCAACAATGTTCTTTGAACCTTGTATCATGAAACTATTATTGGTCTTGTAAATATGAATCGTTACCTTCAGTTTTGGCTTTTTGCGACATACAGTGATTAAATCTCCAACAACAACATTGTTCTGGTCAGTTACTATTTTCCACAAGGCGCCATTTTTTTCAACACATTTCACAGAATTCCAATATCTGCTGACGAAACCGCAGTTGTATTTCTCAAATATGAGGGTATCTAAGTTAATGGTTAAACATTTCCCTCCATCTTTCGTTTCAGTTTTCTCTATATCATTGAAGCTTTTAATCTTTTTCTTTAAAATTTTCTCAACATTCAGTTCATACGTTCTAATATCTTTCAGAACATTACTTGATGGAGGAATATCAATATCTGTGTTTTGAGAACTCATCTTTGAATTTAGATAACTGTTGCATATGTCCCTTCAAATTAACTGTATAGGATACTCATACCTCGGCTAGCATCCTCTATCCCGCATGTCTTCTGACCTCGGTAATCCAAATAGATAAATTTTACTCCATTATTAGAACGGAAGCGGAACTCGGAGCAGTTTTCGTTGCGACCGTCCGCGTCAACGTCATTACGTCATTGGTATATGACGATTGTGAAAACAATTATTGAGATATGACATTACAATGAACTGCATTTGATTCCTTATATATTTCTACGTTAAATGATGTCAAATTTGTAAACTAAAATCCAAGATGGCCGCCAGACAATGGCTCTAAATTTAATAAATTTGACGATCCTGGAACGGGAATATCTCAAAAATGACGTGAGTACGACGGACGATGTTTATGCAAATTGTGTACAGTTTTTTCGCCGATCATTGATTTGCTTCAACCCAGTGCAAGTTCAACCTTCTCGACCATTTGATTCCTTATATATTTCTACGTTAAATGATGTCAAATTTGTAAATTAAAATCCAAGACGGCCGTCAGACAATGGCTCTGAATTTAATAAATTTGACGATCCTGGAACGGGAATATCTCAAAAATGACGTGAGTACGACGGACGACGTTTATGCAAATTGTGTACAGTTTTTTCGCCGATCATCGATTTGCTTCAACCCAGTGCAAGTTCAACCTTCTGGACTGAATCTCATATCAGCGCAACTGTACGCTCCGTGCATTGGTCAGGTCGGAGGACAACACTGGACTGAGCTGGTTAGCAGAAGTCGGGACCACTGTACAGAGAAAACAAAAAGTCGGCATGTTGGTGACCGCCAGCCTTCTCTGAGCGAATCCCCACAGCGCCTACTTCATAATTCGTCAATTCGTGGGTCGTGTCGGAGAAGAAAGCTGCAATTCGCGGAAGCTGACGACGGAATATTATGTATGGAGGACACAAAAACCCGCCTGTTTATGGAGGAATTGGTGTTCGGAGTGGAAGCAAGAATCAGTGCCAGATAATACGATACTCGGAATCTCATAAATAAAACATTCGGACTTGTTTTCCTGTTCAATCCTTTAGTAACTGTTCACAACAATCATGGACGCAATCCTCAGTCTACTATCGATGAACGGACTTCCAATCACAAGACCACAGGTTGTAGTGTGGTCATCAATTCCAACGGACATAAATTGTTTTGTTCTTCACTGATCATTTCAAATGTTTTATTTTGTTTTCGTTTTTGTGTATGGTTACCAATCGCCCAACCGAGCCTTCACATGTGTAAAAAGTAGCATTCTAACAGATAACTCATGGATCCGGAAACGATTGGAAATCATACAAATTAAAAAACAAACTTAAAGCGTTATAATTGTTTATTTTACGACGAGGACCGTATTGTTTGGGCGGCGTGAAGTATTATCGTTCTGGTTGAAATCACTCGGAAGGAAACGCAATGTTTCATCTAAATCCAAAGTGGTATTACATGCTGAGATGTTTAAAATATTCAATTTTCCATATAAACTTCTTGTTAGTGCTTTTTGACATTTCTGTAATCCAATGTACACCATAGTTCACATCACGCTACACAAATATTCGTATTTCCTACTAACGGTGCTTCACAATATTCAACTACAATATTGCGCAATTCAAATTCTACTACGACCAATAATGTAAGTAAATAAGTACATTTACTTTGGCAAAAACTGCAGTTTGTTCTTCGGATAGGCGAACTACGATTAATGCTGGCCTTTTACTTCACTACTCTCTATCTTGCATCCCTATATAGTCCCAATGGAGCCTAATCACTCTACAATTGGTACTGTTATGATAATCCTATTCCTTCCTCTCTGTCTTTTAGAGCCCATGCATTCTACCGTTTTCACCGTGGTACATTGTTCCGTAAGCACCTTGATGGAACTTTGTACCGTAATTTGAACACTGTGTAATGAGTCACGTGGTTACCGGCTCTTTGTTTTGAATATCTCAAGAAGATAACTAGAGAATCGGCGTAAAATATTACACTTAATATGTTGGAATATATGACTTTTTCAGGTAAGTTAACTTCTATATAGTAACTATATTGTTCGATTCTAATTCTGGTTGATTATATATACATGCATTACACCTCGGACGTCTGATTTTAATTATATTGTTATTTTAAATATTCAATGTGTACGTAGGCCGACGACGGACGTCACTGAATACCATATATTTAAACTCGTTTCTAATACCGCTGTTTGGTGAGAAATCCGTATGATGGCATACCTATAACGGCTGTCACATCCGATTCTGATTCATTTATAACGCCACTTTCTGTAACAGCTTTGCGAGCTCTCAGCATAATATACAGTTAAATCAACACAGTCGGACATCGCCTATATATATGAAAATGGTCGGTGTTCAAGTTCCACCCGTGGGGATACAAGTTGACATGGAGTTTAAGTTAAATGTAAATTTACTAATTGTGGAAATTGATATGCAGTGGTAAATTGACCGGGGGTATGCCGTTAACCCTAAATGGGGACTTAACAATTATCTTTATCATATACGAGCAATAAAGAGCGTTCCTTGTCAGCTTAGACGATACGTAGGAAAATTGTTACAGAAGTCACCTGACCAGGCAAATATCATGACATAGGCACCTTTGATCTCAGCTGACTTAAATTGGGACTACTAAATTATATTAACATAAATTAGATGATCAATGAAGAGCGTTTATTATCAGCTCAGAAGATATGTCGGCAAATTCAAACATTAAGTAATTTGACACGGGGTGTCATTGGCTTAACAAATAGGTGCATTTGACATAAAGAGACACTATTGATTAGCAATGAAGAACGTTTATTATCAACTAAAAAGGTAGAGGTAACCGTATCTGGAGAACGACCTACAAATTTAATTCTCCATAATTCAAGTTCAAACCCTGACACCGATACTGGTGTTACTGGACATACACATATACATGTGCATGTATGATGATATGCATGTGCCTGACATAGCTCCAACATGCCAAGATGACTTTTGTTTCAAGGTAGATGACAAACCGTATCTCTATCCTGGTACATGAAAAATGGGACACTTGTGGATATTATCTCTTTCTGGATATTTGTGAATAGAAGTGACGATGAACCATACTTGTTTATTCAACTATAGAAATTAGAATAGCATGTTATCTGTTGATTGTGCCGTTATATGAAGTTATATAAACGCAAACGCAACAAGCCTTGGTTTAGTAACGATTGTACAAATGCGCGTAGGCAATACAGGCATGCTTTAAAGTGTTTTCGTCGTACAAACAGTGAATCAAACAAATTAAATCTCGATAAATCCCGAAAAACATATATAATTGCTATGCGATTAAGTCGGGCGCGTTACAGGCTCAATACGAGACACTCTATTTCCAAAATGAGAACAAGCGATATCCGTGAGTACTGGCGATTGATTAATAAATCCGACCAAAGAAAAGCACCACTGAGAACGCCGTCAATAGATGAATTTAGGGATCATTTCGCTGCTTTGAATTCTGTATCGGTCACCGATTCTGAAGAACGCTTTTCCCCATTATCACTATACTGCGACGAACTTGATCGGGAAATTGAACTTCGTGAGGTTGAAGATGTTTTGCGTGGGCTCAAATTAGGAAAGGCTCCTGGGGTTGATCAAGTCAGAAACGAGTATATCAAAGTTGCGTGTGAATCAATGAAATACCCGCTTACAAAGTTTTTTAATCTCATACTGAAAACGGGTGTCGTGCCCACAGAATGGGGTCTCGGTGTTATACTCCCAATGTATAAGGGGGTGACCCAGCTTCGGCTGACAACTATCGTCCAATAACCCTTGTTAGTTGTATTTCTAAAGTTTTTACTTCGATTATCATCCAACGAATTCAGTCATTTCTGCAAAATAATGATCTTCTATGTGAAAATCAGGCTGGATTTAGAAGTGGATATTCTACGGTTGATCATATGTTTACATTGAACAGTTTAATAGAGCTAGTAAAACTGCAGAGTAATAATCTATACTGCGCCTTTATTGATCTTTCAAAGGCATTTGATAACGTTTGGCGAATTGGACTTTGGCAAAAAATGATTGAAATTGGTATAAATGGTCGAGTCCTAAATGTTGTCAGGAGTATGTATAATGGAATTAAATCAAGTGTTTTCTTTGGCAACATATATTCCTCATACTTCCCGTGCAACATTGGAGTCCGACAAGGAGCGAACCTATCCCCAATCTTATTTTCTATTTTCATTAACGACTTGGAGAAATTCCTGAGTAGAAGGGTCGGAAATGGCATAAATTTATCTGGAAATAAATTAACATCGGTGCGTGATTATTTTAACTTATATTGCCTACATTATGCTGATGATACTATCCTGCTTTCAAATTCAGCGGGCGGACTACAAAATATGCTGAACGATTATTCTGAATATTGTCACAAATGGAAATTGATAATAAATAATAAGAAAAGTAATGTTATTGTCTTCGGTCGTCGTAATAAAAAGAGAGAAGAAACTGAAAGATTTACTATTGGCAGTCATCCCATTGAAATTGTGTCACATTATAAATATTTGGGTGTCATTTTTCACAGAAATAGTTCTTTTATGATGGAAAAGAAAGCCCGGTGCGATAATGCAAAGAAAGCCATGTTTGATCTTATACGTAAAATGCGGCATCTCAATCTTTCTCTCGATTGTGTCATAGATTTATATGAGAAAACAATAGTCCCAATCCTTTTATACGGTTCAGAAATTTGGGGCACAGCAAACAATGAAATGATACAGAGAACTGAGCTATGGTTTCTTAAATATGTAATGAGCCTAAAATCATCGACTCCTACAGCTTTTATATATGGCGAGTTAGGGATTGATCCAATTACTGTTAAAATAGAACAAAGGATACTCAACTATTGGGGAAAAATGATTAGCGGGAATCGTAAAAAGTTTAATTTCATTTTGTATTGGTCACTATGCAGTAGGTTCAGTCCCAAAGATAAATTCATCAATAACAAATCAAAATGGGTTAATTATGTTAACGGTCGCATGACAGATCTTGAGTTAAGTGAGATATTGGATAAGCAATTCATTGGTACCCCCGATAGTTTCAAGGGAAAAATAAAAGAAAGAACTCGGGAGAAATTCTTACAAGATTGGTGGACAAAAATAAAATCATCAGACAAGTATTCATTCTATCGGATATGTGAAACATCGTTTGGTTGTGAAAACTACTTATTACGACTAGAGCCGAGTGACACGCGAAATTTGTTAAAATTAAGGACGCGTAACCATCGTTTACCCATAGAAACGGGCGACTGGGCAGGAGTGAGTATAGACGCCCGCGATTGCAACTTCTAAAAACACCGGCGATGAATACCATGTACTGCTTGAATGTGTAGAGTTTGCGACGACCCGAATAAAATACATAGCGCCGTACTACTATATTCAACCCTCTGAAATTAAATTATCGCAATTAATGACCAATAGGAAAGTACAAGATCAACGCGGTATCGCTAAATTCGCTTCCGTAATATTCTCCCGTTTAATGAACTGAATATTTGAACTGTCATTTCTTTTTAACTTATCGATGGAACCCGATATGCCCCATTTAAACTGAAAATGTAACCCTCACCCCCACATTAACACACCCCGCTTGTGGTCCAAGGGCTGAGTGACAGCCGTGTCGTAGTTAACTGCGGCATAACCCAACAAAAGTAGCCATGCTAGCTTAATGTAAGTGTAGCATGTATCCACTTCAATTGAGAAAAAGATCATGTAAATAGTAAAAGGATTCTGAAATGGAGATTCTTGCAATATAATTATATATATATACATGAACACTGCATTCTGTGACTGAGATTCATCTTGATCAAACCTTTTAAAATGATTATATAATATGGAATATCTACCCTACACTGATTGGTAATTACATGTTGTTGTTGCTGGACATCATAGTCAAGTACTTGTGATATACCAATGGAATGTTATATGCATCTATCCATGTTGAACAAGCCTTAACAGTAGATGAAATTAATCAAATGGGTAATCATGAAGTACCAACGTAATTGAGATACATGAATATGTGTAAGTATCTGACTATGGTGTCTAGTAGCCCTTTATTATATGAGGAGATATTTATGGTAATGTTGATTTGAATCCTTAAAATTTTCAGTATGTTATTTACATGTTAAAGATGTATTAAGGGATCCAGAAATTTAAGTCTCCAGTTTATAAAATAACAGATCTGTCTATTATATGACAATCAGATATAGATTAAATGTAAAATAATATGCAGGCGTTCAACATGTTATTCAGCGGTGTTGCATTCAATTATATTTCTCGTCTGATAACTGAAAGTCTGGAACCCTAAATACATCTTTAAATGTCCGTGAAATATTTTGAATCGCCGTGCTGTTTTCCCGCACCCACATTATGTATTAAATTCATGTTCCGTATTACCATGTATTATTGGTTATTGGAATAAAAGTATCAAACAAGTCATGATATTCATCAAATATACAGATACAGTACTCTGGGAACAGTCGATGTACCGATTGATACTACTTCTACTTCATACAAAGAATGTGTGTGCATAGCACTAAAACATTGAACATGGTATTAATGAGTAATGTGTACTCAAGTACATGAAACATTTACATTGTATACCATGCATCACGTCATGGCTACCGGTATGTGCATTGCCATACATGTACATGTATAGTATACAATCTTTATTATACAGTAATATAACATTTCATTTGATGCCAAATTCTTTGAGCATTCAATTTTCCCTATAATATATACCGATGATATGTGTGTAATGTGTACATGAAATTGATTTCTACATGCAGCTCCAAAAAGCGAAACTATTAATCAAATTTCATTTATAGCTTCAAAGAATGCAACTTTACCATAGTTGGGGTCTCTGATGCTATGAATTATTCTTGTTAGTAAATAGTGAACTTTGGAATATGTTACAATAATTAATTTTCAAACAGCGACACTATTTCTTAAATTTGGAACACTAATTATTTTCAAACTCATTTCCAAAAATGATTAAATATCTTGAAATTATTTATTAACTTTAGTGATATTACATCTTCAGTTGCTGAAACCCTGATGTGGTATGTAACACCACCTCTCGTCTTAAAATCGGAATTCAACCTTAACATTTCATGACGGGAGCCACGCTGGTGCAGCATTAAATACCGTTTGACAGTGCATTATCTTATACAACAATGCCCATAGTAATTGACCACTTTACCACAGCAGAATTATGGGTAATGTTTCAGTATTTAGTCGGGAATATGACTTGTTGCCATTCATCGGAAAGCTCAAGGGAGAGCTTTCCAATGAATGGCAACAGGCCATATTTCCGACTAAATCCCGAAAATTTACCCATAATTCTGCTGTGGTTAAGTGGTCAATTACTTTGGGCATTACTGTATATGTACGTATCGAATAGAGAGCCTCTCATATATAAGAGAATACACTGGCTTGCTTACAAGGTCAATGTAAATATTGTTATGCAAAGGAGAATTTGGCATATGCCAAAAAATGGGAAGCCCCAGTCATGAAAGGGTTATTAATGGTATGGAATTCAGGACCAACTTAAGGATGATATATAATGAAGATATCTGCTAATTATGGGGGAAACAAACATTCTAGGCAATAAAATTTAACTGAAATGCACTGTTAACAAAATACCATTTTCATACGGTACAAAGTTCCGGAAAATTGCTGCCGACACATAGTCCCGTAAAGTTAAGGAACATTTACCTGTTTTGTTACGGTTCTATGTTGCTTATGGATATGGAACTTTTTTCTATAGCAGTACATAACATATGGCCTAATGAAATGGTATAATGTTCCGTAACTCTCACGGTACCTTGTTCCGTAACCCTTACGGTACATTGTTCCGTAACCATTACGGTGCATTGTTCCGTAACCCTTACGGTACATTGTTCCATGCACTCACGGTACATTGTGCCGGCAGCAATTTTCCGGATCATTTTACCGTATGAGAACGGAAACTTGTTAACAGTGTACATATTGGTGACTTTATAACAACGTACAAGTAATGAGAATATAGCGTGAATAGTCACAACAGACCCATGTCCCGAAACGCTGTTCTAGTAACACGTGGTTTCGTTCCGAATGGGATGAAGTTATCTTTCGATGACATTCTCTGCTTGTTCATTGATTACTGGTCGTCTTCACTTTATGGCGCAATATTAATCGATAGAAGCGTTGCCGGGCAGTCGATTCATATCTGATATTTTATACCCATTATAATATTTTAAACATGTATATAAGGAGATAAACAATCTTTTAATCAGTGTCATCTTGTTCGAGTTTAAAACAATGTTTTTTGCAACATAACGAATGCCTAAAATATCTATACACAATATTAAAGAGTGAATTATCAAAATATCTTCAAAATTTAATTTTGTTATTGGCATTTGTGATATTTTTCATTAGTTTGGGTCTTTTTAACACGTTTATTCGTTAGCTAAACAACCACACGTTTTAGACCAGAATATATTCGATTATATATTTAATATATCAATATTTATCGATAGAACCCTTTTCGGACATGGGTCTCCGGTTCATATTTTATACCCGGTAATGTTTACCAAGTGACAGACCATCTTTAACAGCTGACTAAATGCAACAATTCTAAACCACGAGGTAAATACGTTCCGATCATAAATTCTACAAATCTGATCTAAATGTGGTACACAAAAGAAATAAAAGAGAATAAAACTAGCACTACTTGATGAGTGATACAATGCCGACGTTTAGTAGGCCTATATTTATCTAAACATGTTTGCCAACCAATGCTGAAACAAAAATCTCCAGACAACAAAACGGAATTAATGGCAATGTAAATCAATACTTTCTAAACGCAATTGTAATGGTGATGCATTACATTTCATTTTTGGAAATAATGGTAATGATAATGCAAAACATGGCAAGTACATAACGTTAGACAACTTCGCCTACCCATTACAGAATTGTTGACTGCGAGTTATCTACATAGTTTAAAGGCACGTGCGGCCTTTGTTGTCGAAAATATTAATATGTGTTCCAATCACCGTAAACAGAAAAACATTAAAACGCACACAGTTTCGTTCATATATACCATGACCATCGCGTAAACAGCATGTTATCATCAATACCTACTATATTTTACCTAAGCAAGAGTCTGATTGTGTTACAGAAGACAGCAGAATGCTACTGGCTAATCACACATAAATGGCATAAACGCTCTTTATTAATTCCATATCAGGAATTCACCAACAAAGAACGCTCTTTATGTTTACCATCATAATATAAACAAACACCAGGAAAGTAACTTTTTTGCTGTTGTTTACATAACAATGGTCAAACATATGTCAATTACCACACAGTTTATGCGATATTTCTTATTTGTATACGGACAAAGTCTGTCTACATTTTGATGTTCTTTCTGTTTGTGGCGGTTTTTGACGGGTGGAAATATTTTCACAGGATACCCACCGCCAAGGCCAACCGTATCTTTAATTGTGTTAAGATAAGATAAGATAAGATAAGTTTATTGGCTCTTGAATCATGAAACATTGTAACAGAGTAAGAATAGGTAACATATGTATATGTGTTATATGAGGTTGTAAATAGAATCTAGATGTGACTGTAGAGTATAAATGGAATCAGTAATAAAATAAGTATAAGTTTAGTATAAGAAGATTCAGTGTGACATGTCACAGAGTGGGACAAGTTTCATGAGATCTAGAGCCAACAGGGTTGCACAAAAAGCTGGCATAGCCAATTTGATTCCATTGTGGACCCTGCTGGTTTCAGATCACATGACTCCTCGACCACACCATGAAAATTGCTTCCAACTATATATACTATGTAAATGCCAAAAATGATCAATCAAAGGGGGATTTGCTTAATTCAAAAGTATTTATAAATGCTTTCATCGCTTTGTTTGATATATATCCAGATTCTTTCAACAATGTCGGCTCTCCATTGTTTCTCATTACATGCAGGATCTAAATATTTTACAACATTATTCCAGCATTTAATGCCGGAATACATAAAACTCTTCGAACCAAAGGGTCCAACAGAGGGGATATTATATTTGAATTTTCCAGATCTTGTGTCATGGGAAGGATTTGCTAAGGTAAACATAGAATTGAGGTAATTTGGGCCATTATTATCATAGATCTTTTTCATGAGTATCAATTTTCTTTGAATTATCCTATTCTCTACTGGGAACATCTTGAGATGTTGAAAGTGATCTAAATTTAAATAACCAACTTTTAATTAGACCGTTCTTGTTTGATTCACTGGGTTCCTGGCAAGTATCATCATAATTGACAAAAGGGAACAGTTCTTTATTCTATTGCAGTTTCTTTTCTTTCTATGAAGCACCAACGAGATATCAACACGCGATTAATGCACTCTAAATCGTTGTGTTTCGTTGGTCACTGTCGGAGGAAGACATACATGTACATGTACATGTAGATAGTCTACATACACGTACATGTAAATATAAACCTTATCTTAACTGGCGGACGGAGAGAAACCCACACTTGACTCAAGACTAATTTTACACCACCAAGAAGCATAGTTCATTGTGCAATATTTAATTTTCCAGAAAGATAATTGTTTGGTTGCACCCCACATTTCATGCTTGTGGTGTGAGTGGTTGTTCAACCCCCGAAGTTCGCAAACAAGAATTTACACAGGCGAATTTTTGTCAATTTGACGTGTTGGTGAAAGTTTGTTTAGAATGGCACACTCTCCGTTAAACCATAAACGACTCAATCCAAGAGATCGTCCCTATCATTGTAATATATGTGACAAAGCATTTGCTCAGCGGGGTGGACTGTCCGCGCATAAGAGAGTGCACACAGGCGACCGTCCCTATCATTGTAATGTATGCGCTAAAACATTTACTCGGGTGTGTGATTTGACAAGGCATAAGATAGTTCACACAGGCGACCGTCCCTATCATTGTAATGTATGCGCTAAAACATTTACTCAGGTGGGTTGTTTGACAAGCCATAAGAGAATTCACTCAGGAAATCATCCACACCAGTGTGATTTGTGCGGCAAAGCATTTACTCAGTCAGGTAAATTGACGATTCATAAGAGGATACACACAGGCGATCGTCCGTATCAGTGTGATTTATGTAGCAAAGCATTTACTCGGATAGATCGATTGACGATTCATAAGAGAATCCACTCAGGCGATCGTCCGTACCAGTGTGATATATGTCGGAAATCATTCACAACTTCTAGTCATCTGAATGAGCACAAGCGATTACACACAGGAGATCGTCCGTATCAGTGTGATATATGTGACAAAGCGTTTGCTCAGTGGAGTGGACTTACCGTACATAAAACAGTTCATGTCGGCGACCGTCCGTATCAGTGTGATGTATGCACTAAAACATTTACTCGGGTGGGTGATTTGAAAAAACATAACAGAATGCACACAGGGGATCGTCCGTACCAGTGTGATGTATGCGCTAAAACATTTACTGTGTCCGGTCACTTGACGGCCCATAAGATAATTCACACAGGAGATGGTCCGTATCAGTGTGATTTATGCGGCAAATCATTTACTCAGCCAGGTTCCTTGACAGTACATAAGATATTACATACAGGAGAGCGTCCGTATCAGTGTGATTTATGCGGCAAAGCATTTACTCAGCCAGGTTCCTTGACGGCGCACCATAGAATACACACAGAAGATCGACCATACCAGTGTGATATATGTCGGAGATCATTCACTACGTCGAGTCATCTGATAACACACACCGGGGAGCGTCCGTATCAGTGTGATATATGTCGGAGATCATTCATTACTTCGAGTGATCTGAAGCGGCATACGAGAACACACACCGGGGAACGTCCGCATCAATGTGATTTATGTAACAAATCATTTATTACTTCGAGTCATCTGAAGCAGCATACGAGACTCCACACATGAGATAGTCCATGTCAGTGTGATGTATGCGTTAAAACATTCCACCAGGTGGGTGTTCTGACAAGGAATAAGATAATACATATAGGCGATCGTCCGTATTCGTGTGATTTGTGTAGCAAAGCATTTTCTCGGCTGGGTCCAAAACGTATTAGATGAATATAAAAATGACGATAATGAGGACTGACGATGGGTAACAGAGAGACTACCGCGATATCTATCTATTAATCTTCTTCTATCTCCTTCCATCTTATTATTATCATCTTCTTTTCTTCTTTTTCTGCTTCTTCTACATTTTCTGTCACCTTTTATGTATATGTATATATTTCACATTCAGCACTTTGTAAATACTGCACATCTCGCCAGTTACATGTCTTGGAGATTAAAGCATAGCATATCATATCATATATTTAACCGTGTTACCAGATTTGGAGGGACACCGATATCGATGAACAGGCACGAGTAGTTTGATTTCATTTTATACATTTACTTACACATCTGATTAGACATCTGATTCATCCAGGACAGTTTATATATTTAGCTATACATCTGAGTATAGTTTGATTTCGATATCGATTAACAGACACGAGGGGATGTTGCCCATCCGTCATCAGTATGGTGATGGGGTTTATGATCCTGAAAAAAATCAATTTTGGGAAGTTTATTTACGCGGGATGACAATTGAGATGAAAAGAAAGGATTAGAGTCCAACTAGAATTTGCCACCATTGGTAACCAATGACCAATCACCAGGGAACTCGGACTAAATGCCAGCATCTCGCCATCATAATATCTTAGCTGGTTTTAGTACGAGAAGACTTGGACTATTTATACATTTACTAACACCTCTGAGTAGTTTTGTTTCACCCAGGACAGTTGATACATTAACTTACATAATAATGCATGTGAGTAGTTTGATTTCATCGATAACAGTTTATACATTTACTTACACCTCTGAGTAGTTTTATCTTACCCAGGAAAGTTTATACATTTACTTACAAAATAATGCATGTGGGTAGTTTTATTTCATCGATGGCAGTTTATACATTTACTTACACATCTGAGTAGTATGATTTCTTCAAGGACAGTTTATGTAATTACCTATATATCTGAGTAGTTTGTTTCGATATCGATGCACAGGCACAAGGGGATTATGCCCATGCGTCATGAGTATGGTGGTGGGGCGTATGATACTGAAACAAATACATTTTGGGGAGTTTAGTTACCCGGGATGACAATTTAGATCATACCCCACATGATGCAAATGTAATCGCTATAGAACCGGCAGTCATGACTAACCTACATCCGTTTTGTTCACTACTATACCGTTATGTTAACGGCGATTATGTTCTTTGTGAGTGGAGTGTTTCATTCTTGATTAAACATTGTTCATATTGAATGTGTCAAGACTCCTTCCTGTCACTCTGGCTGCAATGGGATAAATATAGTACCACGTTTACGTTTACATTTTAGTTAAACTTCGCCGACCAATCACATACCAGCAAGATAATATAAAACTGCAAGCACATTATAGTATTATGTCCTGCGTTGCCCGGACTAACTGTCGAAATGACACTTCGACCATGCAACGCGCGCAGGACACAATCGTCTTAATGTGCTTGCAATTCTGCATTCAGGAAGATATATGCATCCTTTAAAATCCTGTTAACACTTACCATATTTTGCGGGTTGTTTACCAACAGCCAGAAATATCAACACAACCCCCTCCTTACAATAAAAATTTCATTATTTGTTTTGTATAAGGAGGATATCAAGATATGTTTTGCTGTTATACAGTTGTTCATATCGCAACGCCAGATGTGAATAATGTTCACTAAAATTATCATGTTTCTTCAGCAACGCCCCTCAAAGTGCAAGTACCCTCACTCATCCGAAATTAAGGTTGAATGCCTGTTTAAAGTTTACCATTTTCAAATTCTAGCAGATGAACAGTGCGAAATTCGGAGTTCTTCTGACGGCAAGACACCCTTCTTTGCCAAACTCATCTCCGCAACTATTTCCAAAATGTCGTATGGGCCAATTTAATATGTAAAGTTAGAAAATTGTTCCCAAAATGTCGAATATATTTTTCAAGCCAAATATCTTCTCTATTTCAAGAAATGAGTAACCAAATGCCATACTGTAGTATCGAAATGGCGTTAGTCCATTAATTAAGGCAAACGAGTCGGCTAGATTGCGTTTATTCTTGAAGAAAATAAGTTTTTTGTCTCTCCTGTAAAATTTTGAAATTGGTCTATACAAGGTTTTGGAAGCCCACCGACGCTTTGGTTTTTAACGCAACAAATGCACGTACACCTTATACACAAATTTCTTATGTAGCCAGAGTTTTTCTTGGATAAGATGAGTTTGAAGCCTGCTTACATTTCAAAATGTTGTCAGTTTTGTATTGTCTGCAGCGGAACTCGGCGTGTTGAAGCAAAAGTTACAAGAGATAAAATGTGTACGTAACGAGACTATAGTACAAATATAAAAAAAATTGAGTGAGGGGTGGGCGATACAGGGAACTAAGGGTTGAACCGATATAAATTTGTAGAGCGATAACGACCAATGTTGACATATTATGCATCTCAACTCTACTGTTGCAACACGGCTATATAATAGGGGGTGGTCAGAATCTTAGTCATCTCTATATAGTGTCAGAATAGTCATTTATGGACTTCTATAGTGGTACAGTGGTACGGGATAAGATGTTGTGTTGTTTATATTGACTCGGAGAAAAAGGGGTTCGTATCGATGAACTGACATAAATTAGGGTAGCGATGTTGCCATGTAATGCATCGCGACTGTACTAAAGCAGCAATGATATAAAATTGGGGGGGGGGGGTCTGAAATTATCTCTATCTCTATAGATGGCACCAGGATTATATAGAAAGGAATAGTAATTGATATACGGTATACTATAGTATTACCATAAACATATAAGTACAAGTATCACGCAATAATATATTACGTAACGTAACGTGACTATAGCGATGAAAAACATCAATAAATTGGACCGGGATTAGAGGTTGGGTTTGGTTATATGTGGATAATTGGATATGAAATCCATACGATGAAATGATACAAATTAGTGGAGCGATAAAGACCAATGTTGACACATAGTCAGGCTACGCAGGGGAAAATAGGGGTTGATACGATAGACCGAAATAAATTTGTTGGGTGATAATGACCAATGTTGACATATAAAGTAACGAGACTGTACTGTCGCACAATTATCAGGTAGAACCGGGCAAATATGGACTATGGTGCCCAATATGGAACAGCTCAGAAAACATTTGCAGGGCCCTAAACTGTATTTAACATGGGATCTGCCATACACATCGATTTATGTCGATAAATCTCTTATTTTTCAAAATTTTAAGCTGAGACTTGGTGAGTCTAGCGCGTAATTATGTTTTAGATGGAAGAAATTAAATTTGTTTTCGATAATAAATTTACAGCGTGGACGGGTCATCGAGTACACGCATTTTGTAAACAAACTTTTGTCAATAGCCGTTTTGGTCAAACTAAACCTTTTTCGACCGGGACAGCAGATCCGAATAGTAGCTAAGATGTATTTAGATAGAATTATCAAAATAATTTGACCGATTAGGGTGCCATTTTAAAAGAATCGAGTGGAGAAATCTTGGTGACAGTTTCACAAAAGCACGCCGATTCGGCAAAGCCACAATGACTGTACTTGCAGACGAGCGCTCGTTAATATTCATGCCAAGAAATGCAGGCGTCAAACTCATCTTTTTGGAGGTTAATCCAACATTTATATATCAGAACAATCCTTCCAAAACACCTTCCAAGATATCCAAGAAAGTTTTAATAGCTTAGAAGACTGAACAGCCGAAATGAATTAATTAATAATCGCCATTGGAAGCTTCGCTTCGCAGTGACAGTTGGCAATTATCGCAATACGATAGGGGAACACTTTGACGTTCGTACTCATATTTCACCAATTTTTGTACCTGGCTTGCCTATCCTAAGTTTCACGGGAAAATGGCTAATTTTACTCTATTTGTCGTTATATACATATTATACATATTTATCACCCCATTTATTATTCATTTTCATAAAAATAAAATAAACGAAGCCGAAGATGACATGTTTAAACTGTTTGAAGCATGAATTTGGCGATAAGTTGTTATCAGAGTACGTTATACTTGTGATAGTTACGTAACGCACACGATGTTCCCATATCCTATTGCGATAATCGCTTAACCCTTCGGTTTTCAACGGCATTTCAATAGGTTGAAATTGAAATTTCTCTAGTTCCAGCTCAACACGAATCTAGTTACCCAATTTGTAGAAATACTTTAGCAGTAATTCTTAGTTTTATAAGTTACTAGCAGGTTAGCCCGCCACTGGCGTGGTTGGTCAGAAACATGACATTTTTGTAATTATTTTGTTTTTATTTATTTATTTATTTTTTTTTGAATTTTTTAATATTAATTTAAAGATGGATTATCTCTTTAAATAACAAATTTTAAATAGTTGCGTGGTTATAAAATAATAGATATGAACTGAAGACCTATGTCCGGAAAAGCTTCTATCAATTAATATTGATTTTATTTCGAATATTAAATCGGGCCCATTTATGTTACTATTTTTATAACCGACCATTCGGATGAGACCGTATTGCGACATAGAGCACTGGGCTGTTCCTACGGCCATGCAACGAAAGTCAAATGTCACAGATTGGTTGTTTGTATTGTTTTGTTCCACATATAGAAGCGATAATGAGTATAATTAACGTTTATTTGTGACAAAATTGCACACTATAATTGCTGGTCTTTGCTAACAGTAACCACTATTGTTCGTTAGCTGAACAAACACACCTTTTTAGACCAGAAAATATTCGAAATAAAATGAATATTAATCGATAGAAGCATTTCCGGACAGGAGTCTTCGATTCAAATCTAATATTTTATACCCCGGCAACTATATAATTCATGTTTACAAAGAGATAATCCACCTTTAATGTTTTTTTAAATTTAGTTAATTATTTTTAAATGTTTTTAATTTTAAATTGTTTTAATGAATTTTGGTAATGATTTTTTTGTTTCTGGCGGAAAAATTGACCCGATGAAATCCCCCCTTCATTGGAACGACAGACAAAGCATTGTTTGTTTTTCAATGAGTTAATTCATGGTACCCGTCTCCCCGAAAAGAGCGGACAGTCAATTAATCCAGTCGTGAAATCTGTCTGCATAATATTTCGAGCGATAGCGCGTTCCTGTCGTGAAATCTCTCTGCATAATATTTCGAGCGATAGCGTTGCGTTGAATTGTAAACAAACGCTGCTTAAATCAATTCTGCCCTTTTAAGCGAGATAATTTCATTTCGTCGCGCATCCGTATTTCGGACGCATGGGGTCAGTCGTTTAGCCACGTCCATTGCAATACAGAGCGTTAATCCTTAACACCTCCGAATATGGTCAATATAAAGATCGTTGATGCCTTAACCCCCGAAATGGCGTTTGCGGTAATTTTGATGATTGGGAAGGGAGAAGAGGTGCTCTGAGCTTCTCCAAAACGGGAAAACGACGGTGTCCGTAAGATTTTACACTTATATACGAAATTTGAACTCAATATGTCCACGCGTTTTTGATTCTATAAAGTACACACACACATATACATATATATATATATATATATATATATATATATGGAAGTCTCAAAATATATAGTACTAGCAGGTTAGCCCGCCACTGGCGGCAATCGTCAGAAACATGACAATTTTTTTAAATTAATTTAATTTTTTGTTTTTTAATGAGTTAATGATGAGCCCGACGTTGTCCGGGCTATTCAAAAACCAAATTTCAAGTCGATAGCTCCACCCGTTTCCGAGATCTGGTCTGCGCATGCGCGAAGCTGGCGTCGCACGGGCTCGGCGACCCGATAAAATTCGTATCCGGGGCAAGATACATTCACATACGAAATTTCAAGTCGATAGCTCCACCCGTTTCCGAGATCTGGTCTGCGCATGCGCGAAGCTGGCGTCGCACGGACTCGGCGACCCGATAAAATTCCTATCCGGGGCAAGATACATTCACATACCAAATTTTAAGTCGATAGCTCCACCCGTTTCCGAGATCTCGTCTGCCGGGATTTCTGAGATGCATTATGCCTATATCCACACTAACTACCCCCTAAGCCCTGACCTAAGTGTCATACACACTATAACAATGATGCTGAACACTTTGATGCAATTATATTGCAGAAATGTTGTAAGAGTACTATGGCATCCAATAAATCTCCCCGCATAGGAAACCACTCAAAATCCCGTATATCTCTCTGCAGATAATAATTACGTTGAATGGTAAACTAACGCTCTTTATAGCGATGCGTCAAAAACAAACGCTCGTTAAATTATCACTTGATTAACCATCGCAGTGCCGTTTTTTGTGACTGAGATTGGAGAACGGGTGCTCTGAGCTTTTTCAAAACGCGACCACGGCGGTGTCGGTGGGATTTTACACTTACATACGAAATTTTAGATCGATCCGGGCAGCCGTTTTCGATTCTATGAAGTACCCACACACATATATATATACACACACACACACACATATATATATATATATATATATATATATATATATATATATATATACGTAGTTCTCAAAATATATATATAGACTAGCAGGTTAGCCCGCCACTGGCGGCAATCGTCAGAAACATGACAATTTTAAATTTGATGAGCCCGACGTTGTCCGGGCTATTCAAAAACCAAATTTCAAGTCGATAGCTCCACCCGTTTCCGCGATCTGGTCTGCGCATGCGCGAAGCTGGCGTCGCACGGACTCGGCGACCCGATAAAATTCGTATCCGGGGCAAGATACATTCAAATACCAAATTTTAAGTCGATAGCTCCACCCGTTTCCGAGATTTCGTCTGCCGGGATTTCTGAGAAGCATTATGCCTATATCCACACTAACTACCCCCCTAAGCCCTGACCTAAGTGTCATACATAATATAACAATGATGCTGAACACTTTGAGGCAATTATATTGCAGAAATGTTGTAAGAGTACTATGGCATCCAATAAATCTCCCCGCATAGGAAACCACTCAAAATCCCGTATATCTCTCTGCAGATACTAATAACGTTGAATGGTAAACAAACGCTCTTTATAGCGATGCGTCAAAAACAAACGCTCAGTAAATTATCACTTGATTAACCTCCGCAGTGCCGTTTTTGTGACTGAGATTGGAGAACGGGTGCTCTGAGCTTCTTCAAAACGCGACCACGGCGGTGTCGGTTGGATTTTACACTTACATACGAAATTTGAGCTCAATCTGTACACGCGTTTTGGATTCCATGAAGTACCCACATATATATATATATACACACATATATACGGACGTCTCAAAATATATAGGAGACTAGCAGGTTAGCCCGCCACTGACGGCATTCGTCCCATGGCTTTGTTCGAAAAAGCAATTTCAACAGGTTCCGAGACAAAAAAAAATTTAAATTAAAAAACAATTCAGAAAAAATATATATTAAATTTAAAAAACATTAAATTCATATTTTGTAATATTAATTTAATGTTTTTTAAATTTAATATATTTTTTTTCTGAATTGTTTTTTAATTTTTCTATTTTTCTGGCGGAATAATTTACCCGATGAAATCCCCCCTTCCTATGAACGACAGACAACGCATTCTTTGTTTTTTACTTTTTTTTAACCTGCCCGTACCCGTCCTAATGTCGTGAAATCTCTCTGCATAATATTTCGAGCGATAACATTACATTGAATTGAAAACAAACATTTGCCGTCGTGAAATCTCTCTACGATAACATTGCATTGAATTGAAAACAAACGCTTCCCGTCGGGAAATCTCTCGGCATAATATTTCGAGTCTGCCGTACCCGTCCTAATGTCGTGAAATCTCTCTGCATTGAATTGAAAACAAACGCTTCCCGTAGTGAAATCTCTCTGCATAATATTTCGAGCGACAGGCTACAGACTCCCGTCATACAGATAAGTAGATAGCGAAAATGACGCTCTTTATATAGACACTGCGGAAAACGAACGCTCTTTATATATCAACGCTATTTACCCCGAAGTGCCGATTGCGGTGATTTTGATGATTGGGAAGGGAAAAACGGTGCTCTGAGCTTCTCCAAAACGCGATCACGGCGGTGTCCGTGGGATTTTACACTTATATACGAAATTTGAGCTCAATCTGTCCAACCGTTTTCGATTCCATGAAGTACCCACACACATACATACATGTACTATATATATACGTAGTTCTCAAATTATATATATATATAGACTACCAGGTTAGCCCGCCACTGGCGTGGTTGGTCAGAAACATGACATTTTTTTTTATTATTTTGTTTTTATTTATATTTTTTTTTAAATTTTTAATATATTTTATTTTTTTATTTTTTAATATTAATTTAATGTTTTTTAAATTTAATTTATGTTTTTTTGAATTTTTTAATATTTATTTAATTTTTATTCTAATTGACGTATTTATTTAATTTTTATTCTAATTGACCCGATGAAATCCCCTTTCCTAGGAACGACAGACAAAGCATTCTTTGTTTTTCAATGACAGTCAATTAATTCCGTCGTGAAATCTCTCTGCATAATATTTCGAGCGATAAGGTTGCGTTGAATTGTAAAAAAACGCTTCTTAGATCAATTGTTCCTTTTTAATCGAGATAATTTCATTTCGTCCCGCATCCGTATTTCGGACGCATGGCGCTAGTCGTTTAGCCACGTCGATTGCAATAAAGGGCGTTCGTCGTTAACAACTCCGTATATGGTCAATATAAAGATCGTAGATGTCTTAACCCCCGAAGTGACGTTTGCGGTGATTTTGATGAATGGGAGTGGAGGATCGGTGCTCAGAGCTTGTCCAAAATGCGACGTGTGCGATCCCCGTGGGTTTTTACACTTATTGACCTATTTATTTAATTTTTATTCTACGGCATGGGTGGGTGGCCATTTATTGTCTAGTTATACGAGGGAATGCAATACCTTAGCTTCGGCAAGATGGTTCCTGTTTTCCAAAAAAATTATTGATGGTGAAACGCTACCATCAACACCTGATGCACCACTTTGTCTTGATCTTATGAGGGCTTTAGCCCAGCCAGGCTTATATTTGGCGACATTCTCATCTGCCGGAGATGTCTTGAACTCTGGAAAGTATGGGTGGAAATGGGGTGGTTAGTGCTTGATGGCAATACCTCTTACATTAAAGCCAGCTGCAGTGTTAGCATAAGTAAAATGCAATTGTCAACGTGTCTGACGGGAACGCATGTACACATTTCCGACAGAAGTTCCAATGCTTTACAATGTGTCATATGTTAGGAGATGACAATTGTGAGAACACTGACTCCCCCGATACTGATGGAGTTGATTCTGATGAGGACACCAGCGAAGTGGACCAGCAAGAATGTTTTGAGTGACTTAATTCATATCAGCATCACTTAAGATGTCAGTATTTGAAATGTACTTTTAAAGATGTATTCTGATTTCCAAGCCCTTATTATCAACAGAAATATATAAAACAAGTATATATAATTCAACTTTATACTATCACTTTGGCTTATCTTTCAGTTTATGTCAGGGCTGTTATTATTTAAAATAATACTAATTTCAACAACTTGCTCTTGTGTTCGCTTGATGGGTGTATTCAAATCCACTTCTTATGTGTTTGTGTATGCCAAGATTACTAAGACCG
Organism: Siphonodentalium dalli; assembly: GCA_032622095.1. Classification (NCBI taxonomy): domain Eukaryota; kingdom Metazoa; phylum Mollusca; class Scaphopoda; order Gadilida; family Siphonodentaliidae; genus Siphonodentalium; species Siphonodentalium dalli. The sequence continues at coordinate 27,949,106 of CP136067.1, forward strand.
ACCAGCATTCAATGATTTGAACACCTAGATTTGGATCCAAATCAACACACCTGGTATCACTAGCTATCACTGTGTTTTTGCCAGTTCTCTGTGTTCAAATTATCTAGTGTATATCATATCTTAATGGTCTGCCGTTCGTTAATGGTCAATAATGTGAATTCGAATTCAGCCGACCACGGATTCAATAACTCATTCCAGCACCTGAAATCTTTGTATGCATTTCTTTGAGAACCTGGGACAAATGTACTGAACTCCTTGTCAATTTGAAAAAAAATTGGCCCGAATGTTACTGGTACCGGTATTTACCATTGTTCTAACTGGTATGCAATCGTTCAGGGTTAAACATTTTTGCTCAAATGTCTGTTACTTTTGATATGCTATTGTTGGGAATAATGCCATTTTAATCATATACGTCCATTTTCATGACAATTAGTTGAAAAAGATCACCAGTGACCAAGTATAGAACAATGCTGATTATTCCCATAGAGTTCAGTGTTAATTATTGACATATTCAAATAGCAATTATCTTGATACATGTGCACCATATGTGGAATATTTAGGAAGATAATGTCATTTAAGACTTGTATACCAAATGTCAGATGAATCTGGTGAAAAATATCCTTATATAAGCATTTGTTTTTCAAAAAGCGAAACGCTCTTTAAATTGAAACATCCTCTTTTATTATCAGATTCCCGAAAATGTAAAGCTGGAAACAAGTCAATCCTAAAATAGAACATGGAATCCGATATAAATCCACTTTAATATTGCTTTTACCTTACAAAGCCATGTTAATTACATAAGGAAGTTGACTACATCCTAGATAATTGCTGCAATTCACCCACCATTTGACTCTATATCTCGGAAGGAAACCAGTGATTACGCCATCCCATTGGAATTGACTGCGTGATATGTACACAGTGCAATGGTGTTAACGATTTGTTACGACCAACTTTCCATTCGATTCAATTCTTTTCCCGCCAAGATATGAGATGTGAGAAATTTGTTATCAATTTGATGTGTATGGCGAGTGATCAATTGTTATGTCACACATTTAACACACAAAGGACTCAAATCAGGAAACCGTCCGTATCAGTGTGATATATGTCACGAAGTGGGTCGTCGGTTCTTACGATAATCCACTTCGGCGACAGTTCTTATAATTGTGATTTATGTGACAAAACGTTCACTTTTCAATGTCGATTGTCGGTACATAAGATAATATACATCGGAGACCATTCGTATTCACTCAGTCAGGTGATCTAACAAGGCATACAATGGTTCGTACCGGTGATCGTCCGTATCAGTGTGATTTATGCGACAAAGCATTCACTCAGTCTGGTAAATTGACGATTCACAAGAGAACCCATACCGGTGATCGCCCGTATCCGTGCGACGTGTGTGATAAAGCATTTAAATGGCCAAGTGTCTTGACGATTCATACGAGAATACACACAGGAGATCGTCCGTATCAGTGTGATTTATGTGTTAAAACATTCAGTCAGTCCGGTGATTTGACAAGGCATAAGAGAATACATACAGGTGAACGTCCGTATCAGTGTGATTTATGTCGGAGATCATTCATTACTTCGAGTCATCTGAAGCGACATACGAGAACACACACCGGGGAGCGTCTGTATTCGTGCGATGTATGTAACAAAACATTCACTGCTTCGAATAATCTGAAGCGGCATACCAGAACACACACATGATAGCGTCCTTATCAATGTGACACCTGTCGGAAGTCATTCACTAATTCGGGTCATCTGAAGAGACACAAGATAATCCACACAAGAAACTCCATATCAGTGTGATGTATGCAGCAAATTATGTTCTCGCTTTGATTCTGAAGCATAACCTCAAATAATACATTCGGACGATCGTGTTATTAATGTGACCATTGCAATCATTTTCTCGACTAGATATATCAAGCGGTATATATCAGATAATAGATTCAGACGATCGTGTTATTAATGTGACCATGCAATCATGTTCTCGACTAGATATATCAAGCGGTATATCAGATAATAGATTTAGACGATCGTGTAATTAATGTGACCAATAATTTTCTCGACTAGATCACTTGACGCACATCAGAGAATCCGAGCACGATCCCGTCCATTTCAGTGTGATTTATGATGTATGTGCTGAAACAATAACTCAGTCAGGTGATCTGACAAGGTAATAATACATGTACAGTAGATGGTTCATATCGGTGTGGATGGGTGACAAGGTAATAATACATGTACAGTAGATGGTTCATATCGGTGTGGATGTGTGACAAGGTAATAATACATGTCCAGTAGAGGGTTCGTATCAGTGTGAATGGGTTTGACAACGAATTTACCATGATTGGTGTTTTGTTTTATTCAAAGAAGATTCGTTTGATTTGATTCTATTTTTTAAAATATTTGTTCTAACATTATGAAACCATGTAAATAGTTCACGTGTACAGAGGACCACAGCATGTAATAGTTCACGTGTATAGAGGACCACAGCATGTAATAGTTCACGTGTATAGAGGACCACAGCATGTAATAGTTCACGTGTATAGAGGACCACAGCATGTAATAGTTCACGTGTATAGAGGACCACAGCATGTAATAGTTCACGTGTATAGAGGACCCCAGCATGTAATAGTTCACGTGTATAGAGGACCCCAGCATGTAATAGTTCACGTGTATAGAGGACCACAGGGGTTGTAATTATATCGACGTCGTGTTAAACTCCATCACAACATATAACCTGTTTATCTTTGTACCCATACATGGTACCATTTTAATAGACCATTAAAGACGGTCTATATCTTTGTAAACATGTGGTGTATATAGTTATCAGCATTTAAAACAATAGATATGAATCGAAGACCCGTCTCTTTGTAAACATGTTGTATATACATGTAGTTACCGGGGTATAAAGATGGTCTATATCTTTGTTTAAACATGTGCTATATAGTTACCAGGGTATGAAGATGGTATATCTATTTGTAAACATGTGGTGTGTAGTTACCAGGGTATAAAGATGGTCTATTTATTTGTAAACATGGGTTATATAGTTACCAGGGTATAAAATGGTCTATCTCTTTGTAAACATTTGTTATATACATGTAGTTACCGGGTATAAAGATGGTCTATATCTTTGTAAACATGTGCTATATAGTTACCAGGGTATACAGATGGTCTCTCTATTTGCAAACAGTTGGTGTATAGTTACCTGGGTATAACATACTGATTATGAATTGAAGACCCCTGTCCGAAAATGCTTATATCAATTAATATTATATTTCTAATAGTTCCTGGTCTAAAACATCTGGATGTTTAGCTAACGAATAATCGTGCGTGGTTACTGTGGTTACTGTTAATAGAAACCGGAAATATTATTCTGCGATGTTGTCACAAATAAACATTAATTAGACTCATTATCGCTTATACAATACAAACATTCAATCTGGGAAATGATAAATATGAATTGAAGTCCCAGCTATGGGAACGCTTCTATCAGTTAATATTGATTTTATTTCGAATATTTTATTATGAAATGAGATGAATTAATGGGTCACTTTATTACTCTATTTTTAGAACGGGTGTTCCCATAGTTATGCCCTGGACGTCAAATGTCACATATTGATTGTACCGTTTTAATACATATGTATTGGGGTAGTGAGTCTAATTTAATTAACGTTTATTTGTGACAAAATCATATAATACAATTTCTGGTCTCTGTTAGCAGTAACCACCATTGTTCTTTAGCTAAACTACCACACGTTCTTAGACCAGACACCATTAGAAATGTAATCAATATTAATCGATAGAAACGTTGCCGGACATGGGTCTTCGATTCATATCTAATATTTTATACCACTGTAAGTATATAACACTTGTTTACAAATAGATAGACCAACTTTAATAAGTGACCTTTATCGGACAATATACAACACATAAACATGGATTTTCTCATAATTCAGTATCATGCACATCATGGTATATATCGAAACATATTTTGTCGTCAAACACATACCATGTTCATATCCACTATTCGACACATCGAGTGGACTGGACTATACAGGTAGTGAGCTGGACGGAAAATCACAAGTGGATCTATTCTCAGGGAGCAGTTGTCCAACCCCAGTGCTTTGTATCCTTTGTAAATTTCACTTCACAATTAAAAGTAAGGTGATGAACCCTGTTAAGAGTAAGTTGAGAATTGACCTGAGTATTTTGTGCCTTGATTAATATAATTTGTTATAGAACCGTTTATTATTTACTAGCGTTAGTCGCTAATTTATTTTTGTCATTTGCGGTTTAGCTCAATGTTTTCTATTGCCATTCATTATTAACCCGTTCATTGCTTTGTGCACTTTGATTTGACCAACTCTACCGGACACATGAAAATGGATGTTCTCATAATTCAGCATTATGCATATCCTGGTATATATCGAAAAACTTTTTTTGTCGTCAAATACATACCATGTTCATGTCCACTATTCGATACTTCGAGTGAACTGAAGTATACCGGTAGTAAATTGGACGGAAAATCACAAGTGGATATATTCTCAGGGACCAGTTTTCCCCACTCTAGTGCTTTGTATCCTTTGTATTTTTCACTTTACAGTTGAGAGTAAGGTGGGAAACCCTGTTAACAGTAAGGTGAAAATTAACCTGAGTAGTTTGTGCATTTAATAATATAATTTGACGTAGACCCGTTTATCATTTACTGGCGTTAGTCGCTAATTTATTTTCCTCATTTGCGGTTTACCTCAATGTTTTCTATTGTCATCCATTATTGACCCGTTCGTTGCACGCGGTCACTCTGTCGTATTTCGTTACTCGGTTTTTATTCATTGCTGTTTGTACTTTGATTAAACAATGTCTATGCATTGTTGTTTCACATTTGTCTGCATCGTTTGATTATTTTGTAGTGCAAGTATTAGCTTACAATTAATGTAAATTTTTCGTAGTTTACTTTTCCCTGCAATCTATTTCATTTTTGAGAGAGGGGGTGGTATTTTTAATTTAATTTCACTATGTATTAAAATTATATGTCGCTGAACATTTGGCGCTCATTGATAACTTTTGAATAAGTTTTCAGAATTGTTTATAACTGAGCATGCAACATTGGTTCTCATTGGTGTATGTTTAACTCTTTAGTTCCCACACTAGCTGTATAAGTCACCTCGTCAGCAGCTATAACATAATACCGACGGTGTGTTCCCGTGCATATATCAAGTACGAGACGCTATTTCCCCATAAGTTTTGGCTTGTCAGAAAGTATCCCGTTGCTCCATAAATGGTGGTAAACCTGTTACTTTGATGACGCAGTGAGGGTAATCGGTTGGAGTGGCAGCTCCAACTGTGTATATTGACCGTAAGCCGGGAATTGTTTCGAAATATGAGAAATATCGACACCTGTGTATAAGAACCCTGGGCAAGCAAGTATCTTGGATATTTCTGTTTGGATTAGTTCAATATCAGTATATCAAATTATATGTATTTCGCGTTTCGTCAGCTCTGAGATATTGCTTTTAATATTCCATACAAAATGTCATTATTTATTCAGATTACTTGAAGTGAAGTGACCACGACGTGTATGCACACGAATGTCACATTGTGATAATAAAATATGCCTTATACGAATGATCCTTGTTCAGAATTTAGACTCGTTTTATTTGGAAAAAGTCACCAACTCCCAAAATTATTTTGTAAACAATTCAAAGCAAATATGTTCTGTTTTCTTCTAATAATTAATGTCTAAGAAGACAATTAAAGATATGATATATATAATATTTTAAGTGGATACCAGAAATATCTCATGATATCGCTCAAGGACTAAATTTTGCGACCAACTTGTCGTCACCGAATGTACATTGTTTCTGGCGATAATGAGTTTCTGTTGTTACTACCAGAAAAAAGTATTTCCGCTGGCGAAAAGTGCAGCTAGTCGGTCGCGAAAATAATTAAAATATATTTGTTCGGTATCAATTCAGAGCGCTAGATATCCTCTATTTCGTTCGGCCAATATAACGCGATGTCGCACTACGAAATTCAAGTAAGGTTTTAAACTATATTTTCATAACAGTGATGTTTGCGATTGTTTATTTCTATAAACTAACATGCAAATGTAACATGTAACAGCAGTAATAATATAGAGCATACACATACAATTCAATTATAATTATTATTTATTGGTAATTTGCTGTACATACATAAGTATGTTCCGCTTCCAGAGTGCGTAATACTTACCTGTATATACCACGACCGCACGGCTTCTGATTTACTAGCGCAAATCAATGGTAATCTAATCGTCGTATATAATGATGCAGGCTAGAATATAGGTATACAATGTACGTGTATGGCATTGGTTTTATGGCGCGTTGTCTAATAACTCAATATCAACTTTGCTTTTCGACCTCAAAAACACCTATTATGTAACACGTCGTGCTTGGAAGTTCATCTTCGTGCAAACACCGTATGGCATCACCATTTAAAATTTAGCATTATAGAATATAAGAGAAATTTGAAACAATCCATATACCGGTATATAGGTATGCTAATACACATTATTTTTATCACATACGTCAGAAACACCACAAACATATAACATTATCATAAAAAGGACAACACAATGTACAAATTGTGTTGATATATATAGATCTTTCCTTTTACTCAAAAACCAAACATGTTTGAGAAAATAGTTGTGAACTCTTCGATCAAGCAAATTGTAATATAACGTCCGACTGAAACATGCATGTAACACCAGCCATTTGATGTTCAGCGGTTTGAAACAAATATGCCATCAACGTCGTTTTTCGGTTGATCTATGAGCGTATAGACCGATCAGTAGACGAATACCATATTGTATAATTCCGCGAAGCGGATTATACTAAGTATGTTATTCGTCTACTTATCGGTCTATACGCTCATAGCTCAACCGAAAAACGACGTTGATGGCTTATAATTACAACTATAACACTTTATTTTCAACTATCTACTATTAATCATCTCAGAAAATTAATTACCAAAACATGATTTTCCGTTGGACGATCTCGGAATTTGGTTGATGGGCCGAAAATAAATTGGCCGAAATTGTCAACGAGCAACTTCGCCAAGCAAACTTTCAGAAAATAAATATTTACACTTCAACTTCAATTTTCAGCAATGAACAATCCATGATAAAAAGAATTACTTGTTTGGCTACGATTTACGCTTTAAATGACTCATCAACAACCCATTAATTATCAACACACACAGAGTCGAATCCGCGATCTCCGGTAAAATTATTAACTCCAGACTCCAGCCCGATGGCCGATGTAATTTGTAAACAAATGCCCTGATTATATCTAATGTGCTCGTGACAAATGTCATGTCATTAGCATTGTTATAAAGCTGAAAAATGTTAAAAGGGTTGTAATCGGGTAACACATTTGATTTATTTCCAATAAAATTTGCCATGTTGATCAGCCTGATTTATGATAAGTTGTGTTCACAGCAGTAACTATACACGTTGTCATAGACGCTTTTTCGAAATTGGACAAATAAAAAACGCGGCACGAACTTTGAGTGTTCAATCGAGCGTTACAAAAACATCAATACGGCTGAAATGAACAGACATAAGTATGGTACATTGTAGATAAGAAGCAGATACATGGAATATAGACATAGACTACTTGTTCAAATGTTTCTAGCATTGAGTTTTCGAGTTGTTTTTTTACTGAAATTCTAATGGAATTCTCGTTCCGCGCTTTCGCGTCATCCGGGGACTACGCGATGTGACTCGTCTACTGCAAAGTCTATGCACTGATGTATCAGGTCACGCTGTAGCATCTCGACCAATCAAATACCCGCCTTTCGACGAAAACGAAAGTAGTTGTAATTATTAATACATAACTGTAGCTGGGCTGTCGCGTGGCCACGCCTGGTCACATGGTCATGCTAGTATGATATAATGCCGGTAATCATGTTGAATTGCTATGATCAAGATAGACAACGAGACCGTCCAACCATCCAACCAAGCCATCCTACTAGGAATCACCCTTGACCAACGAATGATCTTCGCCGCTCACACCAAAAAGGTCGCCGACAAAGTCAGAAAAAGAACAAACCTGCTAAGTTGTCTCAGAGGTACCGAGAAAAAGAGGTTGCGCCATAACATTGATTCGCATTCGCGTTACTTGTTCGGCGTAGTTACGATACGTCCGGTATAGAGTTACTGTATTCGGATTCCCAATCGAACACCTACTGTGTTTCCTTGGATTCCCAATCGAACACCCACTGTGTTTCCTCAGATTCTCAATCGAACACCTACTGTGTTTCCATGTGCTTTGGTTTCTTCCGGTTTATCTTGTCATTGTCTTATATAAAACGTTTTCGATTAAACCAACTTCTCTAATTATATATTACCAACAATATCCTTATCGTCGCGTTTGCTATATAAGAGTGCACATCTGTTGCTATATCGATAGCATTATTCGGGTAAATGGGCTTAATTTGTCCGATTCCGAGCGATGTTAAAACGGGGAATAACTACAGTTCCCCTTGTCTTTATTATACTACTATTAACGTGAAGCAGGCGCGTATATAGAATCGGCGTATATGGGCAGCGCAAAAGGGGGCGGACAGCGGAGCGCTAGATGCCCCTGTGCATCCACCCACCATTTGACACTATATATCTCGGACAAAAACCAGTGATTACGCCATCACATTACCTTTACCTTTACCTTCTCTGTACATCCCTCCTGTGTCAGGAGAACCGTCCTTATGGGCGGACGTAACCACATCTTCTTGAGCATATAGGTTTGATACCCGGTATGTGTATACATATATATATTCAGTCTGCAATAAATTATCTACAAGTAGTGTCAGGTCTAACTTGTGGCTGTCACTGACTGCCGGGGTCCACAGGCGGAGCTCTCAGACCAGTTTTCTTCTTGGACAGGATACGGAGACGAGCATGGTGTAGTTGGTAACACAAGCCTCTGGCGATGGATTCAATTTTCAGCATGCAGTATTTTGGTATATCGAATGCTGAGCAGTCTAGTATTATTTTCAAGAGGTAATGGTTTTGAATATTGGGGTTCAATCCAGCTTGGTTCAGAGTTTCTTTTATGGCTGTTATGAAGCGGCTTCTTACAGCATGGAGACTTTCACAGGTTACAATGAAGTGGAGTATATCCTCAGGTTCTTTGTTGCAGAGTTGACAGATGTCAGTGGTAGTAGATTCAAATTTAGCTTTTTGTCTTTGTAAAATATATGTGCCTGTTGACATTTTCATTTTATGTGCTGCCATAGTTGTGGCGAACGGTTCGGATTGACTGCGTGATATATACACAGTGCAATTATGTTAACGATTTGTTACGACCAACTTTTCATTCGATTTAATTCTTTTCCCGCCAAGATATAAAATGTGAGGGAGATCAATGGTTATCTCACACATTTAACACATAAAGGACTCAAATCAGGAAACCGTCCGTATGAGTGTGATATATGTGATGAAGTGGGTTGTCCGTTCTTACGATAATCCACGTCGGCGACCGTCCGTAGTTATACATATATAGTTATACTTGTGATTTATTTGACAAAACATTCACTTTTCAATAAAAGTCTATTGTCGGTACATAAGATACTATCATTGGCGACCATCTGCATTCACTCTGTCGGGTGATCTTACAAGGCATACGATGGTTCGTACCGGTGATCGTCCCCACCAGTGTGATATATGTGACAAAGCATTTACCCAGGCAGGTAACTTGGCGACACATAAGAGAATCCATACAGGAGATCGCCCATATCAGTGTGATGTGTGTGATAAAGCATTTACCCACAAGGGTAATCTGAAGCAGCATACGAGACTCCACACAGAAAATCGTCCATTTCAGTGTGATTTATGTGTTAAAACATTCAGTCGGGTGGCTGATCTGACAAGGCATAAGAGAATCCACACAGGAGATCGTCCATTTCAGTGTGATTTCTGTGTTAAAACATTCAGTCACGGGGGTTCTCTGACATTGCATAAGAGAATACATACAGGTGATCGTCCGTATTCGTGTAATTTGTGTAGCAAAGCATTTTATCGTCTTGGCCCATTGACGGCCCATAAGAGAATGCACACAGGCGATCGTCCGTATCAGTGTGATGTATGCGCTAAAACATATATTGAGTCCGGTTCCTTGACGGCCCATAAGAGAATTCATACAGGAGATCGTCCGTACCAGTGTGATTTGTGTAATAAAGCATTTACTCGGCTTGGTACCCTGAGAACGCATAAGGTAATTCATTCAGGAGAGCGTCCGTATCAGTGTGAATTATGCGACAAAGCATTTATTCGGCCAGGTGAATTAACGATTCATACAAGAATCCACACAGGCGATCGTCCGTATCAGTGTGGTTTATGCGGCAAAGCATTTACTCAGCCAGTTATCTTGAAGGCGCACCATAGAATACACATAGGAGATGGTCCGTATCAGTGTGATTTATGCGGCAAAGCATTTACTCAGTCAGGTGCCTTGACGGTTCATAAGAGAATCCACACAGGGGAGCGTCCGTATCAATGTGATTTATGTAGCAAAACATTTACTACTTCGAATAATCGGAAGCTGCATACGAGACTCCATACAGGAGAACGTCCGTATCAGTGTGATATATGTGTTAAAACATTCAGTCGGGTGCGCCATCTGACAAGGCATAAGGTAATACATACAGGAGATCGTCCCTACCAGTGTGATTTGTGCAGCAAAGCATTTACCCGGCCAGGTCCATTGACGGTACATAAGAGAATTCATACAGGTGATCGTCCGTATCAGTGTGATTTATGCGCTAAAACATTTACTGTGTCGGGTTCATTGGCAAGGCATAAGAGAATACACACAGGCGATCGTCCGTATCAGTGTGATTTATGTGGCAAATCATTTACTGAGCCAGGTTCCTTGACGGCGCACCATAAAATGCACACAGGAGATCGTCCATATCAGTGTGATATATGTCGGAGATCATTCGTTACGTCGAGTCATCTGAAGCGGCATACGAGAATACACACCGGGGAGCGTCCGTATCAATGTGACACCTGTCGCAAGTCATTCACTACTTCGGGTAATCTGAAACAACACAAGAGAATCCACACAAGAATATCTCTATCAGTGTGATTTATGCGGCAAATAATTTCCTGGCTTTGATATCTGAAGCGGTAACTCAGATAATACATTCCGACTATCGTGTAATTAATGTGACCATGCAATCATGTTCTCGGCTAGATCACTTGACCCACATCAGAGAATCCGAAAACGAGCACGTACATTTCAGTGTGATTTGTGAGTTATGCGCTGAAACATTAACTCAGTCTGGTTATCTGACAAGGTAATAATACATGTACAGTAGAGGTTCGTATCAGGGTGAATGGGGTGACAACGAATTTACTCCAGGATTTGTGTTTTGTTTTATTCAAAGAAGATTCTTTTGATTTGATTCGATTTTTAAAATATTTGTTCTAACATTATGAAAACATGTAAATAGTTCACGTGTATAGAGGACCCCAGCATGTAAATAGTTCACGTGTATAGAGGACCCCAGCATGTAATATTTCACGTGTATAGAGGACCCCAACATGTAATATTTCAGGTGTATAGAGGACCCCAGCATGTAATAGTTCACGTGTATAGAGGACCCCAGCATGTAAATAGTTCACGTGTATAGAGGACCCCAGCATGTAAATAGTTCACGTGTATACAGGACCCCATCATGTAATAGTTCACGTGTATAGAGGACCACAGCATGTAAATAGTTCACGTGTATACAGGACCCCAGCATGTAATAGTTCACGTGTATAGAGGACCCCAGCATGTAATAGTTCACGTGTATAGAGGACCCCAGGGTTTGTAATTATATCGACGTCGTGTTAAATCCCATCACAACATATAACCTGTTTACCTGTGTACCCATGCATGGTACCATTTTAATAGACCATTAACGACGGTCTATCTCTTTGTAAACATATGGTGTATATAGTTACCAGCATATAAAACAATATATATGAATCGAAGACCCCTGTCCGGAAATGCTTATATCGATTAATATTATATTTCGAATATTTTCGAGTCTAAAAAGTATGGTTGTTGTAGCTAACGGACAATGGTGGTTTACTGTTAACATAGACCTGATATTTTATCCTGTAATTTTGTCACAAATAAACATTTATTAGACTCATCGCTTATAGAACACACATAATCGATTAGGAAGTTAAACAAATTTCTGATAAATAACTATGTGAATCCCACAATGATTCCAAAAAGTAAATGTTCATTTGGTGTCGAATGCTGATATTAGAACTGTAAATTATTGTGTGACAACCATATGTTGAATATTGTCTGCCCATGATGTGAATGTAAATGTAAATCCCAAATTCAAACGATACCCTAAAGTAAATGTTCATTTGGTGTCGAATGCTGACATATATGATTGTAAATTGCAATGTGACACCTATATATTGAATAATGTCTGCATATGGTGTGACTTTCAATGTAAAACCATCATAATAAGTAATGACTATTTGTAAAAAAAAAATCCATTTATTACCCACTAAAAAAGAAAATAAACCCAACCTTACTGTATTATATCACATATACAATTTGATCATGTTCAATCCAAGCAGCATAAACTTCACAACATTGTCCAGTACATTAAGGTTGTAAAACCAACAAATATGATCGACCCTCCCAAAATCAACAAACTTAAAATGTTTGAATAATATGCCGGATTGTGAGCGCACCCTTAGGATTAGGGGTTACGGTGATTTTGGAAATATTGGTTTATTTTGAGACTCACATTGCCACCAGTCATGTTGATTAATGAGAGGGGTTGCATTACTACCGGCACGGACCAGTACACTGCTATAGTCTTCTTATACACAATACCATATTAGAATAATCCAAGAAGAATCATATGTTGATACACTTCATTCGACTTCAAAATCTATCAGAACACAAGTATGTCGAACACAATAACGCTTGAAAGCAATACCTAGCAGTGGGTCAAATATATCACCACCTGATAAATAGAACATGTCAGTTCACATCAAACTGCCACATTTACCCCGTGAAACACGATGGATATAATTAGTAGGTCAGACACAAATTATTGTGACCCTAATCATACCAATCTTACACATCGTGACTTTGTAATATTCCGATTCCATGTCATCTTTGGCCAATTTGCACACGCAGGACAACGAGTACATGATTCAATTATGAAATCGTGCCGTGTGTGTTTGTTTGTTTTTTATTTATTTTTTTCATCGTGTGTATCCCCCAACATTAACCCAACATGTATCTCACTCACCATAATAGTTCAACATGTTTGCCAATATTATTGGGTCTTCGTTAACAGTATTGTCTGTCGTGTCTTATATTAGCCTTTGATATATATATATATATATATATATATATATATATATATATATATATATATACTAGAAGGTGACCCGACTTCGTCCGGGCTTTGACCTTGAATTGACCATTTTGAAGGTCAAGGTCAGGTTGGGTAACGATTTTACCCGTCCAAAACACTGCCCTGACAAAAGTACCCTTCGAAATCCATCCGGTTTTACCCGATTTGACCTCGAATTGATCATTTTGAAGGTCATTGTCAGGTCAGGTTCACGACTCGACCCGTCTAATACACTCAGTGGACAAAAGTAATCCTACGTATCAAATTTCGTCGAAATTCCATCACAATTCGCGATTTGACCTTGAATTGACCCGATTTCAAGGTCACGTCGCACGGGCACATGAATAGGCTTATGAGACTCCCCATACGAAAGTACCCCCACATACCAAGTTTCATCAAAATCCCGTGATATTCGGGCGTTTGACCTTGAAATGACCCGAGTTCAAGGTCAATGTCACGTCGCACGGGCAAATTAATAGGCATATGGCACTGCCTGTTTGACCTTGAAATGACCCAATTTCAAGGTCACGTCGCACGGGCAAATTAATAGGCCTATGTCACTCCCCGGTCGAAAATACCCCCACATAGCAAGTTTCATCGAAATCGGCTCGACCGTTTTCGAGTCCATTGGAAACAGACAGACACAGACAGATCTTTCAAAATATATAATAGATATATATATATCTATTAAAATCGTTACCCCACCTGACCTTGACCTGGGTGACTCATACTTGTTGGGCCATGTCAATAACAAGGTCAGTGATTTCAAGTTGTTACTCTGCACGATTTACATGTCTTGAATCGATTTCAACATGACCGTCTTCCTGCCACCCCTGTGATATAACAGATAGCGTTCATTGCTGAATAATAAGTATTTACAAGAAGGACGAGCGTACATAAATAATGCGTACATAAATAATGCGATTTGGAGATGATATAGATCGTGCAGTTTGAGGATCTTTTCCTTCTTAAAAAGTGGTTATGTGACCTTGAATTGAAATATCGTACCTTTTTGGGGCGACAATCATCGCATAAGACTCACAATCCGGCATATTATTCAAACATTTTAAGTTTGTTGATTTTGGGAGGGTCAATCATATTTGTTGGTTTTGAAGTATCATAAGCCTATTCATGTGCCCGTGCGACGTGACCTTGAAATCGGGTCATTTCAAGGTCAAACGGGCAGTGCCCCGACTTCGTCCGGGCTTTGACCTTGAATTGAAATATCGTAGCCACACCGAACCACTTTTTAAGAAGGAAAAGATCCTCAAACTACACGATCTATATCATCTACAAATCGCATTATTTATGTACAATTGGAAAAATAAAACTCTCCCATCATCATTCGAAAAAACATTCAAATATACACCCATATCTACAACTAGACAAGCCGGAAGTTTGATGATGACAAAACCGAGAACAAATTTCTCACTAATACTTCCGAAACACGCTTTCCCCTATGTATGGAACTGTTTGAACGCTTCGCTCAGAAATTCTCCGAATAAAACACAATTCAAAAAGTCTATCACCAATAATATATTAATTATCACAATATAGTAATGATACTATATGTAAAATTCGAGAATGTAAATCGTGCAGAGTAACAACTTGAAATCACTGACCTTGTTATTGACATGGCGCAACAAGTATGAGTCACCCAGGTACCCTCACCTTTTTGGGGCGATTTAATAATACGTATATTTTCAGGCACGCGTACATAATTAGCTTAGCCACAACATTAAACACATATTCGAATGTCAGACTGCCATACAGTATAAGATTTTCCATTTATAAACCCTTCAACGCTCGTCCTTCTTGTAAATATTCATTATTCAGCAATGAACGCTATCTGAATCATACATGAATGTTATATCACAGGGGTGGCAGGAAGACGGTCTCAAACTGCACGATCTATATCATCTCCAAATCGCATTATTTATGTACAATTGGAAAAATAAAACTCTCCCATCATCATTCGAAAAAACATTCAAATATACACCCATATCTACAACTATGCACATGTAAATATGTATACATATAATTATATACCACTGTATTGTATAAATGTGCAAATAAACTTTCAAACATTCAAACCAATCTACGCCGATGGTCACATACAGGATGAATAAAGAGAAGGAGACAAGTTTCCTCTGCATCAACCCACTCATCGGCATGGTTGTGTCGAACATTGGCGTATATATATATACCCGATCATCGGCGTAACTACACGGATGGCGATGGTCACATACGGGTGAATAAAGATGAGGAGACCAAGTTCCCTCTCCATTAGCCCACTCATGCCATACCTAAACATGTTCATTTCTGGTCAACTGAGAATGGTGTTTCCTTTGGTCTATTGTGGACATACTTAT